>CM023481.1:198865055-199461239 GCA_013339685.2 Hyalomma asiaticum | reverse complement strand
AATGGCCATGAGTGCGGGGATTAGCCCACATACATTTTTTCTTGTATGCCCTATTGTGTATATTTCTGATGAAGCCGATACCGCATTTACAAGGATGCAAGGACTTTTCTTTTTAATAAGGTCGTCCTATACAAAAGGAGACTTGTTGGCCTGCCTATTCTGGCTTCTTCTGAGCCCTGCCGTTTTTATATGCTTACGGATGACATCCATTCATTATGCGGCGCTACATGCGAATAAAGTTCCGTCAAAGCGAATCGCAATCCGACGGTTGCTTCCAATGAAGCCATCGATCAGCGCTAAGCGGGCGAAGGTATTAGTGTTTGAGAGCAATAAGCGAGCGCAGAGGGAGCAGCAAATGGCACTGTGCTTTATACTGAGACTTAATTTCTTAAGTAAATACAGTAACTTTTCGTTTACCGTCCCTACTGAAACGAAGACATCTCGCCGAAATAGTGTTCAGTTGCATTTTCTGAAGAAAAATAAAAAGCACATTAAACACATGAGATCTTCACTGTGCCTGCAATAAAAAATTAAATTTTAGCTGTAATCTAAACTGAAGCAGATACCCCACTAGGTTCGTGCCTTAGCAGCGCTGTCGCTGTGGTGCTTTCTTAAATACGAAGCATTTCGGGCTCTCATAATTTGTGCGCCTGTATCACAAAATCATCATCATCATTATTAGTTCAGGTACCCAAGAGTGCGCGTGCACTTCTGTGGAATGCCCAATGTGTGGCGTTCGCACGCGCGCTTCTTTCTTCTCGCACACATGACCTCCGCCCACTACTACGCAGGCAAAGCTGCCACTGATGGACGCCAATGTTCAAGAAGCAGAAGACAAACATAGTGCGCGTCGATTTCTCAGGTGCACTGCATCTCGCAAAGCTATGCGTTTGTGCATAGCATCGCACGACGAGAGCATGCGTCCTCTCGTGGCGCGATGTTATGCACAAACGCATCGTGTAGTACAGCAAAGGGGTAGGACGGCGTCAAGCCGAGGCCACACATTTCGTTTCTGCCACCGTCTGTGTTTCGACGCGAACGTCTTTACGCTGATCTCGCTGCGAAACGCTGGGAAGCGTTCACTGAGCCTCGCAGTGCTTTGCTAGGCGTTTCCAGAAGCCTCGGACCACGATGACGTGCGTATGTGCCGGAGAGAAACCCGGACCAGCCAAGCACCCATCAGCTTCACTCACCTCGCGCCACTAGGGCAAGGTTCAGAAATTTTTTATTACCATTATGTTAAACAAAACAGGCTTGTGGAGGCGCTTCGTGACCTAAGCTTATTTATTTATTTATTTATTTATTTATTTATTTATTTATTTATTTATTTATTTATTTATTTATGTGATAAACAATCTGAGCCTTGCACAGGCCATTGCAGGGAGCTGATCAAGAGGTGCATGTACGAGTATAACGTACAATAAATCAAAATATACATCAGTAATGACAACGAATACAACAAACAATTCGCAAGCCTCATAAGCAGAATAAAACAAAAACAAAAAGAGAGACACATCACTATGTCATGGCGTAAAAAAGTATTCTACCCTCTCAACAAATTTCTCTACACTATCCACATTAATAATTTCCCGGGGCAAAGCGTTCCGTATTTCAGGGGAAGCAGGGAAAAAAAAAATGAAAATCTGAATGTGTCGCAGCGTGTGACGTACTGCCTAATACGGTTATCATGACACTTTCTATGCACAGGCGGTCGAAATGCTCGGCCTGTAACCTTGAGCTTGAATAAAACTCTTCTACCACTACTATGCGATCATGATAAAGCAAGAAAACGAACTTCATTGCTTCCACCCGCCGTCGACAAGCAAGAGCTAGGAAGAATACCTGCGGCGTTTCCAAGAGATCTGACGCTGTCCTGACGGAAGTACTTAGGATATATGAAACGTAATACGTTATTTTGGATTCTTTCCAGTGTGCCGGCAAGGTATACCTAACGAAGGTTCCAAACTATGCTGCCATATTCGAGAATGAGAGCACTAAAGTATTACAGGCAGCCAACTTTCTTCGCAGAAACCCGAATTTTTAAATGGTTTTGCTCAATCTGAACGTTCCACATTAGGTTGACTAATGGTTAAGCTTAAATATTTTACAGCGTCTGTTCGTGTTATATCGGTGCCCGCAATTTGATAACTGATTGTCATAAAGGACTTCATATGGCTAATAGTAATGCACTTCGTTTTTCTGACGTTGATTCCCATACCCCACGTTACAGACCAATGAGTAATTTTTCTAACGAAGCATTGTAGAGCTTCTGATTGTCAGCATCACACACAAAGGTGTACACGACCAGGTCATTGACGTTGTTAACGGCATTGAAGAAGGCATTTCATGCCTCTTCAACGCAGTTAGCAACGTCATTGATAGAAAGAAGAAATAATAGTGGCCCTAACACTGACCCCTGTGGTACTGAGGCGTATATCTCAAGTAAATCAGAATTAATTTATCATAAATGGTCATAAATTGTGTACAATTCGAGTAATAGGCAGCATTGCAAATTATTAATTTTGGTTATACACGTATAGACCTAAGTTTCTCAGTTCATTTAAAATGGATAACGCGGTCATATGCTTTGATGAAATAAATGAATATAGCATCAATTTTTGAGCTATCGTTAATTGCTGAAGCGAATCCTTTCGTAATATCTAAAAGCTGTGTTACTGTGGATAATTCTTTTCTAAATTAATGTTGCACTGGTCATAACAGATTATTCAGTTAAGTGTATCATGATATCTTTTTTAATTATATGCTCGAGTTATATGCTTACAAATTACAGCAGTAATTTTAAACTGATATCGACAGGTATTAATCTATCTGTGTCCTTTTCCCTTCTTTGTGAATGGGGGGCAACATTTGCTGCATAACCAGTCCGAGGGTAACGTGGTTGTATTAATTCACTCAGTCAATATGTGTATAAGAAGGATATTAACTCTTGTGCATGTCGTCTCGGACACGTATTAGGTATGTTATCAGGACAGAGCGCTTTCTTGGTATCAATTTGCAAAAGCTGGTTCAATAGGCCCGACTCTGTTTTCAGAATATCTGGCATAACGACAGGAGGTTCGGCCAAAGCCGCGCTTATATCAGGTGAACGAGTGAATACCGACTGAAAGTAATTATTAAACGTCTTTGATATAGTGGCTTCATCTATTACAGCGTAAGCTGTTATGAGAGCACAACCAGGGTCGTTTCTGCGTCGTAGTTGTCCGCCGCCGCCGGTGTCCGTGGCCACTATCGCGCAAATTTTCGGAAAAATAACCAGGACGGAGGAGTATTACAACTCGTCCTCTGCGAGGATTCGAACCCACACTCTCTGCATGGCAGTCGAGCATTCTACCACTGAGCTACGCCAGTGCTTAAAAAATCATCGCTAAAAGACCTAAACAGGTATAACGTCTGCCGAGGAATCGCATTAACAAATGTAATGTTACGTGGCAGAACAATGTTACGTGGCAGACCAAACCGCAGCTCGTCGTAGACGCCGGGCCGAGAGTTCTGTTCGTTCTCGGGAAAACGACGCCAAGAGACTCTAAGAGATGTGCAGTTACACAGATTTGCACGTTAAAATGCCCTGTAATTATGGCGTAGAGCGTACTTCCCTACTTGGCGAAGTGATAATAGTTATGGCCCTGCGGATACCTACCACCTCTAGTTGCACTAGTTTCCCCAAGCGTTTAAAATGACCTCTAAGAACATTGGTCCACCAGCTTACGCTGCCACTGTCCTGCGGTTCCGTGCAGGCCTGGCTCTTTTTAATATAGAGCCATTAATTTCTAAGTTACCAGCACGATCCTATGGTTTCGATAGATACCTCCAGAACTTTCGTGGTTGGTTCTACATGAAGTTCAGTAGGGTATCTGGAAAGAAGTTATTTGTTGCAGTTCTGATCTCTGACTTCAATGTCCGCGAGAGTTCACGTATGTCTTTGCAGTTATTATTTTTCTTCCTGATTGTTTTCAATTTCCGTTTAAGGTGGATTACATGGCGTGTTATCCAAGGAGATATATTCCTAACTGTTTTGTGTTTTGTAGGTATGAAAGTTCTTTCACACTGCACGATAGCTTCTATTAATTTGAGCCACAGCTCATTAACAGTGCCGCAAGACTGTAATTGAAAAGGGATCTAGTTCTTTCTACACATGTTCTATTACGCTTTCGCCAGCAGCCCGCTCGTAATCTTTAATTTCAATACGCGAGGGTATAGCGTGACTAATAGGACGGACTTGGAGGCTTGTGTGACTATTAGTAGCCATATCTTTGTTGTGTGCTGTCAACACTAGAATCCTATGATGCGAGGTACCATCATCTATGCTACTACTTGTTGATAATTATCCTGACACGAGAGCCAGGTCTAGCACTGACGATGTGTTTCCCTGCACACGTGTGCATTCTTTGACAATGCGGGATGAAGAAAAATTGAACATTATATCCAAAAGTTGTTCGCAACTCTGCTTTTCCCTTGTGTCCACAGTTAATTCTTCCAAGTTTGCGCTTGGTAAGTTGAAATCTCCTGTTAGTGTTATCTTAGTCCGTGAGTTTGTCACGCTTTGTAGATAGTCATGCACTCGTGATGGGTATTCATCTGTTACTCTTGATGATCTATAAATAGCTCCCGTTAAGAGCGAGTTCTCATTAAGCGTAACTCTACACCATGTACTCTCGTAATTTCCTATGCCTATTTCTTTTTTTTGGAAGGGTCGGTAATTCTTTATCGCAATGGCCACTCCACCTCCACACGAGTCCCGATCTGCGCGCAACAATGTATGTGAGCAGGGGACTACTTCTGAATCATGGATTTCAGGATGGAGCCAGGTTTCTGTAACTATGACAACGTCTTGAGAGTACAGTAGTATTATTTCTTCAAATTTATAATCTTTGTTAACAATACCACGGGCACTGATACAAAGCAACGAAAGTGAGGCAGAATTTCCGTTCCGTCAGGCGGTCTTACCACTACACCCTGCATCGACGTGTCGCTTTGTCAGCCCTGCTTGGACTCGATGACTTTCTGGACCCTTCCACACGCATAGTTTGTTGTTCACCTTAACTTTGTCAAATACAAGGGTGACTTTTCCACCTTTTGCACGATTATCTTTGGCTGACTGCCATAGCTTTCTGCGCCTTTCGCGAACATCGCTTTCGTGTTAAAACACATCACCGCGCCTTCTCTGGCAGCGTAGTGATGGCAGTGATAGTGATCCAACAGTGTCAATGCAACATTCAGGGCCTTTTCTGGCGAATCCATGGTTATAGATGTTCAGGAATTTTTTCTGGACACGCTCAATGACGTTGCTGCTGTAATTAGAAATGCCATTGCCGATCGCTAGATGCATACTCAAGTTGAGGAAGACATATCACTGCGTACAATTTGCGGAAGGGCGTAGGAGAACGGAATTCTCTAGACATTCTGCAAACACAGCCTAGGGTGCGAAGACCCCGCGAAGCAACACGCTTAGCGTGAGCAGTACAGTGTAGGGTGCTATCAAAAGGAACACCTAGATCATTGATCTCACAAACTTTACAGAACGACAAAGAATTGACAGAATATAAAAATGGCACACTAGATGTTTTTTGACGTGAAACTCATTACCTTGGTTTTTTAATATTTAGGGAGAGGTTATTGCTCCTGCACCATTCAGAAAAAAGAACACAAATCGTATTGTATCAAGCGACAATCGATAACTGAATGAATTTCCTTAAGTATCTTTATGTCATCGGCATACAAGGAAAGAAGAATTCGAATGACAGAAGAAACATCAATAACATTAATTAAAAAGAGGAGTGGGCCCAATACCGACCCTTGAGGAACCCCACTAGTAGCTTTGTACAAAGAAGACGTTTGGCCATTTACGGCAACATAACATGATCTATCAAGAAGATAGCTATGCCGGAGATTCACAATTGAAGAATTAACATCGAAGTTCGCAAGTTCATCCACAAGCAGCGAATGGATGACAACGTCAAAAGCTTTGATAAGATCACAGTAAATAGCGTCAACCTGTCCTCTCTGCGATATAGGCGTGGAGATTTGCGTCATGAAACTGGCAAGATTAGTGACAGTTGAGCGGCCAGCGAAAAACCCATGCTGATTCACAATCAATGAATGTTTTACATCAAAAGACAATATCTTGTGAAGTGCAAGCTCAAAGATTTTTGATGCGGCACAAAGAAGGGAAATAGGGCGGTAGTTCTAGACGTCACTTTTATAGCCAGACTTAAATACTGGGAAAACACGACCAGTTTTCCACATTCTAGGAAAAGTTGAAGCATGCAGACATTACTAGATATGGTAGTCAATTCTGGTACAAGTATACTGCCATAGGCTTTTAGTATGGCAGAGGGGAATAATAATAATAATAATAATAATAATAATAATAATAATAATAATAATAATAATAATAATAATAATAATAATAATAATAATAATAATAATAATAATAATAATAATCGCGCACAAAAGAAGTATAAGGATTCTGCATCTTGTCAGTGGAGAGAACAATTCTGTCTTTTATAACTCTCTGTACACGCCCATATAATTATACGGGACCACAGTTCACTTATTTTATTATAATAAAAAGAAAAAAAAAACGCCTCCATACCTCCGGCTGTGTTTTGGAAGTATGTGCGTGAGCGGTCTAGAAAAAGTAATGAGTCCGTCAGACTGCTGGACTCAAATGGAATAGGAGTCCAAGTCTTCGCTGAGTGTTTCAGCGTGCGTTTCTCCGTTTATGAAGCCTCAGACTCGAGCGGTGGTATCGGTAAAACGCTTCAGAAAGTTGGCACATCTATAGAGCTGCATTGCTAGACGAAAATAATCTGCGAATGCATTCGGCGGTTGAAACCGTCCTTGTCATTCGGCCCAGACGGCGTCCCCTTAGCCATGTGAAAAGCTTATTGCAGTATACTTATCTCAGTACTGCACTACAATATTTAGCGACTGCCTCCATAATTCACAGCATGTGGAAAAACTGCTTGTGCTTCTTCAGCGTTTGAGTCAAGCCGTAAAAGTGATGCCTCCAACTATCGCCCAATTTCGTTGCGCTGTGCCACATCAAAGCTATTTCATTGACTCATTTACTCCTAATTAAAGCTGTTACCGCTCATCTATCACGAAATTTGCTGGTTCCATGATGCAAACCTCCATGCCTGCATCTCAGAGAAGACAGGCTGACATTATTTCCTGTGACCTTAGCAAACTTTGACGTAGGCAGGCACTCGATGCTTGTGGATAAACTTGCGTACTTTAATGATGACTCTTCATTTGTGAACCTCCTGCACAGCTACCGTTATGATAGATTATATTATGTTCCCTTAAATGTCCAAGCGCATTTCCCGAACAAAACGAGCGGTGGTGTCGGATGAGGGTTCGCATTAGGACCACGTATCTGCTTTTGATGCGTGTTAACGACGTTTCATTTGACATTGGGAATTCTTCTTTCAGTTTCAGTTTCAGTTTATTGAACGTAATTGGGTGGAGGGTTACATATGAGAAGGGATATACAGAAAGAGGTCCCTTAGTGTGAGCACTGAAATGGGGCCTCTTGTTATAAAACACATAAACGAAAATACAATCATAAGCAAAAATAATGAAATACATGCATGCCATGCATACAAATATGTGCAGCAACATAGTATGAAATGAAAATAGGAATAGGTGATAGTGACAAGGATTCAAATAATGGCGAACTGAACGTTTGAATGCAGATAGTGAGGGTGAAGTTTTAACCTCCAAAGGGAGTGTGTTCCACACCTTGATTGCCGAGAAGTTTGCTGTTTTTATACCATAATGTTGTGCGCACCTTGGGCAGTAAAATATTACTTTGGAGGGAGAAACGTGTATTACCAGATGAAGTTGTAAATTTTTTGCCTATGATATGAAGAAGGTTCGGATTACGTACGATGCGGTAGAAAATTAAGGTAAGTTAAAGGTGATAATACTTGAAATAGGTAGAATAAATAAGGAGGAGAATAGTGGAGCGGAATGAGCCTGATATGTGCTGAGCGTTATTATACAGAGTGCCTGCTGTTGGATATGCTCTAATGGACTTAAGCAAGTTTTATATGTGAGTCCCCAAGATAAAATGCAGTAGTTGAAATGAATATGAAGGTGCGCAAAATACAGAGAAATACAGAGAGTAGGGAGCGTGAAATAATGACGGGCTCTAAGCAGAACACGAATTCCATGAGACGCCTTCCTTGTATGCCGATAATGTCAAGATATTTAGGGAAACGTATTCACTTATAGGGGTCGCGAAACGTTTTCAGAAAATTCTGTACCACGTGTGCATTCGGACTCCTGGCCCTCCAATTTATTATGTACGTTATTTCGTTGTATCGTACGTGTTGATTTAGAACGATAAGACACAGGGTTTCTTCCCCTCCCCCGGCCCCCTCCAGTGCGCTTGCGCTCTCCCAACTCTGCAGCTCACGTCATCTTAATCGCCACCATCTTCTCCCAGATCGAAGCGCCCTCGGAAGCCATGGCAAAAAGTAAGGATGTTCCATTACATTTCCTGAGTGGAAGTCCATAAAGCCGCCTCCCGGCGGCCACGTTACTATAGGAAAGAGTACGTGGGGGCGCCATAAAGACCAATGTGTTGAGCGCGGCGCACGACTTATTTTGCAATCTCACGATGAAATATTGAGAGAGAAACGAACTTTAGACTTTAGAGAATTACCAACGTTGTTTTCTAGTCGAGCAAGAAATTTTCCCGTGTCCGTACCCAGCGGCAGGCAGTCGTCGAAAAAAAAAAAGAAACTAATACAGCACCCTGAGAGGCTCTACGCAAATCATACTTGCTGGCTTGAATAGTCTTTTAGTAGAAACTAAGCTTTCGTGATGCGGTGGTACGATATAGCGCAAATCCGCGCTACTGCGCGACTGCCAGCTTACGTAAAATGCATTTGTGCCCTTTATTTAAACAAACACCCTAAACCATTGCACAAGTATGTACATATTTGAGTACAGCGCGTGCTTTCTTCATGTTGTTTTAGTTAACCTCAGTGCTCCTTTATTTATCTTTTTTTTGTATTTCACATAAGTTATTCCAAACTGGTTATTTTCCCTTGCCGTTTGTGCTGTAACCCTGAATCTGCGCCTAAAAAGACCCGTTGGGCGCGTTCTAAAAGCTTTGTCATTTATTTCACGCGGCCAACGTGCATAGGAGATTTCTTACCCGGGACACGCGCCGAAAAGCATAGAATATCGTCAAATGCGGAAGACATAGGTCTGGTTGTTCGATGCTTACGGAGCACAGGTGAGTGGCTGCTTTAAACTTTCCATCCATCCCTCCCAACAGCGGATATTCAGTGAGAAGGCTGTAAACTGTTATCTTTTTTTTTTGAGACCAGTAGCAGGGAGAAACACGCCATACATGTTCGCTGCATTTGCGCGCTCGTCAACACGTACGAATAAGAAATTCTGCGCCTATGATCCTGAAATATTATCTTAATCATCATCAGCCTCTCTATGCCCACTGCAGGGCTAAGGCCTCTACCATCGATCTCCAGTTATCCCTGTCCTGTGCTAACTGGGTCCAATTTATCCCCGCAAACTTTGTGATTTCATCTGCCCACCAAACTTTTCGCCGCCCCCTGCCACGCTTGCCTTCTCTAGGAATTCACTCTGTTACCCTTAATGACCGACGGTTGTCTTGTCTTCGCGTCATGGCCCGCCCACGTCTATTTCTTCTTCTTAGTGTCCCTAACACGCGTTTTTTTCCCCTAACCCACTCCGCTCTCTTCTTGTCCCTTAAAGTTACACCTACCATTTTCCGGTCCATAGCCCGCTGCGTCGTCCTTAATTTAAGCTGAACTCTTTTTAGTTAGCCTCCAAGTTTCTGCCCCGTAGGTGAGTACCGGTAAGATTCAATTGTTTAAACTTTCCTCTTCAGAGACAATGGTAAGCTACCTACCATTCATTATCTGACAATGCCTGGTGAATGCACTCCATCCCATTTTTATCCTTCTAATTATCTCAGGCTCATGATTCGGATCAGGGGTCACTACCTGGCCAAAGTAGACATATTCACTTACTACTTGTAATACCTAGCCAGCTATCTCAAACCGATGTGCTCGCCCAAGGCTATTGAAAATTTACCTTAGTTTTGTGCATATTAATTTTCAGACCCACTGTTCTACTTTGCCTGTTTAGGTCAGTAACCATACTTTGTAATTCATCTCCCGAGTAACGTAGCAAGGCAATGTCATCAGCAAATCTGAGGTTGCTGAGGCATTCCCCATTAACACTTACACCCACCTGTTAACAATCCAATGTTCTAAATACTTCTTGTAAACATATGAATAACATTAGAGATATTGTGTCTCCTTGTCTTACGCCCTTCATTATAGGTATTTAGCTGCTCTCCTAATGGAGGACTATGGTGGCTGTGGAGCCGTTGTAGATGTCTTCCAGTAGAATTATGTAGTGCTTGTCTACGCACTGATTCCGCAACGCCTGCATGGCTGCTGAGGTATCGACCGAGTCAAATGCTTTCATCGTAATATATGAAGGCGATAATAGGGGTTGGTTATACTCCGCGCATTTCTCTATCACCTAATTGATAGTGTTAATATGGCTACTGTTGAGTAGCCTTTACGAAACCCTGCTCTTTCATTAGGTTGAGTGAAATTTACGGTGGCACAAATTCTGTTAGGATTACCTTAGTAAATACCCTGTAGACGACTGACAGTAAGCTAATTGGCCTGTAATTTTTCAAGTCCTTTGTGTCGCCTTTCTCATGGATTAGGATGATGTTCGCAATCTTCCAAGATTTTGGAATGCTCGCAGTCATTAGGCATTGCGTATAAAGGCTTGCCAGTCTTTCCAGTATAATCTTCCCACTATCCTTTAAGAGATATGCTGTTATCTTATCCTCACCGGGAGCCTTTCCCGCTTGCATCTCTTTCAAAGCTTTGATTACTTCCTCTGTCATTACTGGTGGAATGTCAACCTCTTCTAAACTGCTTCCCATTTCGCTATTATCCTAGTTATAGAGCCTACTGCAGAGATCTCTGTAAAATTCTTCGGCTATTGTAACTATCTCATCCCTATTCGTCATCACACTGCCTTGCCTGTCTTGTAATGCATAAGTTTGGTGTTTGCCTATGCCTAGACGTCTCTTCACCGTTTTCAGGCTCCTTCCATTCTTTAGAGCATGCTCAATGCGCTCCACATTATGCTTTCGTATGTCGGCTGTCTTGCGCTTATTGATGAACTTTAACATCTCCGCTATTTCTATTCTGTCAGTTGCATTAGATACTATCATGCCTTGCCGTTTTCTAATCAAGACTCTCGTTTCCTGGGAAAGTTTGCTAGTAATTTGTCTACCGATCTTGCCTCCTAATTCCATTGCACACTCTGTGAAAGTGCATGTGAGATTATCGCTGACTTCCTGAACGCAAATGTCGGCTTGTTCTGTTAGAGCTGAATATCTGTTTTGCAGCGCTGTCCTGAATTCTCCGACTTTCTGTCTTATTGTTAGCTCATTGATTGGTTTCTTTCGTACAAGCTTATTGCGGTTTCTCCTCAAGTCTAGCCCAATTCGAGATCTCACCATCCTGCGGTCACTGCACCTAACTTTGCCCAGCACTTGCACGACGCTAGGTTCATCACACAGTATGAAGTCTATTTCATTTTTATGCTCGCCATTCGGGGCTTCTCCACGTCCACTTCCGATGCTCCCATTTACGAAAGAACGTATTGATGATTCGCAGATTATCCCGATCTGCGAACTCTACTAATAAGTCCCCTCTGTCATTACCACAACCCACGGCATAGTTCCCGACTGCCTTGTCTGCAGCCTGCTTCTTGCCTACCTTAGCATTGAAGTTTCCCATCACAATGGTGTACTGCGTCCTTACTTGAGCCATTGCCGATTCCACATCCTCATAGTAGCGTTCAACCAGCTGGTCCGTCATGACTAGATGTAGGTGCATATCCCTGTACCACCTTCAGTTTGTATTCTTATTAAGTTTAATTACGAGACCTGCTACCCATTCGTTAATGCTATAGTATTCCTCTATGTTGCCAGCAATGGTTTTGTTGACCAGAAACCCCACTCCTTGTTGTCTTTTTTCTTCTATATCACGGTAACATAGGACATGCCCATTTTTCAGCGTGGTAAAGGCTTCCCCCGTCCTCCTAACCAAACTGAGCCCTATAAACTTCCATTTAATGCCCGCTAATTCTTCAAACTGTACCTCTTTAGACCGCCCTTGCTCGATAAAGTTCTTGCGTTAAACGTTGCCAGGGTCCGATTCCACTGGTGGCGTATCCGGATCCAAAGATGCTTAGCATTCTCTACTGCATCCCATGTCTGACTACCACCGTGGTCAATTGCTTCGCAGCCGCTGAGGACTGAGGGACGAGGTTTAATTGGGGTATTCATGAGAGGTCATGGCCGTCACTACAGCAGGGTGGCCAATGCTGCTCTGGTGAGGGAGTGCCTTACCGTGTATGGTCGCTGGATCTGGCCGCACCCCAAGGCTCCTTCCGCAGTTCAATGAACACACGGATTTTTTTCAATACCCGAAATATGCCCTTCCTCTAAGGTTCGGATACAAACACAGACGATCCAATACGTTCACAGACCTTTCGCATGCTTTAGCAGAACTCGAGCCCATAGCAACTCATGCGAGCACGCATCGGAAAACGTAGCGCTAACGAGTACTTAAAGCTTGCAGTTAACTTTGATACAGGCGTAGGCGTGCGATATATGGATGGAAACGCTTCGAATTGTGCTCTGTTTAGCACAATGCAATGAAAACGGGCAGCCGGGCGTGGAAGAGGTGCGACAGACTTACACGTGAAATGTTCTTCCAGGGGTCTTCTTCACCCGATATGTACAGCGAAAAGCGACATACGAAGACACCGTTGCCTCATCAGATATTTAGATGCTTTAAGAAAACACGACACAGTGTTTAAACCCCACGAAAAAGCGCGGCACGGACTACGCGCTCCGCCGTCTGCGTGGTCGTCTGCTTCTGTTTGCTTGAGCAAGATGGCGGCGACAGGCTTCACTTTCGGCGGGCCGCTTCCACTCCAGGTGTGTTAAATATAACCTCCTTGGGGAAAACAAACCGTGCTCCAGCCTTGCCTCGTAACGGCGGCTCAATATGAGGTCCAACTATTTTGGTATTTCTGAGCTTTCATATAGATATGTTGCTTTAGAGCACACGCAGTTTAAAATGTGGTTATATTTCAAAAAGTTCAGTTCACGTCCCTGAAATGTCACCGAGTATTGCCTATGTCGGCCTGTGGTGTCGCATGGTCGTTTCTAGAGCGCAAGAACACTAGGATTTCAAGCGGGCGTTAATAAATGTGCCCTGGATATTGCGCTGAAACATTTCAGAATCAGCATGTCGAATTCCTTTTGAACAAACGAATATTACAACTGGGCAGTTCTATATTCTTTTCACGACCTCTTTAACAACTAATACTCGCTGCAGTCAAATTTGTATTCTTCTGATTGATGCAAGACGAATAACCTCTCTCTGAAAACTTCAAAGACCAAAGCCATGACTTTCACTGGGAAAAAAATCTAGCGTATGCGTCATTTTCATACTCTCAATTGTGCGGTTGCGCAAGGCTTGTAAGATCAGTGATCTCGGTGTTGTCTATGGTAGCACCTTCGATTTTTCTGCTGAGACTAAGCGTATTACTACGCGGAGTCTTAGTTGTGTTGGCGGTGTTTGCACAATATCTAGAGAATTCCGTTCCCTGGTTATCCCGCAAATTCCGCTCCGCGTGTTATAGACTGCAATATGTCTTGTCCGACTTAAAGGGCCCCTAAACAACCCCGAGGTCCAAAATTTGTTTTAAAGATATAACTGCGCTCCTGTGCGATGTGAACATGCTCCCGCAAGAATTTTGCGAATAGGTGCAATAATAAAGAAGTTACACGGGTTTAAGTGGCCGCTTGCGTCGGTTTCATTTTCTCGGTCGGCCTCCCCACCCTTCTCTGCCGAGGAGAGGGTAGGCGCGGCGCGCCGTCGAGACTCCGCCCACTTTTGACACATGACATGAAGTGAGCAAATGACTTCATTGACGCTTGCGCTGTAGTTCCGGTTGCTTTTGCGCTCACGCCGGTGGGATGGCCACAGGATCTGACATATAGACCTGGTTTCGACCAATCAACGAGCTGCAACTGCGCAAAGTTGTTCGCGGTAGAACGTGACGACACCTAGGATGCGAGGGCGATTGGTCAATCGCAGGAAAGAGGCGCGGGAATTGCTTTTTGAAATACGGCGTCTGTGTGGCGCGCAGCGCTGTCATATTCGCAGAATGTGATCGCTGCAACCTTCTCTATGATTGAGTTAGCTTGTTTGGGCGGCTTAAAAAAACTGGGAGCCTGTTTAGTGGCCCTTTAAGTACACGTGATCTGGCATGGCGTTTCTAATTCCAGCAACGAGAACACTGAATGCGTCCAGAAAAAATTCCTGGGCATATACAGTGTCGTACGCGTTCCTCCATAACAGAAACGAAAGCTCGTTCCTCGTTCCTTCCCAATTTTGTAACGAATTCCCATTACAAGTTCCTTTAACGTTAGAGGAACGCGTTCCAGTTACATTTCCGAAATTGGAAAATTTCGTTACATTTACGTTACATTTGGTTATTAAAATTGAAAATAGCGTCGGATTAGTGTGGATAATGACGTTGGATAATCGTGAGGCGAGATTAAGAGACTCAAAGGGAACTCCGGCGGTTTTTTCACCATGTTACGATATCGCTATTTTCCAGTGGTACTAATAGCCCTATAGCAGGAAAAGTGATTCAGTTCGCTAGAGACTCACGAATAATTCTAAATAACAAAATGAAGGATCTGTTCATACCGAAACCGAAACGGAGAGACGCTTCGAGGAGCGCATGCGAGGACGTCACAGCCTCCCTGCCATCAGAAATATGAAGCTGGTGCTAGAAAAATGAAAGTGGCGTTGTCATCCGACTATGTATTGAGTTATGCCAGCTCTTCTGAACTTGACAGCGACGATTTGAGCGCTAAAGTATCACCGTTCTGCTTTTGATTAACTGCCTGCTCGAGTAGGTAGCGTTGAAGGTAATGACATTAAAACGCAGGGTGGCCTGCGTAACAATCCGTTAAACATTATTAAAAGTCATTTTCAAGAAGCACTAAACGACTCTTGTCCGCCTTGCTTGGCATATATTATTACAGTACTGAGAAGAACATACACTGAAAATTTCGTTGAGACCAGCGAACACTGAAAAATGAACGCAATTGCCTTTAACCACTTTAAAAAGCACATCGTGCTATGTACATTGCACGAATTTGAACCTCAACAGCAGCGGATTATCTGGAGACAAAAAATATCAAAAGAAGCGTTTTTAGACATATTTTTAGGAAGCACCAAACGTACTCTCGACATGTCCACTACGTCTTTGACTCTAGTCTATTACAAGTGCCACACGGGTCTTCTATTGAGGAGTAAGAATAGTGCGCTTCAAATGTGAAAATAAACAGTCAGTCACATTCACAAATGCATGTGAGTAAGAAGTATGCATTTAATGGTAAAAGCTATAAATATGCCTTTTGATTTGCATTCACATATATTAGTTTCTGATTGACCCACGCCTATTAATACTGGAACAAGATTTCCCGATATGTCGTCAGAATTTCAGGTCCTAATCTTTTTCGTTCAAAATTAGTAGCCGTTTCAGCGCTTCAACAGTCTAATTGACAATTTGGATATATTCCTTTTGCTTAATTCTCACAATTTTAAATCATTTGTGATACTGTTCTTTTGTTATTTATGGGGGTGCGCAGTGTCTGTCGGTGGGAAGAATTCGAACTACATAGCCATCTGATGACTTTGCCAACGAAGTACATACAATGGGACTACATCTTCTTTTTATCTTGTGGCGTATAACGAATACGCTTTAATTGTCTCTTCTTTTTGTACAGCAGCCCCACCTTCATGCTATGGAAAAATGATATTAATGTATCGGATATAAATAAATAAATAAATAATAAATAAATAAATAAATAAATAAATAAATAAATAAATAAATATGCCTCTGATGCATCATTCCATCGGACGCCAACCGAAAAATGACATCCGCAAGCAAAAATAACGTATGTCATACATGAAAGGTTCGCAGCAGTACAACAGCAGAACCCAGTAGCAAAAACGTGCGCGTGTGCTACTGAGCGTGTACGGGTCTGGTTCTTATGAGAACAACACATGGTAAGAGCAATATATAATGCGAACGACAAAGTAACAAATGCACCGATTTACACTTAGAACACAAAGCTCCCTTTTCATTATGCGAGTAAGAAAGAACCATAAATAAACCTTACCTCCACGGGCTTCTTCACGTTTTCCGCCGATCTTGCCAACTCTACAATCGCATTGTTTGGTGGAGCACAAGTGAAACGTTGGACTAAACATAGGCGTGCGATGTTCTAGTTTATCTTGTATTCAGTCGGTTTAAACATCGGGAGTAGTCACGCCAGGAAGCAATCTAAAATTCCACATCGGCACTCATTGCAACAGAATCTAGAGGCCACAAGAGGCAAGATGGCGTACCGTGATTTTCGAATGTCAAGTGAAAGATCTCTAGGGTGTTCAGCCTTCGGCACGACCCTTGCTTGCTGTTCAGACTGGCTCAGACAAAGTGAAAGTCTGCTATCCCTCCCCGCGTCGTCGGCCTCGCCCCGCGCACTTCCCTGCGCCCCTGCGGGTGCCTGGGATTTGTTGCACCATAACTACGGCCCTTTCGTCGACCCCCTTAGTCCCAGCGGGAGGGTCAAGTTCTCCCGTTTTCGGCGGACGTTGTAGCCCCATCAACGGAGGCCTGCAGCGTGCCGAGCAGAATACGCCGCGTGGCAACGATGGCTTATTCCATGACTTTCGGGAATCCTGCAATCTGCCACCCACTTAAACCGGGAGCGTCCGTGGGAACAAGCAGCTGATGTCTTCCCGACGATATTCTACTGGACGTTTCACAAGAGACCGAAACGCTATTTAAGGCCGTGCCACCCTTTTGTTAACAGGCCCCAGCCGACTCGGTCATCCTGGTTGGCCCTGTATTCACCCGCTATAACCCTTTGCTATAACGCCGTTTTGTTCTCCAAATGCTCGTGGTTTACCTTTCCGGCTGCTAAGTGTTGGTAGCCCGTGCACAGCTACGCCGATCGAGATCTTACCTGCCCGTTATGCACGTTACAACACCTTGACTTCACAATAGAGTGTAACTTGCCTCTGTAGTGTAACATTTGCCGCTGCTCGCTTGCTTTGTCGAGCGGTCTCCTGCGTGTAAAAATGCCAGTGACGCCGAGGCCCACACATTTGAGCCGTAACCGCATTCTCAGAACCAATGCGCTGAGCGGCGATAGTAAAGGGCGCGTTGGCAGTGTCTTAGTTGGAAGGGAGCCTTGGCGGCAG
Source organism: Hyalomma asiaticum (assembly GCA_013339685.2). Lineage (NCBI taxonomy): Eukaryota > Metazoa > Arthropoda > Arachnida > Ixodida > Ixodidae > Hyalomma > Hyalomma asiaticum. The sequence goes on along the minus strand of CM023481.1, from coordinate 199,443,822 downwards.
GATCTGAAGGGAGGAAAGGAATTACGCAGTTGTCTGTTTTTCGGCCTGCGTTGCCGTACAAGGCTGGTTGACAGCTCGAAATTTTCTCCAGCCATAGGGTGCGACCACCGTAAGGGAGGAACAGGGTAGACTTACGTGGTGTGTCTGCATTGGCGAAAGAGAAGCTTCACCCTCATTGAAGCCTCGAAGGAGAGTAAAAGAATGTGTGGTTTTGTTTTGAGTGAGGGAGACTGCTAACAGGAAAGTGGGGACTCGAGGCTCGGCGTCGGCGGTTGCAGCACTGCCTATCAGCTCTGCATGTGGAACGCCTGTGGAACGTTTACAGAAGGAACGTCGTTCCCTTTGCCGTTACTTTTACATGTAACGCGTTACCATGACAGTTCCACCAACCCTTAAAGGAACCGATGGCGTACCTTCGTTCCTCTAAAAAGGAACTAGTTCCAGAAACGCCGTTCCTTGGAACGACGTTCCGTACAACACTGGGTGTATATAATCATCGCTTCGCTAGAAATGACTCTGGTACTTGCTCTATACACTGTTGGATTAATATCACTGCCATCACTAGTCTACCAGTGAAGCCACGATGATTTTTTATTTCTTTTCTAAGCTCGTTTATGGTGTTAAATCCTCGCTTGCGCTGCTCATTTGCTTTAATTTTTGAACTGGATGAAGGTTAACCAGAAATAGACAGTTTCACGTAACCACCTACCTCTGGCAACGCTCAACTGTCCACGGGATGCAGAATGTTTGAAATGTTGATTTTTTACCTTGGTAATTTTCACAGCTCGCAATTACTCTTTTCCTCCGAGCTTTGCACTGTTGTAACGTTGTAACATAGTATCGCATATTGTACAAATTATCCCATTTTTACCTTTAAGCCTGCACTTCGCAGAGTTGAATATGTGCGATTTTATTTCTCATTATCCTTCGTTAATCCTGGTGTAGTGCTATCGTCTTGCTGTCCTGCTGTCCTGATTTTTGATTGGGCATTCTTGCTCTTTTGTTTGCCTCTGAAAACACTATTGCATTGTTTAGCCCTCATTAAAAAATCTTTTTGCATGCACCAGCGCAAAGACCTTACGGTGCCTCCCGGGCACGTCCACTAAATTATTATTATTATTATTATTATTATTATTGCGTCCTCTCTTTGTAACGTTGTTGACGATGCTTCTGCGACAATCCTGAGTTGTTATTTCCTTCTTTATGCTGATGACATCATAGCATTTAAAGAAATTCATACTGTCAGTGACCGTTGTATTCTACAGTCAGCTTTGATTTCTTTTTATGAGTGGTACAGAAACAATTAACTTTCGTTAAATACTGATAAGGTCAAAGACATGGCATGAACTCTCTCAAGAGGGCAAGCATATCATTTCCATACTCTGTCAATTGTTGAGGCGTTACGTAAGGTTTGTGAGATCAATGACAGTTGTTCTCTTTGACACGTCCTTGCACTCCTCACGCTAAACGCGTTGTTACGTGATGTTTTCGCTCTCGCAGGTCTATTTGTACACTACCGAGATAATCCCATTCTCCAACACGAGCTAGAGGCATTGGATTATTGACATGGCCATCACCTCACTGCCACCGAAATCGTGCTGATTTCCTACTTTTTTTTTTCAAGCTTGTTCCCAGTGCTTGTTTTCAAGCTTTCAAGTTTCAAGCTTCTTCCCATTATGCTCTACCTCTGCCTTCCCCCTTTCCTTTCTAAGCACCTCACACCCTTCCTCACACTCACCTCACTTACCCGCCTCTTCTCACTTCCCTATCCCATTCCTTGCTACACTATGCTGCACAAGACCATCCTACTCCTCTCCTTCTCCTCATCCTCACAGCCCGTCGCATCATTTCTCCTCACCCTCACCTTCCATTCCCCGCCCTTGCTATACTGCACTGTACATGCCTACGCTATGCTTCAATCTCCCTCCGCCTCTCCTCATCTTCATTTTCCTTTCCTACCGGCATGCTATACTATACAAAGCTACGTTATCAGGTGGTTGGCTTGACTTGGCGGAATGAGAGCTCAAATACCGTGCATTGGGCATTTCACAGGAGTGCACGCGCACTTAATTCACGGTGTGATACTTTTCTACGGACCCCCAATGGCCCCACCTCCGGGTTAAACAGCTTCGCTTTTAAAACAAGAACTGCGCAAGACAATGCCAGCTTTGCCTTGTTCATTTCGTTTTTCTTCTGTGTGCATCCAGTTCATTGGTTTTCAGCTTATTTAAGATGATGTACTGAGTCTCACATTCCTTAGGAATGAAGGTTATCACTCACTCCTACTCACTCACTCACTCACTCACTCACTCACTCACTCACTCACTCACTCACTCACTCACTCACTCACTCACTCACTCACTCACTCACTCTGTTCTAGCAGCAATCGCAGTCAGTAACAGTCGGTGAGGGGTGCTGCTTAAGATATTTTAGGCAAATGAAAGTAACCCCAACAACCAAATAACAAAGGAAACTGCCTCAATCTATTTTTGAAAGCTTTTTACGTGATGGAAAGTGCTGTAATCATATTCTATTCTTGCAGATTTGTCTGACAATATGAAACTGCAGGCAGTGCAGTGCATTACAAACCACGTTTCAGCACAGGTAAGTGAAATATTTGCGATGTCCGACGTGATCTGCATTTATCATTCTCCGTCATTCCACGGTGGCTTAGTGGTTATGGTACTCGGCTGCTGATTATCAGAAGGTCGCGAAATCGAACCCCAGCCGCGGAGGCCGCATTTCGATGAAGGCGAAAAGTTGAGGCCAATGTACTGCGTGATATCAGTGCACGTTAAAGAACCCTAGGTAGTTAAAATTTACGGAGCCCTCAACTAAGGTGTCTCTCATTATCATAACGTGATTTTAGGACGTAAATCCCCACAACAGTAAATAAATCAATCATTGCGCGTCTATATTTCTAGTGCGGCGCTAATGTCATTTGCCCAGTTGTTCTAAATTTTGTAAAGGCGAAACCTCTGTGCGTCTCCCTTTGAACGGACTTTCATAAATCCGAGAAAACAAGTCGCACAGGAGATCACTAAGAAATATATGCCCGAATTTCTTAACTCAATAAAATTGTTGTGGGCCGAAAAATACAAATATAAATCGATAGGTAATTATGAGGAACATGAGGAAGAGGAATAGTAATACAGGATCATCGTAGTCGTTACATTTTTATGAAAATGAGCATGAGAGGTCGAAAAAATGGTCTATGAACGCCAAGGTGCCGAAGAATCGAAAAATAATAATAGTACACGGCCAGTCTATAAAGGCGCGCGCGCTTTCCTTTATACGCCCTTCGCTATCGGCTCGGACAAAATGGGACCGCTTTTCCGCGGCAAACGACTTTACGACACTGCTCGCCGCACAGGGCGCAGCGTGCCTGCAAACAGAGCTATCGGCCGGTCGGGTCCGCGCGCGCGTGCTATGGAATGTGGCTTTCCCCCCTTTTTTTTTCGTGTCTTGTGTTGCCTGAGAAGTGCGCCACACGCACGTTGCTGGAGCTGCTGGCCAGGTGTGTTGCGATCTAAGCCGCAGAGCGACTAAGAGAGGACACATAACCGCACCAGAAGCGCTAACAGCTGGTTTCGTTTGCGTCAGTACTTATCGATTTAAGCGACAAAGCTTGACACAAGGTAGCACGGTAAAGAAAAAAATGTAAGTTCAATAGAAAGCACATACGAACATATGATGCTAAATGAACAAAAATAATAATTTCTGGGGTTTTACGCTCCAAAACCACTATATGATTTTGGGAGAGGCCGTAGTAGAGCGCTCCGGAAATTTAGACCACCTGGTGTTCTTCATCGTGCACTATACTCGGGTACAGGTCAAGGAAAAAAAAAGTGGTTTATCCCTCCGCCATAGAAATTGTATAACAGGAAAGTGAAACCTGTCCTTGCGAAGCTGTGGAATGAAAAAAAAAAAACGGCAATCTGTTGAATCGAGGAGCGGGAGATGGGTTGGGTACTCAGGACATGTGAACACGTTATATTCAGGCATCAGCAGCATCTCGACAAGGCACAGGGATGGTCGACTGTTGTACACAAGCAAACGTTCTCGAAAGACTCACATTGCTCCAGAGTGACTGAATTGCACGCGTAAGGGCCCTGCGTAAACCTGGCATAAACTAAGAGCGTTCGCAAAGGATGACACATTGCAAGCGAAACCGAACGGGTTGTCAGTGGATCGTTTTTTGAACGCACAGCCCCCTGCAGCAAAGGGGCATCATTTGATTGTCGACAGCCGTCTTTGCGTTTTTGGATTAGGGCGCGTCGCAACTCAACATACCTGGCCACGCAAGAAAAATTTTGTAGCGGCGGCGGTTGTACTTTGCCCAAGGAACGCGCCGTCACGAGGCCCCACGACCCCAGCTTCCGCGGCGATCGAGGACGAGGACTACAGACAGGCTCACTGCAGGCGCGCATTAGGACGACAATCTACTTCGTTCTATCGTTCCTAGATAAGATACCGCCGCAGCGGACCTAAGCGTACCAAGAGCGCAGTGAAAGAGAGGCGATGATCATTTAAGAGTGATTTTGCTTGCTAAACACGATTACTCTCACAGGATATCAGTTAACTGGAACTTGCAAAGGGTTGTAGTGAAGGTATAAGGCCCGTCTGCTCCCTACATGACCAATGTTGTGGTGGTGTATCGGTAGCCTTCCAGCTTCTATCGTTGTATCCCGGATGGAAGTGGATTCGAGTCCGAGAGGGAGTGGTACTTTTTCATTGTAAATGTGTTCATTTTCCCAGACATCCACTTCCGTTACGCAAGTACGCCACTGATTTCTTATTGGACCCTGGAATAAAACATTTGCGTGTTAATGTTAAAAGCGACGTCTAGCCGTCAAGGCCACTCCCCCCCCCCCCCCCCCCCCCTTTCAGCCAGTGGTGCTGCTCTGTCAACGTGACGTAGCGGCACTATTGGCCGGAGGGGGGGTCCTTTGACGATAAGACGCCGCCTTTTTTTTACCTGTACCAGAGCATAGTCCGCGCTCAGTACACGGGCTTCAACATTTCGCCTCCATCGAAACGCAGCCGCCACGGTCTTAGGATTCCTTCCCGCAACCTTCCGATCAGCAGCCGTGTACCATAGCCAATAGACCACCATGACGGGGCCAAATAAACCATACTACCAAAAAACCAAAAATTTATGAAAATTTGATTAACTGCTATCAAGTCTCTTAAAGCTAAAACAAAGTCACTACACAATAAATAAATAAATAAATAAATAAATAAATAAATAAATAAATAAATACTGTTCTCTGTACTTTAATCCTTTATTTTTTATTTCATCAGGTTCTGAAGATGCTATATTTTTTGTTATTTTATAATGTTTGGTTTGCCTGGTAATTTATAATTATTTATTGTACCTTGACGTGTGAGACCACGCCAAATCATTTGTGAATTATTTATTCGCTTACGGACCTGACATTTTTCAGGTGATGTGGAATCGGAGAGGGGGGCATGTAGTTGGTATTTACTGGCGCGTCTCTCATTTTCTTTACCTGCGTAAGACTCGTTTGTTAATAGCAACACGTAGTTTGGCGACACGAAAAAGATAAAAAGATAGGTATGCGACGTCATTTGGCGCAGCAGTCGAAGTGTGCAGCTATTTATGAAAGCAGAAAGTATGGCGAGTTGGAAATGATGCATGCTAAAATTACCAAGGCGAAAACAACAACACACAGGGGAAGAAGTACACTGGACAGCGCTCGCTCAACACCGGCATAGCCAGAAATATATTTCAAAAGGTGTTTTTACGAAAGGGCGAAATATACTTCCACTGGTTACGCTCCTGTCTCCCTATGTCCTTGTTCCTCTGTGTATTGCGTTGCTTTCGCGCTGGCATTTAAGTATACGCAGTCATTCACACCGAAGTATTATGTCATTTAACGTTTTTTTTTCTTAAATTCTATATCTGGGGAGGGTCGGTTTACGCCCGCTTCAATAATTAAGCGAGCGTAGGCTGACAAGACACTTGCAGAGTTCTTTCTTTCTTTCTTTGTGAATGAACGTTCGCGTTTTGCGAATGTGCAGTTCCATTCGTTAACTGACTCCATTGTCAGCGCGTCCTTTCGGAGCTACAAATGAAGTTTAGCCCGGGGTCTCGTTCCTCAGAGGGCATACGCGATACATCGCGCCCCACAACATTCGAGAGGGGGTGCGGCAGTCTGGTCGTAAAGAAATGAGCGCAAAGATATTTCAGCATCGCAGTTGCAAGTTATGCGAACATGCACGGACGACAGGAGAGCACGCGCGCACGCTCCCTTTCAGTATGCGCGGACGACAGCGGCGAGGGAAGTACAACAGGGACGGAGCGATACCACCAAAATCGGGGGGGGCGGGAGGCGGCAACAGTGGTATTGCGAACGCCGTATGAAGGAAAGCGCGCGCGCCTCTCCAGACCGGCTGTGAATAGCAATAGGTAAAAGTAAGGTTGTAATGGTAATGTCAATAACAGTAGAATATAGTAACGATTCAATAATGCCCATCACTCAGCAAGAATGATTGTGACTTGACAAAAAAGGTTGACTTTTCAAAATTAGTCGAGTGGGCTCATATGTGGTTACTAAGTGCAAGCAACACTAAAGGGTGATGGTAAAAATTAGAATGATGAGCACGACTCAGCAAAGTGACAATGATCCACCGAAAATCAGTAACACTCCAAAATCATCGAATTGTGTTCGGTGGGTACGAAGTGACGGGAACATCAAAAGACGGTGGTAGAAGTTATAACCATGAGTATGACTCAGCCATAATCAGAATGACTCCAGAAAAAGAACATTAACACTAAAAGAAGAGTGGAGAGGGTTAGCACGTTGTTACTAAGTGAAAGGAACGATAAACGTTGGTGGTAGAAGTCGTAGACATGAGCGCGAGTGAGCAGAAACGATAACGACCAACTGATAAAAGAACAACCCTCAAAAACTATCGAAATTGGTTCGATTGGTAGTACTTAGCGAAGGAAACACTAAAAGATGGCGGTAGAAGTTAGGGCACCTTCGGCTGACGGCACTTGTGGCGCTCTCTGTGCACTCATGGTAGCCCAGATTTCAGTGTTGATTGATTGATTGATTTGTGGGGTTTAACGTCCCTAAAACCAGCTCTGATTATGAGAGACGCCGTAGTGGAGGTCTCCGGAAATTTCGACCACCTGGGGTTCTTTAACGTGCACTGACATCGCACAGCACACGGGCCTCAACATTTCGCCTCCATCGAAATGCAGCCGCCGCGGCCGGGAGATTTCAGTGTTCTCACTCGAGTTCGTGCCTTTCAACTTGAAAATAAACTGATTTAGTTTCACTCCCAGGTGGGTGTGAAACCAAACTGGTGGGAAGCATCACTAAGTGAAACCCGTGGAATGAGGTTGCTCACCAGTGTGATCGATAATTTGCTGGACGAGCGGTGGGGACCTCATCCTCGGAATTCACCAAAGAGGGTACATTTCAGGACATCACTCGTTATTACAGACATTCGGAAGCTTGCGCGCCTCCGCTACACAAGACCCTCAAAATGGCCAGACCATAAGCTGGAGACGCCTCCTGATAGATTCTTTAAACTCCTTCCCCGTAATATATGCCGACATTTTCTTTGATATATGATGGGACCGTACTTCAGACTCTCTATAGAGATAGCAGCATGAAACAGTAGCATATGGGTGTGCCCTGATGACCTTCCGGATAGAACTCACAACTGCTTCATTAGAAAACAGCGCGAGAATGACACAACACACACACACACACACACACACACACACACACACACACACACACACACACACACACACACACACACACACACACACACACACACACACACACACAAACAACACACAAAAATACAACGCACATATCAGTGCTGTATCGGTGCATTTTCTTTCGGCTACTGTGTCATTCTTTCGCTGTTTTCCTATCAAGATCTATACCCACTCACCGATGCGTTTGTTTCGTGATGGCTACGTCCTGCCATAAGGCGTGGAATGCTGTGCGGCGGCGTTTAGACCCGAACAACCATGTGATGGCTGTCGGACGGGCAATGGACAGATGCCACTGGCAAGCATCGACTAGCGGCCATCTCACGCAGCTAGACACTCTCCCCCCCCCCTCCCCTCGTCCCCTCCCCCCTTACCCACAAACACACTAATACAACTAGCTAAAGTCGTTGCACGCTATTTTTCTCGCATGCATGGTGTCCGTTTAATGAATTCGGGCCTAAAACTGCTCACAATTGTATAGAGGATTGCTAGTTTATGTTACGGGGAAGTTGCAATTATTGAAGTCGTATCCCTTCGGAAATAACTACGTTGTACTCCTTTGTATTTCTTGGCGCATAGATGAAGAACAAGTGGGACGCCCTGAAGCAGTCTTTTGGCAGCCAGGATGACCTGGTCGCAGCGAATAAGCTATGCAAACTTCGCAGAGGAGTGAGTAACGACAAGAGTAAAAAGAATTACACTGTTTGTTCTACCTCGTTTCCTCCTTTTATTATTTTCACTTTAGTGAACAATGGTTAACTTGTTGGCATGTATTATTTTCTTTGGAGGCTGTCACAGAAAATAAGTTCTCTCGTTTTTATCACATAGGCGAAATGCCGTATATTTTGTCATTGCTCAATCCGTAATGTTCTTGGTCAGGTCATTGCTTAGGTTTTAAAAATTGAAAATACGCCAAATGAATTAAATTGGTAAGCATTTCTGAAAACACGTTTTCATCTTCTAATGAGTAAATTATTTGTTAATAACTATAGACAAAAGGAACACACTACATGACTAATTGCATTTCGATGGCTCTTTTTTAATGACCTAGCATCTCTAATATTCTTATACTGTTCAGTTGCCGAGTATTGATTACTTCTACTTTAATTTTTCTTTCCCAGGCTGCAGAATCGGGTACAAATACGGTCGTTCTCACGGTAAGCAGAAATACTTGATCCTGGTCAAACACGTGCGCAGAACACTTGAGGAATGAAAAAAAAATACTAAAAAGAAACGACACTTAAGCCCCAGCTTAGAGTGGCTTTGACGACCGGCTGTTCACTTTCTCTTTTCTTTCGTATTTACTACTATAAGAGCACTTTCGCTTCAACTTGCATCTTGCCAGGACGTAGCCAATTCGAAGTCCGGGAAGTTCTATCGACGTATTCGTAAGAAACTGCCAGTTACGACTACCCGACCAGACTAAAGACCCCTCGGAAAACTACAACATCTTAAAAGAGCGGCTGATGCTGATAAAAATAATGCTTAATTATTGTTAACAACGTGCGTCCTTGCTTTTAGTTAAGTTTTCACCGCATGTATTCATGCATCATGCATTCAGCTTACTGATTATCACGGGGTCGTCCTTCGGTAGTGCTAGGATTCAATGTGTGCAGAAACGATAATTGGTGAGCTGTTGAAAAGAGTAAAAATATGTAATTCTACCTGCATATATATAAAAAAAGAATGCCACTTAAATGCGAGCGATGGCGATATAAATTTTAATGAAAAAGAAAACAAATGGATAGACGTAATGCCATGCAGCAACAGATAAAAGCAAGATTCCATGCTCATTCACGATAGATATATTGCGCTAATACACACGAGACAAAGGGAGTACACGCAGACAAGCGCAACATATCGGTCATGAATGTCTACCAACTAGCCCGGCTATGCAACCTCCTCCATCCCCACTGCAAGGTGGCAAGTTGAGCAATGTCGACATTTTGGCGATTTCCTTACTAATCGCCATAACGTGAGTTTGAAGCAGCGCACAGATCAAGACAAAGGGGAGAAAACAAATGTTACGCGAATGTGTGGTTTACATGTGATCTCTCGGCCTTCTCCTGCATGGTATTCTGCTTCACATACCGGCTATGACAATATGGTAGCAATCCGGATGCAACCCAGTAAACATTCCTGCATTTCCTTTGCCTTTTCTCTGCCTTTGGGAACACACTGCTGACAGTGTTACTACACGTTATCACGCTGCTTGAAACGGGATGCCATTAGGCATCATCGTGAATAATGTTATGCAGTCGCACTTCCTTCCCCACCTTATTTGTCTCTCTCCCATAACGCACACATGACCTTAGTCTCTTACCTTAGGCGAAGAACGAAGAGGCGTAATGCGCGGCGCTAGCGCCCATGGCTGCGATATATCCATGTCAGGTAGGACTTGATTGTCAAAAGGAGACGACGGTTTGCGATTGTCGCTAGAAATTAACAGGATAGTTTTACTGGCCATACCAGCGCCTCCTCCATCTTTTCTTTTTCAGTGCCAGTCGGATGCGTCCGATCGGGCCGTTCACCACCCTCTCCGTCGACTATAGAGTTTCCTACTAAAACACTAAAGGGAAATGTGGCGTTACTGCCTGTGGAGGTTTCAAACAAGGCGGTTGGGCCAGCATGGGAATGATGGGTATGACATGGATTCGCCTAGTCTTCGTTCTTCTGGCTTCATATGGCTTTGCGACTTCAAAAAAAAAAAAGTAGGTCGTTTAAGACAAAATATCGCACTAATACGAAATATTTTGGAATAACTATGTGCACGCGCTGGTACTACTTGCTTTTCGCTGTTAGAAAAATACTGAACGCTCAGAAATTTAGCAATATTGCGCGATACGGCAATGTTGGCTCCTCTACTTGTCCCCAGATTTAGCAGCGTCCATGAATGTTTAAGTTCCACATATAGCTGTGTTCCAAGTTAAAATAATGATTTTTGCTCTTGTAAGTGACGTGCTAGTGTTTACAAGTATGTAAAACATAGGCGCGTCTGCTAAATCTAACAAACATGCTTTCGCTCGCTTCTTTAAGCGCAGTGCAAGTGCTCCACTGTGTTTTTACAAACTATATGCATGGGTCAAGCCGCTGCGCGAGGCCGTAGCAGAAGCGCAGTATCGCCTATCGTTTGGTGGCTGGTTTTGTTCAAAAACGTAACGTTGAATAAACAGCCGCACCGTTAAACTCTGTGGGAAACAACGCCTGAGCTTTGATCTGAGTTGACTTTTTGAGCGTCGTCTGCAGGCGCGTCGGCCTATCGCCCACTCGGCGTCTCCTACAAACGATAACTGTGTGCCTGCTTGGCGCGTTCGGTCGCCGTTGAATTAATCAGACAGCGGAACTGAAATGCTGTAGTACAAGATATACGAACAGCCTTGTCACAAGGAATGTATGTAAGCTGTGAAAGCGGCCCCACGCTTACAGATTCTGTTGCATCTGATGCAAAAGAAAAAAAAGAACAGCAAAATCGCATCGTTAAGGTACGCCAGACGCAGCGCAGATATTTCTAAAATTGGGTAAACTACCACTGCAAACAATATGTGTAGCCATCCATCAACAAACACAACAACGAAACAGTCTGCATGACACCTCATCATTGCAAACGACTTTAGTACCTGCGACACTCTGATGATCTATAGCAGTAAAGAGTACGCTACAGCCGCTGCCCTTCGTCACGTAATGAAAAAATGTAGTAATGTCACTCGCGTCACTGACGCTAAAAAACAGCAATAAATAAATCCACCAGAACGTTTGAAGCCGTGGGCAGGAAGACTAGACAAGTCCATGTCATACCCATCATTCCCATGGCATTTTCGCGATCGCAGCGGCAGTTTTCCCTCTAGTGTTTTAGTAGGAAACTCTATGCCGCGGACTCTTTCCTACCCGTAGGCTAGCGCTCGAACCTGCTTGACGGTCGGAGGGGGAGAGTACCCTTTATGTGGCGCCTCATAGCCGAGGTCGAAAGAAGTATTTTTTTCCAAAGTTGTACCTATATGCGCGGGGCGGCGCTTTTGATTGCAGTGCTAGGCTGTCACACTGGGTGATGACAAGAGGCTACGTTTGCTGGTGGCGCGCCTGTGATAGCCGATAGCGTGTGTGATAACCGATAACGTTTTTCTGCTGCAGCGAAGACAGATACTCCGCTGTTTGGACCACACCATCTACACACGCAAAATGATGTTCGTCAACGAGGCTCCTGGAAACATGATCGCTACAACGTAGCACTTGAGATGTTTTAAGCAGTCGTGAGTGCAACGACCACTGCGAACTGCGAATAAAGCTACAGTATAATGCGTCGATCCCACAAAGCTGTTGATCCTTCAAACGCCGCTCTAGACTATCGCAAGCGGAAAATGCACCGCGTAGCGCATACAGAGAGGAAGTAGTGCGAAGGAAGAAATCTGACAGACGCGTTGTAATGGGGGGGGGGGACGCGGCGTCTACTGCGTCTCCAAGGCAACGAGAGCGACGCGCTCTCCGACGCATGTGTGACGCAAGCAGCCATACCCTTTAGGCGGCATCGCACAACGACAACTCCGTGAACCAGCTGGACGGACGGTACTCATTGAGAAGCGAGCGTTTGCACGGGCATTGAAAAAAATAGAGGAGGCGCTGGACATATACCGACACACACGATATGCAGGGACGAGAAAAACTGCATAGTGGCGAGAAATTCCTACTTATGCATGGGGAAGAAGTTTTTGTCCGGAACGATTCATGTAAAGTAAAATAAAAGTCACAGTTTCGCCAGAAGCGCGAAGCAATGAATGCGATAGCAGTGCATGATATAATATACGAAGTAAGACTAGCAGCTTTAGGGGCAATCTGAATTGTAGTGAATGTGGGCTTATCAAGTAAGCACGCAGGTGCGTACAGAGCTGCGAGCGAAGTCATGTTTTAATTTCTTCTGGCACGCGCTTCACGCCACGCAACCGCGCTAAGCAGATTGTGCACTTTGCGCCGTCGAGAAACTTGACCCAGCACAGCGGCATCAAGCGAGCACGTTCCTTCCGTCACACGCAGATGCATTCACGTGAGCTCTATGTAACAAGGGCATTACAGAGTTTTAGCAGCGCCGGCTTACCATACGGTAAGTGCTGTAACCCCGTACCGTCGTGGTCGGCACGCAGAAATTTTGGTATGTCACTACTTGATCAATTACTTTCATCGTCTCATGACGTTGGCGTTACCGTACTCACCGAGCAACTCGTTCACGTCTTTCCGACTAAAATATACACGCGCTGACCACGAAGGTGCGAGATTACCGCGCTTACCATGCGGTTATCCGGCGCTGCTAAAACTCTCTATTGCCGGTTTTGCGACGATATGCGAGGCACCTGGAACAAAGCACGTGATCAAGGCGCTGTATCGCAGTAGAGACATATTACGGCGAGATGCTATTATTTAGCGATGATTAATGCGGGAGACCTAGGGAACGAAGAGATCACCGTTTCAGCTCATTTGTTGGCAGAAAGAACACTTGCAAAGGTAACAAAAAATGCAAAAGCATTAACGTTTCGGGCCCCATACGGGTCCCCTGATCACAACGAAGAAGTCAGCATTGGCATGCGGTTATTTATTGGTAAGATGGCGCAGAGTGCGGGCATATATCTCTGGCAGATTACCCATTGTCAGTTCGTCAGCTTGAAAACGAGACGCCTCGTTCGAGTGTCACCTACGGTTCAGTACACGCTGCACGATGCATGGCTGCCGGTTCTTGTCAAGATTGCCTTGGAGAAACAGGCGAACTCCAAGATGAACGTCGCCTTCTACAAGCCCGAATCCTGGAAACGAAGGCTACAATCAAACGCCTTGGAAACGACATCTTCGCCCAACGTCGCCTTGCGTACAGCCTTCCAGTCCAATTTCATGGATTCTTCTTCATGCCAACAGCACGGCTGCTGCGACGCGTCAAAACAGGTTAGCGTTCCAATAGTCGAAGTTTTTTCCTTCTTTCAGGACGGAATTCCGATAGTTCGAATATGCAATGTGTTTGACATGTATCTTCGTACTATGTCGACGAGGCGGAAAAAAGGTTTCTTACTAAGGCCTTGGCCGTAATTATAACACCGGGCCACGACCGAACCTCGGTCAGCTTATCTGCACCGTTGAACAAGCAGTACGCCTTGTTGAGCCCAATAAGAAGCTCGCTCACACGAATTCGCGGCCGTCTCGAAGGCTATGAAGGCTGAATCTACGCTGCTATCGGCAGAAGAAAGAAGTGCTTTAAAATGGCTAAGGGACCACGAGAACATAGTCACCTTCCCTGCGAAGAAGGAAGACGTCTCTGTAATATTGGATTGCGTAGATTACATCAGTAAGATGAATGGGCTTCTTGAGGACACGTCAACCTATTCCGTGCTGTCGAGGGATCTGACAAAGAAAGTAGAATCTGAATTCTAGAAGCTACTCACTGTTGTTATCAAGTTTGTTCCAGCCGAATACAAGAACAATATTCTTCCACATTGGATCGGCCCCGGCCCTGCACGGGCTTCCAAAAATTCATAAGCCCAGCGATTCAGTACGGCCAATTATTGTGGACTACATACGCTCACCGCTTCCTGAAATGTCGCGTTACTTGCACTATATCCTTCAGCCGCTAGTGAGGATCACTCCTACTTTTATCAAGGACTCCGCTCATTTTATTCAGCAACTGCGAAGTGTCCGCCTTGAAGACCATGAGGTCACGATTCCACGATTCCATATGTCGTGAAGTCAATGTTTACTTGTTGCCCGTGGACTCTGCGATTGATTATTGCAGCAAAGTTCTCGAACCTGGCCTATTTTTACCCGAACGGACACCTTTTGAAATCCAGGACGTCTGCCTCCTTTTAAAAATTTTCATTGACAATACGCTCTTTGTGGTAAACAAGGAATGATTCAAACAGGTCTTCCATACAGCAACGGGTGAATCTGTGTCCGTAATTTCCGCCACCATTGCACTGGAGGACCTGGAATGTGCCGCTCCCTCCTCATTCGCGTCGCGACAAAGGTCTTTTGTCAGGTACATGTACGACTACTTCAGTATCATCCGCCGAGAACATGCAGAACAGTTTCTCGAGTACCTCAACTCCTTCAAGGGAAGCATACAGTTAACGGTTTTAGAGGGAAACAACGGATGATTTCGTTTTCTCGACGTCCTTGTAGAAAGAACCTCAGGCAGGCTAAAAACTAGTGTGTATAGAAGGCCAGCACACACGGGAAAGTAACTCAGCTTCGGATCGACACACCCCATTGGCCAATAACGTTGTATCGCTGCAGCCCTCTATTCCCGAGCATTCCGTGTTTGCTGCAGCCCTACGAAACGTAGGCAGGAGTTGCAGATTGTAAGAAGGGACCTGTTAATGAATGTTTACCGTAACCAACTGTTCTGGACTCAGGAGCGCAAGGCAGCCAAGCTCCGCCGTGAAACGGTAGGAAAAAAAGAAAGAGCGAAGCGTGCAGCGATTCCTTACGCAATGGGAACAGGCGAGGCTCTCCCAAGAATTAAAAAAAAAAGCAATTGTGTACCAACAGCACACGTGCCCACCCACCAACTTGGTCGATAGCTCGTTCACGCAAGATATTCTCTGGAATGCACGAACTTTCCTAAAGTTGATTACAAGATACCGTGTCGTACATAGGCGAGATCGGGAATTTCACGCGGCGCTTGAAACAGCATCAAAACGACATAGGCAAGGGCCACACAGCCGCGAATGCCTTGGCGGAGCATCACAATCAAAATGGGCATGCCACTGACTGGGACGGGGCGGCTATCATTACAACGGAAAAACATTTACCTGCACATCTGCTTTTAGAACCATTGTAGATCCAATCGAGCACCCGCACGATAAACAGCACAAAGGGTGATCGGCCAGAGATAAATACCCTCCCTATGCGCCACCTGATCTATAAATAACCGCATAATCATGCTCATGCATGCTGACTTCATTGTGATCGAGGGACCCGTACGGTTCCCGAAATGTCAATGCCTTTTCATTTTTTTTACCTTGGCGAGTGTATGCTTTTTCTACAAGTATGCCCTCTCTCCAGACGAGTGTTCGTCAAACGCTTGATTACAGTTCTAGCTCGCGTCGTCTTCCTCTGCTTCCAAACGTCCACCGCCTACCGTAGCGAACCCCCTCTTGCAGACGATGCCCATGGGGCGAGTCACGTCATATCCCAGTGGTGAAAACATTTAAGACGGGCGACATGGACGGTGTTGGTCTTGCTTGAGCGGTGGCCAGCTGACAAGAGTCGAGATATCACGTACGTGACATCACTGATCGAGACGTGCTATGACGAAGAAGGGGCCGGTGTAGTGGGCCAGGAACTATTGGTATAGGTCGCGCTTGCGAAGTGGTGTCCACAGCCACACTAAGTCACGTTTCTCATACGATAGGCGCTGATGACGTTCGTCAAAGCGGTTCTTAGGGCGCTCTTGAGAAGGAAAGGTTCGAAGGCGTGCGATACGTCGGCAAAGAGTTTCGGCCAGTGAAGGCTCGTCGGTTTCAGAATATGGAAGAATCAAATCAAGAGCTATGCAGGGTTTTCATACGTATAGGAGAGAGAAGGGGCAGTATCCGGTGGTTCTATGTAGTGCAGTGTTGCATGCGAAAGTCATAAAAGGCAAGACAGTGTTCCAAGTTTTGTGAGCTGAATCGGCATACATTGAAAGCATGTTAATGAGAGTTCTGTTAGTGCGTTCTGTTAGACCGTTAGTTTGAACGCCGCTTGAGAGATCGCGAAGCTCTCTCAAGTGCTGTAAGTATTATGTCAAGGCAGTGACTGTGCTCTTCAAATATGTGGCCAAAAATTACAATGTCATCAATATAACAGACAAATTTCCCGCTTAAGTCTACGCACAATAGTGAATAGTGTCCATGAAGCGCTCAAACGTTGCTGGGCCGTTACACAGGCCAACATTGAATTAAAGAAAACCATCCGGGGTTATAAAGGCTGCTTCTCCTTGTCACCCGAATGCATCGAAATCTGCCAGTACCCAGACTTTAGATACATGGAAGAAAAAGAAGACGCAGAATGCAAACAGTAAATGACGTCATCTATCATGGGAAGCGCATATACATATTTTTTTGGGCGGTGGAGTTGAGACATCTATAATCCACGCAGAATCTCTAGGAAGCGTCTTTCTTCCTGACAAGCGTCACAGGTGCAGCCTAAGGGCTGCATGACTCCTGAATGACCTTCTTCATAAGCATTTCTTCTATCTGTTTAGCAATGATTTTGTGCTTTGAAGGTGATAAGCGCTTTTGTTTCTGCCGGATAGGATGAATGGATACTGTGTCAGTCACGTGACGAGTACGTGACTCTGGTACTCTGCACTGTTCATCGCTCTATACAAAATCAATGATGATGGCATGCGCGACCAAGACGTGGACGAAGGCCTACGCTTTTCGGACGGCAACGACTTGACACGCTCAGGAACTTAGCCTCTGTAGGATGACCTAAAGGAACATGACTCACTAGTTTGTCCCTTAAGGCTGCAATAGAACAATTAGCCCTTTTATGTTCGAAAAAAGGCGTGTCGCATTTCACTGGCTAGCACGACAAAGTCACTAGCACAATTTAGCACCCACACTGAAGATAGCCCATCGGTGATACAACGCACGCAACAAGGCACGAACACGTTTTTTTTTTTTGCGCAGTTCAAAGGGACCGGCTCCACGAGGACATCAAATGCGCCAGCGTCTGCAGCAGAGGTATCAACTGGCATCCGTTTCGTCTACTGGGGCGACAAGAGGACATCGTGGATGACGGTGAGGATTCCTTGCCAGCGCGGAGACCCATCACCAATCGCAGATAACAATTTCACTAGCACCGCAATATACAGTGGCGCCACATTCTTGTAGAAAATCGATCCCCAAAACTTCGTCGTTTGTGGAACTGGCCAGAACAGCAAATCTCATTTTGAACACTCTGTGACCTAATGCGACACTCACAACACTAACACGGTATAAGATCACACGACTCCTCGCTCACTGCACGAAACGTGGCGCAGTTGATGTGTTGCTGGCACAACTGTGCCACGAACACATCACTTTGTCTCCTAACCGTGGTTTAAAATTCAAACTGACGGAAACAGCTGCTCCAGCGTCTATTGAAACCACCGTAGCGAGTCCATCTATGAGCACATGGACCTTATTTTGCATCATAAAAACTGCTAGAGGCATACTTGTGTGTTGTGAGAAATGTTCAGCGACCTCACCTCCATCGGTAGCACCACCTAGTTTCGCGGCTGTGGGGAACTGACACGGCGACCAGGGAATGGAGAACGGCGCTGGCGTTCAGTTGGCGGCATCAAATTTCTTGCGGAGGAGGGCGAGTCACCGCGGTTGTTCTGTCGGAAGCTGTAGCCTACGGACGTGTCGCCACAGGAACTCTGCTGGAAGTTTGTGTCCTATGTCCAGCGAGCACTACGGCGCCGGCTGTTGCATCGAGCGGACACCGGCCGTTGCTCATAGTACTGTTATTTTGCACCTCGACGCTAAGAGCAGAAACGAGCCACATGTCCACGGACACCGCAATAGTAGCACAGCGGTGCATCACCCACATCACCAAACCTTCCATTTGGCTGCGCCTACCCGCGATGGTTTTCGTAAGATGACACCATGGTTGGTCGGAGCCACTCTGCAGACGATCGCGACGATGCCAATCGCAGATTGGTCGCTCCGCGGCTCTTGACCGGGGCACATAATCGTATCCACTAGCATCAATGGACGCACACGTCGCGTTGTAAGCCAAATAGGCTTCTCTCACCCGCGCCCTTTTTGCAGCGGCAGCTTCGCATCGACCAAGTTCTTCCTGTACGATTTGTCTTATGGTCGACGCAAGATCGCAGGATGTTATACGGGGCTGACATAAACACTCTCAACACTCGCGACGGTGGTGACGTTGGCGAGTCTACAGAACTTGGGCGTGATGCGCTTTGCCTTCAGAGCCTCAAACGTGCGACAGTGTTTGATCACGTCTGCTACAGACTCCAAGGTGTCCTTTTCAATCAAGAAGTTGTAGAAGTCCTCGGCCATACCTTTAGGAATGTGGCCGATCTTTTCTCCTTTCATGCGAGGTTCTGCAGATCTTCACAGATTTAATATTTCCTCGATGTACGCTGTGCAAGTCTCGCCTGGCACCTGGGCGCGCTGCATGATAGTCTGCTCAGCGCGCTCCTTCTTAGGAGATGGTTCTCCAAAACAGCTCTTCATTTCATTTTCGAAATCTTGCTAGGTGGTTATAGCTTGTTCGTGATTTTGAAACCAAACAAGTGCCGTACCTTCAAGACACAGTGGCACATTCGTGAGCGGTCTGTGCAAGTCCCAACGGTTGTACTGACTCACCCCAGTGCAGTGGTTCAGCCAGTCTTCAAAGTCTGCACCATTTCCGGCGAAGGTCCGTGGTGCCATGTGATGTGGTCATGTAGCCCCAGACGAAGACCGTATGTTGTTACTGTCATGAATCGCGTCGATTGGAAGCTGTGGTAGTTCGGCCAGTCGGCGGCTACGGCGTAACTCCGTGTTGCACTTGCGCTCTTTCTCCGTGATCGTTCGGGCTGAATCTCTCTTCGCTACACAGTACTTCCACCAATATTGTTACGGCGAGATGCGTTTATTTTGAAATAATCAATGCGAGAGGTCTCGGGACCAAAGAGACCACAGTTCTAGCTCACGTCGTCTTCCTCTGCTTCCAAGCGTCCGCCGCCTACCGTAGCAATATGGTAGAAACAATGTCGCCGACCTACGCGATATAGTCTGCTAGCCGACGAGAGCACCGTGCCTTCTCCGGCGTAACTACATGTAAGCACGGGCCTCTTCGGCGGAAGGCGGCTTAGGGATTCCATTTTGCACTGTATCAAGACCCGAGTCTGTAACAAGATTCACGTCTGCAGCGGCGACCCACGCGAACAACGCACGACTTCCAAACACGGTCGTCCTCGGCGGAACCCAGCTTGAGAATCAGGCATGTTGCCAGCTTCAAGGGCAGCGCATCAGTACTTCTCCGCTCGCATTGAGAAGTTTGTGTCATCTCGCGATGGAAGCCAAATCGAGTCTACAGGGTAGCTCCGAATAGTATATATAATATGCGTGCCACTTGCACGGTCAGCGAGGATGCCCCGTGGCGAAGTTGTCTGAGACGCTCGCTTAGTAACCGAGCAATTGTAGGTTCCAATCCCTGCTGCGACGCGTCGTAATTCGTTCTTTAATGTAGTTTTTTTCTTAGAGGTGACGATTTATATGTACTATCGGCCAAGAAACTAAACGGACCACGGCTCCGGCGGCCGCAGCGGCTGCCTGGCTACAACGGGGCGCTGCGATGTCGCTCCACGCGCTTGGTTCGGGAGTGCCCTGGGTGACGTTAAAGGAGTACTGACACGATTTTGCGGCGGCTCAAAATGTGCATTTTTCGTTTTCTAGCCATGTACTGTTAACGCCCTCCGCACACGGAAGCCAGGAAACACGCACAAAATATTTTAGTTTGGTTTTAAAGTTTTAGTCGCTCAGCACTGCAACCCAGCCCCAGCGCAATGGACACTACGATGACGTATGAGCACAGTCTATTAAAAATAGTCGAAATCCCTGTCAGGGCCACTGGACGACTGTGAAATTGTCGTTGTTTGCGTGCCTCACGTGTAATTGACCACAGACAATAGAGTTCCAGCGACGTTATCAAGAATTTCTGTCCCTGCGTGACTCAGACTTCGTCCGACTATGTTGATACGTCACTAGGAAACCGCCCCTCTCGAAATCGAAACCGAAAGCGGGCTTTTAAGGAAGCCGTATTAAAAATATATTCATTGCCTTGCGAGGCACCATCATACTCTTTTTGGGGTTTTCCACGCCAGTGCATTCATTTAGAGCAATAATACGAGGATGTCAAAAATTCGTGTCAGTACTCCTTTAAGCTTCTCCCTCACTCTCGCGCTGTGTCTTGTCAGGCTTGATAAAATGTCTATAGTGTGTTGTACGGTTGCCGTGCTGCGGGTGGTCGCGATGCAAGGGACCGTGCATAGCCGGTATTCAACACATGGCGCTGCAGCAGTCGACGGCCGCAGGGACTCAAACACCGTCACTGTGAAAGAACCCATACCTGCTCTGTTCCTTTCTTCCTTGCCTGTATTTAGCTTACCTTTCATACTAGTGTCTGTTACTTACGTCCCTTGCCACTCGAGTTTAGGCAATATTACGCACGGCGTGGCAGCGGCGGCTGACGCGCGCTCTTTCACGTTTGCGGGAAAAATGCACGTTCACCCTCGCTCACGGCTGCTTGACGTGCACCGTCTGACGTTCTCGGACTTGCGTGCGCGGGCGGTTGTGCTCACTCCCGTCAAGGTTTTCTTGTCGGACAGAGAATGGTTTTGCTACGTTCTCCGTCTGCCGCAAGCCGACGTGACCAATCAGCGAAGTAGGAATGATGGCCGCAGCTACGTCGGCTGCCCCCGGCTTCACTCCCGCCGCCACGGCGTCCTCTTTTTGCTCCGTGGCTTTCTCCGTGCGTGCTCGTTACATCGTTAGGGAAATTCCAATGGGCAGATAATTGCAAACTGTACGTGATTACAGGTTTCTCTACCGAACGACGCCAGAATACAAGGACACTGCATTTAAAACCAGTAGATGGGAACGTATTGACGACGATAGATGCGCTAAAAATCTTGCCGTCCTACCTTGTGCAGCGAGTTAGCGAGGTTGGAGGGTGCTTGCCGGCGAAGCTTGCCGTGCAGTTCGAACACCTCCCGCGCTGACAACGTTCTACGGCACCGGAGACCGTCGCCTCGACAAGCCAAGCATGCCGCTAGCATGAACGGTCTCCATCCAGAATGTGCTTCCGCATCACAATCTCAGCCTCGCTGTCGCTCTACAGAAACAGCGGAATTGTTACACTCAATGAAGCGATAAGGTAGTGCGGGCTTTTAGGCATATTTGTTTAGAGAGCAGGTCTTCGTTCTGTCGCAGTGCCGAGGTTTGACTCCCTGAGGCCGTCCGCTGCTGCGCGACAGCGCCATGTGTTGAATACCGGCTATACACGGTCCATTTCATCGCGAGTACCAGCAGCAGAGCAACCGTACGACGCACTAGACAATTTATCAAGCGTGACAAGACACAGCCCGAGAGTGAAGGAGAAGCTAAACATCACCCAGGGCACTCTCGAACCAAGCGCGCGGAGAGACAGCAGCGCCCCGTTGTGGACCGGCAGCCGCTGTCCGTTTACTTTCTTGGCCAATAGTACATACTTCTATATGCGGAGATGCGCAGAGTAGACGGCGACATGCGACGGCGACAACCACGTGCAAGTGTCCATATTATTTCAACGAAATGCGGTCGACCTATCCGTCATAGGAATTGGTATAACACGAAAACAAAACACGTTTCCACTGACGTTATTGAATGTTGTCTGCAAAGACGGCAATCTGGCGATATGAGGCGCTTGGCGAAAGTATCGAGAGACGGAAGATGGTCTAGGTACTCTGAGCATTTGAAGTCGTTGCAGGTAAAACCTGCGTACAGCATAGGGCTTCTTGAGAAGTGGCGCACAAACCAAAGTGGTCGAACGACTCGAAACATCGATAATTTCTCCAGACCCATTGGAATGCGCGCTCCAGAGGCCCGAGTAAACCCGCCACGAACCAGAGGCATTCGCAAACGGTGAAACCGAGGAAGCGAACAGAACGGATTGTCTGAATCGTTTCACGAACTCAGGGTCGACTGCAGCGAAAGGCGCGTGGTCTGCTGGTTGACGACCGTATTGTGGGTGTGCTTGGCTCGCAGCGACGTGTTGGCCAGCTTCGTCCTGCTGGTGGGTCTTACGGGCAAGCTTGCAACGATTTATGGGAGGTGTATGCTAGCCAGTTGGTTTGCGACCCGCTCTGCTTCCGGAACCTGATATTTTTTGTAGCTTAGCTTTGAACGCCGTATAGTTTCCTACTAAAATACTAGAGGGGAATGTAGCGCTAGTGTCCGTGGTAGTTTCAAGCAAGTTGGTTGGGCCAGCATGGGAATGACGGGTATGACATGGATTTGCCTAGTCTTCGTTCTTCTGGCTTCATATGGCTTTGCTACTTCAAAAAATATGTCGTTTAGGATAAACTATTGCACTAAAACGAAAGATTTTGGAATAACTATGTGCATGCGCTGGTACTAGTTGCTCTTTAGCGTTTAGAAAAATACTGAACGCTCAGAAATTTAGCAATATTGCGCGATATGGCAATGTTGGCTCCTCTACTTGTGCCCATATTTAGCAGCGTCCATGAAGGTTTAAGTTCCACATATAGCTGTGTTCGAAGTTAAAATAATGATTTTTGCTCTTGTAAGTGACGTGCTAAGGTTTACAAGGTGTAAAATGTAGTTGCGTCTTCTAAATACGACAAACGGGATTTCGCTCGCTTCTTTAAGTTCAGGGTAAGTGCTCCACTGCATTTTTAAAACTACGTGGCTCAAGCCGCTGCGCGAGGTCGTGGCAGAGGCGCAGTATCGCCCATCGTTTGGTGGTTGTTTTTGTGCAAAAATGCGACGTTAAATAAACAGCCGCACCGTTAAACTCTGTCGGAAACAGCGCCTGAGCTTTGATCTGAGTTGACTCTTTGAACGTCGTCTTAAGGCGCGTCGGCCTATCGCCCACTCGGCGTCTCCTACAAACGATAACTCTGCCTGCTTGGCGCGTTCGGTCGCCGTTGAATTAATCAGACAGCGGAAGTGAAATGCTGTAGTACAAGATATACGAACAGCCTTGTCACAAGGGATGTATGTAAGCTGTGAAAGCGGCCCCACGCTTACAGATTCTGTTGCGTCTGATCCAAAAAAAAAAAACAGCAATAGCGCATCGATAAGGTACCCGAGACGCAGCGCAGATATTTCTAAAATTGGGTAAACCACCACTGCAAACAATATGTGTAGCCATCCATCAACAAACACAACAACGAAACAGTCTGCATGGCACCTCATCATTGCAAACGACTTTAGTACATGCGACAGTCTGATGATCTGTAGCAGTAAAGCATACACTACAGACGCTGCCTGCGTCGCGTAATGAAAAAGTTTAGTAATGTCACCCGCGCCACCGAAGCTAAAAAACAGGAATAGACAAATCCACCAGAACATATGAAGCCGCAGGCAAAAAGTCTAGACAAATCCATGTCAGATCCATAATTCCCATGGCAGCATCACGATCGCAGCGCCAGATTTCCCCCCAGTATTTTAGTAGGAAACTCTATGTTGAACGCAAAACAGTCGTTCCGCTTCCCGCTGGTGTGTCTCTTGCTGCGCCCAATATTGACTTCCGTGATGCTCGGCCGTCGACATCATTGCCTCTATGCGGCGCTTGTGATGCCCCTTGTTCTACAATACAATCGCATACGGACCAGAAATCGACGCCTAAACAGTATTACGTATGCGGAAGCTGCTCTGCACTGTGGACGAGGCGTCATACTCTAGTCCGACGCGAAAGACAAAGAACGTAATAATAATAAAACAGGTTCATGGGGAATGAGAACAAATACACCACATTGCACAGGTAACCTAAGCTTCACTGAGACTACGGAGGCGCTCAGTGTTGGCGCTCTTTAGCGTCCTGAGGCGGTGCTTTGCCTTTGCTTCTCCGCTCTTAAACGGCGGCACTGCCCATTGTAAGAGCGCGCATGAAGAAGCAGGAAGCCTCGAGGAAGGATGTAAGGCAAATTTGTGCACCGCTTCCCGTACGTGCGCGCTGTAGTGGGCAGAGCGGCTGGCACCTACCGTCGCAGAGCGAGATGTTTGCGATTTGGAATTCGCTTGCCGGTAGTAATTTTTCCATGTAGTATTTGTCAAATCTTTGTGTGCGTTTTATTTTCGTGACCGAAGATACATATTTATGAAGTTTCGTCAGTTACAAAGTTACATTGCCAAGGCGAATGCCATTTTACATGAAACGGAATGAGAAATCCTGGCTACGCAAGAAAAAAAAAAACAGAAAACAGCCGCAAGCGCGATTGTAAATTATCCTCGTTTGTTCCAAATGGCTATGACCGCACATAAATGAACTTGAATTGGCAATTCCGATGACTTGTGTGGACCACAACATGATTCACCCGCTCCCTGGTACCTGGCATCACTTTCGTATGGGTGAACGCTCGGGTAGGAGAAGCGAGCATTGCGGCAGTTCTACATTTCGCAAATGCCTGAACAACCTATCAGTTCTTCTTATCCGAGATTCAAAATTTTCCAAATATTACTGGAAAAGAGACAGGAAAAAAACTTTCCTGAGCCACTTATAAGTTTTGAATATCAAGCCATCCCTTACAAAAATGTCATACATGGCGATATCAGGAACTGGGCTTATCTGGCCATATATGGATCGTGTCCGCTTGTGGCCGTCTTTGTCCAAATCGTGATAAACGCATATCTGGCAAGAAAAGACCTACGAAAAGAATTCCATGTATGACTCTGACATGTTTGGGCAAATGCGGTCTCATATAGACACGTACCATATATAGGCAGATATGCGTATACGACCAGATATGCTTAGCGGGCTCTATGTGGCACGTGTCCAAATGTAGCCGTATTCGCCCGATAGATGCCACAGTCATTGGTGGCATCCTTCGTGTAGGTCTTTCATTGCCACATATGGCTCTCTCATATTTAGGCAAATACGTCCATATACGGACCCAAGCAATATATATTTAGCCAGATATGGCATTTTTGTAAGGGCTAGAACGGTATTTCTGAAGTCATGATGCGGTGCAGAGAAAATATCTTCCTTCACCGTCGCCTCTTCTTCGTCGGCGTCAGGGCAGCGCACCTTTTATTCTGGGCTCGCTCAGTAGGGCTGGCAGCGACTCAGAACTGCCGCCGCACACGCCGGGAGCAGTCGGCGCGAGAAGTGCAGTGTGTGAAAGCGGAGAGCTAAACAACTCAACTACAGTGAAACCTGAGAAAGTGCGCAGCACGGCCTATCCAGCGATCCATGTTATACGCCGGCGAAGCGGCGTGGGAGGGAAAATCGCACGCTCGGGGAGATGCTGGCGCCCTCTCTTGCACGTCGCGAGCATCGGCGGGCAGAGTGATTACGCGACAACACGACGGTCGTCAACAAGGCGAGCCGTTAAACCGCTACGCTTTTAAAATTGTGCGCCACACCGTTTCCCTTTGCTTAAAGAAGAAATTTGCAGAGTGGAGGATGGTGTGACAGGCGGTGGCGATAACGTTTCATCTTTCGTTCGGAAATGTAGAAGAACCTTGTGTGCACAAACCTAATTGTCTAGATCACTCATGACACATCGAAACCGTACTCACTAAGATGGAAAACTGCCCAATAAAGTCGTAGTAACGTATTTTCCATGCATGGAGACGAATAACACAATGTGTGCAGAGCGTGTATTTGACATTATCGTAACTGTGAAATACGTGTACAAAGAGTTTAATATAATCGATGCTTGTAATTGACGCTTTTATTTAGCTATACAACTGCTCCAAACACGCACAACAAAGCGCCAATGTGTACATTTCAATGCGCGCTGGCGATCGCCGATCCACACTAACGCGCTGATGGTGCTACCATCTACATGTCGATCTCGTTGCCAATAGTGCATTCACGGTCAAGCCATACGTATGTTCAATAATGGTGATGGTGCTACCATCTACATGTCGATTGAGGCCAATAGTACATTCACGGTCAAGCTATACGTATGTTTACCCATACC
Source organism: Hyalomma asiaticum (assembly GCA_013339685.2). Taxonomy (NCBI): domain Eukaryota; kingdom Metazoa; phylum Arthropoda; class Arachnida; order Ixodida; family Ixodidae; genus Hyalomma; species Hyalomma asiaticum. The sequence continues at coordinate 199,417,396 of CM023481.1, read as the reverse complement.
GTGAATGTTGACTGACTGAGCCAGTTAACTGGCTCAGTCAGTCAAGCTACGTCACTGTATACGCCGTTTGAGTACTATCACGATATTTGACACACGCCTATACCAAGTAAACGTTCAGATACTCGATCGCACCGCCTTTTTCGCATGATTACTTGCGTGACAACAAAAGGTTTATTTTTTATACACACACAAAAAAAAGACGTTTGTCGCTTTTTCAAGCGGCAAACGTCTGCTGTTTTGCGTCATGCCCACAATCACATATCGGGATACTATATCATTGCGCAACTGCGTTTACACGTTGAGGTTTCCCGTTTAACTTGTTCAGAAAGACGTTAAGTGCACTTTGCTGTACACATGAAATGCACAGCAGCAGCCAAACTGAAAGAGCCGTACCGAACCGGAGGTGCAACGGTTACGTAGCACGCTCACAACACGTGCGCTCAGTGATGTTAAGAAAGAGCAAAGGCTGCAGCGCAAAGCCAAATAATACTATAACGAATACTTTTATGCTTGGATAAGAATACACGAAAGCATTCGACACTGCATCGGCTCAGGGAACAAACATATTGGAGGGCATGTCTGTCGTACTCGCGCATGTAAAAGCGCAGTGGCGGGCATACGTCGCGAGGAGCTATCCACACTTGGGAGCTTCGTCCACTCGCTGCTAGGCGCCGACTGTGTTCGATCTCGAGGCCAATACCATCGGTCGCTTTCACGAGAAGAGAGTACACTTCGCCGCAGCGAATGTGCATTCAGTGCTCACAGAGAAAGAAACGCGACTTCAAAATTTCAATAAGAACAACTGCACGGTATGCGCATTAGTCAACTTTACGACACATTGTCGGAAAGAATATGGCAAATAAAGGTGACGTTGGCTCTGGTGTTAGTGTACGAGGCAATATTGCATCGATGTGGCACGAACTAAAAACAGTCTAAACGAAAGTGGGTACGTTGTTTAGGTCTTAATTGTCGCGTTGGATTTGGTTCAATTACGTAAGGCGAGTTACGTAATGGAACCTTAATATCGTTTCTTAGTTGTACTTTGATGACAAAGAAGATGGAAGTTTTGCCCACAGATATGCGCTGATGGTGACCGCATAGTTAACAGTTTCACTTGGACTAATGGGGTGATGTTCTACGTGAATGTATCATGTTAGCGCGACGCTTGCGCGCGAGGCAACGCCTGCTAGGTTGAAGGGCCCTGGTAACTTCCATGAATCTATGGCTCTCTCCCCCCTCCCCTCCTTCTCTGCAAAACCTTCTGGCTGATACGCCACTGGTCCTAGTTACCGTTACGTTGACGACATCAAGACAAGGAATAACCTTCGTGGGAATAATGCTGCGATATGTTCATTCTGTAAGCTTGCCCGACGGAAAATCCGCAGATCGATTTCACATTAGACAGATTCAGACGTGTACACACATGCACACGCGCACACACACACTGTGATCGCCCGTTCAAAATTGTTTGTCTGCATGAAGATTTTAGATAAGACACGTGGTACATACATACATACATACATACATACATACATACATACATACATACATACATACATACATACATACATCTGTGCGTGTTGGGTGTGTGAAGAATGACGAAGTTTATTAACGTTTATTTTTCCTACAGAAAGCCGAAGAGGACGAAATCAGATCAGCTTTCGAGGCTTGCAAAGCACAGCTTCAGCCCAAGACGAACTAAAACCAATTAAAGCCGTCTGCGCGGGACATCTGACCGTCCTACAAAAGCTCGGCAACAGCTGAACGCAACCCTCGCTGCTCGGAAACATTCAGTTTGTTTGCTGGCTCGCTATTTTTCATTACAAGCAATAAAGTATTAACATTAGCGCCTTGTATGCTTCGGCACTCACTTCCTTTTACAGTCGTATTTTCAGAGGGCCCATGGCAACAGGTACTGAGTTAAACGACTGCTGATTTACTTTCTTCGAGACACCTGGCAGATCAATGCCTGGTGACACACAACCACCGTTAATGCACGAGCGGCTCGGTGGACGCACTTACGGTATGGGTGTGCCATGTACATCTCACCTAATGTAACGTTACCGCCGCTTCCACCACCAGTCACTGGCAATGTGAGAGCAGCGGACGTGTGTCCAGCAGCGGACAGGTCAGCAGTCATGCACCATAACTTTTCTCGGCCGCCGTGGTGGACGAGCTCGTTCGTGCCGTTACATACGGCAATATTTCGACGCATGTTCTCGCATGCCATCGAAATTAAACTGATCTGTTGCTTACCTCGTAAACCACACGCTTTTAGACCATACGCAAGCTTACGATTTCTGACTACGCCTTCTGAACTGTGAGAAGCATGGCTCCGCAGTTAATGACGAAGATCATAAGATAAAGTTATTGTCAGTGGATTTCTGGCACGGACAGGCAGGCTTGCAAACAAGGACAACTGAAAACCATGACCGGGAAGGTCGTACAGGGGTGGAACCGAAGACAAAATATTGTTACGAAGCATTCCTGCTCGGCGAAAGGGCGCCATCCTTCACGTAGCAGTGTGCGCAGGAAAGTGACGAAGACGACGATCTGGAACCGCTCGTGCTGCTGCTGTTGTTGCTGCGCTGGTCTTCCATCTTGGCTCCAACGGATACTCCCTGTATATGCCTAATGTCTAAATACATTTCTTTACCGCTCTTGCTGGCGAGCACTCTGTTCCTGCACGTGGCATTTTGGTGGAGGTGCTGGGTAGAGGTCAGGTGCGATCATCTTGTCAATGTGGTCACCAGCGGGACTCTGCGAGGAGGAGGACGAAACAGATGGCAAAGAAGCGTCGGCGATCAAAGCAGAAATGACACAGTGGTCAATAGAAGATACTGTGCCCAGAGTCATGCCGTCTGGGATAACTTGGATTGACCAGCTGAAGTTCAATACAGGCAGATATATTCGGTAATTTGTAACTTTCAGAACTGTATGAGGAACCGCGATATTTCTGGCCAATAGAACGTCAACGACAGCAGTCAGGACATAGTCACCGTCGGGCACAGCAGGAGAGGACGCCAAGCTCACATACGTCACGGCTTGAGGAGCTAGACGGACATGATCCACGGAACACAAGCGCGGTTGGCGTATGGCTGTAGCGTCATCATAACACGGCAGGTCAAGCTGAAGCGAGCCGGTGCCACAGTCGATAAGGGCAGAGTGGGCGGATAGGAAGACCATGCCCAGAATTAGTTCGTGAGAGCATTGTTCGAGCACAGCAAGTAGTACAGTTGTAGAGCGGTCGGCAAGGCTTATTCGCGCAGAGCACATCCCTAGCACGGGAAACGTCTTACCATCGGCGACGCGGATAAGCGGTACCGTGGGCGGCGTGAGAACCTTCTTAAGGCGGCGGCGCAGTTGAGAATGCATAACTGATATATGGGCCCCAGTGTCCACGAGAGCAACAAGTTCGTCGTCAATCTTTACGTCTATAAGGTTGCGTCTAGTCTGCAGGGTGGTCAGAGGATTTGGCTGGGAAGTCGTCGATGCAGCAATTTTAATCTACATAGGCTCAGAATAGCTTGCACTAATCCATGGATCGTGCAAATGTGAGGACATTCGGGAGAACAAAATGCATAGGGAGACGCTGAGGAATCCCAAGTGGTCAAAATTCCTGGATATTTGTCACATCTCATAATCATATTGTGGTTTTGGCGCATAAAGTTCCATCAAACGAATGACATTTACTTCATCTTTATAAAAGTCATCTCTTGCGTACGTGTCACGCTTATCATAATATGCCACTCCACAACCATACATCTTGATTTATAAATAGTTTTGTCTTTCATTGAAACATTATAACAGAGTGGGTACAGAAGATCACATAAGATGCAGCAAAATAATAATTGCACATCAATGATTAGTGAGAGCAGCGCGAGACGGTTTTCAAACATCGCAGTGCGTTACATTATACTGTATGATTAAAAAATTATTCGATGTTAGAGTTTCAGGAAAAGAACCATATTTGTAACATTTGAAGGGTCCCTGAATCGTTTTTTTACATTGTATCATTGATTAGGCAACACAATTGTGAAATCCTTGACACCAAAAATAAAGCGAAGCGCCCTGCTAAGATAGCTACGGGCTTATTTCTGTCGCCTTCCTCCTTACCACTGCTGTCCTCCTCAAACGGAACAGCTGCGAACTGCGTGCTAGCGATGACTGCGCCTCCCACGTCAGCCGCTGTGCAGAGCCCTCCATAGGGACGTAGCTCCGAGATGACTTTACTGAGGTCGCCGGCCTCGGCACTGCTAGCCTCTAAATAGTGTGCCGGCGACTCGTGTGTGCGCCGCCAGATGCCGCGACGATACCGTTGCCTGTAGGGTGCCTCGATGTGCACGCGCCTCCGCTCCAGGGTGGAGACACCTTTTGAAAGACCCCGCGCCGCCTGGCGGCCATATTGGTTCGAAAGTGTCGGGCGGCGCGCAGAGGCTAGCGCGGGAACGGTGCTGTAAACACGTTGTTCTCGACGTTTGAGATCAGTTCTTTGGCCGCTATGACAGGCTGCTGTGTGCCATGGTGTACCAGTTCACACGCGAAAGGCCAGCGGATGTTTCGCTTCCCTCGCAACAGCGAGCGAAAAAAATGGGAAGCACAAGTGAAACGCGACCGCTGGCATCCGACCGACAGCACCAAGATATGCGAGATTAGTTGTTGACTTGTCTCGCATGTGGCCGTGCATTTTTATCGCTGGCGTAGGGTCAGTAATTACTCATTTGGATCATGCTTTTGTTTGTGAAACAATCCCTCAGGAAAGAAACGCCGCGCAGGATAATCAGCACATTTTCACAGGACAATTTATGCAAATGATGAAAGTCGAAGTTGAAGGTAAAGATCGAGAACTGTAACAGCAGTTCACTGCACATGTACAAGAATCAATTGAAGCTAAGTTGGAGCAGGAATTTCGGCGACAACGTTTATACTTGCGGAGGAAGAAAGAAAAACACTCCGAACTGAAACAGAACTCAAAACCATGATACCGCGAAAGCGTTTTGTGACCTATGACATGTACGTGACGGGTATGTAATCTAAATTTGTTTAACAAGATGGCCACGAGAGCACGACCGTCTCGTGTGCATCATGACGTACATAACAGCATATACATGTCATGACCTGCAATTCACGTTTGTCATACACATACCGTGTCATGCCAAATTCCTAAAGCACCAAGACCGCGTCATGTATGTTATGACGTACATGACATTCATTACATGATTCTCGTGTGAAGACCAGTCATTTGTGTTCGTCAGACACTTGTAACGCCATGCCAATTCCGATATCAATTAATAAAACCGCCGCTAGAGCACCATGACTAGTTCATGTATGTCATGACGTATATGACTTGATTTTTGTGTTGCGACCAGACATTTATGTGCCAATTTGTTATGCATCAAGTTAATAAAACAGCCGCTAAATGCACCATGCACGTCATGACGTGCATCACATGCATGATATGATTTTTGTGTTGCGGCCAGTCATATATGTTAGTCATGCGCTCCTATCATGTCATGTAAATTTCGGCACTCAACAGGTTAATAAAACGGCCGTTAGAGCTCCATCGCCGGGTCATGTATGTCATGACGTATATGACATGATTTTCATGTTATGAGCAGTCATTTATATTCGTCTTACGCTGTTATCGTGCCCTGTCAATTTTGGTATACTGAAAGTTAATAAAAGAGCCTTTAGAGCTGTATTACCGAGTCATGTATGCCATGGCCTGCATGACATGCATGACATCATTTATGTGTTATTACTAGTCATTTATGTTAGTCATACTCTTACCGTGCCATGTCAATATTGGTAGTCAACAAGTCATTAAGTCCGCTATTGATGCTCCATGACTTGGTCATGTGTCATGGCGCACATGACATGCATGACATAATTTTCATGTTAGGACCAGTCAGTTATGATAGTTATGCCCTCTTATCATGTCGTGTCAATTTTGGTAGACACCAAATTAAAAAATTACACCATCTCCCGCTAAAGGGGACCATGAGGCTATGCGAAGCCGGAGCACTTGCACGATAGCGTTCCGTTGGCGTTCGTTGGGCATGCCACCGCCCTCGCGTCGTGGAACGCGAAGAGGAACACTACGCGCGTCATTTCTTCCCTCTAGCCTGGCCTTTAATTCACACAGGGCGAGCGCATGCGCAATAAGGGTGGTCACGCCGCACACCACCACCGGTTTGAACTCGGCCATAAGATGCTTCGCATCTAATAAAGTGGCTGTTAGAGCTCCATTACCGGGTGATGTATGTCATGGCCTACATGACATGCATGACAAGGTCTTCGTGTTATACTCAGCTATTTATGTTACTCATAATCTCTTATCATGCCATGTAAATTTTGGTGCTCTACAAGTTAATAAAACCGTCATTTGAGCTCCATGACCGGGTCATATATGTCATCGCGTACATGACATGCATGACATCTTTTTGGTGTTATGACCAGTTATTTTCTTTCATCTTACGCTGTTATCATGCCCTGTCAATTTTGGTATACATAAAGTTAATATTACGGCCGTTAGAACACTATGACCGTGTCATGTGTGTCATGGCGCGCATGACATGCATGACATGATTTTCGTGTTATGACCAGTCATTCATGTTAGCCATACGCTCCTATCATGCCGTGTCAGTTTGGGTACACATCAAGTTACTAAAACGGCCGTAAGAGCTCCATGACCGGGTCATGTATGTCATGGCCTATATGACATGCATGACAAGGTTTTCGTGTTATGACCAGTCATGTATACTTTCCTCATGCTCTTATATCATGTCAATTTTGATATACATGAAGTTGGCCAAACGGCCGTTGTAGCTCCTTGACCATGTCACGTATGTCATGGCGTACATTAAAGGCATGTCATGATTTTCATGTAATGAGCAGTCATTTATGTTTTCGACATGCTCTTGTCATGCCATGTCATTTTTGGTACTCATCAACTTAATCAATCGGCCGCGAGAGCACGAGAATATACGCAGCCAGTGAGATAGATAGACCGATAGATACGCTCTAAATGCCTTTATTTCGCAATCAAATGTTTCGTGCGTAATAATTAGTGCTAATCTATTTGTTACCAACATTATATGTGCAAGCCCTACCGCCGGAAGGGATAAACTGAGCCAAATTACCGCGCGTTTCGCTGGAAGCGTTCCATCTATGCATGCCAGGCATTGCCACCGAACGCGAACGTTTGAACCAATATGGCGTCCACAAGAGCAGTGTCTCCACCCTGTTCCGGAGGAGCACATCGAGGCACCCTAGTTGCCTGCCCTTCAGTGCTCGTTACGTCACATGGGTTCCGCTTCGTAGCACCCATCGCATGTCCCGTGGGAAGGAGCGGTTGAAAACGCTTCGAGTCAAGACGCGTCGATCTCTCACGATGCGTGTATTTAAAACTTTGTAGTAAATTACACGCTTAACGCAGAGTGCTGATATTGTTACGCTAATGATCAGAAGGACTCGGGCTATCGGTGCAACGCATTTGTACGAAATCACCAAAACCGTTTCAGGGTCCCTTTAACCAGCGATGCTTGAGGTGTACACTGTTAGCGCGGAAGCCTTTAGTTTATTTTAAAGGCACACAGAAATGTGAAAATATGCTCCTTTATTAAGGTTAAAGATTTAACCTTTAGTAAAGGAGCATATTTTCACATTTTTGTGTACCTATAAAATAAGCTAAAGGTTACCATGCTAAGAGCGTAGTCGTCTTACTACGCCGTTCGCGAGTGGCATAATCTGAAATATGCCCATTGCAATACTTGATATGTTAAAATTTACTTGTACGTTCAATATTTGTCATAAGAAAGTTAGGATCGAAATAAGTATCCCATATTTTAACTGCCCATTCCGGCATTGGACGATTAAGTAGGTGGTTCATATGATATCATGCGGGTGTACAAGTGGAGTAGAAAACTTTCGCTTCAGAAATAAGAGTTTACGGAAACACCTTTTTCATAATTGTGTTTGCCTACATGTTCCAAGTTACATCCTTTGTTATACGCCATCCGACGTATTCGTATTCTGCAATTTATGTTAGGCGTTATTATCGCCGTTGTGATAAAAGAATTCAACGCTGTTTTCATATAGGCTGCTTTATCGTATTTAATTTTCATTTGCCATGGCTTCCAGTAAGTAACGACCGTTGCCCTATTTATTACTCGGTCTACTATGATCCTCAACTGAAAATATATTTGTGCATAATACAGTCATTAGCAAAGAGCTTCACATTTAGAGAAACGTCGGTGATACGTCACTAGCGAACAATAGAAAAAAATGTGGCTGATCCCTGTGTTATAGGAATCGGTATAACTGGAAAGTGGAATGTGTCGTCACAGAAGCAGTTGAATGCTTATTGCTCCTCGAGATGCCGCGTGACAATGGCGTCAATGCATGTCTACATGCGTGACACTCACCCGTCAACGCCATCGTCTTTATGCGGTGCCTAATACAGCAGTTTCCTCAGTCGGTACCATCACACGTAAAGCAGTAGAGAAACACCGCTGGCTACTGCTGAATTCTCGTGGCAGTGAGGCGTCAGATGGTAAGACGATGCAAAAGGCAAAGAGCGTATCTGCGTTGTCACCGAGTGCGACCACTGTGAGCACAATGTGCACGCTCCAGCTATAAGTGGCGGCAGCGTCCGCTGCTGTGAGATTGCCGAAGTGATGACTAGATGCTTGGCGAGTGCCATGCTTCAGACTTCGCTTACCCGCTCCTAGATGGGAGCACCGCCATAGATGCGCACGCACTGAGGCAAAAGGCAGGAGTAGCGCTTGGGGCCTCGAGTGAGTGGAAGTATCTTGGGTGCCCGGACCGGTTTACAGCTCGTCGGCAACACGCAGCAGAAAACAAAAGGGTAAGATGGCGCCAAGCCGAGGATATGCGTGCCGCGTCAGCCACCGTCTGGGGTTCGACGCGAGCGTGTTTACACTGAGCTCGGTGAGAAATATTAAGAAGCGCTGCTGTGCTTTGCAAGGAGTTTCCCGAAGCCTCGGGAAACCACGAAATGCCAGTGTGCCGGAGACAAACCCTGACAAGCCAAGTGCCCATCAGGTCACACTAGCCTTGCGCCACTAATGCGAGGTTCACCATTTTTTAAGGGGCAAAGCACCTTAGGGTCGAGGCTTGTCCGTTGTGCGTCCGTCAGGGCACCTGGGTCGTTAGCAATACTGCTTGTTCTGGGCCCACGCAAAGTAATACAGGACAGCATGAGCGTGTGGGTGTGGACCCATGTGGGCCCATCTTGGAGGCAGTGCAGTCAGATGGCGTGTGTTCATGTGTGGCCCGATCTTGGAGGCAGTGCACTCACCCAGTGTGTATGCAGTTTATATGTAGAGGAACCCAGCGGCCATTACCCACTACAATACCCAGGCACAGCATCATGTAAAATCAAAACCGAAACCGACATTTAAGCGTGATGACAGCTTAATGTACGCTGCAGTTAAAATACACGAGAGGGCGGTGCGGTGCAAATGCGTATATAAGCGCGTTCCAGACCACATAGTCTCTTTCTGCCATGGATGACAATGAACGTGAACGCGCCCTCGCCGACAACAAGCTGCTACTCCGGAGGTGAGGGTGCGGCACACGGTCCAACGGCAAAAACGCAAAGCGGGCGCAGGCAGCAGCGGCTCAACGTCTACGTCGACAAGCTGCTACCCCGGAGGCGAGAGTTCGGAAAGCGGTGGGTAAACGCCAGAAGCGTTGCCTACCGGAGATGGGAGGTGCCTATGCACGGTTCAAGCGTGATTTCCTCGACCGGAGCCTCAAAGCCATTGAACATCCTATGACAGTGCTTACCCTGCTCTTGCTGAACGCTCGCTCCCTCAGTGACCACGCAGACGACGTCGAACGAGATCCCATTCTAACGAAAGCAGAGATCGTTTGCTTTACCAAAACGTGGCAAAGCCCATGCTATGAATCATTGTTGTCACTGATGGGTCCGACCGTGATATGCCTAACCTATTACGGCGCTATAGGGAACTGCTAAGTGCCATGAAAACACAAAATTAACAAGAACTGAGTAAGTCGTGTGCCGTACGAGCCGCTACGTTCAATGCACCCATTCCTGACGCAGCTTGACAACCTCCGGGAACACAAGAAATCCAAGGCGTTTTTGTTTCAGGTTGTTCTTGTAGCGTCCCGGCGCATAGCTAGTAAACTGAACCATGAACTTTTTGAAATCAAGCCGATAAAGCTCGTCAAGGTCGTTTGTCAATGCAGTAGCCGTGCATTTGAGCGCGCTGCCAGTACTATACGCGTTCCGGCATGCACAGCAGTGGCATGGTGGAACACCACGCTGAGATCGGTCTACTCGGAGGCCCGTGTGCTGGTGCGATGTCAGTGCACGTTAAAGAACCCCAGGTGGTAAAAATTTCCGGAGACCTCCACTACGGCGTCTCTCATAATCATAGCTGGTTTTTGGGACGTTAAACCCCACAAATCAATCAAAAATCGGTCTACTCGGTCAACACAAAACGATATCGCAATCAGCCTTCAGCGCAGGTGCAGGGTCCTAGCGGCTGAGGACTTAAGCAATGGAACGGTGACCGCCGCCTGTTATCAATTCAAATTCCATATATTCTGCATTTTTCTTACAAAAGTCTGCGAAAATAAAATAAAATAAAACTGTAAGCAAAAAAATTACGCCCGCATCTTCCCACGGGGGGAACTCGAGTAAATGCGTCGCAGAGTGGTGGGGGTATCGCGTGAATGTTGCGTAATTGGGTATGTTTTGGGAATGCTTAATTGTTATTTCGTCTTTATTAATCTTGAGCAAAGCGTCAAGTCAAGCGAAAGCCAAGTAAAGACGCCCTTGACTGAACTCCGAACGCGCGCTCCGCCGCTTATATACACACCGCCCGCGTTCGAGGGAGAGGAGTACGGGGGAGAGGTCCGCACCCCCACTGCGCAAAAGCCAAGTAAAGACGCCCTTGACTGAATTCCGAACGCACGCTCCGCCGCTTATATACACACCGCGCGCGTTCGAGGGAGAGGAGTACGGGGGAGAGGTCCGTACCCCCCTGCGCATGCTCGGCTTGCTGAACGCCCGCCTGGAGCGACAGTTTTGCGGGTGTCTTCCTGGGCCGGCACGAGACGAGCCGAGCATGCGCAGTGGGGGTGTGGACGGCGCCGGCGCCGCCGACGCCGAAGCGCGACATCGTGTGACTAAGAAATGCTGCGCATTTAAAACCGTTGTGGTACCGCCGATGGGCCGGATAGGGACCAGCCTGCTTCGCAGCGACGAATACGGAAAGGTTTTTGAAAATCTGAAATTTAGCATCGTAAATTTCGAGCGTGTGAATGTCATTGCCTTGTGCCGCTTATGGCTGCACCTCTATATAGTGACGATCTTAACATGCAAGCGGGGATTTTTCGACTTCTTTCGGTAAAATGCCATTTACAGTCCAATGATACTTGCCTACGGGCCGTGAAGCTAGAAGATTCGTGAAGCTGGAAGATTGGTATCACCAGTGCTACACAATTGCCAAAGGCAATTATATTTTGTCCTGAAATTACTGCTAGATGTTTGTGCCAATACTTGCGAAATTCCATACCTTGCTTTTATCGTTGTACACAACCGTCCAATGGAGTGTCAGGGGCTTTGAGGCTACCTACAGGGAGATGAATTGGTAGTGGCATATCCGACAGTGTTGTGATGCTTCGCTGAGCCTACAATTATAAGATGATGAAATGCTTTCTTTATGATTTGCAAATGGGAGACGGGAGCTGTCGTTTACGAGTCCTGATAATCGGACCTCTAATTCGCACCTGTGAACGTTAAATAAATACGCCAATTATGTCAGACATGATCCCCGCTGCCCCAGTCACGCGTTGGTCTTCGACTGCACGATGAACGATTCCTTGCGGCTCCTGAAATAACTAGACCAGTACAAAGTTAATAATAATTATCGGTTTTGTATCAGAATAGCAAAACCTGGAAAGGCTTCTTGTTATGCACCCCCAATTTAGGAGTTGTAGGAAATCTACTATTCAAGGCTGTGCACGGTTGCATAGAACGTAACCGGGCATGCTACATGGTTACGTCGAGTCGATTGGAACATATGCAAACGCATTAGAAATCGATGCATGCATGTTATGATATCTGCCTTTCACGGACGCAAGGCAGATGCTAAGAGCGCACGTGAATTTCGCTGATGAACCTTTATGTATTATGTTGCGCATCTATCCTTCATGGAATATCGTGTCTTGTCTTGTTCAGGTGTCACCGATTAACAGTTGCTCAATTCCCAGCAGCATGTTCTTCGCAAGACGCATTCGACGCGCTGTTTCTCCAGTCTCAATGATTGGCGTTGGTATAGGAGGGAAAGGGCGAAACGACCTACCTTGCTGCTTCGCTGTGAGCGTTCGGCACCCTTGCTATTGTGCTCGTGTCACAACTGTCAGAGCCAGGAGCGTCAGCGACAGACGCTAGTGCGCCTTGCGCTAACGCCAATGCAATTCTAGCATAAAAAAAGGAATCGCGGTTCCCTCGGTTCAATAACGTGCATATTGAAGTAATATTTCAAAACAATACGAAGATTAATAAGGCGGAATTTAAATTGAGATGTGCAGCAAACCCGAGTGGCCTAACTGACCATGGTGCGCCACCAAACCTGAACGGTGTGAGCATCCAGTAGGCTTCGTTTGTTTAGCAATGCGCTGGACGTAACCTTAGCAATCCTTGTCGTTACGTGTGGACGTAATTCTAGACACTTCGTGCTCTCTCTTTTCTTATTTTCCTTTTTTTTTTTGTCGTGCGTAACGCGCTCCCTTCGACGCCTTGTGTTCTTCGATATGCGGCTTTTTCGGTATTCTCACATTCTCAAACCCATTCCGCCAGTCATTCGTAACGTTGAAGAAAAATCCGTGCATAGAGGATTCACTAATGGGCTTCATATATAGTGGACAACCCGCAGCCCGCGCTGATCCGAGGGTCGCGGGATCGAATCCCGGCTGCGGCGGCTGCATTTCGATGGAGGCGAAATGTTGAGGCCCATGTGCTGTACGATGTCAGTGCACGTTAAAGAACCCCAGGTGGTCGAAATTTCCGGAGCCCTCCACTACGGCGTCTCTCATAATCAGAGCTGGTTTTGGGACGTTAAACCCCACATAACAACATAACAACCCGCAGCCCGCGGAGGAGGACGTTTGCAGCTGTTTGGTGACAGATCGCGCGAGTTAAAAGTTCGATATATCCAACGCCTTGTTCGTTATAAATAATAGTTTCCGTGCATAATGGCAAGAGAACTTCGATTGTTCAATATGGAACGTGTTTCACTCTATCCAAGTTTGCTATATTCGGATTTGGCTGCACCGCTACTACAGCTACAGCCACCGCTCCTTCTTTTCCTGCTACTACTACCACCACCACCACTAATACTATTGTGGATGCGGCTTCTGCCCTTGCTACTACTACAACTACAATATTGCTACACTACTATTACTGTTGCTCCTACAAGAACAACCTAGTGCTACTACTACTACGACTACTAAGGGGAATATTTTAAACTACACTACGTGCAGGGTCGCGCACTAGAGTATAGTTGAGGGCAAAAGCTACGACGTTTGGTGTGACACTTGGTTGATTAAACGGCAGGCAATCAGGGCGAACTAGGTGCCTTTGCCGTTGTCTACATCGAAAAGTACTCGACTTCACACTTCGCCCATACATTCACATCCACTGCCTGCGTATATGTGCTTTCCCGAACATCGAAAACAATGAGCTTCATTTCGGGCACCAATTTCGACACACTTCAGCTAGATGCGCCGCGAATAAGCAGTGCACAAGGACAATCTCACCTCGAGAAGACCTAAACTTCATTTACATACATACGCACCATCCGTAAGTAATAATTGTTATCCCGCTGGAAAATACAACACATTCTTTTGTTACAAGCGGTCGCTTCGGCATTTCACCGTCGTCGTCTCTTCAAAGCTCCACTGTCGTCGCCACACACGCCTGTCTACGGCACCACCACTCGTAGACAAAAGGCGCCGTGCTTTCGCAACGACCGTCTGTTTGTCTGTCGTTTGCTACCTGCATCTGCCTACACTATTCGAAACTTCAGTGTAGAAGGTGTACTTCTTGTGCTACACTAGACCTATAAAAGGGCTTTGTGCATAGATACGCCAAGCCACACTTTTTCTTTTTGCACGGAACTGGCTACACTAGCTACATTCGTGTAGCTAGTAGCGAAAGAAAAAATTGGCCGCGTATCTCCGTGCTTCGCTGCAAATGCCGTCGAAAGACGATAGTCTTCTACCGGCCGTACTACATGAGTCACGGTTCACCTGCGGTTCGGCACGAGCTTCGGGCGTTTCCTGGGCACGCTTGAGACGACGGCGTCGGCACGCCGGCGCTTCTCCGCTGCAATCTGCTCGTCGGTCTTTTCCCTGCGTTGCCTGGGCATGTCTTGTAGAGTGTGTTCTATATCATCAAACGGCAATTTATGTTTTGCCTTGCCTCAGAAAGCGCCCCGTCTATGTTGAATCGGCGGCATGTGGCTGGCATTGATGAAATGGAGGCAGCGCTGCGTGAGATATGGACGCCATCTGGCCATGATATCGGGAAACGCAAGAAGCTTGCGTAGTACGCAGAGCTACTGGTAGCTGGCAGCACCATGTCGTTTTACCGAAGCGTAGGGAACGTCCGCTTTTGCGCATCCTAACAAGCACTAGGGTCTTTAGAATTACGCATATATGTATTTTCTACTAATGGAACACACCATCTAACACTTACGTAGTGATGTTGCGCCTCAGACATGCGTAATATTTGCTTTTTGGTCGACTGTGTTCAGAAGTATGAACGTAGCTACCAGTTCAAGATGGGTGGTCGTTGAGGAAGGGGTTGACCTTTCGCCATTTGACTGAATCGAAAAGCAGGACACGCACGCACGCACGCGCACGCGCACACGCACACACACCAAAATTTCTGCGTTGAATCATCCCAAGAAAGACTATCGTTCGTCTTTAAAATAACAGCATTACTACTGCTACTAGTGTCGCCACCACCACGAACACCACCAAGTCGAGCAGCGTAACAAGTTTACATTTTTGTTGAACATAGTGGACGGCAACAGGGAGAGGCTTCGGGGTACAGGGGGTGCGGATAGAGGGGCGTAAATAGCGTACAATCGCGGCCGCGACCTTGAAAAAAATCCTTATTCAGCTGGTGCGCCGCTATTCAGTGACCACTTGAAAACAAACAAAAAAAAAAAAGAGAGCACCTGCGCACAGATTCTGCTTATATCTCTATCACACGTTGGCATTTGTGACTGGGATGTGAGCGCTTCCTCGCACAATTGTACTAATGGCAACTCGCACAGTTTTGTTGCTCACGCGATGTTGCGGCAGCCTTGATGATTTCTCTTGTAAGCCTGTAAGGCTTGATTAGGTTCTAGATAATATCTTACACCTTACCGAAAGCACCTTTGAAGCTTCAGTCACGACAGTGCGCGCCAAAGTGATCTTGAATTGCGTTGCTGACATTGTAGTGACGTCCTGTAAGCTGTTCTTTAGTGCATCAGCCGGCTTAGCCAATGTAACCATTACACAGGAGATAAGCACACCGTCACCAACACATTGGGCTAGGTTTGCCCTCAGTCACACACACACAAAAACAGGCAGAAGAAACCACCATAGATTAAGAACAGATAAGAAAGTACAACGCATACTTAATCAGAAATGAAATTACGACACGACAGCCAGTTGTTTCAAAAGCCCTCGAAATACAACATTGTCAGCACTCAATCCAAGCCGAATAGTTAAGTTCTCTGCCTATCAGTTTCGCTCATCACTTGCCCTTCATCTTACAGCTGTGAGTACCTGTAAGATGGACAAAGCTCCCTCAATATGCGCCGTACACATGGCGACAACTTTCTGCGGCAGCACAGCAAAACTGATGAGCCGGAAGAACCCCCCTTTTAACACGAAAGTGTTTTATGCCAGGATCCACCAAGAAATCAGTGACGTACTTCATGTAACGGAAGTGGATCTTTGAGGAAATGAACTTGCATTCACACTGAAAAAGTTCCACCCAGGCGGACTGACGAAAGGAGCTGGAAGCTCTACCGTTACACCACCGCAACACCGTTCATACAGGGAACCGATGGGCCTTATATGTTAACTATAGCGCTTTAGAAGTTGCATTTAATTGTCGCCTGGTTAAAGCAAAGGTGTTTAGTACAGGAAACTATGGTGTTTAACAAGCAAAATTCCTCTTAAATTAACATCGCTTCCCTTATATTGCACTCTTGGTTCGCCTAGGTTCGCTGCGGTGGTACCTCCATGTAGGAACCATAGATAGAGCGAAGCAGATCGTCGTGCTGATTCGCGCCGGCAGTTAGCGCTTCGGTAGTGTTCGCGCCTCGACCGCCGAGGAAGTTTGGGTACAGTGGCAAGTTAGGGCCGTGGCGGCGTCGTGACGACGCGTTCCAGGGGCAAAGTACGAACGCACCGGCGCGACCGCTACAAAATTTTTCTTGCGTGGCCAGGTGTGTTGAGTGGCGGCGCGCACTGCTCCAGGATCGCAAGGATGGCCGTCGGCAAGCAAATGATTGGCCTTTCGTTGCAGTGGGCTGTGTTTTCACAAAATGATCCGCTGACAACCCGTTCGGTTTCTCTTTCAAGGCGTCACAATTTGCGGAGAATCCCTGTGCCGTGTCGAGGTGCCGCTGATATCTATATTTAGCGTGTTTTCACAGTGCCGAAGCCATCTCCCGCCCCTCGATTCGCCTGATTGCCGCGTATGCATTCCACAGCTTCGCGAAGACAGGTTTCACTTTCGTGTTATAACGATCCCTATGACAGAGGGATCAATCACATTATTTTTATACAGCACGCTTGCAAGTTGTACATGAATATATGCATCCACATACTGGAAACTCCCAGTTATTTTGATTATTTTCTGTGAAGGATTTTTGAGTAATTAATTGAGCGTTTTTGTTTAAGGACTATTTCTAGTTATCTGGCTTTCTGCTACGCAATCTAGTTTTTTTTTTGCTTATTTCACTACGGTGGTGTCGCTGCGTTGCAGAAAATATGTGATTCTCTCTAACCATGTCTGAATTATATCTTAGGGGCAGACGATAACCACAGTGCCTCGCATGAGCTTCTCTTGATCGAATACGGATACGAGGAAGAAGCAGCGTTGTGTGGAGCTGACACCGCCTGCCTGTAGGAAAGGGTGGCTTAGCTATAGGCACCAGGCCGCGCCAGACATTCCCGTCACGGCTGCAGCCTTTCTAAGAGGTCGAAATGAAAGAAAATATGGTTGATGCCTGTGCAATTGGAATCTTTATAACACGCAAGCGAAACCTGTCTTCATACATAAGCAGCAATGTATTTAGAGGAAATGTAAGCTATTTAGGGCAATAATGCACCCTACTATGGGAGAGCTCTTCCAGCTGTCCCAGACATGAAACGAATCGATTCGTTTCATGTCTGGGTTGCAAGGTGGGTTGCATGCTCTGCACATGTGAACCCCTTGCATGTACATATCGGCGGCACGTCCACACTGAATAGGGATCCTCGACAGTTGCACTCAAGCGAAAGCTCTCGAACTACTCAAAATGTTTTCCGGAGACGCTGCACTCAATGCGCCAGCGCCCTGCGCGAACCTGCCATAAACCAGGAGCATCCGAAAACGGTAAATCACAGAGAGAGCTCGTTTTCCCTATGATGAAACCTTGCAAGCGAAACTGAACTGTTTGTCAGCGGATCGTATTGTGAACGCACACTTCGCTGTGCGAAAGGCGCATAATTTGCTTGTAGGCGAGCGTCTTTGCGTTCCCAGAGTAGAGCGCATCGCAACGCTACTGGCTATTATGTATGTCGCACGAGACAAATTATACAGCTGCCGTGGTTGAAGCAACACACCGGCAGACCGAGCAGGACGCCGAAGCCTGCGCGGTGATAGAGGCGTCGAGACTTGAAGCGCTCTATCGGCGCGCATATTAACACTGTCGGCGCGCATATTAACACGACAATTTTCGACTTCGCTCCATCGTTCCTAGGTGGCGGTAGCGCCACTGAGAACCAAGAGTGCAGTGAAAGGGAGGCTATGCTAATTTAAGAGCAACCTCGCTTGCTAAATACCTTTGCTTTAACGAGACATGAAAAGAGGCCGATTGCAACCGGTGCAGTAGAGATATAAGGCCCATTTTTTTCGTCCACTTAAAAAATAGCCAGGCCTGCGCCAAACCGCAGGACAGTGACAGCGTAAGCTGGAGGAGCGAACTTCTTAGAGGCCATTTTAATATTTTAAACGGTTGAGGAAATTGATGCAATTATAGGCGGTAGGTATCCCCTGCGCCATAAATCACCATTTCGCCAAGTAGGGAAGTACCCGCCATAATCACTGCGGTATTGTAACGTGGAAATCTGTATAACTGCACATCTTAGAGAGTCTCTTGGCATCGTTTTCCCGAGAACGAGCCGAACTCTCGGCCCGGCGTCGACGGCGAGCTGCGGTTTGGGCTTCTCTCTGCACAGCTGTCTGTTGTGCCCGACGTTGCCTTGCTGCAGCCGCGCGCGTAGCTCTGCGATTCGCTTCTTCAAAGGTGGTCCGCACCTTACGAGGAGGCACCATCAGGTCTATCGAAGCACCAAGTCAGGCTGCTGCCGGGCCCGCGTACGTCGCCTGCCGCGTGATGCATGGCACGATACAACAAAACTGCTTCAAAGGGTAGCGCTTCGTGATAAAGATGATGGAAATGTTCAAGAAGATTGTTTCACAAGGATGATGATGATGCTTCTGTAATGGGTTCAGAGCTACAAACCATGCAGCCCTGTGTTCTATCAAACGATTCCTCGAACTCGTTATGCAATCCATTTTCCCTGACGAGTAGTGGCGTATTATTATTCTTCTGCCACGTAACATTACATTTGTTAATGCGATTTCTCGGCAGACGTTATACTTGTTTAGGTCTTTTAGCGAAAATTTTTCAAGCACAGGCGTAGCTCAGTTGTAGAATGCTCGACTGCCACGCTGAGGCTGTGGCTTGAATCCTCCTCGGTCCTGGTTATTACAGCGTAAGCTGTTATGAGATCACAACAACGGCCGTTTTTGGCGCCGTAGCTGTCCGCCGCCGCCGCCGGTGTCCGTAACGGCTATCGCGCAAATTTTAGAATAGAAAATATAACCATGACCAAGGAGTATTCCACCTCGTCCTCTGCGTGGATTCGAACTCACACCCTCTGCGTACGTGGCAGTCGAGCATTCTACCACAGAGCTATGCGTGTGCTTCAAACATCATTGCTTAAAGACCTAAACAGGTATAACGTCTGCCGAGGAATCGCATTAAGAAATGTAATATTACGTGGCAGGATAATAATACGCCACTACACGTTGCGAAAGTGGATAATGAGTTCGAGCAATCATTTGAAAGAACACAGGGCTGTATGGTTTGTAGCTCAGCACCAATTAGAGAGGCATTATCAACATCATCATTATGAAACAATCTTCTTCAACATTGCCGTCATCATTATTACGAAACGCTGCCCTCTGAAGCATTTTTGTTGTATCGTGCCATGGATCACGCGGCAGGCGACGTACGCAGCGCCTCCAGCAACCTGACTTGTCTCTTCGATTACTTGATGATTTGTGATGATTTGTGGGGTTTAACGTCCCAAAACCAGTTCTGATTATGAGAGACGCCGTAGTGGAGATCTCCGGAAATTTAGACCACCTGGGGTTCTTTAACGTGCACTGACATCGCACAGCACACGGGCCTCAACATTTCGCCTCCATCGAAATGCAGCCGCCGCGGCCGGGATTCGATCCCGCGACCTTCGGATCAGCAGCCGAGTGCCATAACCACTAGACCACCGTGGCGGGGCTCTTCGATTACTTGGCTCTTTGATTACAAGGTGAAGATCGCTTCTGAAGAAGCGAATCGCAGAGTTACGCGTGCTGCTGCAGCAAGGCAACGTCGGGCACAACAGACAGCTGTGCAGAGAGCAGCCCAAATCGCAGCTCGCCGTCGACGCCGGGCCGACAGTTCGGCTCGTTCTCGGGAAAACGACGCCAAGACACTCTCTAAGATGTGGAGTTATACAGATTTGCACGTTACAATACCGCAATAATTATGGCGTAGTAGGTACTTCGCTACTTGGCGAAATGATGAGAGTTATGGAGCAGGGGATACCCACCGCATCTACTTGCACTGGTTTCCCCAAGCGTTTAAAATGGTTTAAAATGGCCTCTAAGAACGTCGCTCCTCCAGCTTACGCTGTCACTGTCGTGCGGCTCTGCGCAGGCCTGGCTCTTTTTTCGGTGGTGTTGTCGTAGCGCTTCCAGCTCATACCGTCCCGCACTGGGTGGCTGTGGGTTCGAATCCCAGTAAGTAGAACTTTCTCTATCGCGATTGCGCGTTTATTTTTCAGACACCTGCTTCCATTACGGAAGTACGTCACAGTTTTCTTGGTGGTCCCCGGCATAAAACGCTTTCGTGTTTAAAAAAAAGGGCCTAGTTGTGTACGGCGGAATGGGTGAAGGATGAAGAACCAACTCAATGTGGTTCAAATAATTTCATTACCCAGCTACGGCGTATCACATAAAAGGTCACAGTTGAATACATATCACCAGCTAAGCTTCAACTGCGCGGTTAAAATTGTCGTGAAAAAAAAAAATCCTGAAGATCCCAGGCGCTACGGGAATCGATGTCATGCGAAGCATTCAACGAGGAAATTGCCTATGACGAACTGTTTGGCATTCAGCCAACTCTTCTGGTTTGTCGCTTGACAGGTTCATGTTCTTTTAAAATTTTTATTTACAGGCCACCTTCATCTCCTATAACAATGAATTCTACATTCAGCGCCAAGGCATTTGTATCGGGTCTTGTGTTGCCCCAGTACTATGTAACATTTTTTTAGCCGCCATTGACCGCTCAATGCAGCCCGCTCTCGGTAATAAAGGTGTTGTCAAGACCTTCAGATGCGTACACGATTTTTTAATACTTTTATCCGGACAGAGTTCCGTGACTTGCTCAGAGTCGGTGAGTAGTATTCTAGCCCCTTCCACGTTTCATGGGAAAAGGGTTGAAGTTTACGCACGAGCTTCCTTCTAAAGGGTAGTTGCAATTTTTAGTCATTAGTTTACAGTTGGGAACAAGTCATGTTTGCTGGAAATATGCACCCCGGGCGCAAAAAGAACTTCTGCCTTTAGATTCCGCGCATTCGAAGATAATAAAAAGGACAATTGCAAGTTTGTGCCTTAGGTCCGCCCTCTCTAAATTATGTCCGCATGCAACGCATGAAAGTTTTCCACAGTCAAGTTAGCAGGCTAATTTCTGTTGGCTTCCCCTGCGAGGTAACCGCAGCAGTGGCTGACAATCTTCTTAAGAAGATAAAGAAAGGAGAAAGAAGATCTGAAGGCGCTGAGGTCCTGCCGAGAAAGAAGCCCATTGTTGTGCCATACATATGCATAAGGTCGCCCACAATTTAAAAAAAAAAGTGGCAAGTAGGCACGGTGTCGATGTAATGTTTTCGGCACCTAAGAAGCTGGACGGGTTATGCCCAAGAATTAGCGGGAAGGAAAGCCGAGGCAGCGGTTGCGGAATCCAACATGGCCAATTTTTTGTGAAGTGTGCCACGAAGGTGGTATATGAA
Source organism: Hyalomma asiaticum (assembly GCA_013339685.2). Lineage (NCBI taxonomy): Eukaryota > Metazoa > Arthropoda > Arachnida > Ixodida > Ixodidae > Hyalomma > Hyalomma asiaticum. The sequence goes on along the minus strand of CM023481.1, from coordinate 199,395,772 downwards.
ATACCACTCAAGTGTGGAAGGTCATATGTGGGCCAAAAGGGGCGATGCGTGAATGAACGTGCGGGGGAGCATGCCTCGTCTCTAGAAAACAGAGAAGGCGCGAATTTGCCCGCACATTGCAGCAAGTGCATGGGATGCGAGCCTTTGCTAAAAAGGACTAGATAATCGGAAGGAGCCGGAGCAGAGCAGGCCGTGAACGCTTAGAAGCATTTTTTATTAAAGAGAAATGAGATAAGTGCGTAAGCCACACTTCTGTTGCTTTGTATAAAGCTGAAGACAAGTTTCTGCGCAGGTGTTTGTTGACGTGAGGTAGTCTGAATTGTATGCTTCCCCTTTCACCCCCTTCCAACTCCTATTTCCTTTCTTTGTGATGTTTGAACATGCTTATTCAAGAACGAATGAACCAGATGATAGTTTGCGCTCTTTCTGTCTGCCTTGTTCTTCCTGTGATCGTCCATTCTTTGCGCAACATACTCGAAAAATAAGTCATGCACCAACTCGCCCAGCAAGAAGTTCATCTGCGATGTTACCAGCAGGATCAAGGTTTTTGTGGAAAGCGACCGTACACGGTCATGAGTATACTTAACTTGGATTAACTACGAATGTCTACAGCACCATGGCGACTGAATGGTACCTCACGGTACGATGTAAATTTGGAACTCACGTTAGTCCAGAGCACGGACATCTGCATTTTAGGAAAAAAAAAAACATTGCACTATACGGTGCGTTGACGTGCTATCATACGCGTCGTTCGTTAAACTATTCCTGCAGTATCGAACAAAGTAGCACAAAAGTAATCGGGATGACAGCAAAACAGATATAGTGATATCATAGAGGTTATCACCATAGTTTCATACTAACATACTAGAGGGAAATGTGGCCCTAGTGTCTAAGGGAATTTCAAACAAGGTGGTTCGGCCAGCATGGGAATGATGGACATGGCATGGATTTACCTAGTCTTCGTTCTTCTGGCTTCATACAGCTTTGAGACTCCAAAAATATGGATTGTTTACGACAAAATATTGAGCTAAAATAGAATATTTTGGAAGAAATATGCGCGTACGCAGGTACTTGTTGGTTTTTCGTGGTTAGAAAAATATCGAACGCTCAGGAATTCAGCAATATTATGCAATATGGGAACAATGCCTCCTCTACTTGCAGATATAATGATGAGGATGATGATGATGAATTGTGGCTATGCCCTTTGTAGCAGGTGGGCAACTCTCAGGTGCCTTAGCCAAAAAAAAAAAAACAAAAAAAAAACAAAAAAAAGAATTTGTAGCACAGCCTGGGTAGACAGACACACACGCTGAGGTGAATTAACACGTTCGCGACAGCCGTACAATGTCTCCTCGCAGGCCGGCTACACTGTCTGAACGTCCACGTTGTCTGTGCGTTGGCACTGTCTGCGCGTCCTGCGCCACCACTGCACCAATCTTAGTTTTGTGTTGTGCACCGCTCTGTGGACCACTCTGTTCTCCTCTGCATTATCCTTTCGGAATCCCAGCGCGAGCGGGAAGGTGGTGCCCTCTACGTGATCCGGGCGCAAGCCTGTGCAGTGGAGGACGAGGTGTTCTGTTGTTTCCTCCTCGACGCCACATATTCGGCATATGGCCCGGTCCACGTCCGCTGATTAGTCAAAGCTGCGACGGTATGTCAACGTACGCAGCGCTCCTGCACGTGCCTCAAAGAGTAGAGCACTGCCGCCGCTGTTATCGTACAGGACTGTGAATCCGCAGCCGCCATCTAGCGCTCTCCTATCCCACTAGAGCACGCAGCGAGCGCCTCCGCGCCATCTATTGATCAATTCACGTACTAGCTAAGCAGCACCCCAGCGCCATCTCGTGATCATTCTGAGACCTCGAGGTGGCTACGACGACGACGACGACGCCGGACTAGCCTATGCCCTAAGGAGCTTCGCCCCTAAGGAAAATTCACAGCATATCCACGGAGTGAATGACGATGAGTGGGCGAAGCTCCGGAGGTTCATCGTAGATCGTGCCGAGTTCCTGATTAATTTAGTTAACGCGCACGCTACGAATCCTTATGGTTCAACTACGCCCAAGTGAAATCTTCCACCGGCACTTCATTGCAAGTCAAGATCCAGTGCCTATATATATATATATATATATATATATATATATATATATATATATATATATATATATATATATATATATATATATATGGTGAACGGTTCTCCAGCGCGAGCAGTCGGCATTTTTCAATCAAGAAACTCGCTAGAAGTCGCTCGCTGCCTGCGTCAAGCTTCTCTCTCGCGGGTGAGGGCGCGTCCTCCTTCTTTGCGAGCTGGTAGCGCGTTCATCGAAGAAAGAGCGTTTCCATAGTCAGCGCTCGCCTTTCGCTCTCTCTGTCTCTCTCTCTCTCACAAGACAGCAGATGGAAGAGTGAGAGAGCTCGCGCGCCTCCCACACGCGCCCTCCTAGTAGCGCGTTCCTAGTAGGTAACGCGCTACTACAACGGACGGACAGACCCAAACCTTAAGGAGCTTCTCCCCTCAAAGAAAACGACTGCTGTTCCGTGTACTACATCGGGGCGATCCTGGGAAAGCCATCGCCAGCCTAGTTGCACGTGCAGAGATAGACATGGCTCTAAGTGGTTGGACATTTTGAGGAGCTCAGTGGTTAACAATGCCACCGCTCTTCAAAGCGGCCATCAAGAGGTGCGGTGGAGGCAGGGGGCGGAGAAGTGGAGGTGAAGGCGGTAAGGCAAACCACAGAAAGGAAAAAAATAAGAAAAAAAAATGGCAGATCCCACGTGCAGTGGGAATCAAGGAATTGCGAAGCACGCATCAGGAACGTAAAATGGATTTTCATTGTTTTCTCGCTATACCGAGTTTGGTACATATGAAATTAACGAAACGGCCGCAAGAGCATCAAGACTGTGGCGTGTAAACAATGCCGGTCATACACGCATATCATGATTCTGGTGTTATGGCCTGTCATTTACGTTCGTCATGCAGTCGTGTTGTGCCATAGCAATTTTTGCATACATCCCATTAACGAAACGCGTGGCATGTAAATCATGCCGCCCATGATATGCATGCCACTATTTTCACATTATGACCCTTAATTTATGATCGTCATGCAGTCTTGTTGTGCCATACCAATTTTCGTATGCATCCCATTAACGAGACGGCAGTACAGCGCCAGGACCGTGACATGTAAATCATGTCGCTCATGACATGCATGTCATGATTTTCATGTTACGACCTGTCATTTATGATAGTCATGCAGTCATGTTCATGCCAATTTTCGTATACACCCCGTTAAGGAAACGCGTGGCATGTAAATCATGTCGCCCATGACATGCATATCATGATTTTCATGTTGTGACCTGTCAGTCATGTCCGTCATGCAGTCATGTTGTGGCATACCAATCTTCGTACACATCCCATTAACGAAACGGTCAGGAGAGCACCAAGGCCGTCGCATGTAAATTATGTCACTCATGACATGCATGTCATGATTTTCGTGTTGTGACCTGTCATTTATGTTTGTCATGCAGTTATGTTGTGGCACGCCAATTTCCGTATACGTCCCATTAACGAAACGCGTGGCATGTAAATCATGTCGCCCATGGCATGCATATCATGATTTTCATGTTATGACCTGCCATTTATGTTCGTCAGGCAGTCATGTTGTGCCACACCAATTTTCGCATACATCCCATTAGCGAAACGGCCAGGAGAGCACTAAGACCGTGGCATGTAAATCATGCCACTCAAGACATGCATATCATGATTTTCATGTTATGACCTAACATTTATTTTCGTCAGGCAGTCATGTTGGCCAACACCAGTTTTCGCATACATCCCATTAGCGAAACGGGCAGGAGAGCACCAAGACCGTGGCATGTAAATCATGCCGCCCATGACATGAATATCAAGATTTTCATGTTATGACCTGTCATTTACGTTCGTCAGGCAGTCATGTTGTGGCATACCAATTTTCGTAAACATCCAATCAGCGAAACGGCCGGGAGAGCACCAAATCGTAGGCGGCTAGATAGATAGATAGATAGATAGATAGATAGATAGATAGATAGATAGATAGATAGATAGATAGATAGATAGATAGATAGATAGATAGATACGCTCAAAGCCGCCGAAGTTCGCTAAGAAATATGAAGGAACGAGACTAGTGAAGAATGCACACATATCTTTGGGAGTGTATGTGGTAGGGGCCTGATGTCTTCTATGAACCGTATTATGAATAAAAGGGGGAAAATGGTATGTGAATGAAGTAGAAGAAATATTATTTGAATAACCGATTATAAGGGAAATGCAGTAATTGAAAAGCGAGTGAGAAAAGACGGAATAGGTTATACAAGGCGCCACATATCTCAAGTTGACACAGACAACAGGTACGATGACCGAAAGTGTTGTCTTTGACATAAAGCAGCGCTGTTTTGATGTCGGTTATTGGTTACTTTGATGTTAAGTATCTCATGGTGTTATTCTTTCTTTAATGTACGCACAACAGGTAGAGCGCCCGGATATTCATTTATTTCATTTTCCAGTGTGCTGAATTGATGAATTAAGTATCATTCGCGCTGCCCGCGTTCCCTGGGAGAGCGAAGATTCCTTGCAGCAGTGTTACTCTAATCGAATCAAAACTTTGACCTTCGGATGTAATATGTCTGGAGAGGGGGAGGTTTGGTTGTATCTTCACGTGTGATTGGCGATTGTTGAACCTGATTCAGAAAGGTGTAGCGGTTTGTCCGATGTGTTGTTTAGAGAAGACCCCACATTCCAACAGGTAGACCACGTTTGATGAGTCGCAATTAAGGTCGCCGCGGATTGAATGTGTAAAATTGCAGTGTGGTGCTTTTGGGTATCGTGCTAGTTTGCATGTGTTTGCACACCATGCATGTGCTCTTTCCGCAGGGTCGGCAACCGACTTGTGTTGTTCTGTTTGTTTTTGAGTGCCTATATATAAAATGTCTCGCCGCTTTCAGTGTAATTACCGCCGTAATGCGCACTGCACCCTTCCATAACAGAGACCCAAGTACAGGCAAGGCGCAGTTGGTTGTTAGGCCACTCGCCGAAAACACCAAATGCATCCGTGCAAGAGCTGTCGCACGTGTCGCATATAACTCAAATGCGACAGCGGTTGAACTTCCTAGACGAAAAGGTGAAATGGTTGGTACGCGCACAACTTATATAGGATTTGCTTTACGCAGCAGTTTGTAGTTCCACCTGACTGCGCTGGGTGAGTGGTAGCGGAGCGGCACGTGGCACACAGAGGCACAACTCTGACTCTCTTTCGGAGCGACATACACAGCGACCGTAATTGCAGCAAACGTCAAGGGCTGCACACGCACACCGTGCGGAGCATGCTTCTACGCAAAGGGAAACTGTTATTAAGGCCAAGAAGATCGCGTGCTTTTTGTCAGGAAAAATACCATTTCTTGGTTGCTGTGTTGAGTTGCTACGCATTCTCGCCGTCTTTGCAAAGTTTAAGGACATCTTACACCTTTTTTTGCACCTCCACTCCCTAAGACCCTCTTGTCCACCATGTTTTTTCGTGACTCACATGCACAGAACGGCCGACTATGTAACGCATACAAATTCGTTTACGGGCTCTTGTGTATCGCAGTATACGAGTGTCAAAGGAAACTGAAAAAAAAATGCGGCTGATCCGTCTGTCAGAGGAATCGGTATAACACGAAAGCGAAAAAATGTCTTCACAGAGGCTGCGGAATGTTCATTGTACATCGAGGTGAACTTGCCCATAGCTATCGGTGTTTCGCTGGTACGGCACCGTCTGACGTGGATGAACCCACGTTCACGCATTGCCTCCAATAATCTATGACCGTTACCAAGCCCTTGTGGTAACTGAAGTAGCTCCTATTAGTTCCTATAAAAACAGTCCATATAGTGAATGACGGGCGACAAAGGCATCAATCATGTTTACTTGAGGCACAATGGTCTTTCAACGTCGTGGTCGTACTTATGCGCTCAACGCAGCAGTGTTCTTGTATGTTTTGTTGTTTTTTTTTTGTCGTTCAAAGCTGCACGAACGAGACTTATATTGCTTCATATCTCGTTTTTTCCCCTCTTACTAGATGCGCTCGCCCGGCTCCGCGCGCGCGCATCGAGGCTCATTTAGAACGGGCCTGGAACGTTGCCGCCATCCAGGAGAGACGAAGAGAAGCTGCAGCTCTTACTTCGCCTCTTCTGGATGGCGGGATCGTTTTGAGCAAAATGCGCCTCTGTGCGTGCATGCGGAGCCGGATGAGCGCATCGAGGAAGAGCGACAGAAGCGGCGAGATAACAAAGAATATAAGACGCATGTGTGCAGATACGGTAGTGGTAGAACACCCGCCATCTTTCAGTGTGAGCACAGAACACTGAGTTCGATTCTTAGCACATTAGCGCAAATTTCCCTTCGTGTTTTTCTTTATTGCTCTGACAGCATGTTTTACTGCGTCTCTTGCGGTGGGGTCGCGGTGGCCGCTAGCGGAAAACACTTTCGTGTGAAAAAAATCTCCGACCATTTCCTTTTGAGAATATTGGGCAGAGAAGCCTAGTCTTGTACACGCCCAATCGACTAGCAATGAAAAGCACTTGATGATGCTCATGTATTGTATAGTTATTGGCGCAAGGGCCGTGTGCGGCCAAAGAGGCGAATTGTGATATTTACACAGTGATGTGGTCAATGACAATTCCTAGGTGGTGTAATGTGGCTGTAAATGGGCTTAAAATCATATGTAGTCAACGTACTTAAAACATACACAAGTAATGAAATTATGGCGCTGACATGAATAATCCGCAATGATTATGATGTATTTGGGCCGGTTGGTTTCCGGAGGCACTACTGCCTCAAAGGACCCTTGCAAAGGAATGGTCTAGAGGGGGAGCGCCATATAAATTGGCTGTCTGAGCAGCACCCTCTACTAGGACAGGATGTGCTAGGTGTCTCGTGCGCGAAGGACTATCAAAGTGCTTGCGTCTTTAAAAAGTTTAAAATGGTTGAATCACCGAAAATCGGGTCACTTCCTAAAAACATCGCAAGATGAAGGGGGATGTGCTGGCGATATGCTTTTCTAAAATGTTTCTTTCTTTCACGGTCTAAATCATTACGCTCCAACAACACATGAAGCACAGTCAATGTCCCCCACACTTAATACATGTTGGGGCGTCACCACCAGTCAAAAGGTAATCACGGGTGCCGTAAGTATGCCCTATTCTGAGCCGAGACAGCATTACGTCAGTTCGTTTCGATTTGATAGTTGGGGACAATTTTCTTATTTGTGGCTTTACTAGGTGCAGCTTGTTGGTTGTTTCGTCATCCCACACATGTTACCAGTAAATTAGGAGTCTTTTGAGGAGATAAGGCTTAAGATCTGCAGCAGGGAGAGGAATAGATGAATCTCCTCTTTTTAACTGGATAGGTGTCGCAATGTGGTCTGCCAGCAAATTTCCTTCAATTTCTCTATGGCATGGAGCCCAGTACACTGTGACGTGTTGTTTTTCAGCATAAAGGGAGCATAAACCAGAATACAGTGGCATAAGTAAAGGGTTTTCGGGGGTGGATTTTCAGATACTTTAATGCCTTTACAACACCCAAGGAATCTGTGCATATAATTTCCTTGGAGATTTTCGTTTTTTTAATGTGCTTGACAACCGACAATATTACGTTCTCCTCGGCAGTGAATACGCTGGTTTGTGGGTGAAGGGCATTTACGTCTGAAAAGGACGGGCCAATCGCAGCGTAAGAGAGGCCAGCATGGGACTTCGACGCGTGTGAAAACAATTCTGTATATGAATATTTACATTTAGGTTCGAGGAAGTGAGTGCATTCGTATGTGTGCAACAGGGGCATGCTTCGCGACTTTTACAAATGATACGTCGCACTCTGTAAGCCGCCACTGCCACGGCGGCAGCTGTTTGGAGGAGCACTTCGCACTATTGTTGACTTGTGGTTTACTAACGTGCGCCTCAATCTAACAACTCGTGCACTTTTTTTAAATGCGTAGCATTCCTTGACGAACTTATGCCACTTTGACCGTATCTATCTATCTATCTATCTATCTATCTATCTATCTATCTATCTATCTATCTATCTATCTATCTATCTATCTATCTATCTATCTATCTATCTATCGCTGGCCGTTGCGTTCACTTAATACGTACAAAATTGGGGAGGGGGGTATGAGGAATCACGAAGATGAATACTGGATCTTCACTTAACTAATGTGATATACTTGTCACGCACGTCGTGATTAATGACAATACAATCACAATCACATGTGGCTCATACCCATAGTGTTCGGCCCGGGTTATGCCGTTATTTGCCACAGGCGATTGAATATTTATGCTGCAGCTTATGTTAGTGAAACACCAATGAAAATCCACATTTAATATTTTGTGAGAACACGACTTGCGTCGGTTAAGCTAGATGATGAAACACAGTTTGTCGCGGATTGCGGTTGAAATGCAGACATAATCCACTTCGCTTGAAAAAATAAACAGGTTAAAAGATTGATCACACCAACACTCGATGTCACATTGCTCTACAGAGGCCGAGGAGGAATTTTCGAGATATTTCGAGGAATTTTCGAGCTGCAGTCAGAGAAATTAATTGCTCTCGAAAACAATTTTGCTGAACCATTTTTCGCAGCAGGTATCTGAAGCACATTGTTGGCGTCATAGTGCCATTCTTTGTGAACAGCGTCGGATAACATTGGGAAGAATATCGCGATAAAACAACGTCAAGCCAGAAATTCAATGGCGGCGAATACTACGTGCCAGCGAGCCTTGAAAGGTTTTTGGAGCTTAGCTTTAATAAGTTGATACAGGATGACTTATTGAGACTTGTAGCGTCAGGAAGGGCACGGAGCAAAGACGGGGCACACCCAGGCTCTAACTTGCAATGATGTTGATTTCGAGCCGAGGAACCACATACAGCAATTTTATTTCTCCAGGGATCATCAGAAAAGCACTGTTCTTCAAGAAAAAGAAAAAAAAACACTTATGTAAAGGTCGTCGTAAAAAGACGAAAAGTACGGTCCGATATGGCGAGGTCTGCGCCGGCGCAGGCGCGCAGCCTCGTGGCGGACATGTCGTGAAGATGGCAACCATTGTTAAAAGTCGTGGTATTGTATTGGAATGTGCGACGGTTGACAATGGGGAACCGGCGGTGTTTGACAGTCTCTGGGAAACCTGTAGTTCGGGCAGCTTGTCGAAGAATGTCTGTAGTCACCAGCTGGTAAAATGCGTTTGGCACCAGCATCCCATCCCATGGAGCGTCTTTGTTAAGAGCACGTGCCAGCAAGGGGCAGAGTGGAGGCCGAGGTTATTGTTCACGGGTTGAAGTAAGCGGGGATATTTCATTTCTGTATGTTCATTTTGTTGTCAATGTGGATGGTTGTTTCTGTATGTTTCCACGCTCCTTTCCGTGTGTTTCTCGTCGGTGCTAGTTGGTATGCGGGGTTCTGTTTGTTTGATGTCTGTATGTTGCAGCGTTTTCGACACTGACCTCTCTCTCCTCCGCCAAGTGTGCAGTAAAAGGAGAGGGGGATGTAGGAGGAGTGCCCAGTGTGAAAACTGTTGTGATTTGCTGTCAGGGATTCAGGGGCGGAGCAACCAGGGTTTATAAGGTGGCCCCTCGTCCCTGTCAGGGGGGCTGAAAGCGAGTTGGAAGACTGAAGGTTGGTGAGGACGGAGCGGATAGTGCTAGAGAGGGCATCTAGCACGAGTCCGGGTGGGGGTTCTGGTCGCAGGAGCTGTGCTATGCACTGGTAGGCTCTGCCGAATGGAAGCGATGGTTCCACCTAGGTCCTACCAACCGAGGCTACTGTCTGTCAATGTGCGTATACCGTCTTGTGTATAAAAGTCAAGTTGTGCTTGTGTGAGAAAAGGGGTGGTCTCCATCATTTAAGTAGACACAACACAACGACGGACAAGCAGTAGGGGCAAGACTTCCACTTATCATACTTTGCAGCGGCAACGTCAGCTGGAGGAGCTCTTCTCTACTAAGAGGAAAAGAAGTAGGAGGAAGGAGAAGGTGGGAACCGAGCACAATTTCACTACATCAAACCACCTTTCCTTCTCATCTGAAAATTTACTACTTATGTTTACTCGACTAGGATAACCGTTAGAAGTTAGGGCAATTGAGTATGTTGAAGCACACTTATCCCCTGCCATGTTAATCACTGCTTAATCATTTTCTTGTTAGTGCAGGTGATGATGGTCACACATGTACCCCAGTATATCAAGCATGCTCGTTGTGGGAATAGGCAGGGTAATGTTAACCCATAAAATTATCGAAGCCGGAATGATCGAAAGGCTAAGGGATAACTGTGTTTCCAGAAGTTGAATCGCCTAATGTTCTAAACAGTTATCCTGTATGCATAAAGACGGGCGAGCTTTTTTTAACAGTGATTTTGTGATAATCCGTGACAAAATGAAGTTGTCGACCAGTGTGGTTCGTTGCCTCGAAATAAAAATTATAAGTTGGGACATGCGTGTGCCACGCCTTTCTTTGTCGCAGTCCTTTCGTGCAGCATAATTATGTCCTAACCACGCACCCAAAACACTACGTCGATACAAAGACTTTAATAAACTTCAGTGCAGCAGAGCAGTTAACTAAGCGTAATTCTTCGCAGGTTGCTTAAGCCACCTCATAGATACACTTCGAGCACTTTGCTGAACGAAGCTTGCGTCGGCGCAGTGTGCGGCCCCTGCAGCTTATTCATCCCGTGTCTCGCGTGAGATGTGGCAGGCAAATTAATTTACACGTGAGGAAATAATACACGAAGCGCAAGGGTGCAGGCACTCGTAACGTCAAGAGTAGTTGATAGGCACGGGAACTGGCACATTCTCCGTAACAATAATGATGGCATCCTTTGTGACACGCTATGACTCCGTCTCGTCCCACGGCATTCACCCTGCGCTCACTCGTGGTTCACCGAATACGCTACGAGTATCGTGTTTTGATCCTTGAACACTGTATATGCACCCTGTTCTTGATTCACAAATATTATGACTGGAACTGTCCGTGGTATGTTTCAACTAGCATATGGAGTTCCCAATTGCAGCGGAAGCGCGTAGCAAATGCAGAAGGTGCAAGCTCCGTGCAATAGCAGCTACAAATCTCAGTGAACTGCTGCCAAGCCGTGGGCTGCAATGAGGCGATGATGGACGACCACGTGTGGTGACGATGTCGCCGTCGACGGGGCGACGACGAAGACAAACGACCACAGCTGGTGTAGGTATACCGAAGATAACGGAAATAAAGTGTGGCAGCGTAGAGACAGAAAGGGACTGTGCGGGAGACTGGAACGGTATAGGTTATATTTTGAACATGCCATCGAAAGCTCTTCGCTCTATACCGAGAGAGATGCAAATAAAGGTTCCTGCAAAACAAAACAAAAGGAGGAGATATGATGATAACCGCCAAAGGTGGCAGCCGCGCTACAAGCAACACCATATATCGATTCCAGATGGTCGCGCGGCGATGTATTTGCTAACAAGACGTGCGATAACGCGACAAAGAGAAGAAAAATTTGCGGCAGGAACCACCGTAGAAGATTGGAAGACAGCAATAACCTGTATGACCCGGCCATATATGTCTACGGCATCCGGGAAATCCCGGTGATCCTTACGGGTGCATTCGGATTAGGCATGAGTAACCCGTTACAGAATTGGTGGTATCGCAGTGCGAATCTACAAACTGCTCGCACCAGCGGGTTACGCAGGCCATTTGCATACCTCTGCCGCACCTGTGCCCCATTCTAGGCTATTCCCATTGCATTTGCAACCATGAGCAGCTTATCGTGCGGAAATGTCATCTTTCGAACTATTCAAACTAGGGCATCTAGTTTTTAAAAAAGTTTGTTATTAAAAAGCGTCACGCAATAAAAAAACACTGAAAAAACCCATCCACTCGCTCTTAACTAAAGCTTATTCACATGCACAGACATTTACATATCTACACGTGGTCGCACAAAACGATGCTAAATAAATAAATAAATAAATAAATAAATAAATAAATAAATAAATAGTGCAATCTCTTATCGCTGCAGTGTGATAGATGGGACCCTGGTACATGAAACTCTTGCATCGTGCATATCGCCATACTATCATCTCACTATCCTCTGGTCGTCGATTCTGGCCGCAGTGCAGGTTTGCGAAACTAGGTCGAACAGTAGTATTTCTGGCGGTGCGCTGCTATGTGCGGTAGGTCATTGCCACGTGTAATCGCATCATGCTTTCTCACTCCTAAACCCTTACGACGTACAGACGTGTGGGTGTATGACGCTGGCACATGGGGAAAAGAAGCTTAGTGGAGATATTGCGCATTTTGTGTTCGTGTTTTTGTCTGATTGCGTGGCTTCGTTGCATAATAATAAACCCGTAGGCACTCAACCCCCTCTCCACTTGCTCTAGACCAAGAATAGAGAGAGCTCACGCAGTGCAACATGACAGAAACAAGCCACGGTTTACTGCTATTAATATGAGAAACAAAGATAAAAGAATGTGCATAAGCTGTAGGATGAGGCGTGTATATCTGCAATTTGAAGCGCCTACGGCTCACTAACAGCTCGCTATCAGAATACAGAAAGAGGGGCGGATAGTCTTCGTTTTTTAACACAGGCTTAAAGCGCCTACACGACCTAGGTGCAGTACGCTGTTTGCATCAAATGTTCGCACAGCTGCCGAATTTCGCGCATGTCGCCGTTCTTACAGCGAAGCTTCTATGGCTAGAATGCGATAATCCATGGCATCCGCTCGGAGAAGCTGTGGACTGATCCATAAGGTAGTGAAAAATTGTTTGAGGTGCCCAAAACTTGAATTATTCTGGAATAATAATAATAATAATAATAATAATAATAATAATAATAATAATAATAATAATAATAATAATAATAATAATAATAATAATAATAATAATAACGTGAAGTGTCACACCATGTAGTTATTTATTTTTGTTACCCCCAATCGCCGAGGCAATAGACAGGGGAATGGGTTACAGAATATAAAGATAGAAAAGGACGAAACGAAGTATATTACACATGAAACAAAGCTAAGGGCCGAATTCACAAAATTTTCTTTCTTACGTACTTTACGCTATTGGCCAGCAGGCTTCGCTAATGATATGTCCAGCATCAGGATTGGCTGAAATGTTCTGTTACGAACATTTTCGTCGTAAGTTGTTTTTGTGCTTACGGGTCTAAATGTCACAAAATTTCTACATGATGAGACATACAAAACTGACACAGAAATAAGACAAATGAATACAAACGAATGTGTTAAAATTATACAATACTAGCGACAAAATGTAAATGTCAGAAGAATGCTAGAAAGAAAAACAAAACGACAAAAGGAAAGAACGCTGGTATCTCGACGTGTATGTATGTATGTATGTATGTATGTATGTATGTATGTATGTATGTATGTATGTATGTATGTATGTATGTATGTATGTATGTATGTATGTATGTATGTATGTATGTATGTATGTATGTATGTAAGTGCGTGTGTGCACGTTTCATTGCGAGGACCACCCCTGCCACTCAAGACATTTGAATGTGTTCATACCTTTTCTCAAATTTATGTCACATTTGTGTCGTGTGCTACACGGCATGGCTGATCACCTACCTTCAAAGAGTGAAATATTTGCGCAAAAAGGTGGTTTCGCATAAAGCACAGGATGTTGTAGATAGTTGGGAGCAACAAACAAGCCGCTGCATTGGCTGGTGCGGCGCGTGAAACAGAAGGCGAGCGCGTCTTCGAGCTGGGAAAGCTGCATGTGAGGAACTCCTAGTAGTGGCTCGTTGAGTCTCCTCGCGCCCTTGTGCGACTGGTGGGGACTGCTCTTTTGTTGGCCCTGTGACTTTAGAATTATTTGCTGCGACGCCGCTGGCTGTAATATCGGAGGTACCGAAGCCGCCACATCGCACGCGGGCATTTTCACGTAGGGCTTTTGTGGCGTACCCTCCAAGGCTCTCTGGACTTCCGGCCGAGTCGGAACTTCGGAAGCGTGTGGGCGAGCTAACTTCTCGGCCGACGGGGTGGGTTGCGGAGCCGTGAGGGGTAGATGAATTGCGCCGGTCTCCTTCTTCGGTGATGTTGACGATTCTCGGTGGTATAGATATGATGTGTCTTTCTTGAACGTCCCCATCGGTAACGGAAGTGTCCCGGGCGATATTAGAAGGGACGGTCTCAGTGACCTGTTATACTCGGGAGACCTTGCCTTTGGTCTTGTGCGGTACCGCATGAGCATGAGCGTTCCTTCCGTTTTCCCCGTCCACGGCCAGCTTGTCTTTGAGCCTTCAGTTTTTTCGCGGTGCCGGCTCCTCCGGCGAGTGCCTTCACACTGCGCGTTTTCGGTACAAATACCCAAAACTTTCTTTTCTTTCACAGCTTCCACTAGCGATGCCGCGTCTTCATTCAGGCCGCAGCGACCTGCGAAATCGCGACTGAGGTGGTTAGAGTCGATAAGGCCTCCCCAATGGCTACGATTTGGTTGAGTGGACTTTCATGCGACCGCTTGTGGTCTTTGTTGATCGGCATCGCCTACTTGGTGTGCTCCACGATAGTCGGCTGCACGTTGTCCTCTTGTCCCTTGCGCTTGTTCCGTGCGTGTTTGCGTTTCCTTGTTAAGTCGTCGGTCGGTTGTTGCTGCTGCGTCGAAGGGGTGCTGACGTATTCCGATGACGGTGCCGCTGGAGTGGAGCAGTGGATGATTGGCGACTGGGGTTAGCGATGCTAGGTGGCAGTTGTCAACCTGCTCTATTTTCCCTCATGTCCTTGTGCGTACACATTACATTAGTAATGCACTCGATCGACACGCTCGCAGTGCTCACGAAGTTCCTGTCTTGGGATGGCTTGACTTGGTACACGCCTTGCACCACCCAACCGAAGATCGTCTCAACTGCGCATAGCTCGTTGCTCAGGCGTTGTATTCTGCCCGTTACAATGCGCCAGTACTTGTCGGTTCCAATAAGGTCACGGATGATTTCGATCGGTGGATCGCCGATGCGTTGTTCATCGGCCACTAACACCTGGCGTTCACGCAATTGTGCAAGAAGATCCTGTTCGAAAGGTGCAGTCTTCACGTCAGACTTCCCGCATCTCCAGTGTATCTACCGTGATGGCGTGCGAGTCGAATAGACTTTGCAGTTGCATTTGTGCGGTGCGATATTTCGAAGAGCGGATAAAATCTGAACTGACAGACGTTAGCAGGGCGATGTCTTGTCCCAGCAGAGGGTAGCTGGAGTCTTTGGTACAATTCGCGTCTAATAAAGGTTTTCTGGCTGCTGGTATCAAGAAGTAATCTCATGAACACAGACTTGTGCCTTCCAGGCACCTACATGGTTGCTGTCTGCATCAGAACAGATGGCGACATTGAGTTGCTTGTGGGAACACTGGTGGTCAATGGTACGCAGTCGCTTTTCATTGTGTCATTGTGATCACTTGTGCCGATATTCGAGTGGTTTCGACAGATCACAAAGTGCTGTAAGATGACGATTTGCGAGATGGTTGCACTTGAGCCACACTGCGGTGCGGCATCAACTTTGGCTGAAACTTGCAAGGTTGGAATTCAGGGTCTATGTATGCTCCTCGATGAGCATTGTGCTACGGCGGTGTGTATACGCAGTGCGCATCCGCACCTGCGCTCAGGTTTGTTGATGTTGTTAGCTGTATACAGATATATCAAGGTAAGTAGCACGTGAAATGTGTTTTTCTATGTGTATTTATTACTGGTCTTTGTTCGCTGGCGACGAAGGGGCGCCTTGTCGAGGGAGGTATTGGTGCACACGCCGAGTGCACAAAACACCCACGATAACGTAAATATGTATTGTGTAAGTATAAATTTCAGTGGTGCTTCAATTATAGTTCGATATCCGACAAAACCATCACAATAAATTTTAGTGCTCAGCGTACTTTCAATAATAAGTCAGCAACATTTCAGCCACTACTTGCTCAACAGATCTTCAATGATATTTCAATGTCCAATATTTAACAAATGTCAACATTGAAATCAGTGATATTTCAACAGAGAGACAATGATTCCTCAGTAAAATTCTGAACATTGACCAACAGTTTTTCCATAGTGTCTCAATTAAACTTTTTGTAAGGGACCCCCAGGCTGTCCAGACAGCTTGTGCGAAAGCGCAGCTCTTCGTATAGTTCCCGAAGCTGCGAGAGCTCATAAAATCTATCCACGGGAGCGATGGTGAGTAAGCTGTCGATGTCCTCGTTAACAAGGGCGGTATGTTGGCCGAACCTCCCCTGGAGCAACTTGACCGCTACAGCGTAGTTCTCTTGCTCCAGGCGCGCACCCTCGATAGCACGCTTCGCTGGGCCATTTAAAAATGATTTTAAATATGTAAACTTCTCAATGTCCGACAGCTCGTAATTGTTGTGTATCATGGCTTCAGAGTGCTGCCAACAGCCCTGCCACTCGCAAATTTTCCCGGAGAAAACGCATGCCTGAAGTTTCGGTAGGGCAACTCGTAGCGGTGTTCGCGAACTTGCTTGAGTGGAAGCGCCTTGGGTGCCGGTGTCGGTGAAGAGGCGATGTGTGCAGTCTCTAGGTCTTGCAGAGGAGCTGAGGACGTAGCGTGCACGGCTAGCCGTGTCGCGTATCTTCTCGTGGTATTGGAGAGCTTCCTCCTCATAATCGTCGCTGTAGCCTATGAAGTCGGCAATCTTCTCGTCGAGCGCTGCAAGCATCGAGTTCTTGTCCTGTAGGTCATCCAAGATGACTTCCAGGTCGGTCAGGGAAGGATGCTCCGCTTGCAGAGCTTCTGTAGCGGACGAGATGAGCCGCGTAGCGGCAGCTCGAAGCGCTCCTCTCCTGCGAAGCAGTCGGTCCATCGTCGGTGTTGGACGTCAATCGTCTCTCGCGTTTCACGGCACTAAAAAATATGTAGATGACAGAGAGAGAATGACCTTCATCGGGAGCAATTTATTAATGGTTGGTTGATTGTTCCTTGGATACCTTGGTGCAACCCACTCTAGGGCATCGGCCATGAACCGAAAAAGGGATTTGTGCGGGAGAGGACTACTAAGAAAAAAAATACAAAAGAAGTTGTAATACAAGCTGATAATAAAAACAGAGCCAGGCCTGCGCGGAACCGCAGGACAGTGACAGCGTAAGCTGGAGTGACCTTTTTAGAGGCCATTTTAAACGCTTGAGAAAACTAGTCCAAGTAGAGGTGGTAGTTATACCCTGTGCCATAACTCTTATCATTTCGCCAAGTAGGAAAGTACCCACTACGCATTATTTACGGTGGTATTGTAGCGTGCCAATCTATATAAATGCGCATCTTAGACAGTCTCTTCGCGTCGTTTTCCTAAGAACGAACCGAACATCATGGTTTCGGTTCTGGTTTTCCCACCAGAACCGAAACCATGATGAGAACGTCACGGAGAAGCCCGGAACGAATGGAGCTGAGCCGACGAAGCATCCCTAATGCAAGAGCTCCCTTAGCTGCTATATTTTCGATGTGCTGACTCCAGTTCAGTTTTTCATTGTAGTGACCCCTAAATACATTAGCGAGGGAACTTGTGGATTAGTGCCTTATATATACGTCGACGCGATATACACTAGAACACTTTGGTGAAAAACTATGAGCGCAACTTTCCCGATGTTTAGGGATAAGTTAATTCCTTCCAGCCACGTCTCAAGCCTCTTCATATACGCCTGTATAGTTTGATACAGTGCATGTATATCTATCGCTGCCGCAAAAATGCGATGTCGTCGGCATATACATATACCTGTACGTCCTCTTGGATAGGGATTGAGCGCAAGAGTATATTAAAAAGTAATGGAGACAACACCGACCCTTGGGGGAGGCCGCTAGATTGTATGTTAGAGACGACAAACCATGCCGCGAGCAGTAAAATTCTGTGCCATCTAAGAACGCGTATATCCATGATATTGTTACGAGGAAAGACGCAAGAGGCGAAGCTATGTACAGATGTATTAGAAAGGAACGCTGAGGCGCTTGGCCATGAACAAGCAGCCCGAGCAAGCCTCGCTAAAAACGTCCTCCTCGTCGTCTTTCTCTCTTCGCCTCTTGACGGTCGGTGGCACGGGTCCGTAGCACTACCCCCCGGCGTCAAAAGCGCCGTCCCGGCGTGTGGACGATCATGGCTCCGAAACAGTGTGGTAGGCCTTGAGCCTGCTGATGTGCACTGTGTCGCAGGACCCGACAGGAGAGGGCGAGGAGGCACTGACCGGGGCAATCTCGTAGGTTACGGGCGTCACTTGGCGGAGCACGCGGTAAGGCCCTGTGTACTTAGAAAGGAGCTTCTCGGACAGTCCCACATGGCGAGAAGGTGACCAAAGGAGTACGAGGTCGCCAGGCGAGAAGTGCGCGTCGCGGTGCCGGACATCGTAGTGGTGGCGCTGCGCGGTTTGAGAAGCATTCAGCCTAGTACGGGCGATCTGGCGTGCATGGTCGGCGAGAGCAATGGCATCGCGCGCGTACTCGGTCGCTGAGGCGGCCGCCAGAGGAACAGTGGTGTCAAGGGGCAGGGTCGGCTCGCGTCCATACAACAGATAAAATGGAGAAAATCCGGCAGTGTCGTGACGGGAAGAATTGTACGCGAACGTGACATAAGGCAGAGCAACGTCCCAGTCATGGTGGTCTTTCGAGACGTACATTGACAGCATGTCTGTGAGAGTTCGGTTCAAGCGTTCCGTCAAACCGTTTGTTTGAGGATGGTAGGAGGTGGTCAGTTTATGTTTCGTGGAGCAGGAACGTAATAAGTCGTCGATAACTTTGGAGAGGGAGTTGCGGCCACGGTCAGTGAGCAGCTGTCGCGGAGCGCCGTGGAGCAAGATGATGTCACGCAGTAGAAAATCTGCGACATCGGTGGCACAACTGGTCGGAAGAGCCCGCGTGATGGCATAACGGGTGGCGTAATCCGTTGCGACGGCTATCCATTTGTTCCCGGAGGATGATATTGGGAATGGGCCAAGGAGATCAAGCCCAACGCGGAAGAACGGCTCCACTGGAATGTCTATCGGCTGGAGATAACCAGCAGGTAGCACTTGAGGAGTTTTTCGACGCTGACAGGAATCACAGGCAGCAACGTAGCGTCGGACTGATCGAGCGAGGCCGGGCCAGTAAAAGCGACGGCGGATGCGGTCGTACGTGCGCGATACACCTAGATGTCCTGCAGTGGGTGCGTCGTGAAGTTCGAAGAGAACAGTGCGACGTAGCTGTCTGGGGACCACTAGAAGTAGTTCGGGCCCGTCTGAGTGGAAGTTACGGTGGTATAGAACGCCGTCCTTGAGGACGTACCGGCGCACAGAAGCGTCATTCGGCGATGCTTGCAGGCGGTCGATGAGTGCTCGAAGAGAGAGATCTCGGTGCTGTTCGTATGCGATGTTAGTAAAGGCAGAGACAGAAAAAATGCTACTGACATCGCCGGAGGTACCGTCGGGCCTGTTGACCGGGTAACGAGACAAGCAATCGGCGTCCCTGTGCAGCTGGCCGGACTTGTATATCACGGAATAGGAATATTCTTGGAGCCGCAGAGCCCATCGGCCAAGTCGTCCTGTAGGGTCTTTCAGGGAGGCCAACCAGCAGAGCGCGTGATGGTCTGTGATGACTGAAAAGGATCGTCCGTATAAGTATGGGCGGAATTTGGCTACTGCCCAAACGAGCGCCAGGCACTCGCGCTCAGTAATGGAGTAGTTGCGTTCTGACGGTGAGAGAAGCCTGCTGGCGTAAGCGATAACGCGGTCGCTGCCGCGCTGCCGTTGGGCTAATACTGCACCGATACCATGGCCACTGGCGTCGGTACGAACTTCGGTTGGCGCAGAAGGGTCGAAATGGGCCAATATGGGCGGCGTTGTAAGTAGGCGTATGAGCTGAGCGAACGCCGAAGCCTGTGGTTCGCCCCACACAAAAGGAGCATCCTTCTTCAAGAGCTCAGTAAGTGGCCGGGCTATTATCGCAAAATTCTTCACAAAGCGGCGGAAATACGAACATAGCCCGACGAAGCTGCGTACATCCTTGGCACACTGGGGAACAGGGAAGTTCGCAACAGCAGAGATCTTGCCTGGGTCCGGTTGTACCCCGCTAGCGTCTACGAGGTGCCCAAGCACGGTGATCTGGCGACGGCCAAAGTGGCACTTTGACGAATTAAGTTGCAGACCGGCTCGGCGAAAAACGTCCAGGATTGCTGACAGGCGCTCGAGGTGAGTCGTGAAGGTCGAGGAGAATACTATAACGTCGTCCAAATAACACAGACATGTGGACCATTTGAATCCTTGAAGGAGTGAGTCCATCATGCGTTCAAATGTAGCTGGCGCGTTGCAAAGACCGAATGGCATCACCTTGAATTGAAATAAACCGTCAGGTGTGACAAATGCAGTTTTTTCGCGGTCTAAGTCGTCCACAGCAATCTGCCAGTAGCCGGAGCGAAGGTCAATAGATGAGAAGTAGCGAGCACCATGGAGGCAATCAAGGGCGTCGTCAATACGTGGTAACGGGTACACGTCCTTTTTTGTAACCTTGTTGAGGTGCCGATAGTACACGCAAAAACGCCAAGAGCCATCTTTCTTTTTGACCAATACGACGGGTGAGGCCCATGGACTGCATGACGGTTCAATGATGTTCTTGGTAAGCATCTTCTTAACTTCAGCTTGAATGACTTGACGCTCGGCAGCAGACACCCGATACGGACGTCTATGAATAGGAGAGGCGTCGCCAGTATCTATTCGATGTTTCACGGCTGTAGTTTGGGCCAAAGGACGCTCGTTAAGGTCGAAAATATCGCGGTGGGCAAAAAGAACGCGGCACAGTTGGTCAGCATGCGCTGGGGAGAGGTCGGGAGCTATCATTTTCTTGAGATCTGGCAGTACACTAGTCGCAAATGGCGAAGATGCGCTCGGGTCAGTTGCATCATCCTCGATTGCGATAGCTGATATAGAACAATCATCAAATGCGCTTATCTGCGCCAGACACATCCCTCGTGGCAGTACTTGTGTCGTCAAGCCAAAGTTGACCACAGGCATGCAGGCGCTGTTCGAAGTTACAGATAAAACAGTGCGCGGGACGGTAATACCTCGACTGAGGAGGACCTCGATCACAGGGGTAGCGATGTAGTCGCCATCAGGGACAGGTGGGTCTGAGATCAACTCAAGGTAAGTCATAGTCGAAGGGGGTAAGCGAACGAAATCCGCCGAACTGAGACGACTGGGGGGCGGCTCTACAGGGTCCAGGTGAGGCAGGTCAAGTCGGAGGGTACCAGTTGAGCAGTCTATTAGGGCGGAATGCGCAGACAGAAAGTCCAGGCCAAGAATGACGTCGTGAGGGCAGCGGGCGAGTACGGTGAAAAGGACGACGGTAGAACGATCAGCGATGCAGACTCGGGCGGTGCACATACCAATTACAGGAGCTGTCGCGCCGTCCGCGACACGGACAGCTTGCGTCGCGGCAGGGGTTAGAACTTTCTTGAGCCGTTTTCGAAGATCGGACCTCATCACAGATATATGGGCGCCCGTGTCGATGAGAGCGCGGACAGGAACGCCGTCCACTTGTACATCAAGCAAGTTCATATTGGTCGGGATCGTCAGTAGAGGCTTTTGGGGCGTAGAGAGCAATGCAGCGGCACCTCCGGGCGCTGCACTGTCTAGTTTTCCTGTTGAGAGCGTGCGAGGGAACTTGGCGAATATGAGCGGCGGGGCTGAGGCGAGCGAGACTGACGGCGTTGGGGCGAAGGTGATCGTGAGTATGGGCGGCTGGATTCAGAAGGTTGAGCGGCAGTGTAATCGGCGCGAGCTGCATAGGAACGGTAATAGCTATTTGGTCGAGAGTACCCAGGATACATGTTCTGTTCAGGTGAGTTCCAGCGACTTCGGCAATACCGGGATATATGCCCAATCCCACGACAGACAAAGCATATCGGCTTGTCGTCAGCAGTGCGCCACTCCGGTGAATTGCGAAAAGGTGGCTGATAATAAGGCCGTGAACGAAGCGGCGTACTCCCGCGACATGCGCGGGTGTCAGGGTGATGCGTGGAGCAGACCGAGTGAAGTCCCATGTTGGCAAACTCCTGGCGGACAACTGCTTGGATCATAGAGATCGGGACTGACGTTGTGGAGGAGGGGCTGCGCTCGAAGGTCGCCGGACAAGCGGCCTCAATTTCTCGTCGCACAATCCGAGTCACGTTGCAAGCTGTCTCGTTGGAACTAGGAACATCGGCACAGGATGACGTCGCGGCGGTGTTGGGCAAGCGGGCAAATTGTTGAGGGATTCGCCGGCTTTTTGCGAGTTCCAGGCGCCGGCATTCCTTGATCGCTGCATCAACCGTCGACACGTTGTTAAACACAAGCAAGTTGAAGGCGTCATCTGCAATTCCCTTGAGGATATGGGCAACCTTCTCTTGTTCCGTCATGTGCGCGTCAGCTTTCTGGCAGAGGGCCAAAACGTCCTGAATGTACATCACGTAAGGCTCGCTTGACGTCTGTACACGGGTGGATAACGCCTGTTTCGCGGCAAGTTGGTCACCGTGAGAGTTGCCGAACAGCTCCCGAATCTTGTCCTTGAACGCATCCCAACTAGTAAGCTCCACGTCGTGCGTTTTGAACCAGACACGAGGGGTGCCGCCGAGGTAAAATATAACGTTCGCGAGCATGATGGTAAGGTCCCACCGGTTCGTTGTGCTGATACGCTCGTAGAGCTTGAGCCACTTCTCGACATCTTGCCCATTGGTGCCAGAGAAAATGCCAGGGTCACGAGGAGGGGCGACAGTGATGCAGGTCGTATTGGCAGCAGGTGTTCGGGTGGGCGCTGCATCCCCTGTGGACGAGGTATCTTCTGGAGCCATGAAGGTAGGCTCGAGAAAGCGTCCACTGCGAAGCTCCGTGTCGAGAAGGTTACCCAGCACTTCCACCAAAGATGTTACGAGGAAAGACGCAAGAGGCGAAGCTATGTACAGATGTATTAGAAAGGAACGCTGAGGCACTTGGCCATGAACAAGCAGCCCGAGCAAGCCTCGCTAAAAACGTCCTCCTCGTCGTCTTTCTCTCTTCGCCTCTTGACGGTCGGTGGCACGGGTCCGTAGCAATATAAAATACCGTGGTAGTCCTGCGTTATTGAGTGCATTGAAGTGTGATATCTAGCAAGCTGTATCCGACTTTATAGGTGTACATGGGCACATCAAATAGAGCGCCACGCCTAAGCCAATTTGATACGGGCTCAAGACCCTGTTAACAATTAACCAATTATCTAGTCGGCTGTGAAGCATTCGTTCTCAGCTTCACTAGATTAAATGTAAGTGCTATTGGTCTGATGTTATCTAATGTATATCCTGCACCCTGTTTTTTAATAAGGGAATTATTTTAGCAACTCTGCAGTCTGGAGGGACCCGTGAATTCTTAATCGAGTGGTTAACAAGCGCTTTGAGGCCCTGGGGCAGTATTTTATGTATTGATTTTATTAATGATGTAGTGATGCCATCAGCTCCTGGCGCAGAATTGGACAACACTCTTACTAAACCAGCTCATTTCGAGGCTGTTACTTCATCAAAGTCGTCACCGTGGGCAGGAACCTAAGCGTGATAAGTAAAAGTTGAGGCAAAACGGGTTTCAAGCCCTTTAGCTATTTCATCGAGCAGATTAGCCAACTATCTTGGCGTAGGGACAACTGAATAGACATTAATCAAAGCCGGAATTACTTTCTTAGTTCTAAGGAGTTAAAAGCTTTCTTCTGTTGTCTGGCTTTCATAAGAATTCAAATCGCTGACTATCGCAGGTATCCTTCGTCCTGGCGACTGTACGCCTGAACGTTACAGCCCCGTATTTGTAATCATTCTAATTCCGAGGGCATTGGTTATAAAGCTATTTTATCAAGGCTGCTTTTCTTAATCTGTAATCCCGTGAGCTTTCAGGAGTCCGCCAAGGGTCAGTAGAGTCCACTTTCGAGACCTCAACGGAAAACGTGTATTTATTTAAGGAATCTTTCACAACTGAAGTGAAGTTTAATGCGGTGTGCTCCTCATCGTCATCTAACTGATTAGTTAGAGCCCTGCATAAAAACTTCTCAAAGGCATTATTATTGACATGTGTGACTGTGCGTGTAGTCAACGGGATCCGAGGGCAAACTAGTTCAAAAGTTATAGGTAGATAGATGATCACTACTTCTGCCTGAATTGACAGCACTACACATTGATGTAGAGAGGCCGGGACTGCAGAAGGTAAGGTTAATCGCTGAAAATGTCCGGTTACCAATACAAGTTCGTGTTCTTGAGTTAACACATGACAGATTATTCTTTGCAGCCCAATCCCACAACCGTTTTCCGCTCGTATCTGTTTTGTAGCCCCACAAGATATGATGAGCGTTCAAATCTCCAGCAAGTAGCATGTCCTTCCTGCAGTGTGAAACGACTGACTCTAGCGCATTACTATTATGAACACCCGATGGGAAATACATATCAATTAAGGAAAATTAATGATATCCCGGAAGTGAAATGTCTACGGCTAGTATTTCATTGTCTGAAGTACTCGTCTGGGGCCGAATTCACAAAACTTCTCTTTCGTGAGTGCTTTTTGCCATTGGTCAGCGGGCTTCTGTAATGATATGTCCAGCATCAGGATGGGCTGAAATTTTTTCTTATCAGCATTTTTGTCGTAAGTTGCTTTTGTGAATACGGGCCCTGATACACAATTTTCACCCGGTGAGCAATTTTAGATGAAAGGAATACTGCTAAACCGCCATCGCGAGAGGGACGGTCTAAACAAAATGTGCGGTAATTTTTTAGTCTAAAACTCCTGTCAGTGAGAGCCACGTTTCGTGTAAGATTACAATATCAGGGGAATGTTGAGCACAAAGGTAGAATAGATCAGAAGCTGCTGCAAATATTGAACGGCGCTTCCACTGTAATACTTTTAGACCTATTTTAGTCTAGTGGCTATGGTACTCGGCTCCTGATCGGAGGGTCGCGGGATCGAATCCCGGCTGCGGCGGCTGCATTTCGATGGAGGCGAAATGTTGAGGCCCGTGTGCTGTGCGATGTCAGTGCACGTAAAGAAACCCAAGTGGTCAAAATTTCCGGAGCCCTCCACTACGGCGTCTTTCAAAATCAGAGCTGGTTTTGGGACGTTAAACCCCACATAACGACATATTTTGCTGAGATAGCAGAATTAACTGCCTTCTCCAATGTGCTGTCTTTCAAGAAAGATTTTTCCGAAGTGGCTTCTTTTTGGTACTTTTTTGGTTTTTAGCTTGAGCCTCACTGAAAGACCCTGAGATTCAGGGGACGCGCGGCGTTTCATTGTTCTCAAGTCAAAGACCACTTGAGAATCAAGAGCTCCGGAGTCTAAGCTCCAATGTTATTCCTGTTCGACAGGGATTATTTTCTTTAAATTGGTGTTTGATGGGCCAGGTTGTGGTAAATCTCTATGGCTGACATCTTAAGGTGTTAAAACTGGCATAACTGGCATCGCCTTTGTCTGTCGAGTAATGGCCTGCAGGAGTTGACTCATCTGTGCATTTACTATTTGTGCTAATTATTACATCAAACTCACAAAAGGATCTCCATCGCCTTCTTCATTGTCTTCTCTGCAGCTGAGGAAATAGCATCTGACAATGATGAGTCTGTCCACTGCGAGAAGCGATTCGCAGCAATAACATGCCCACGAGGTCGGCCTGCAAGGACAGCTTGGGCTTCACGTCGTGAACATCGCTTCTGATCATTAATTTCAAGAATTTGAAGTTCGTGCGCTCTCGCAGAGCAGTCTCCATTATCAGCCGCGTGGGCTCCACTGCATAGACAACAACGCACTTCCTGTGTTGAACAAACGTTAACGTCATGCACTTCGCCACAGCCTCTACAACTCACGCCTGATGTGCAGCCCTTAATGCTATGCCCGTATCTCCAACATTTAATACACTGTACAGGGCGAGGACACAGCGATTCAACCAGGTAAATGAGAGGCCACGCCTTAGTTTCCGCAGGCCGAGTCGTGCCGGCGAATGTGACAATAACTGATTACGTGGGGAACATATTGTTGTCGACGGAACGAGAGCATCGGTAAACTGAAAAAGCTCCTGCCACTGAAAACATATCCAATATCTCTGATGGTGTAAGGCTCGAGTCCACCCCACGAACTAGCCCCTTTACGCATGCTAAGTGGGGAGGTACAAAACAGCTCACCGGATGGGAATTGAAAATTGTGCACTTTAGCAAGTCAGATATACAGGGTTGGTTTGGCGAACAGCACAGAATTCCTCCACGTCCGAACTGTCGCATCTCGGTGATCTGCTGATGAGGAGGAGTAGCCTTCCGGAGCTCTTCTTGAATGAGTTTAGGAATTTTAGGGGCGAAGCTCCTTATGGCGTCACCCGTTCGTCCCCATTATCGTTTATTTGTAACCACCGGCGCGTGCCTGCCGGGAGGCACGCACGCGCCGGCGCTCGCCGAGGGCGAGCGCGTGCCTCTCTCTCTCTCTCACTCTTCCATCTGCTGTCTTGTGAGAGAGAGACAGAGAGAGAGAGAGCGAAAGGCGCGCGTTGATGGAAACGCTCTTTCTTAAATTAACGCTGTACCAGCTCGCAAAGAAGGAGAACGCGCCCTCACCCGCGAGAGACAACGTTGGCGCAGGCAGCGTCTCCTAGCGAGTTTCTTGATTGAGAAATACCGACTGCTTGCGTTGGAGAAGCGTTCACCGGCTACCCATATATACATATATAGGCACTGGAACTTGACTTGCAATGAAGTGCCGGTGGGAGATTTCACTTGTGCGTAGTTGAACCATAAGGATTCGTAGCGTGCGCGTTAACTAAATTAATCCGGAACTCGGCGCGATCTACGATGAACATCGCGAGCTTCGCCCACTCACCATCATTCACTCCGTGGATATGCTGTAATTTTTTTTTATCCGAATTGCCTCTCCATTGGCGGGTGCCAGGGATACAGGAACGTTGTTCAGACCGTGGCGCAGAAAGAGATCGATTCGTAAATTATTAGGTGCAAGGGAAGCTGACCAGGCACGGTTCGCCTGGCCGGGAGACAAAACAGACATCAGGCTAGGGAGCTTAGATCAGCACCGCCCAGTTTGGCCGCACCCCCCAGGAGGATGCGCCAAAGCAAGTTTGAACGACCAGGACAGGTCAGCTACGAAGAAGCGGCAGCCTTGAAAACACAGGACGCAGCACCGTGAGCAGGTAGCTTGGAGTGAGCTGGTATTGGATGGCAGCGATGGCGTTCGCAGCAAGCGTTCGCACGAGCTGCTGCGTGGCGTGGAATTCAGATGGAACCTACGAATACGGCGCAGTCACAAGTTGCAAGTGGGTTAACCCATTTGCAACTTGTCTTAATAGCACAGATTGCTGCTGTTAAGAGGGAAAAAAATTTCAGAGCTGCAAGAGCAAGTGTGGCGTGCTTGAGACACCCCCGAGACAGGGACGTGGGCAATATGTATCTAACGACCTCAGTATAGACTCATTGACGAAGGCTGCACGACTGAACCTCGACGTGCTATTTTCTGCCCCTTTAGGTAAAGGGCGAACCAGACGCGTGCATTGGAAAGCGTCAGCACGCACCTCGCAATTTCGTAGATGCATAAATGCACACATCGCCGAGCACGTCACACACACACACACTCTACACACGTCACTACAGATCAGCACCTATTGGTGTTATCGTTGTAGCTCACGGTTAGTACCAGCGCTTTGTGATCCGAGAAATGTACGGTGAGCGGATCCGGCAAGACGGCGCGGACCGTACAGTTCCTACTGAACGCCAAGTCTATGAAGCCACCGTTGATCGTGGTCGGAAACTCCTACCGCGATGGATCCATACTGCGAAAGACTTCACCGACCGCGGAGCCGAGCGAGAAGAGAGCGAGCAGCAGCCGGTGGACGTTTATGTCCGCCGGCTGCTGCGGACCGCCGGCTGCTGCGGACGAGCAGCAGCCGGCGGACGCGCCGGCGGACTGACGCGCCGGCGCCACACACACAGCTGCACAGCGACGCCAGCTGCACAGCGCGCCGTGACGTCACGCCGCGGAGAGCGGTGCGCCCGCGCAAACCGCGGTGAGGAGGCGGAGCGCGCGCAGTCACGTGGGGTGTGACGTCGCTGCGCCGTTGCTACAGACGCTCCTCTCCGCTCCTCGCGCCGTTGCTATGGGACGGCGGATTCAGGGTCGCTTATAAAGTGCATTCGCACTTAAAACGGGGAGCAACCGCACGTTTCGCGAGTTGCTCCGTTTCGCCGCGCATCATCTCGCATCAACACGGCGGCAGCGAAAGCAGAAAGCACCCGCTTCAATTCTAATTCCCACTAGTTAGTTGCTCTTCAAATCGATGGCACCGAACAAAATTTAAGTGGAGCCTTCGCGGAATCTCCTACACTAAATGCGACGAAGAATTTTGGCGATGTTTCGCCTCCTTATTTAGAAAACGTGCTCATTTCGACTCCAGTAGGCCTGTGTCGCTACTGTGAGCCTCAAGAGTGGTTTGATTCTTACCCGCCAGATGGCGCTACATGCACCATTTCTGGTGGCTCACGGACGCAACCTCGTGATGATTGCGGCATAGCTAAACGACGTCCTCAACAATCGTCAGGATTAGCGACGACCTTGGCAAAAGGCGTCGACGACATGCGCGCCATCTCCCCCCAGGTGCAGATAGTAGTGTGCACGGTTCCGGAAATACCAGTGCGTGACGGCAACCTCCAAAGAGCCGTTGTCGATGCAAACAAAGAGATATGGTAGAGAGAAGGGTTTCGAAGTAGTGGAAATAAACAGGGAGGTGCATAGGTGGGGGGGGTTTCCAAAGAGACAGAATTCACTTCGATAGGAGGCTTGGTCATGGGTTGGGTTGGCGACTTGCAGGACGTGCAGTAGCTTTTTTGGGGGGCACGCGGGCCTTTCGGAGTCCGGGGTAGCAAGGAACCAGGGGGATTTTCGGGCAGGTGGCACTGAGAAATGCCAGAAAAGAGGTAAAAAGAAGAAAAGAGCGAAGGCACGTGTAGCAATTAGTTACATAACCATGCAGAGTGGCAGAAAAAAGGCAAAATGGTTAGAGGTGGAGGAACAGTTAAACAAAGAAAAGATAGGCATTTATGCGGTTACAGAAACACACCTTAGAGACCTGGAAGAGCCACCACATATTGACAATTATGTTTGGGAAGGGTGCAACAGGATCATATCAGAAAGAAAAGGTGGGGGTGTTGAAATACTTATTCATAGCGGAGCCAAATGGGAGAGAGTAAAACAAACGTGTTCAGAGCTCTACCTCTGGGTTTCGGGCACGGTAGGTGGAATGAAAACGTGGCTAGGTGTAGCTTACATGTGGACGGGAAATAACTGCAAGGAAAAGAATCTGGAGATAAAGCATTGCATAAACACCGATATTAAAGAATTTGGTCATGGGGCTGAAATCATCCTCCTAGAGGATATGAATGCCCACATCCACGACCTTGACCGATATACAGACACCAATGGGAAGTTATTGCTCGATCTTTGCGAGCACCATAGTCTTGTGATAGTTAACACGGGGCCCAAGTGTCATGGACAGATCACGTGGGAGGTCAGAAAGAGACAATCGAACATTGATTATTGTCTTATGCCAGAAGGAACCTATGAAAAACTGAGAGAAATGAGAATAGACGAGGACGGGATGAACAGCTTGGGTTGCGTGGGTTGCCTGCTGCTGGTGGGTACCACGTGGGTTGCCTGCTGCTGGTACTTCTACAGGGGCAACCACGGCTCAAACACGAGTGGTTGTACAAAGAAATGGTTGCCTAAGAACACGTGCGCAAATGTGGTGTCACTTATATAGGAAGCGCTGTCAGAAGCTTCGAGGTCCCCCATATGACGTCACGACTCACATGAAGCTCCTACCAATCATAGTATGCGACGAGGTTCGTGGTGTTGGCCGAAGCAACTGCTGCGCATTTTTGCCAAAATATGCTATTTGTTCTAGTTCGTAAAATTTTCGACCTGATTTTCGAGCTTACCATGTGAAAGATAAAATGGCGCTATGACCTCGATTTTTCGTAAGATGCTTCAGTGTCCATTGGTTCGCTGTTTCCTTCCTTTCTTTCTTTTTCTCTTTTAACACGAAAGTGTTTTATGCCGGTGTCCACCAAGAAGTATGTGACGTACTTCCGTAACGTTCACTTATTACAAAATGGTGGTTAGGAAAATTTGCCACTCGCACGTGTGGAGAAAGAAGGAGCTTTAAAATTAGGCTTTTTTCTCATTGTAAAAAAACATAGAAGAAGAATTCCGTTCAGAGCTGTTATTTCCGACAGAGGTTCATGGCGGGAGGCAACAAGAAGGGCTAAGCGAAATGCGTTGGTGAATATTTTTGGAGCATATGCAGCTCTTCGCACTGCTCTTTATTATTCTCAAAACATGAGAATCGAATAAAACGAGTGCCACAAAAACAAAACGCGCGAAACGCGAGGCATACAACAGATCATTCTGCTTAGTGGAAAAGCAGGAGGTGCTGAACAGATGCAATAAACCTGCTCTAGGCTTTGATCGTGTCAGATATGAAATTTTGAAGCATCCACGTTCTGAATCACAGAAGAAAAATTCCTATCACTCTGCAGTGCTATAGGTCCCGCTGTCGGACGCCCGTTGCTTGGAAAGAAGCTATTATTATTCGATTTTAAATCAAAGCAAGAGCCCCTCTATATCAAGCTACCGGCCTATGGCATTCACATTGTACTTTTGTTAAGCATTTCAAATGATTATTAATCACCCTGTACTCTACCTCCTGAAATCGGTCGAATCTTTCGACCCGTATCACTGCGGTTTTCTTCCATGGGGCCGATCCACTACGCATATCTTATACATGAACAAAAAGAAAAGAATGAGCGCCAACCAAAATGAAAAGGTTTAAAAAAATGAGGTTTCGGCTACCGTACGGTAGCCTTGTTCACAGTAAAATCGTCGCTCATTCTTTTCGTTTCTTCATGCTCCTTCCCAACCAGACGATGCTTCGTCAAACCATCGACTTCATATATTATATATACCGACGCACACGACCTCGTGGGGATTTTATACACAAACAATTTTTTCTATTTGTGTTCCTTGATATGGAAAAGGCATGTAAACATCGTGGTTCGAAATCTTGAGGAGCCTGTCTGAGCTACGAATATGGACCACCACGTTAAACATAATAGAGGGCTACTCGCCAAATCGCACTTTCGTGTAATAGTTGGTAATGCTCTATCCCATCATTTTGCCCAGGAAACTGGAGCACGTCAAGCTAGCGCATTTAGCTGCACGCTTTTCTTATAAAGAAAAAAATTCTTTGCGTCGGTGTACGTCCACGTAGTATATTTTATTCGTCCATTGTTGACGACATAAAGCTAGGATTCCGCTCCTGAAATTCTCGAAATTCGTCAACAGGTTCGGCTTGTCCCAAAGAGGGTACCAAATGGGAGGGCGAAGATCGGTGCCGGATAAAAAAAAACAGAAAAACTTTCCGCGTCCCTTTTCCTAGAAAGAAAGCTTTGCACCCTGGTCCCAAAATTGTCCTGAAAGGTCAGCGTTTACCTATAGAAAAATTCTAAAGGTCCCACGCACTGTGGGAATCGGTATCTTGCTGAGCATTCAAGGATGGGGCATCGCATGGTACCCAGCGTCTTGATGCAAACATCTTAGTGCAAAGTGCATGACTAGATCTATCTATCTATCTATCTATCTATCTATCTATCTATCTATCTATCTATCTATCTATCTATCTATCTATCTATCTATCTATCTATCCGCCTGCGTCTTGGTACACACCAGTTCACTTGGTACACACCAGTATTGGAATGGTAGGGTACCAATGTATGACGAACACGAATGATGTCTAGAGATATGTACAATGATGAGGCACACGTGATTGGAGTCGAGGGTAAAACAAAAAAGCAAGATGTAAGCAATTTTCCCAATCCACTAAATATTTTCATATCCACTAAATATATTTCATAAAAAACGCCAGCAGATGAAATTGACTTCGTCAAAAGATAAAATAGAACTCGCAGATGTATCAAAGGTGATCACTTAAGCCAGGCAGAGCGAGGTAAGGAGCTTTAACGTGAGAGAAATAGAGAAAGCTGTAGAGAAAGCTACCAGCATTAAATCGGTCAAAGAGAAACTGCACTGAGCAGAAAACGAAATGCATGCTCTACAAGATAAACAAGGTAACGTTATCAAAAACTTCAAAGAAATAGTAAAGGTAGCAGAAGATTTCTACACTGAACTGTACAGTTATCAAACAGACCATGCAACCTTAGTTAAAATCAAATCAGAGGGGGACGATGAGATTCGACTGACTAAGTCAGAAAAGCCGTCAAAGGGATGTCCCGTGGTAAATCAGCGAACTAAGACGGCTTCAGTCAAAGTTAAGTCAAGTCAAGTAAATTTGACTTGACTTTGACTTGACTTGCTTAACAGCCGACTTCATCAAAGACGTAGGAGACATCACATTTCAAAAACTTGCGTCACTCTTCACAAAATGTATCGAGACATCTAGTGTAGCGCTCAGCTGGAAAAACGCTAATATAACCTTAATCCACAAGAAAGGTGACATAAATGAGTTAAAGAATTGCGTACCAATTAGCCTACTCCAATATACAAGATATTTACGAAAGTAATTTCTGCTAGGATAATTGAAACACTCGACTTCAACCAACCAAGATAACAAGCTGGTTTTAGGAAAGGTTACTCAATAATGGACCACAGCCATGCTGTCAACCTAATAATTGAGACGCTCGCTGAATATAATAAACGTCATTATATGGCCTTTATAGACTACGAGAAGGCATTTGATTCCATAGAAATACGAGTAGTTCTATAAGCTTTGTGTCGACAAGTGTACCTGACGTATACGTGCAAACCATAAGTAACATCCACAAAGATTGCACAGCGACACTACTCGTACATCAGAAAAAAGAGGAGTCAGACAAGGAGATACAATCTCATTGATGTTATTCACTGCATGCCTAGAAGAAGTGTTCAAACGTTTAGACTGGGAAGAAAAGAGAATTAGAATAGACGGAGAACATCTCAGCAATTTAAGGTTTGCAGACTGCATTGGGCTCTTTGGGAGTGACGGGGACGAACTACGAAACATGACTGAGGACCTAAACCGTGAAAGTCTTAAAATAAGACTAAAAATGAATAGCCAAGAGACTAAAATAATGCTCAACAGTCTAGCTAAGGAAAAGGAATTTAAAATTAACAGTGAACTCTTAGAATGTGTGAACGGGTTAGTATTTCTGAGACAGTTATTAATAGGGACGCCTAACTATGAAAAGTAAACCCTCCGTGTAATAAGAACAGGATGGAACACATTTGAGAGACATTCCCAAATCATGACAGGAAACTTGCCACTGCCACTAAAGAGAAAAGTATTTAATCACTGCATCCTTCCAGTACTACCGTAGGGTGCAGAAACATGGAGGTTAACTAAAAATCCAGAAATCAAAAAGAACACTCAGCATGCAATGGAAAGAAGAATGATAGGTGTAACGCTAAGAGAGAAAAAACGAGCAGAGTGGGTCAGAGAAAAGACAGGTGCAGCTGATATTCTTACGTCAAGTAAAGGAAAAAAGTGGATATGAGCAGGCCATATAATGCGGAGGAAAGATAACAGATGGACAGTAAGAGCGACAGAATGGATACCGAGAGAGGGAAAACGCAAGAGAGGCAGGAAAAAGACAACAAAGAGGAACGGACGTTAATGACCGAAGGCAAGGCACCACGCAGGTTAAGGTAGGGATCGAACCAAGACCCTCGAGGTATCAAGCAAGAACGCTAGCTCTCGTCCGTGGCAGCTCTTGCAAAAGGGTGCATATTGATTGATTTCTGGGGTTTTACGTCCTACAACTAGCTGCGATTGTGAGAGACGCCGTAGTGGAGGGCTCTGGAGATCTTGGCCACCTGGGTTTCTTTAACGTGTGCTGATATCGCACAGTACACGGGCCCCAGCATTTCGCCTCCATCGAAATGCAGACGCTGCGGCCGGGATTTGATCCAGCGACCCTCGGCTCAGCGGCCGAGTACCATAGCCACTAGACAACCGGCGGGAAGAGGAAACAGGGGGGGGGGGGGGGAGGATAAAGGTAAAGAAAAAGGGTGTATATTGCAAAAAAAAACAACAACGAAAAACTATTGCATCAGCATTTCTGGTGACGGTGCTTGTCTGACGGCACCTGCGGTTTTAGAAATGTGTTAATAGCGCATTATGTCATTATAAAAAAGTACACACTTGCAACGATGGCTCAGCATCCCTTTATCCAGATTTTCTTTTTGTCG
This sequence comes from Hyalomma asiaticum, assembly GCA_013339685.2. Classification (NCBI taxonomy): domain Eukaryota; kingdom Metazoa; phylum Arthropoda; class Arachnida; order Ixodida; family Ixodidae; genus Hyalomma; species Hyalomma asiaticum. The sequence continues at coordinate 199,361,507 of CM023481.1, read as the reverse complement.
ACATTGAAGGGCCCAGGCAGCACGCTGATAGAGGTGCCGCCGGCTGAAGAATTACGCGGTTATATACATATATATATATATATATATATATATATATATATATATATATATATATATATATATATATATTCCACGCCAACTGTCCCAGCTGTGGCGCTCGACAAAAATGAACTTCTTTCGAAAAATTTCAAAAACTCACACGGAAGAGAGCCTTGCTTCCATAGCACTTTAACAAAACATTTTGAGCAGCAAAAAAATTTTTAAGCCCGTGAGGGTGGTTTGAATTTCGCAAAACGGCGGAACGCAAGGTGTGAGAAAAAAATTCCTTAAAATCTACTAATGGGTCCATCGTTTTGAAATATGCATTTTTGTATTTTCAGAGAACTAACCTTCAATTATAAAAATGTTTCACAAATTGTGTTTATGTTCTTCACTGCTTAGGACAGAGGTGAAAATGCAGAAATAGCAGCGTTTTGCGAATTTTTTCCTGAAAAACAATTTTGCAGGAAACCTTGAACATATTTTTATACAACTTGCCATGAAAGGTACAATAGTCTAAAAATTAATTTTTCACTGTGTGCTGTGCACAGGCTTTGAAATAAATGTCTCAACTTGACAAAAACGCTGTTTTCTCATATATTTAGGCGTCATTTGCACCCTAAGGCTTTCCAAGAAAAAATAAGCGGAAAATGGCATGTAGTTGAGAAACGTAAGCGCTTTCGAAAGCATAAGTTTCGTCGAGGTAATTTTCGTATTCTTTGAGAAAATGATTTTTCAAGGTGAGTCCCACCACTGTCCTGTTATAGCTCCGTGGTTCGCCTTCTCCTTATGACATTATGGAGGGAAATACAAACCAGCTTATATTGCCGCGGAAAATAAAAGATAGCGCGCCCGCCACTTGTGGTTTTGCCAGTCCAGGTTTCCATGGCAATGGGGCGACTCGGCGTCATGTTGGGTCCCACGGCCACTCTCCTCCTCCATCGTACTGCTCCGACTGTATGTTGGCGCTGGTGTGCAAGCTGCGGTTGACCCCACCGCTCTTAACCCATACATTCCGCTATGGCACCATCCTCGCGCTAATTGCATTTACTGCAACTTTGGAGTGAAAATGCCATGCTACTGCGTGGCGCAATGCACAAACCACAGCAGACGGGCCATAAGAATGTTCCGCTTTCCGACTTGCCCTAACCGACGGAAACATTGAATTGACGCCTCGACCTTGCATGGCGGACGTGTAGGCGTCATCTGCAGACTGAGGCAGAGGCATTGGGCTGGAACTGTGAGTAAATAGGAGGTGAAAGCTGCGATGAGACGAGCTCTGCGCAGTTACAGAAGGTGGGTTTTCTTATAGTATTAGGATTACGTGAACAATGGGCCTATGTGGGTTTAAAAGTTGATGCTCACGTAATAGCTGCAGAGGTGTCCTCGCCTTTATTTGCGTAATTGCAACTATAGCGTTGGGCATGCTGTGTCGGATGCGTTGTTGCAAGGAAAAGTATACGGGCAGTAGACGTGTGGTTGAGAAGTTTGGGTGAAGTAAACAGAATAATGGCCACACTTGAATTTTATCAACCAAGAGAGGAATTAGGGTTCAGAAAAGGATACTCTACCATGGACCACCTGCATGCGATCAATCAAGTAATCGAGAAATCCGCTGAATACAACAAACCCCTCTATATGGCTTTCAAAGATTACGAAAAGGCTTTCGACTCGGTAGAGATACCAGCAGTTTTGGAGGCACTACGTCATCAAGGAATATGTGATAGCTACATAAACACAATAGCCAATATCTATGAAGATTCTACAGCCACCCTGCTCCTCCATAAGAAAAGCAGAAATAATTCCAATACAGAAAGGTGTCAGACAAGGAGATACAATTTCTCCAATGCTGTTTACTGCATGTTTGGAAGAAATCTTCAAAACGTTAGACTGGGAAGAGACAACAGGGCTCAGGATTAACGGCGAATATCTGAGTAACCTGCGATTTGCAGACGACATAGTACTCTTTAGCACTGATGGCGACGAACTGCAAGAGATGATTGAAGACTTAAGCCGAGAAAGTGCTAAGGTATGATTAAGGATGAACATGGAGAAAACAAAGATAATGCTAAGTGGCACGGCGAAAAAACGTCTACTCACGATCGAAACCCATACATTAGAAGTCGTAGAAGAATATCTGTACCTAGGACAGCTACTTACAGGAGAACCCACCCATATAAAAGAAATCCACCGCAGAATAAACATGAGTTGGCGCGCATGTGGGAGACATTCCCAACTGATGAACGGAAACCTACCACTATCACTCAAGCGGAAACTATATAACTACTGCATCTTGCCAGTACTGACTTACGGCTCAGAAACCTGGAGAATTACAAAGAAGCTAGAGAGGAAGTTAGGAACTGCGCAGCGGGCGATGGAACGAAAAATGATAGGCGTTACACTAAGGGATAGGAAGACAGCCGAGTGGGTCAGAGAACGGGGGTTGCCGGCATAATGAACGATATTAAGAAGAAAAAATGGACATGGGCAGGCCACGTGATGAGAAGGCTAGATAACCGATGTACAGTTAGAACGACAGAATGGATACCAAGAGAGGGTAAGCGCAGCTGTGGGCGGCAGAAAGTAAGCTGGGGGGACGAAATCAAGAAATTCGCAGGCATCAAATGGAATCAGCTCGCGCAGGACAGGCAAGGAGGGCGAGGATTGGGAGAGGTGATGATGATGATGATGATACGGTTATGTCTGAGATGTGTCTGCGTAGCGACTGGGTGGTGGTATGACAACCAGCGATTCGCGCATTATGTTAACGAGCTGTAGTATGCGCGCGTTTTTTAAAGACGATAGTCTTTCTTGGGATACTTCAACGCAGAAAGTGTGTGTGTGTGTGTGTGTGTGTGTGTGTGTGTGTGTGTGTGTGTGTGTGTGTGTGTGTGTGTGTGTGTGTGTGTGTGTGTGTGTGTGTGTGTGTGTGTGTGTGTGTGTGTGTGTGTGTGTGTGTGTGTGTGTGTGTGTGTGTGTGTGTGTGTGTGTGTGTGTGTGTGTGTCCTGCTTTTCGATTCAGTAGAATGGCGAAAGTTTAACCTCTTCGTCAACGACCACCCATCTTGAACTGGTAGCTGCGTTCATACTTGTGAACACAGTCGACCAAAAAGCAAATATTACGCATACCTGAGGCGCAACATCAATACGTAAGTATTAGATCGTGTGTTCCTTTAGTAGAAAATACATAGATGCGTAATTCTAAAGACTCTAGTGCTTGTTAGGATGCGCTAAAAATGCGATGTGTATGAACGAAAAAGCGGACGTTCCCTACGCTTCAGTAAAACGATACGGTGCTGCCACCTACCAGTAGCTCTGCGTACTACGCAAGCTTCTTGCGCTTCCCGATATCATGGCCAGATGGCGTCCATATCTCACGCAGCGCTGCCTCCATTTCATCAATGCCAGCCAGATGCGGCCGATTCAACATAGACGGGGCGCTGTCTGAGGCAAGGCAAAACATAAATGGCCGTTTGACGATATAGAACACACTTTATAAGACATGCCCAGACAACGCAGGGAAAAGACCGACGAGCAGATTGCAGCGGAGAAGCGCCGGCGTGCCGATGCCCGTCGTCTCAAGCTTGCCCAGGAAACGTCAGAGCAACGAGCCCAGCGGCTAGCGAAAGATCGTGAATCGAGGCGCGCCCGGAGGCAACAGGAAACAGACGAGGTGCGCGATGCGCGAATTTTCACTGACCGAGAGGCTAAGCGAGCGTACCCGGCGGCTGAATAGACGCCCGAAGCTCGTGCCGAACCACAGATGAACCGGGACTCATATAGTACGGCCGGTAGAAGACTATCGTTTTTCGACGACATTTGCAGCGAAGCACGGAGATACGCGGCCAATTTTTGTTTCTTTTTCTAGAAGATATCTTGGGAAGTGTGCGTGTGATATTGTTGGATCTGTGCAGCTTCGTAAGTGTAGAGTGATTTGTTGCGTTCGTGGGCAATCGTTAAAGTAATGTAGATCGACTGCATAGATGTTTGTACATGCACAGCGGTGAGACTTGGTGATATTAAATCACTTGAGGTAATATTGGAAATGGCCGTGACCAATCATTAGATGCGTTAACTTCCGATTAGGTTGAAACAATTTTGGAATTTTATAGACGCTATTTATCCAGTGAAATAATGACGTGTTCGGCCCTTCTGTTTCCCAATAAGCGTGCCAATGAGAAATCATAATTTTGTAGAATTCGGACCGAACGATGCGGATTGAACATGTAGCCATCCTCTCAGACCCAGAACGCATTTCTGATGTTGCTAGTGTGTCTGCCAATACGTTTCCTAATATGCCTTTATGACCTAGGACATGATATAATCGGAAAAGGATGCCTTCTGTTTGAAACTGATAAGGCATGTTTTTGACGGCTATAACATTCTGCTCATTATCGTTAAGGCTTTCGGGTTTACGTAGCAATGAAAGACAATCTGTGTACAGGTGAAAAGGGGTTTGATTGAGAATCGTGCTGATGTACTATAGGCATTCGGTGACAGCCTTAAGTTCGGTTGTGTAGGCGCCAGATGCATGTGTTATTTTGTATTTTTGGCCTTCAAAATTCCAGTTTTCTTATCCATTATTATGTATACTGAGCCGGCGAAAACGGAGGTAAAGGAACCGTCCGTATATGCGTGCAAGACGGGTAGGCGGAAGGCGTCGTCCTGCTGGGAGGGGTCGAGTTCAGTAAAGAAAAATCTGTGTTTGAGGCTGGGGCGATAGAGACAGGGTGCAATGCCGTGCTGGATGTGGTCGGGATTTAGTGTACGTGTGCCGCAACGCATGACTATTTTTTGTGTATTAAGAGAGAAAATTCTTCTGCTAAGCGGGTGAGTTCTAAATGTAATGGTGGAGCGTTAGCGATAATTTGTAATGCTGACGTTCTGGTTGTGTGAAACGAGCCTCTGATAGATATTAAGTCTGATCGTTAAAGTGATAATACGCGGTCTCTTAGGAAGCGTGTAGGGTGGGAAGGCCACCACTCTGGCGATCCATATGTGACTGAGGGCAGTAGGACCTGTATGTATAGCCGGCGAGTGAGCATGCTGCTTAAATTGTGTTGGGAGAGCATAAATGCGAGGAATCGTGCAGCGAATATTTCTACTTTAGTTTTCAGATATTCAATGTGGGAATGATAATTAAGTGTTGTATCGAATACAACGCCAAGGAACTTAACTGATGATTGGTGTTTCAGAAAGGCGCCGTCTAACCTAACGGTGGGACGGCGCTTTGATGTGTATCTGTGTCCGTCAGTAAGATTTGTCTGAACTGATAGTTACTTTTTGCAGCTTTACCCACTCCTCTACTGGGTGTAAAACACGGGTGACGTTATTTTGAAAGGCTAGTTGGGAAGTTCCAGGAAGTAATATGATGGTGTCGTCTGCATATGCTTGTATGTGTGCGTTATGGGGAAGGTTTATATCTAGGAGGTAATGTATGATAACATTCCAAAGGAGGATAACATTCCATTGGTGGGTAGCCCAGTAGGCTACCCACCGATGGAGATGCTGTTTCGGTACCGGTGTTGAATGAGAATGTGATGGTGCGGTTCGTTAGAAACGACTGGAGTAGAAGGTACAGGTTTTTCGGGCATCGGTGATTTCTGAAGAAGTTGAGCAGAGCTATGTGCCAGACACTATCAAAGGCTCCGACAAAATCAAAGGAGATGAGGAGGACCGACTGTTTACGGGATTTGTTACACTCTAGGTATTGTCGTAATTGATAAAGAGCTAGTGCTGCGCTTTGTGTCTTGTTAAAGCCGAACTGATTTTCGTGGATGAGGTAGTTGGTATGGAGGAAATAGCATAATTAGTAGTCGTTGCAGCACTTTACCGAATATCGAATTCATGACAATAGGTCGGTATGATTTTGGATGCTGATGGGGCCTTCCAGGTTTTAGGATGAAGTAATCTCAACGTTACGCCATGGTGCAGGTAAATGCCCTATTCTGAGGGCTGTATCGCAGATAAAATGAAGGAATTGTGGATGTAACTGATAAAGTTGCTTTACAAATATTCTGGTTAAATTATCTAAGCCTGGTGCCGCCTGTGTGTTAATTAACGTTACAGCATATTCGATTTCGTTGGGAGAGAAAGAAAGATCTAAAATTTCCCAGGGATGCTCGGACTTGTGAATTTCGCGCATCTGGTAATGAATCGGTGTGTCAGTTAGGGGGCTATCTTCGGTAATTAGGGTGTCTAGTAGGAGGCGAGCCGATTCGTTGACTGAAGTTGTCATTGTACCGCTTGGGGATTTTAATGATGGTAAGCTCGTTACTGTGTGTTGTTTTTGAAAATGCATTTTAAAATTGTCTCCGAAAAGATGTTTCTTAGTAGCGGATGTGTAAATGTCCCTGTCAAATAAGTGTTTAGCTTTAGAAATGTTAGATTTATATTGTTGGAACGCAGACGCATATTCTATTTGATAATAGTCACGTAGAGAGGGCACTGTAGCGCGTTGTTCACGGCGTCTTAAAGCACGGACACGTTTCCTTTCAATGCATAGGTAAGAGGACCACCTGCCCTTACCTGATTACGCATCTGCTTTGGGGTTTCTAAAGTAGCGGTTTCTTTAGGGTTTGTATATGCTGTGAAATTGTGTGATGATTCTGTCTAAAGTTTCTGGACAAGCGATGTGACATTGTGTCACTTTTTGGAACCAAGGCATGTCTTTAACGTCGCGCAATATTTGCAGTCGAGCGTAATTCGTTGGACATTTTTGTTGTAGCGGCAGAATGTTAGTAAAGAGAATGAGATATATTCATTCATCATTCATTCATTCTTTATTCCTTAAAGACCCCGACAGGGGGTATTACATAAAGGGTGGGTTTACAAAAAATGAGACATTACTATAAAACAAATGCAGACACTTGTTCCGCGAAAGCAGATGGACAGGTGATGGCAGCGATGTCGTAGGGGAGGCCGTTCCAGTCTACAACCACACGAGGGAAAAAAGAAGACGAAAATGTGACAGTGCGCACATTGTGGCGAGCAGAATTTAAACAATGACCTGTGCGATGTGATACGCGTGCTGGCGGCGAGATGTATGGTGCGATGGCAAGAGAACTGTAAAAGAATTTGTGAAATAATGATAAGCTGAAAATGCGACGTCGACGTGAAAGAGATGGTAGATTGGAGGCTGATTTTAATGACGATATGCTGATGTCGTATGTATATGCTGAATGCATGAACCTAGCAGCGCGATTCTGAACGGATTCAAGGGCGTTGATGAGGTAATTTTCATGCGGGCACCAGATGGGAGAAGCGTATTCAAGTTTAGGCCTGATGTAAGATGTGTATGCTAAATGTCTTACGTGAGGAGGAGCTTTTAGTAAATGACGTTTAAAGAATCCTAGCTTTTTGTTAGCAGATGCTACGATGTTGCTGATATGTAAACACCAATCAAGTTCATTAGTTATAGTTATGCCTAGGTATTTGAAGGACTTGACTGATTCGATGGTTTCGTTGATCGGAAAGAGTTGGCTTATCTAATACCGTCCATGAGTAACCTGCACATGTGAGTGCTTGCGATGTTGATGTTGTTAGTGCTTGCGAAGTTTGATGTAAACAATGCTGCTCTCATTTATGGCGTGATCGTACAGGGCTTGGTGCTGTATCCCACCCACTCCCCGCTACTTCACTACGCTTATCAACGCGCCATGGCCGTGGGCTCTTGCCGCGGCCATCACATAGCATGAATTTCTGCAAAAAGCCGCGTATCCTTGGCAAATCGCTTGGAAGCGCTCGAGCAGCGGCGCGCGGACGCGCGTCCATTTCATATTTCCAGTGTCTGGCGCGCTTTTGCTTTCTTTCGGAAAAAAATCGATCGAGGATAACTTAGCACGATATAAATGCTTGATTCGGGGGCTATTTGTAACTATTTAATTGGCATTATTGCGATTAAAGCAATAATTGAAAAGTTCAGTAATTAAAAGCAATTAATCATTTAAAGTTTCATTATGAAAAGGTCACAGTTTCGCCGCAAGGGTGAAGCAATGAATGCGATAGCAACAAAGGGGACCGCAACGCGAAGAGCGTGCAGGCAGCTTGAAATTTCCAGTGCGCCCCTCGTGCTCAAAGGAGGCCGCTCAATGAACAAAGAGATGATAAGCGCGAACTATCAAGTGAAGCACGCACGAAACGAACGCATAGAACGAACGCACAGATATACACCGAACGAGCGCAAATAAGCTGTCACAATGGATACTCTCAGTTTGAAGAGCGCTCCTGTTGCAAAGGCGGCCATTGCGCTCCACGCGCCATCGCGCTGGTAATGAAGAAACGCTTATAAGCGCCTGCCGTCTCTGAGTCCTGCCAGCGGTAAAGGGTGTGTGCATGTATAAGGCTCGCCGTTAGCTCCCTGAAGGATCTGTTCTTTGTGGCGTAGTGGTTAGCGCACCACGCTGCGGAGCGAGAGGTTCCTGGTTCGATTCCGCGCTTCGGAAGCATTTATCTGAATTATTTTTCTTTGGGATTTTTATATATATACATACTTATACATATACGGTTAATGACGGCGGCGTCGCGGACGGCCAAAAACCAGCCGAGACTGTCCATATAATTGCTATCGCAATAAAATACTAGCCGTAAGTACACGCGACTATTGTGAATATGAAGCACGTAAGACTTCTCTAGTGCTCTTGGTTTTTATATAAACCTTGGTGAGAGTTAAATGGGACACTCTGTAGAGTCACGTACACCGGGCGCGTTCGGCGCGAGCGCAGGGAAACGCGGTCGGCGTCGGCAGCAGCTGTACGCGTCCCCCTATGGCCTGCTTCACTGATCCTCTCTACCTCGCTTCCGCTATGCTGCGCGACGCTATACTGACGGCGCTGCCAGTGGCGCGCGAGCTTGGGTGCGTCGTAGAGAACGACGTAATGGACCGCGCATCCAATGGAGAAGTTTCTAGAAACATTTCACAAACGGGATTTTCATTTCGCCTAGACACATACAGCTTTCGCTGTAAAAAGCTGGGGCGAAAAAAGCGACGACCGTAAGGATGCTGGCATGGCAAAACTTGTAATTGTTGTCATTGCGTATATTCGCGCATTGTATAATGTTAACGTTACTTAATGCTAGCTATAAATAAAAAAAAACGCTTCATGCACTCCAATTTTTATGTGAAAGCGACGAACGCCACGACGAAAATTCCCGCCGCTCCACTCGTCGCCTTCAGATCAAGGCCAATGCAAGTAGGGGCTCGAGTGACGTATCAAGTAGTGGCTCCTCGGTGTTGCCACCTGCGCTGTGCCGAAAGCGGGTTGATGCACGCGGTAACTTTCTCTGTGCATGGGCAATGTTAGATATGTTTGAACGTATTATATTGGTTTTTTATGTGTGTGGTAATTGTTGACAGTTCATGGCAAGCAAGCATGTGAGACAACGGGCAGGACGTCAGTCACGTACAGCTGTCAGCAAGCTTAACACGATCGCTATACAGCGTGGCCTGAACTATTTGTACCCACACAAGCATCGCGAAACGGTGGACGCGGATGAGGAAATGTTATCTATTTGTTTGTTTAATAAATATTTGTAATAGGCTAATGAATAAATATTGTCTGTCCAAGCACAGAAAGTGTGCTTGTACAGACGCAAGCCCACTTCGTGGCGCTTGCGTTTGTCCAAGTGGTCCAGGCCACGCAGCACATCATTTGGGTTAAGTGTGCTGACAGCTATACAACTTGTACCGACTTCTTGCAGTTGCCTGACACTCACGGGACCTCCGGGCGACCAGCGACAGTTTTCATATTTCTACAAACCGAGCGATCGAGCAAGCCACCTGTAGCGCGCCGCCCCTAACGAGCTGTTTCGTCGCATATCGCGTCGCTCGCCGCATTCGCGGGGAAATTCGCGTGCATAGGGTTTCAGCTACACTCGCGATGTGAAAAAGTATTTGCACAGATCAAAAAGCTGCGGACCGTGTTTGACATTTATTTGGAACATTTTGAGGAATAAAGAGATCAAATAAAGAGATTCAAAGTTAGCTTTTTGCATAATTTACTGTCGTATGGTAAGGAGCATTTGCAGGCACTTAAGGCAAAGAGAGCCGCGTACAGGACTCAAATTTAGGAAACACAAGTTGAACCACGTCCAACATAAGGCGTGACTAGATTGTGCAAGAACGCACAGTCTACATGTTGCCAATTCCTAGCCTGTATGCTATGTGTAGCTTAGCTTCTGCTTCGTACATCGGAGTGCTGCCGCATTCTCATGGTGATTCACCCCCGTATTCACAAACGCACCTTCACTCAACGCTCCTCGACTTCACCGAGTCGAGGCGCAGCGCCTTCCTCTGCTCAAGGAGCCGCTGGGTTTCAAGAACGCCACTCGAGCGCTCCTCCGCCAAGAGGCGGCTCGAGAAACATTCCTTCACTTGAGTTACGAAAGACGCGTCTGGTAGCGAGGGTGTACAGCCCAATACTACAATAAGTACGAGAATTTTCGGTTGAAATGCTAGCCAACGATTTAAAAATTATCACCTATTATTAAATACATGTTGCATTGGAAGTTATAAGTGAAATTTGAAACATTATCAGCTAGTTTCGACAGCAGGCGATGCTACGTTCATCCAAGCTACGCCAGAGCCGAATCCGCTGGGATAGCATGCCCGGACAGGTCCGGATGTGCGACTGTTGTTCGCGTATTGTGTGCGCGCGCCAGATTTTATCTTTGTTCTGTGGTGCGCTGTGTAAGCTGCTTGTTGCATCGTGGCGTACCGACTCCAAAGGAGCGCTGCAAACATTGTACAACTACCTGAAGAAAACTAATCATCAACCCGTTTCTGCCGACATTGCCTATTCACACCCCTGGCTTTTACCGCAGGACAATGCATTACATTTCAATGGATACCAGCTCACTGCGGCATTCTGCCCAACGAAAAAGCCGACGAAGCAGCACGTAACGGTCTTCGATATCAAAACTATAAGCGAATCTATTTCACCAAATCTGATGCTTCTGATATGGCTTAACGATTCGCTTACGAATAAAGGAACCGGCTATGGAAGTTACCGACACATCATCACCCTTTCTTATACTCAGTCGACCCAGATCCCAAATCAAAACTACAGTCCAACATTCCTCGACATCTGGAAATTTTGTATCATCGACTACGGCTGAACATTGCATATTCAAACGACTTACGGTACCGCTTCCATCAGGAGACAAGCCCACACTGCAGCAACTGTGGCTCTACTGAAACCGTAGAACATGTTTTGTTTGAATGCCGAGCGAACAGTGATGAGCGTGATGAACATTGATGAACATTGCATGCAGTCACTTACACAGCTCCCTTTATCACTTCAGTGTGTTTTAGGCCCTATAGCTTGCCCCACACAACAGAGACGTGCGATGGACTTTTTGTTTACATATTTGAAAAGTATAGGTCAACTGGATAGACTTTAACTTTATCTCCGTCGTCACCGTCACTCACCCATCATGCAACACATCTTATAACATCACTGCGGGTTGGGGAAAACGTTAACTATCTTTGGACGCAATTAGGCATCATAGTCAGAAACACAAAGCCCAGCTTTTTTTCCCTTTTCTTTTTCACTGTCTCTTGCACTTCTTTCTACTCGTCTTTCTCTCCCCCAACTCCCTCCCCACGCAGAGTAGCATGTCAGCGATATTTCAACGCCGGCTAAATTCTCTGCCTTTCAATAAAGAGCTCTCTCTCTCTCTCTCTCTCTCTCTCTCTCTCGTGGCGTCGTGCTTGCCCTTACAGACGGCGACATGAGCACGGACGACAGCGTCACGCGCGGCGGCGGTAAGACGACCGCACGGAGGTTCGTTTGCACGCGCGAAGAGTGCGAATTACTGTGTAATTTGGTGACGCGCCACAGATCGGCAATTGAAAACAAACACCGACAACGTGTCCAAGCGCGCTAAGGACAGTGCCTGGGAGAAACTTTTATACGGATGTGGTGCTTTTATAAGGATGTGGGTGCAGTCTATGCACCCTGTCACCCCGGGCAACTTGGCAATTCGGTGGAATTCGACCATCGTCTCACGGAACCCGTCATCGGTGTCGGGGAACTTCACGACGGCTGGGAACAAATGCTTCGCGTTCACCCGCGACACACGTTCGATGATGCGGCTCACTGTCGGCTGAGACACATTCACCAGGTCGCCCGCCACTACTTAAAACGTGCCTGCTCCATAAAAGCGCAGCGCAATCAGAAGCTGCGTCATTGGTGGAAGAGGGTGGCCACGGTTGCTGCAGCTCTCCTCAAGGGGCAAGCAGTCAAGCAGCTTCTTCACGCTGCACTTCGTGAAGCGATAGCGCGCCAGAAATTCGCTGTCGGTGTAGTGCTCCATTGGATTTATCCGGTCCCTCAACCGTCGTCGTGGTATGCCTACGCAGTTTTCTACGTATACGCCGTCAAACTGCTCGTCGACGCGGAGCACATAGTCGACAAACAAAGCGTAATCCGCCATGATACTTCACTCAAGGAAATGTTCAAGGTAGCTCTGGCCCTACCTCGACTATCTCGAGTAAAACGCTCGAGATTTCCTCCAGTCGAGGAGCGCTTCGAGTGGAGGGCGATATGTGAATTGGAAAACGGCCCTCAAGGAGCGTTTCGAGTGAAGGGTCGAGTCGAGGAGCGTTTATGAATACGGGGGTCAGGGTCCTATAGCTACCGCGTCAGTATTCTGCGCAGTGCGGGAAAATAATGCGTCTGTTCGCGAGTCAGTGGGATTACGGATGCCCCGCACGGTGTACGGTACCATGCCAAAGAGATTATTCTTATTCTTGAAGCTCGCTCAATCCGCTGGTAGAGTATCCTTGCTGGCTGAGGGTTGTCAGATGCTCCCGCAAGGTGCTTTATATCGTTATCTGTAGGCGCATCGCGCAGCGTTGTGACACACATCAGTTGTTAGTAGTGTCTGTCCTTGTTTGCCTCTTCCTTTTTTGCGTGTCTCACTTGCGCTGTTCGTTACTGTGAATATGCAAGACCAACTAGCCGAGGAATCTGTTTTACTGAAGTATAGTTCTAGTACATTGGGCCTTTCCTTCTGGTGTGTAACGTTCTTTTTCACCCACCGATGTTTTGAACGCTCAGATCATCGACGCTACTTGCCGGGCAAGACGTTACGCCTTTTGCATTCACGAGGGTATTACCCCTCTGGAAGTCGTTGGCCTTTTCGGAGCGGTGAGGCCTTCTTCGAACCATGTCAAAAGAGTGGTAAGGATTGTAAGGTTCGAACTGAGGCGCCAAGTTCGACTGTTCCATGATTGCCTGCGTGTGGTGTGCCTCAAGGAAAACCCCGAATGGACAACTTTCAACGAACAGCGTGGTTTGAAGAGTTTGGTAGAAAGACTGATTAAGATCCAGTGGCAGTACATGATCAGATCCTAGCTGGTGTTCCAGGTCAACAGGACTACTTGTGCCGACAAACCTGTCGTTGTTTTGGGTGATGTCTAGTTTGCGGAAAAAATTATTCACGTATTGGAGAAAGGCCCGAAGTTTGCTTTGCCAGCACTTGTTCCTGCCCACGAACTCATCGGGAAAAACCGGGACTTATCGCCGAGGGCAAGTCAAGAAAACAAGGAACGTTGTTTGCTGGACGGTGTGGATTGCTTGTTAAAATCCTGCCTTTCATGGTTACAAGAGCGAAAAGACAGGAGGCTAGAAAGTGCAGTCAAGTTTTTCAGAAGTAATGACCTTGCACTACTACAAGCAGATAAAGATGGCGGATTTTTGGTCGTGCCGAATAACGTTTTTAACAGAAAAGCTACAGCTGCAGTGATAAAGAACTTTGTTTTGATCAAGAAGAATGGCGCCGGAATGAAAACAATGTTTACAAAATTTTGCGGAAAATTGGAGCTGAGCTGACTTGCTAAAGAAATTAGGAGCTGCAGGAGCGGCAGCCTGATCGTGTTGTTTACAGCGAAGACCCCCAAGCCGGAAATTCCTTTCAGGGCAATTGTAAGTGAAAGGGGGACGTGGCAGCATGATGTGAGCCAGTTTCTTCTAAAGAAACTAAACAAGCTCTCTGTGGATGATCCTTTCCGCGTCAGTAATTTTTGTAATGTGGCTAAATTTGTTCAGCGCACACCTCATATAGGGAGTGCGTTTTCTGTTGATATAGAAGAACTGTTTTATTCCGTACCATCGGACAAACTCCTTTCTGTAAAAAGATGTATTGAAGAAAACGGGGAAGTGGATTTTATAAATTTTAGTGGGCTGTCTGTGGATAACTTTATTTCTTTACTAGAACTTTATCTTAGCGTTACTTTTATCATTTTTAACGAGCAGCCTTACTTGCAACGCAGTGGAGTTTGCATTGACTCCCGTGTAGCTCCCGTCCTATGCGATATATTTTTATCCGACATTGACAAAGCGTTTCAGCGTACTTTCGTTGGGGGACAGGTTTCAAAGGTTTTTAGATATGTAGATGACTTTTAATCCTTTTAGATAAGCAGGGTGACTTTACATCCTCTGCTTATATTTTTAGTATTTTAGATATTTTTAGGGAGCAGGAGCAAGGTCTTCGTTTAACGTATACGAGTTACAGGATGCCAATAGTTTACAATTTTTGGATCTAAACCTTGAGTTCAGTGGGGACCACGTTTGTTCGGCCTATCTCCCACGTGTGAAAAAGGGCTTGCTTCCTTTTGACTGTGCGCACTCTAAAATAGTAAAAAGGGGCATCGCGCTCCAGTGCATGCAATCTGCGCTCCGGAAGTCGTGCCCGCATCGCATGCAGGGGAGCTTTAATTATCAATTAGGCCGCCTATTGGCAGCAGGATTCCCTTCGAAGATCGTTGTGGCAGTCGCCGAGTCACTATCGCGAACAGTGAAGTCCGCAGCAAGGGGGGACAGAACAAGCACACAGCGTCTGAAGGGCAGGCCAGAGGTTATGCCGTATGTTCACGCGCTCTCGCGCAAACTGAAGAAGGTTGCCAGCAGACATGACGTCCCTCTGGTTTTTTCAGCCCCAAACAAGTTGGCAAAGCTTTGCCCACGAATTAGTGCTAGAGTTCAACATGGGTGCTCCACGAGGCACGAGTCCCCCTTCACAATAAAATGCTCTGTGGGGGTAGTCTATCCTATTCCCCTTACTTGTGGAAAAGTGTGCATCGGCCAAACTGAGCACTGTATTAATGACCGTCTTAGGGAGCTTGCTCAAAAAATAAGTAAAAGAGATGACAAGTACGCACATTTGGTTGCGCATGCCACTGCATGTAGTTGCGAGGCACGATTTAAGGAAACTAATATTCTCAGACGTAGCAAGAGCTGCACAGCTTAGTTGGCTTTAGAAGCCTTCTTTATAAAGAAGCACCAGACTATCTGCGTAAGCGCGCCTTCGCCATTTTTATGCAACGCGGCGTTTGATTGTGGAATTTGTCGCGCGTGATCTTTGGTGCAACGTTTTGTGCCTTAGCGCATGCGCTACATGTGTGCCATATATATCGGTGGGTGTTCCCGCAATAAATCAGTTGTTAGTAGCACCTCTCCTCTTCTGCCTCTTCCCTTTTTGTGCGTAACATTTGCGCTGCGCGTTACTGTGAATACGCAAGATCAACTAGCCCAGGAATCTGTTTTACTGTACTCGAATACGCAAGCGCGGTCTCGTTCCCAGCCACGAACAACTTAACAAATAAGGTGTACAAAGAAAATCAGATTTATTGAGAATAAGTATCGCTTAACAGACTCATTGTTAGAATTAATTTTAAGGTGTTAAATATTGACCTTAAGGAATTGGGCAAAACTCGCACGCCACAAAAAAAAAAAAAAGACATTGTTCCAGCTTTACCATAAAGAGCTTGAATATGACAGTTCGATGTATGTATCTTTGTCTGAAACAAGGAAATCACGGCATAAATATCCTCTAACATTACAGGAACACCGCTTCACAGCTCACTGCTTCAAATATTCCTTTTTTCTAGAGGCGATAAAGGAGTGGAATAGCTGACTACACTGGAGAACCAGTTGTAGGGCTCTAATGTTCCTAACATTACTTGAAAAGATATGCACTGCTAAAGTTTGAATTTGTTTACCTATTTTGTTTGGTTAGGTTTGGTTTCACAGCGCTGCTGGTAGGTACTTTAATGAGGCACGCTTGTTGAATTATATGCAAGCTATTTGCTATAAATCATCTAACTTAACATTGTGTAATTTCTGTTTTCCGCGCACTTGCACTTAATTACTCTGTGTGCGGGTGTCCTTTTTTATTTGTTCGCCCTTGGTATACCAAATCAGCAGCCGAGTGCCACATCCACTAGACCACAAAGGCGGGGCTTAGTTCGCCTTTAGAAGCAACGCATTAATATTGCGCCAGCAGGAGAAATAATCGCGCACTGAGTCTACGACCGAGCGAGAATGTCATTACAACCGACAATGTCTTTAGTAGTCTCAAAAATAACTATTCACAGACCCCTACAAATCCACACAGCAGACGCCGTGGCTCCGGAGTTCGGTTGCGCGGATCCCGGATAGAGTAGTCACGACGCCTATTTAAGGATAAACGGGTGAGAAACGGGATGGCTCGCTCCTTGGTGTGTATCACCTAGCGCATACGCCAGGCTATCGCAAAAGTTATGCGTCAACGGAATTTTCCACGCTCTCCTCCAGAAACGGAAACAGAGCAAATGAGCACACACATGCAGCTACACCTCGCAGCGTCGCCATCCATAGCCCTATCCAACTGTAGGCTATATTAGGCCATGCAGCCGAATCCATTGTAGAGCAAGAAGCCACTGGCGTACGATTCGTAACAGCGGTTTTAACCACGCGCAGTGGGACCGCGTTTCATGCTGGGGCTTCTTCTTGCATGGACCTTGTGTATTCGGGGTTTCATTTCTCCCTCTCTATTCACGTTTCCACTGTGGTGGCATTTCGGGCGCAGAGGCTTTAGTATAACAGAATGCCTCTCCATACTACCACATATGGTCAGTGTAGACGCGATCAAGAGGTTCTAGAGAAGTAGAAAAATGAAAGCAAACAAGGAAGCGCAAGCATGACGCCGCTGTCGCACGGGAGAAGGAGCTGAGACTGCGTAAGCTCCACTTGACGTCGGAGTTCTATATAGGGTGCGGGTGAGAGACAGAAAGAGAGGGTATGCGCTTGGTCATGCTGTTAACCCACAGTAAGCATTCTTAGCCTATTAAGAATCACAGTGTGGAACCTCGCAAAGGCGCAGGAATGACTTCGAACGTTTGAATTCACTGAGGCGACCTGTGAACGGCAAAGTGTACTGAAAGTTGAGATAAAATAACATGGTTAGCGAGATACTAGCTGCAATATTGGCTGTTGTCTACTTCTTACTGCGTTTACGTTGCCACGTGCTAATCTAAACGTCTTGAAGGAACGCACAACATTAATTTATTTATTTACAAATACTGCAGGCCCTATTCGGGCCCAAGCAGGAGTGGGTACATAAATGTCAGTGACAATATCAAACAGAATATTAAAAATAAAATACAAGGTATAAAATTTACAAATATTCTCTACATTATTAAGGAGTGTAGATAATATATAGCAATTATAGCAGTAACAGAATACAAAGTACAATACAAAATATTCATAGCACCAATGAGCAACAAATAATATATAGGAAACTTTTAAAAATCAAAAGATATGTAATTCACGAGATGGGCGAACGATTGTGTAGTGCCAGCATTAACCACATTCTCCGGTAACCTGTTCCGTAATGAGATAGCATGAGGGAATAATGAATATTGATGTACGCTGAGGTGACTTAATGGTTGCCTAACTGTCTTAATATGATGAGTACGATCAAAGCGCATGGGCGGGTCGGTTATGTAACGTTCAGTTGGTATTTTAAAGTGACCATAGTACAGTTGATAAATGAATTTTAATCAAGAGACTATTCTACGATGAGCGAGTGACTTTAGCTTTGCCCTCTCGCGAAGGGCAGATACGCTCGCGAAACGAGAATAGCTCGAGTAAATGAACCTCAGAGCCAGGTTTTGCACCCTCTCGATCTTTTTAATTAAATATTTTTGATATGGAGCCCAGACCAGGTCTGCATACTCTAACTTAGGCCTGATAAGCGCTTTGTAAGCTGTTAGTTTTACAAAGGGTGAAGTAAGACGTAGCTTACGTTTTAAAAATGCGAACTTCTTGATCGCATTCTTGCAGATGTTGTCAGTATGAGGTTCCCAATTTAAATTACTTGTGAGCGTGACACCCAGATATTTGACTTGCGTAGTTTTTTTAACATAATCGTTCTTAATGGTATAGTTGAATGCTAACGGATTTTGTTTGTTCGTGACTGTAATGGATGCCGTTTTAGATGCGTTGAGCTTCAAACCTCATTTATCACACCAGGAGCAGATGGAGTGCAATGCATCGTTAAGTCTGGTTTGATCCGAATGCTGATTAATGTCGGCATAAACAACACAATCGTCCGCGAAAAGTCGGATTTTTACACGTGATTGCACTGAAAAATAAATGTCGTTTATATACACCAAAAACAATAGTGGTGCAAGCACTGACCCTTGCGGCACTCCTGAGTGTACATCTAATGTGTCAGAAACGCCGTCATCAACCATCACATATTGTTTCCTTGAAGACAAATAGCATGTAATCCAGCGGACAATGTTGTGGTAAATACCAATAGCGTACAGTTTCGTAACTAAATCATCATGTGGTACCACATCGAACGCTTTAGAAAAAATTAAAAACACTGCGTCGATCTGGCCCTTAAAATTTAGTGAATTTACAAAATCATGAATTATCTCGGCTAGTTGAGTTGAAGTGGATAGTCCAGACCTAAATCCATGTTGGTTGTCGTGAAGCAATTTATTATCTTCCAGATGTATCATAATTGCCTTAAATATTATGTGTTCTAGGAGCTTACAAGCTGTGGATGTTAGGGAAACTGGCCTGTAGTTGTTTAATTCTAATGGCGAGCCAGATTTATGAATTGGGACTATCCTCGCAGAGCGCCAATCATCGGGTATCACGCAAGTATCTAATGAAGTTACATATATTTTGTACAAATATTCTGACACCCAGAGTGCATTTCTGGTAAGAAAAACGTTCGATATATCATCAGGGCCTGGTGATTTCTTTGTATCTATTTTACACAAGAGGCTAAGAATGCCATCCTTACTTAAGTGTACTTCAGGCATCTGTTTGACGAGTGTATAAGATGGCATCTGCGCATGTGAAGCTGTCCGCGTAATGTGCAGCAAAGTTGTTTGCTTAATGAAACAGGCGTTGTGCTAAAACTGCCCAATGATACAGACACTTCAGACGTCACGCTTGGCCAAGGGTTAAAAGGGTTCATATACGAGCTATGAATGGGCAGATTTCATGTCCATGTTTGCTTTGGTGTAGTGACGTAAGAGCGCGGCACGCTCCCTGGATATGAATACGAGGCAGTGGAAGCAGCTTGATGAACGTTGCTATACGGTTCAACGATGTTCTGCACACCTCTAGAAAAAAAAAATTGACGGCAGATCCACGAGGTGAATGATGATGAGATTGGGCGAAGCTCCTGGAAGTAATCATCGGTTAAACCGTGAAATTTCTTCCGTTAATTCGCCCGATAAAAATGACGTGAAACGATTGATTAAATGTTTTATCAAACTTTTATTGCTGGTTTCCGTTGTCCTTTCATTATGACCGCTTTGTGGTCGGTGAAATGTAAGCTAAGTGGTTCTTGCACTGGTTGCAGATGAAAACCATTGCTTTACCTGGCGTCTTTCGTTAAGCAGCTGGCGTCTTTTCGTTTTGCTTTAGAAACATCTGGCGTCTTTCGTTAAGCAGCTGGCGTCTTTTCGTTTTGCTTTAGAAACATCTGGAGTCTTTTCGTTTTGCTTTTAGAAAACATCTGGCGTCTTTCGTTGGTTTATTTCATCAATCAACGGCGTTTTGAACAAAATTTTTATTGTTTAATCGCGCACAGGAGAAATCTCACCAGGCACTACCTTGGAGGTAAACAATGGCTGCTACTGGGAATGAGAGACAGCAGAAGTCGGCTTTTAACACTTCTACTTCTACTAACGTTTCCTACTGGAACATGCCAATGGCTGCTAATGGGGAATGAGAGACAGAAGAATTCGGCTTTTAGTTACGCGCACGCTGCGAATTTTTTTTATTGTTCAACAACGCACAGGAGAAATCTCCCACCGGCACCACCTTGGAGGTCAAAGCGTAAGACTGGTTACGCACTACGACTACGACTACGACGACGAGGGACGAATGGGTGCCGCTTTAAGGAGCTTCGCCCCTAAAATACTAAATAATGTGAGCCATTCGCCCAGAGTAGACACCTTAGGAGAAAAATACATGCGAAGCATGAATGAGCTTGTTTTTTTTTTCTGATGCTTTCTATTTCACTGCTACGAACATGTTCCCAAGTTGGTGCGCCTGCTATCCCGTTGGGAGGAATTTTTTTTTACGTCAGTTAAACTGTTCCCGAGAAAAATATTCCGTCCCTTCATGTTTCACTTTACGCTTGTGCGCAGCCTGCACTTCATCACAATGTTGTGGTGAGGATTTATGACGCAGCGTCCACGATGAATCTCGGCATGGCGTTTCGAAGGCCGTCCGTAGTTGTTCCGCCGGTGTCCTGTCATTGATCTCACCACGCGCTGTTTTTTCACTCCTCAGACGACAAAGACGGGGGGGGGGTCACTCTCAAGGTCTGAGAACAACCGGGGCTTGATTAACGAAGGAGAAAGGGGTGCGAAAAAGAAAATGACGCAGAAAGAAGCGCTAAACAAAAGACGCGAAGAGGCGAAGAATGAACGCCGCGAAACGTGAGGAGGCAGGAAGAAGTTGGACCAAAGTAATGAGAACGCACGTGAAAAGCAAGTGTTCTGTCAGTTTCAAGCGCGTAAATTACTTCGCACAGGTTGCGTTAACAATAGCCGCTGTACCCTTTCGTTCGAATATGTGGAGGAACTTTGCCGCTACCAAGCATCAAGCTCAGAGCTGAAAGAAGGGCCTAATGGGGTGAGCTTTCGGCGTAGTATCAGGCCAAACGTCTTTCAGTACAAAAGCGGTGACACTAAAAAATAATAAAGTAAGTAAGGCGGCCTTTCAGAGCTTGGGCCCTACATAGCGTACCAAAAAATTTTGACGCCCACGAAGGCAACAACGCAATGCATTCCGAAGGCAGGACTGCTCTGTAAAAGTCACATCGCAGCGTAAAAAAACGCCGGGTCCCCCAGGCATTCTGAATGAGGAACGTACACGGGGCCATTTTTCTCAACCAAACAAATTGTGTGCTGCGTTTAGTACGTGAAGTAAATTATAAAATTAAATTTTTGGAGGAAGATCCAACTTTTGTTCTAATTTCAAGACGTGAGCATAGAAGCAGTGTTGAGAGTGAATAGTAGAGTTTCGTGCTACTATATTTTTCGAATATACCGGTCTGTTCGGACTAGACGCTCTGTTTCAGACGGTTGCAGCCACAGAGGTATTACTCTCGAGAAATGGCGCCCTTGGCGCCACATATAAAGCGTTGCCGGAAAGTGTGCATCTTCTTATTTACAGCAAAGACGGTGCCCGCATAACCCAATTAGCTGTAACCCCCTCGTTTGAGATATCACGTATAGTATGTCATTTTTATAAGTGGGAGAAAATCAAAAGAAGGAAAAAAGAAAAGGTCACTGCACAGATGGTAAAATTTGGCCTATGTAGATGGATCACATAAAAATGGAGATATTATTAGCAGTGGCATTCCAGCTGATTAGAATCACTCCATAACTAATCGTTCATTCAACTCTTAGTGATCCATTTTAACCCACATACTGAAGCGCATCGTAAAAGCTGCGTCATAAGGAAGTCTAATCTGCCTAGGAAAAGAAGAAAGCTAGCAACCCTTTCCGCATATGTGAGCACAAAATTTATTTTAAAAATACTGTCATTTTAATCAGGGCCAGCCTAGCTGCTAGGAGAAAACGCTTAAAAAGCGATTAACTGTAAAGCCAATGTAATTCGTGGTTCACATGAACGACAGTTATTTCGAAAATTCTGTTAAGTTGTGTTAATACCTGTCACACGGGCACCGGGGAACTCCGTTGAACATCCAACTCCCTAATAGGCTGTTCAAGGGAGTTGCGATGGAGTTGCGGTCGTGCTATGTGAGTTTGCTACTCCTCGGCTTCAATACGTTTTCAGTTGCACCGTGTGTCTTAGAGTGAATAATGACAGAGGTAATTAACGCACATGCTTCATTCGCTTCCCGACACTACAGCTTGTCAGATAGAGAGTTTGTGCCTGTTTCAAAAGTCACTTTTCAAAACCATGCAGTTTGTTTATACCACTTCGTCTAGGTTACTGGCGTCTACACCATCCGGCAACAAGATGTAGTTGTGAGGATCGGCTCCCAGTTTGTGGATCATCGTCATGTTGATCGAGCCAACGTCGCTGCCATTGTCGTCGATGTAGTCGTCCGCATCAGGACCGGGCCACGGTGACCAATCCTGCGGTTCCAGGGTGGCCACACGGGCCGCCGGAGTTCCCAGCGTGTCATCCTGGTCGTCTGGGTCGGACATCCACGATCCTGGTGCCGCCTTAAGAACGCCGGAAGACGTAGCCGCCGGCGCTGGTGGCGGCTTGAGCACGAACACGAACACAAGCCCAGTGACCACGGCAGCTGACAGCACTGTGAAAAAAGCCGTGGCCACTACGTTGCACGCCGATCCAAGCCGGAGCGCGGCGATGCCTGTGTCCTGGGACTCTTCTGCGTCCGGCGGATCTTCTGCCTCCTCTACATGCACTTCTATGTCAGAATCGCCCAACGTTTGCTCAGCCTCGGCAATGGGCTGAATAGTATCGTCCATGGCGTTGGCTTTGCTTGGTTGAATATAGTGGTGCTTACCCACTATGAGGATTCGACTAACTGTACAAATACTAAAGTAGCTAAAAAGAGGAGGCTGACTATATTAGCCTTATATTACACCGTCATAGGGAACGTTCATATATTCCGAAGTACGAAGCCTATATTGAACACAATCAGATGGGCATCACAACTTGAAAGTTTATTTCGAAATATTCATGGGGTTTTTATTGCAAGGACAGAGGTGACAAATAACCTCGCACGCGTTACCTTGGCTCAGGTCCAAAGCCGAAGTATGGCGTTCCACCAGAATGTAAATTTCTGATATCATTTTCCCTTAGCGATAAATTGGCAGCATGCAGGCTAAGTTGAATCCTGTTTATTTGGGATATGACATACATATGATAGAAAGCCAGAACGTGCATGGGAAAGGGATACGGAATTGTGGAATGCCAAAGCGCAGTTTTATGAGCTAAATTTTCGTACAGGCTTTGGGACACTACTAACTGTTTCTTCAGAAAAGTGATACTTTGTCTAAACCTTGAAAGGCTCATGAATAAAGGGAAATAAATGCCGAACTCCGCAGATCAGATTCTTCCCATAGAGCCACATATTCAAGAAAGTGCAGCCATGTGTTTCATTTACTTTACTGGTCCTTGAAGGACTGGGAGGGATCGCATAAGAGAAGCCTACAAACATGTAACGTAGAAGAATTTTCAATGCCAGTAAAAAAAGTTAGTGAAGCTTGCACTAATGGCGCAAGGCTATAGCGAAGCAGATGGTCACTTGGCTGGCCCAGATTTGTCTCCTGCACACCCGGATTTTGTCCTGGTCCAAGGATTCCTGAAACGCTTCGCAAAGCACTGCGAGGCCCAGCCAATGCTTCTGAACATTTCGAACCGAGCTGAGCGTAAAGACGTGCGTGTCGAACCCCAGAACGCGTGGCCTCGGCTTGACACCGTCCAGTCCTTTGCTGTACCACAGTATGTGTTTGTGCATAGCTTCGCGCCATGAGAAGACGCATGCTCGCGTGGCCCGAAGCTATGCAGAAACGCGTAGCTTTGAGAGACGCTGTGCACCTGAGAAATCGACGCACACTGTCTTTGTCTTCTTTCCCTTGTGCTTGAACATGTGCACCCTCCAGCTGCAGTTTTGCCAGTGTAGTAGTGGGCAGAGGTCATGCGCGGAAGAGAAAGAAGCGCGCGTGAGAACGCCGCCCTTTGGGTGTTACAAGAAGTGCATGCACACTCTTGGGGACACGAACTAATGGTGATGAATGTTTTGTGATACAGGTGCATGAAGTATGAGAGCCTGAAATGCTTCGCATTTCGAAAAATGAAGCAGAACAGCTGGCACAGTGTTAATAGACACTAAACGTGGTATTGCAAGGAACTCGTCACATAGTGATAATAAAAGGCAACCAGGCACGGTAGTTTAGTGCTTGTGGAGCTGCTGTGCGTAAATTGAGGTCGCCGACACGATTCGATCAGAGGTACATGCTTTATTTCAATAGCGCCATAGCAAAAAAGACAAAGCGCTCGTGTTTTTAAATAATTTGAATTTGTCAAAATTATTGCAGCATCCCTCACTGCAGTGTGCCTGGACGATATCGTTGGTCTGGCACGTTAAACTACCGAACTTATTTTAACTTTAAGAAAGGAGTATAAGACAACGCACAAGAAATTACAACACTGCAGTCCATGTCAAACTACGCTAATGTGACGCGGTGTCCATATGCGTATGCAATGCTACAATTTAAGGGACTTAATGAAAGGAATACATTTAACACTGCCACGTCCTAGGGTGCAGGAGGTGGCGTGCACAAAAATATGAGGAGTGCTGTTTCTCTTCTCCCTCTCTCTCTCTCTCTTTTGCTTTTGTTTCAATGCGAAGCGGTGTATGCCTAGGTTCTAGGAATTTTGTCAGCGGACAAAGCGACGTACAGAGCGACAATTTTACGCCGATGCGGCCGATTCCAGGGGCCATGCAGGGCGTGGGGCAGTGGCTCATACGCAGAATGAAATGTGCATTAAGTAAACGAAGTGAAAAATGAAGTGAAATTGGGGCGCACTAACTGTACTAAAGGCGGTTGGATGTTAATCAAACGTGAATTTAGCGATTGAAATGTTAATCAAAGTGCATAAAGTGTGCCTTAATTGAACCAACGTTATAATGCTTTAAACTAAGCTGTACATGGCTAGGTTCCGACAAAAAGCGCGCCCGTGTATCGCCGCTCGTCTACAGAGAATTTTACAGCGGTGGACGATCGCACCAACCCAGCTTCGCTGGTCATCCTTCTTCATGTAATGGAAGCGTACTGACTTTTTTCAGCGGAGGTGCAACTCAGGGATGTCAAGGTCGTGAAAAAATATGGCTGGACTGTGCAGGATTCCACTTACAGCCACGCCACTCAGTGCATCAAGTGCTTGACGGGGTGGTAGACAACACCCCCCCCCCCCGCCCCCGCCTGACATGTGGGAAAGTGTACATCGGCCAAACGGGCCGGTGTATAAGTGAACGACTTAGGGAACACCAGATTTCGAAAAAAATATGGGCAAGGATCTAATCTGCCCCTTCACTGCAGTGTGTACCCGTTGGCTGCCTGTGGTAAACCATGCCAGCCTTTACTGGCGAGAACTGTTACTGGCGAAACGCCGTCGTGACCAGTTGGCACATGAGCTTACCGAGGCTTTTTTCATAACGGGAAGAAAAAAGAGAAGATTGTGTCAGTAATACATCAGTAAGATTGCTTAAAAATGAATGAAGGCTTCTAGCATGAACATAGATGAATTCGCGGTTGTGATGGTATAAACATGCGTTTTCTCCTGAATAAAACCCATGGCGAGTCTGTGCCCGCCCTCGTTCCCTTCTTGTCCTTGTTTTGGTTTTGCGCAGCACCTTGTTTAATGATATACTGCGCCCAGCAACATTCTTTATCTGAAGCTAATAATTCTAGCGCCCTGCTTACTGGCGCTCTTCTTTTCTCAGGCTGTAAGGCTCCTGTGAAAAAAGCCTGCGAAAACAGAAAAGTGGGTGTAGATTGCACTAATGGCGCAATGAACACTCGTATTTTGTTTTGGTATGAAGCTTCGGGAAACGCCTCGTGAAGCACTCCGAGAGCCAGTGAATGCTCCTCAACGTTTCGCGCCGGACTCAGCATAGAGGGGTCCGCGGAGAGACAGTCATAGACGCGGCACGCGCGGCAAAATTCGAGAGAGACAACCGATTTCGTCCTGGTCTAATGCTTTGGGAAACGCTTCGTGATCCACTCCGCGGGCCACCGAACTGTTCTCAAACTTTCGCACCGAGCTCAGCATAGAGAGTTTCGCGTCCAACCAGACAGGGTCACAGACGCGGCCACAGACAGGGTCACAGGGCGCGGTAATCTCCCCGCTTTTATTCAGCATAGCAATTCGGATCAACAGCCGAGTGCCATAACCACTAGGCCACCGTGGTGGGGCTAGTTCACATAGAGGCCTCTCATGTAAAAGAATGTAGATTGTTAGTCACAATCAAATGTGAGATCCAGGCAGATTGGGGATATTTTTTTATTGTTAGCACATCAGCGACATCATATAAATTTCTTGTCCTCTCCATAAATACTCGCTGAGACCACTTGTATATGTCACGCAGTTTGAGCTTACTTTTCCTGGTAAATATTAGTGGGGTCAGATTTATTCATGCACTACTAGAGCTATGTAGCATTTCGAGAATGTAATAAAGCAGCAGGAATCCTAGGACACAGACCTTTTTAAATACAAATTAATTGCTACAGACGCAAACCTGCCTTTCCTGAGCCTAATGATTACTAATGTAAAAGATGAAGCGAATAGAAGCCCCAGTAAAAGCCAAAGGAATATACGCTTTTACTTAGACACTCGAGCAACCACCACATGTCTAGAGCAAAAGTAGCAGTTTGCGTGTGCACTTATTATAAACATAAATTACACGCAATCCCCCTCCCTCGCCCGCCAAACGAAAAAAAAGAAAGGAGAATAAAAAACAATATATAAAACAATATTTTTTCGGTAAATAAAATCAGGCTACAAGGAAGTGAGGCGATGCCTTTTCATATTTCAATATGTCCCCTTTCACGAAATGTAATGCAGTTTTCAGTTGATGGCCGCGTACTAAACTACAATGAATGCAAAGCGTGTTTCCAGTGAATCTATTGAATTCACCTAATTGACTTCCGTCATTATGCGCTGTTGAGTTGTAAAATGTGATTCCTTTTGAAATGAATTCGCTTTGATCAGGACAGTTCGTACTAAAGGGAGTCACCTGGTCTATTTTTCGGTGAAATGGGCAAAGTTCTATTTGAAAGCGGGCGCACACAGTTGGGTGTAATTTTTCATTTGCTATGACACGAGTAAAGTCAAATGGCAGTTCATGAAGGATGGTTTACCCAGGCCTTCTGCCAGTGACTGGCACTTTCTCCCAAATGTTTATCTCTTTCGTAAGCGAATGCCGACCGCTATACAGTCACCCTGTTTATCAACGGTAGGCGAGAACAAAGTAAGAGATAATAAGCGACGTCATGCGGTGTTTTCTATTCACTTAATTGCCCGCTCCATCTGCGAGTAACCACTGCATACGTCAGCGGCCGCTATGACCTTACTGACGTTGTCGGCGTCATCTGCGTAAGCAATGTAGATGACCGGAGGCATGCCCGAGCCATTGAAGCTACAAGTTAGCACCATTGAGTAAGCTCCCAGGTTGTCGATGAGGAGCCACTCGTTGACTTTCACGGGCCAGAACCGTCGCATGTCGAATATCAGGTCTCTCGGGTTGCTGGTGGCGGCCCAGAAGGTGGTCAACACATTGCGCTGCCGGTCGCTGCACTCCTGGGAAGATAGCTGCTCTTTAGTTGCGTCACTCAAAAGGAGAACGACATTACTATAACAAAAATTCGACCGGTGAGAAACAAATATAGTTAGTTTTGTCGTGCGTGCCTATGATGGGGTAGCAAGCCATCGTAACGGTACAACTTGATTGCAGTTAAGTTACGTATTTATTTTATTTACGTTGTACCCGCCATGCTTAAGCAGTTATCGAAAAGGGGGAGCTGGTTGGGAGCTTAAAAGCTTAAAAGGAGGCGTGTAGTGTATCGTACGAAAAATCATTTGCATATATGTGCTCATTTACCTCCAATACATACAGTGCGAATAAATGCAGGATATTTTTAAGGAAACAAGACTATGAGGTAGGAATGGGGAGTGCTGAATAATGAACCTGCCCTGGTCGCGCGTGCAAAAGGACACTGTGCTTCGCGATTGCCCGCAATATCAATGCGCCATTTTGTGGTGCACATTGTCATATCAGTGATCAGACCTGTGCCTTCAGCGTTTATACAAGAAACCGACACACGAGCATTCAAACACTGTTTACATGATGACTGCAAATTTCCGAGAGTGCAAGGTAATATAAGGCGGTTCCTCTATTTACAGAGGCTCTAAAGCTAGCATATTACGTGTGGCGGGTAAAAGGAAAACCCTGGTCGAGAAATGCTGGTGCGACTCACACGTGATTTTATTGAAGCGCAAGCCTTAACTCGCTCATGAGCATCTGAATATGATGGTCCGGCGTCGGTGGTACCAAAACTCGGTGGCCATGACCAATCAAGACTGGCAGATCATGATATCAGTAGCTCGTCAGGCTTTCCGTGTACGTTACTATTAGCGATGATCAAGTCATGTGTGACACATCTGACATCTGCAGATGATTAAAGGGTGAACTCCCAAGTATAATCGTGGTCATATAGCACGCTGTGTCCTGGAATCGAACAAGTGCCCTATTGTGGTAATGAAGTTAACGGTCACTGACCGAGTCAAAAAGGTTGTTTTGACGTTTCGGAGCCTATACAGGTTCCTTGTTCACAATGCAGACTGCTGCTAGAATCTCTGCTGATACAGACGACACCTGATACCGTTAACAGGACAGATGGAAACATGCCTCAAATCCATGCCCGTTCATTACGTCACATACTTCATATTTAACTGGACAACGGCACTACGTCTGCTGCATTGTGAACAAGGAACCTGTATAGGCTCCGAAACGTCAAAACAACCTTTTTGACTTGGTAAGTGGCCGTAAACTTCATTACCACATCATGCTACCTGACCAGACGAGCTTTCGTCGAATTCTGGACTAAGTGCCCTATTGTTTTGCAATGTAACAACTCAGCCGCTGAGCTATCGAAGCGGGTAATTATTGTAAGTCTTTCACGTAAATATAAATTGGTTGTGGAGCAGCGTCACGCTCGTGAACGTGTGTGATTGTTTTATTTCAGTTAGCGACAAAGCCTATGAGTATGTATCTTTTGAATAATGGGTTCATTGCAGTAATTAGGACAGTAGCACTGACATGACCGGGACGAGAGCTAAGACAGGACGCGTGCTAACAATTAACTGATTTAATTTCAGAAATGCATGGCGCTTATACCGGCAGCACGGATGCAAAGAATATCACACGTGGAAACCAGCACTTTCTAGACAGCAATTTCCGTTCCGCTCCAAAATGCCTACATGGTGCTGAAGCAATTCGCCCCTTCTTTTGCGATCAATTGTTCTTCTAGTATTTCGAGCCTGTACGTAATAGTATTTTCGTGCAAGGTGGCACGTTCCTCAAACTAGAACTCGCATCCGAAAATCTGCCCTGTATAGTTTTCATTACTGATCATGACAACGTGCAAACGAAAATTAGAGTTCAGGTGTTGGTGATGTTCGTTCGAAAAGGTGAGGCTTCCTTTAAAGCGAAACCATGGTGCGAAAATTAGAGCTGCCCGGGAGCCCTTGCAAAGCCACACAATCAGAGGCAATGTGACGGGCGGCGCAGTTTTAATCGTGCAGTGCCTTCGTAACATGAGCTTATCAAAACTGCACCATTGCAAGACAACAAAAATTGCAAACTCGGACTCAAGGCTAGGTTGCATCCTAGAGAACAGCGTCTATACGCGCGGCACACGGCCGTTAGCTTGCGAAATCTTCGTTCCAGCTGTATGATGGGTTGAAAAAGCTCTGCGTGATTGGCCATAGAGGAGGGAATTTTTTGTTTTTCCGAACCACGAACCCGGGAAATATGGAGCTTTCTTCTTTACAAAGTAACCGTTGCGAACTCCGACGGTGTAGGCGCTATGATTGTCAATAACAAGCGCCATGGACGCTGCCTCAGGACTCACTGTGAGGCTATACAATTTGCTAGTTTGGGAATTTCTCACACTGGCGCAGTCTCACGAGCCCGTGTAAAATACCTGTGCTTTAACAAATAATGTCATGCTCCCCTGAGAGAGGTATGCAGCTCCGTTGCAACACGTGTACATCCAATGCTCCTGCGCTGGAACAACTGACTTTGTAGTATGTGCCTCAATTAGCTAGCCTGACTTTTTTCACGCACGTATTCAGCAACTAAATCGTGTGTAACCACGTAAAATATGAGTGATAGTAGAATATCAGCGGTATGATGTATGATAAACGACTGCCTAGAACCGCAACAGCCGTTTCCGCCGGGCGCACTGCGCGCGGAGGCAGTCCCCCTCTTTCACGGTGGCGCCTCTAGCGGCAGTTCCTTTCCCTGTAAGAAACGGTGGGCGGAGTTTTGTAACCAGAAAAGCCTTGCAGGACTCGGTGGCTCATGACGGAAAATTGCCTCCTAATTGTGATATTTCGCCATGATTATGTGCATGCACAGATACCTACTGCCCTAACGAGGTTAGAAAATTACGGCTCCTCGGACATTTAGAAAGATCATGCGCTAGTGCCAGTATAGCCTTCTCTACTGGTGCCTGGATTTAGCAGCATTTATAAAGATATAAGTGCAAGAGATCGACTGTGCTTTAATAAAGTGTTCATTGTACTGCTACCAACGATGATTCATAGCGGTTACAAAGAGTAGAAGCGTGGACGCACATTACAAATAATAAGCCGTAATTGCGCGCTTCTTTTAGAGTAGGAGAAGTGATCTAGTACACTTTACGAACTATGGTTCGGTTAAGGCGCAGCCCAGCCAGCGAGGAAAGGTTTTTTTTTTCTTTTGTTATTTTTCGGAGTTTTGCCTCTCTTAAAACATCATGTTGAGGTGCACAGCGGTGTCGTCGTCCACTGCATCGGAAACTGAGTTTGCAGTCACTTTTAGGGTATACTCGCGCGAAAACTGTGCGTCCACTGGGAATGTTAAGCACGGCCCTGAATTTATCCCAACGCAGAGAAATGCTGCGCGCGCGGTACATACCTCGGCATGAACATCCTTAATTATTACACGTAATGAATCGTGCTAGCCGCCACACAGCTGCTGTGGCGTTCGATGCAAATAACGCAAAAAAAAAAATCTCGAAGATGCCATGAATTGCGGGAAGCGATGTCACACGAAGCAATAAGCGACAAAATTGCGTGTGCTGAATTGTTCAGCATTCAACCAAGTGTCACAAGTAGGATAAACGTCCCCTGTGCAAATTAAGTGGTTGTGCGCGCAGCGTGGTCTTATCTTTTACCGAACCATGAACCAACTCACACTGAATCCCAGTAATATTAACAACCATTACTCTGCCAGAAACGTACATCAGAGAAAAACAAAAAGCGCGACACGGCAGCTTTAACAACGCCAATTAGAAGAGTGATCGTCGGCCGATGCTATGCGAGAATTCATGCGTTATTTGCGTCACGACACGAAAAAGTTTAGTAACCTCACTCGCGTCATTGAACCTTAAATGGAAGCTTAAATGAAGTAATAAGCAACTCCGCTAGAGCTTTTGGAGCCGAAAGGGCGAAGACGCAGTAAATCCATGCCTATTATTTCCGTGATGGCTGAACAACCACAGTGCCAGAGTTCTCTTTGTAGAAACTCTATGTCGACGGGAACACTATGCCAGGAAGCTCTGTGTGAACCCAGGAAACCCATGAGTTTGGTTATATCAGTTGTCGCTTTGTTCAGTACCCACTGGACCCCTTAATTCCTCCCTTTTGTTTTTAGAAATTCTGTTGCCTGGAGTAAGCATCGGTAACGATTTTTATTTCGGTGTCATCGCAGTGTGCTTGCCACACACCACGTCCTTACACCTGTCGCGATTTAGATCATGACTAGTTTTCCCTTTGCATCCCGTGTTTAGAAATGCTACATCTGGCGTTGTTTTTCAGAATGGGGAGGTGAGCAGGACTAGCCGTGCCTTAGTGTATCATTATTTTTTGAGGATCGTGTCATTTGAAAGTTTTTGTCCACAACACAGATGCATCCAGTTTGACTAACGAGGCAGTCTTCGACATTGTACCGCGCTGACTCGACACGAGATTTATAAATTGAATGATCGAAGAGTTGTCGAAGAGCCCTTCTTTTCTTACTTCTCGAATAGCTTTCATCAATTTTTACTCTTATGTTATGCTGTTTCAGCGGCGTGCTCAATATATGCCCACATTACTGATAAGTTTGTGCATCGTATGCAATATGCTCTGCGGTGCTGTATGTCTGCGAGTAGCTGACGTATTTTAATTTGGGATTGTTACTTTTCGCCGCGGCGCATCTGTTACTTTACTGAAACCCTTCTTTCATATTTGCAAGGTGATATCACTAAATATGACGAAAAAGCGGTACAATTTGTTTGTGACCGTCTGGGGCGTTTTTCCAGTATATTTGCATATAAATAGATTTGACGTCTTCACCATTCGAACTTGCCGGTGCATTTCTGTAGTTTTGCGAATACTGACTGCGGATATGAATAATAAGAAATATGTGAAAGAGTGATCGCGGAGATGAAAGCGTCAAGCCGCTGAAGCGCGCGATGTACTCTTTCGACTAGATGGCCGCCTTTGAATGCATACTTGCTGCAGCTACGTATCATTAAAATTCTTCTGAATCTACGTAAAAGCTTGGATCGTTTTCTCCCATGTAGGATGGAGCCGAATTCTTTTTTTCCTTCTTACAAAACTTGGGCCCGTGTCATGTGTACATGCCGATCACGCTTAGTAACGTGTGACCATCGGGCAAGGTAAGTCTACTGTACCCAACGGTTTCACGAGCTCTCGCAGATTATTTTCTCTCTACCGGAACTTCACGGGAATACACTTCACTTTAATACTGAAGTGTTTTATGCCAGGGTCCACCACGACCCCATACGTCTCTACCGTAATGGATATCAGGCAGTAAAGTAAACGCGTAAGAAGAATAAAGAAGAACACTCAGAAAAACTTCTGTTGATGCGCTGGGAACCGAACTCGCAACCCCTGCGCCACGACGAAAGGTGCACATACTCGATGGTACATGCTGTACGAATGCGCCTTGTCTCTTCCGTCTCAGCACTCGCGCATCCAGGCGCACATGGCCTGGAACAGTACCGCCATCCAGGAGAGGCAATGTAAATCACTGTCCCTTTATTTCGTCTCTCCTGGATGGCGGCACCATTCCAGGTGCGTTCCAAAAGCCCCCTTGATGAACACGTGCATAGCCGCGTTCATACAGCTTCGAGTGCATATGCGCCGACAGCGCAGTGGTGGGGCACCAGGCTCTTTTCTTCGTGGGTGGCGTTTCCCCGCCGACCGCTCTTCGAGCGTGATGGGAACAAGTAAACTGTTGCGTTAGGCGCCAGACAACGGCAACGACGTTGAGGGGTCAATGTGGCGCAAGTAATATGACTGACACCTCTGTCACACGGCACTTCCTATAGACTGTGCCCACTTAATAGGTAAACTACTTCAGTTACCACAAAGGATTGACCCTTGGTGTTATGGAGGCGATGTGTGAACGTGGGTTCATCCACGTCAAATGGTGCCGTACCAGCGAAACCCCGATGGCAACGGCACGTTCACCTCGATGTAACAATAAATATAGAACTGCTTATGCAAGGAGAAATTTTACTTTCTTGTCATAGTGAGGCCGAATTCGCAAAGATTTCTCTTACGTAAGAAATTCTTAGCTACGAAATCTCCTAGCGAGAAGCAGTGTTGTACGGAACGTCGTTCCAAGGAACGACGTTGCTGGAACGCGTTCCTTTTTGGGAGGAACGAAAGAACGCCATCGTTCCATTTCAGATTTCATTTCATTTCATTTCATTTCATTTATTGTACCCTCAGGGCCGAAGCATTAAAGAGGGGAGTGGTAAAAAACAGTAATACAATACTACAGGTACAATATAAGAAAACATAATGAACAACAACACCAAAAGAGACAATAATAAAACTGATTAGTTACTGTTAGCTAAAGTTGTACGGAAACGTTCATGATCAGTGATGTCTGCGATGAGAGCAGGAAGGTGGTTCCAATCCCCACAAGTCCTAGGAAAAAATGAGTTATGGAAAGTGGAAGTCCTGCAAAAGGGAACTGCAACCTTATGTCTGTGATCCAAGCATGATGACAGATACTGAGGAGGTGAGATGAAGTAATCGTGTAATGAACGATGATGAAATATGCGGTGAAAAAGACACAGACGGTAAACTTTACGGCGGCATGATAATGATGGCAGTTGAAGGTCCGCTTTCATGCTAGTTACACTTGCGGTTCGCGCATAGTTAGACATGATGAAACGTGACGAGTTATTCTGAACCATTTCAAGTGAATGAATGAGGTTATCGTGCAAAGGGTCCCAAACTGAGGCGGCGTATTCCAGTTTTGAACGAATTAATGTTTTATATAATAAATGTTTGATAGCTGGAGGAGCACGTGAGAAATTTCTTCTAAGATATCCAAGTGTTTTATTAGCGCTATTGATTATGGATTCGATGTGTTCATTCCAGGTTAGTTTCGATGATATAGTTACACCAAGATATCTGTATGATGATACTACTTCTAGGGGAGAGTCGTCAAGAATATATGAAACCGTCGTGTTAGTAGATCGTGTTACACGCATGACCTTGCATTTTTTAGTGTTTAGTTTCATGCACCAATTTTTACACCAAAGGGATACAGCGTCCAGATCAGATTGTAGAATAGTGTGGTCGTTAGGGCTGGTTATTTCTCGAAATATTACACAGCCATCTGCAAACAAGTTAATATGGGACGAGACACAAGAAGGTAAGTCATTAATGTACATTAAAAAGAGAAGAGGGCGGAGTACTGATCCTTGCGGTACGCCTGAGGAAACAGGACTCGGAGGAGAGTCATTGTTGTTAGCAGAGACGAACTGGGAACGATTTACTAAAAAACATTCAAGCCATGCAAGTAGTTTAGAATCTAAGTTTAGTAGCTGTAACCTATACAAAAGCAGGTTATGGCACACTTTGTCAAAGGCCTTCGAAAAATCTAAAAATATACAATCAGCTAAAGATGAACGATCGAGGATGGCATGAAGAGGATCAGTAAAACATGCAAGTTGAGTTTCACACGAGAATGTCTTGCGGAAACCATGTTGTGAAGATGAAAAAAAAGTTATTTGATTCGAGGAAAGATACAAGATTTGAAAACAAAATATGCTCTATGATTTTACATGGGATGCTAGTAAGTGAAATGGGGCGATAATTTAGAGAAGAGTGCTTGTTACCGGACTTGTGAAGAGGAACCACCCTCGCGGTCTTCCAGTCACTGGGAAGGGAGCTCTTTTCAAGGGATTGCTGAAAAATTTTTGTTAAAATTATTTATGAATAGCATGATGTGTTTATTAGAAATCTCGGAGTGATGA
Source organism: Hyalomma asiaticum (assembly GCA_013339685.2). Lineage (NCBI taxonomy): Eukaryota > Metazoa > Arthropoda > Arachnida > Ixodida > Ixodidae > Hyalomma > Hyalomma asiaticum. The sequence continues at coordinate 199,326,109 of CM023481.1, read as the reverse complement.
AATCGCACCCAGGTGAGGAAGAAGCTTTTAGGTTTTCAATAGCTTTGACCACGCCATCGTAATCAATAGTAATGGGAGACATCACAATGAAATCAAACGGTTTAATGTAAGGAGCGGTTTTATTATTAGTGCCAGTAAAGTTGTGCACAAAGACTTCATTCAACGCACTTGCGCACTGTACCGAAGGTAAAGCGTTTCCTGTAGAATCAACAAGACTGATTGTGTTATCACTTCTGGGAGTGAACACGCGCAAAAATTTTTTTGGATCCGACCTTAGTATTGAAGGTAGATTGGTGGAACTGTAACGGTAACGCGTTACGTTTACGGCGGAACGGCAAAGGGAAAGGTGTTCCTTCTATAAACGTTCAACTCGATGACAGTCTCATGTACCACATCATGCAGGGTGGATAGGCCGGGCTACAACGAGCCCACCCTTGAGTCCTCATTTTCCTACCACCAGCATCTATCCCTCATAGAAAATCGCGTGCAAAAACGCCTATCTCTGCTTTCGATGATTCTACGAGTGTGACGTTTCTCCATCACTGCAGCCGCACAACGTCAGGGTATCCCGTTACTTCTTGGCGGCGTCCGCTTACTATGACCGCTGGACAAATACTTTGCGGCTGTCAGCGAGCCCTGTACGAAAGTACGGCAACGCGGGAGGAACCGCATGCAACAGCGAAGTTCCTTTCGTCGCTTATGACCCTTTTTCCGAACTCTAAAATATTGTCAACACCACCGCCCCTCACCAGATTGGGTCTGAGAACGCGGTTACGGCTATGATGTTCATACTTGTAAGACAGTCTGGGCGTCAATTTCTTCGAGGTGCTTTAGTTCAACTGAACGAGACTCGCCTTAGTTTAACGTCAGCAGCCCTCGGCAAAAAGCAGAAACGAAAGGCTTCTCGTAAACGTGCTCACGTGACCGTCTGCACAACATGCTTACGTGTGTGTGCGCGTGTTTGTAACGCTGAGCTAAGTTAACATCGTTCTAACCCTGACCCGGTTAATTATGCTCATTGATGATCAGTTTGTCCCTAATAAAAATTATAGAATTAAAGCTTCTGTGCTTCGCGACCAACGGGTTACCTACACAGGAATAACCAAACACTTCAATGCACCGAGCACCGCCCAATTTAGTGAGCGTGGTAACAATATCCTCTCAACCATTCTTGTTTGGGGTGCTTTATTTTTGATTGGCGCCTCATCAAATGAAGCCTGTGAGGATATTTATTTACTTCTTCATTTCCTACACCACAGTAGAATTTCGCCCTTGCAGGAATGTCGGTGTGCCTACGAATTGAACAGGCAATTATTGCTTATTCCTAATGCGCCACGAAGAAAGAAAGAAAACAGCTCCACGTTACTTAATTCGGCGGTAAACGCAAAAGGTAGCAATGTTAAGATTCCTCACACCGGCATACATTCAGCGCAGCCATAATTAACAACAAAGGAACGGCATATCGCAAATACTTTAAAGTGATGAGAACTAAGTAAAAGCAATATACCCGAAACTGTCACTTAGTCTATTGAAAAGCTAGAAAGGCTATCAAATTTGAGCAAAATGGACCATGCACAAACCTTTATATGCTATCCTAAATAAAAAGGTGTATTACTAGCTGTTAGTATACGCTGTTGCTCACATGTGAGGAATTTTCTATTTGCGCATTGGAGGCGCAGTATCCAGACTGCGCATCTGAAGACCGAAGAGTAAAGTGCCGTACGTGTTGCACTTTTAACAGACTAGCCCCAAAGTTGCAGTGGAGTTATTGCCCAACATGGGCACTTAGATAATCTAAAATGATCGAACCGCAAAAATCTGAAGCCTGTGAGGCCGCGCCTAATTTGTCTGACACACTGAGTATGCAGTCGGCACTGCAAGACAGTAACATGAAAGGTAATCAACTGACACCAAAGGTACTGAATTAGGGGCAGTTGTCTGCATAGTATGTTCGATGCTCCCTAAAAATATTTGCTTCGGAGCGTTTCCTTGGATATTTGTTTGTCTCCAGATGATATGCTACCGGGGACGCTGTACTTTGTGAAATATACACAGGTCGATACGAGATATAAAATGTTCGCTGTATTTGCCTGAGGATTATTCTACATTATTTTTGGTTTTAGAAATCAAATGTAACGTAATGTAACGACACGTTCCAATTCTCTAAATGTAACTGGAACGCGTTCCTTTTTTTATTGAAGGAACTTGTAACGGGAACGCGTCACAAAATTGTGAAGGAACGAGGAACGAGATTTCGTTCCTGTTTTGGAGGAACGCGTACAACGCTGCCGAGAAGGTATGGATAGCGGTTGTGTGCTTTTAACCTTTTCGGTAACATTGAGGGCAAGAAGGAAGGACCATAGCAGATTAAACGACAACGACAGAAAGCCTCGTGATCGCATGATAGCCTCGCAGCAAGCCAAGCGTCTGCTCTCGAGATTAGTTAGAACAGCGAATTGTTTTTCCTTGCACTTCAGATTACTGCTCCGGGCGTCTGCTACAGCGCTTCGCAATGTCGCAATGCAGCCGAAGCCCGCGTGGTCTACGTTTCATCGAAGGATACAGCTCGAACAAAAAATACAGCGTTGGTGACGATAATTAATGTTCACTGCGCTATTTCGGCAGGTTGTAAGAAAACAAATGAAAGCAAATTAAAATAAAATATAAACAGTGTGATGATGTCACATTAACGTACTTTTCTCCATGTACAATTTTAGAAACATCTTCATAATTTTTTTTTACCTCACAAATGATTGGGAAAGCTCGTGCATATTGGAATGATTGTAATGAGAATTTTCTGTCAGTACGATAGAAGTCGTTGCGTTTTGCACCTATAAATGTCTGCACTAACTATCGGTGTGCCAGTTGAGGCTGCAATGTTTTTAAGCTTTGAAGGACAGCAGTAAAGCGTCGTGAGCGTAATGCCGTAAGTTCGATTACCTACCGTGCTTCTTTACGGGAGAAATACGAATATATTCATATGCTTAGATGTGGGCGCACGTAAACTCTAGCAAATTACCCTGGCGGTTAATATTCGGGCACGGCTTATGTCGCACGCCGTAGCTCAATACACTGAACGGTTTCATTAGGTCAAATATTATAATCTATTTCTAATGTGGAAGTAAATAGATGTTTTATAAGCTGTGTGCGCTTTGGTTTAGTGCTTATAGGCGGTCGTATTTTCGAGAGAGCTGAAAATACTAGAGGCCCATGTACCTAAGACACACACACACACACACACACACACACACACACACACACACACACACACACACACACACACACATATATATATATATATATATATATATATATATATATATATATATATATAACGAAAGAGAAGGTGGTCAAGGGCTCGCTTTTATTTGTTAGAAACAAGTTAATGAACCAACAAACATTGAAGGCCTAGGAAAGCATAGGGGAAGTTATTCCAATTTGTAATTATGATATTGTAATTTTTGGGGTAAGTAGAAAGGAATTAAACTGGACGAAAAGACAAACCTGCCTTCGGTGGGAATTATATATATATATATATATATATATATATATATATATATATATATATATATATTGTGGGACCTGGTCCCGCTCAACGCCATGTTTAGCGTGGAATGTCGCCGCATCCCCCTTTCCCGGCTGGACGGAGCGGGGGCTCACCCGCTTCGCCCATGTGGTTTTAACATAGGCTGCCATTTGGCAGTGAGAAATTCCTCGAACGTTCGCGCGTTCTGGCGTTTCTGGTTTTGGAGATGCCTCGGGAGAACACGCTGGGACTTGGAGAAGTGCGCACGTACTTTTGTGACCCTCCGGCCGACCAGGCCATCGGTCGGATGGCGTGCTTCTGCGAGCCCCAGCGACCACGGCGGCGACCGGCGATCTGCGCCCATCTACGTATGTTCCTTTCTTTCTATTTTCCTTTTCTTGGGGCGCGGTCGCGGGTACGCTGGCCGGGGTTAGGAGCTCCTTCCTTGCATGGTTGTTTTTGTGTGTTATTCTGTGTTCGCGTGTTGTTCAGTGTTATTGTCCTTTGTTTGTGTTCGTTTGTGTTCGCGTGTTGTTAATCGTTATCGTTACTCTTTGTTTATATTTAATTCGACTTATTCGGCCTTGTATTATTTGTTTTGTTTTAACGTGTGTTTATTAAATTACCATGCTCGGAGAGTGACGCCTAATGTTCTCCTCTTTAGCCGCGTGCGACGGTTCGCGCTGCCCTGCCTCGAGTCGGGCCGCGGGCCGAAGCGCGCGGCAGCGCGGCGATGGCATGGCTGAGATAGCTAGCGCGCGAGCGCGACTCCCTCATTCTCTGCTCGTTGAGTGCTCGAACCCACTGCAAGGGGTTGCCAGCGGCGATGCCGCTGCTAGCAGTAGTAATAGGTAGAAGTGAACCCCTACAATATATATATATATATATATATATATATATATATATATATATATATATATATATATATATATATATATATATATATATATATATATCATTTTGTTTGAGCCTAAGTGACGTTAAAGAACCCGAGGTGGTCGCTACAGACTTTAAGCAGTGTCGCGTTTTTTTTTCCCCTTTTTTTGTGTTTTATCTCTCCTATATTTTTTTTTCTTCTTGTCGTGTCTCCTTTCTGTTATCTTTCATTCCCCTCACCCCTATTCCCCTGCGCAGGGTATCCAGCCGGTCTCAGCACTGGCTAACATCCCTGTCTTTCCTCCTTTCCTCTTCCTCCTCCTCCTCCAGGTGGTCGAAATTTCCGGAGACCTCCACTACGGCGTCTCTCATAATCAGAGCTGGTTTTGGGACGTTAAACCCCACATAACAACAACATGAGCCTAAGTGCCGCTTATAGACGCTTCCGACGCTCTTTCCCCTCCATGCTACTATTTTTGTTTTACTATTTCGTGGTCGCGTTTTGCCGTACGTTAATCTTTAGCCGCCTTTGTGGGAAAGAGGGTGTACTGACCACGCACGAAGTGTTACAGTGGCCAGTTGTTATCGTAAGCGCTCCGACGATCGAGACCGAGGTTCCATGTACTACATGCCTAAACAACTTTTAACGCCTCCGAGCGTTGGTCTATTCTGAGGAAGTCGTCGAGAGAGTTGAAAAGTTCGCAGCAGCGGTATTTTTATGCAGCGACAAAAATGCCCGCCTTCGTGGACGCGTCTATGATGCACAACAGCGGGCAACAGGTAGACACTACTTGTGCCACAATGCATGATTCACTTGGCTTCCTTGCACCTGACGAGTCTTCATATGTGAACTCGAAGTTGCGACTGCTATATAGAAACGCACAGTGAGAAACACTAAGTACGTCCATATGTCATGCGTGACACTTGGCCGTCAGCCGCTGCCACTTCACAACTCCTCTGAGTGTTTACACAACATCACTCTTCAGTTCACCCGGACACAGTGTTTTGCTGCGACTGCCCACAAAAATTCAAAGTGCATAAGCAGAACACATTTTCTTAGAGTACGTTTTCAGCATCACTCGAGGAACGTGCTCAAACACTCCAATGTGACATGCTTCTGGTCACCGAAAACAAGGATTACAAACGTACCGTTACTGGCAGTCAAACTCGCAACGAAGGACTCGTAAATGCGATTTTCGCACGCTACCCAAGTGCCGATGTCGTATTCATAAATACACAGGGGCAGTGGCCTCAATGCGGTTGATCAGATAATGGCAGACACTCGCGCCCAGAAAAAGCAATGTCATTTACAGCACATCTCATCGAATGCTGAAGGAACTCGAGCCAGAAGTGCTTATGCGAGAACCAGCACCGGCACATAACGCGTTTTTTACCGTGCGACAAAACTTTCTCTTATGTGCGAGAGGGAATACGTGACGATTCTGTGTTGCAGAATATGCGGCTCATGGCGTAACCACCTTTATCGATATTTCGAGGCCCAGAAAAATAGGTGTTAATTATCATAGGGTCGTTCATTCGGATTAATTAATCTGAGATACATTTGTGCTCGGAGATAGCCTTCAAGCGTCAGTATAATGGCTAATTACTAAAACCAATTAATCCCAACTGTGGGCCATATCAAAGCTTTCCGCTTTTTTTTTCCCACACCTTCAAAGCCTAATAAGCTCAAGTTGTTTCTGCTTATTCACGAACATCTCGGTCGCACTCTCATTTTGACGTATTGTGCCCTTATATCAGCCCAAAGAATTTCTAGCGAAGGCTGCACGTAAGAGAGTTGTTTATTTGGCAATAAAGACCAATCCATCTAAAGAAGTCGTGGAACAATATCGTAGGCTTCATGAATGGCTCACTGCAGTCTCGTGCATAATCTTCTTGTCAATAGTGTGCGCGATAACCGTCCTTGAAAACGTATGAGGTGGTGGTTGCGACCAATACTCCATACGATATCTAAGATTGGACGTTTCATTGGGAGAAGCAAGAGGCAACACAAAAGGTATTAAAAATGCGAACCCTACACTGCTTGAGACCATTCAGGTAGAATTTTTTTTTATCAATCCCCAAGCCTTTGCATGCATAATTTTTCTCTACGGGTGCCCAACAGGCTCCTCCAATAGGCGCAGCCCCAAGCTTATTCGGTAAGCGCGTGTGGAAATTATGTCAATGTGCACAAGAGAATTAAAAGAACAAAGTCAAGCGGTGAGGTTAAGAAATCTTAAACGGCACTCATCAGGCAGGCTTACATTGTCATGAAATATTGAAAAATTACTCACAGCAAGAAAATACCCTCAGCGGTTGTTTGTCCCCAAGCGAGGACATCGTTCGTAAGAGTGCTCCGGATCACGCTTAGAATTTCCTCTTAGCTACGCTGTTTTTGCTACCATTTTCGCTTCGTGAATCCACGAGCATTTTTCGCTGAGCAGTAACTGCATCACCATCTCTGACATATGAATGGACAAGCGCAGCGCTCGCTAGAGCAGCGGCCGATGTGAGAACCACGCCTTCTTACGACGTTTCTTTTTTTTTTTTTGCATGAACTTACGCTAAAGAATTTCTCTTACGCGGAAATTTGTTCGTAAGTAAGTTTTGTGAATCCGGCCCCTGATTTCTTTGACAGAGCGATCAGCCACATTTTTTTTTTACTTCGACAATTTGCAGGAGTACCTCCGCGGCACGGGCCTCGAATGCTCCGCGGCCAAGTCGGAGCTCCTACTCTGCAGACCCACGCGCCGCGGCCGTAAGCCTAAGACCACCGCTTCTGTTACCGATCGCACGGACAAGGACATTACAGTTGTAACATCAGACGGCGCCATCATCCCGCACGTTCATGACATTAGGGTACTGGGCTTGCACTTGTCAGCGAATGGCCATAACGGCCAAACCATACGCAGGCTGGAGCGCGCGGTTGATGAAACCATCCGGCTGCTGAAGCGCATCACCAATACACACAGCGGAATGAAGGAACACAATACGATCCGATTGGTACAAGCGTTCATAATCAACCGCATCATGTACGTGGCCTCCTACCACAAGTGGCAAGCCACCGAACGAACGAAACTCGACTGCATTATTCGCAAGGCATACAAACGCGCCATCGGACTACCTATTAACACGAGTACCGACAAACTTTTCGAACTGGTGTTACACAACGCCTTAGACGAGTTAATCGAAGCGCACTACGTCGCGCAGTATGAGCGGCTGGCAAAGAGCCGCACGGGCCGAGACATCCTCGAAACTCTTGGAATCCCCTAACACACGCAGTACGGTGAAGAGGTTGCGACATCCAAACAGATTCGCGAGCGCATCGTCGTTCCACCGTTGCCCAAAAACATGCACCCGACGCATCACGTTGGACGACGAAACAGGCGCGCGAGAGATCTTGAAAGGAAATTTGGCAACAGTAAGGAAACGGTGTACGTAGACGCGGCCCGTTACGAGCGCCGGCGCGGATTTGTGGTCGCTATAACGAAAGGAACCATAGGGGAACTTGCATTGCGAGCGCCACGATACGCACGGAAGAGACGGAGGCGGCCGAAGAAGCGGCGATAGCCCTCGCGATAGCCACTACGGACGCCACAGTTATAATAAGTGACCCGCAGGCCGCGATACGTGGCTACGCCAGCGGCCGGATCTCCGGGGAAGCGGCCCGCATCCTCCAAATTCACGAAGGCAATATCTGCTGCAAAAATGACAGTTTCCTCCTATGGACCCCCTCCCACACGGACCCAACGCTTGCGGGCAATGAGGCGGCCGACGCCGCGGCTCGAGAACTTACACTCCGAGCCCCGACGACCGCGGACAGTCCTGACGCCCTGCCCAGCACGCGGGCGATGCGGGAGTGGACGTGGGGGATCGAATGACCACTTTCAGAGACATCACATAACACTATAGATTGAACAGAAGTACCCACCACCCCACGCCAAACTAAACAAGAAACAGGCGGTTGCCTGGAGACAACTACAGACACACACATATCCAAACCCGGTGATCCTTCGCCTTTGCTACCCAGACATTTATAAGTCTGACAAGTGTAAAGTGTGCGAAGCCAGAGCGACGCTGCAGCACATGCTGTGGGCATGCACAGGTAGCGCGCAGCAGGATCCCCTTATTAGGAACGGGGTAGACATGGCAGTTTGTGAGCGCGGGGCGCGATGGGAGGCGTGCCTGCTCAGCCACAACCTCGCCGATCAACTCTGGGCTGTACGGTACGCCGAGGACGCCGCCCGTGGCCAAGGGCTCGAGGCCGTCACCTAGGCTGAGGTGCTTGTCGACCTACCCCGACCAAATCACCGGACCTACTTGTTAAATAAGGTTCAACACAATGCGTTGTCGGGCTAGTTGGTGTGAATCCATCGTGCTTATTTAGCGCAAAAAAACAATACACAGGAAGGAAGGACAGGACAAAGCGCTTTGTCCTGTCCTTCCTTCCTGTGTATTGTTTTTTTGCGCCAAATAAGCACGTTGTTAAATAAAGTTTTCTTTCTCTCTCTTCGACACCCTGTTATGGTGCGGCCTTACCGCATATTCGGCACCAATATTTAAAATAAGCGTGACCGCTCCAGTCATATCACAATTCACTGTTGCTGAGCAAAGTCGTCTAACTGGCGACTCCCAGTGACACCGTGTGTATGTGTGATTGCCATCGAAACTATTAACATCGCTGTAAAAGTACATCATCAGTGGTTTTCTTTCGTTATCTACGCATTCTGGGTATAGTACTTGCCAATCAATCGTATTTTCCCTAAGTACAACGCAAGAAAGCGACTATTAGGAGTTCCAACAAATTGTCTATACAGGTGCCCTATGGTAGCCTACAAATTATGAATACTGATTGAACTGTCTAAGAAAATCACCTCCCCATGAGCTAAGAGAAGAAAATGCGTGTATAAGGTTAAGCTGAAATATTTAGTATCGTGGTATTGCAGCTTTCATTCTCAGAATTCAATTTCTTCGAAGTTTGACCAGCACCATACTTACGGCTAATGGCCGAATACTAATTCCTGTTTCTTCACCTGCGTCTCTGGGTATGCTGTTGTACTTGCTTTCGTTGATAAATACCTCTTCGCAATGTTCAAATTCACCTGCAATTACAGAACGAATCCCACAGTGTGTAATGGAGGAGACCTCTGCTGTCTGTTCGACAAATATAGGTGCGTCGCTATACACCCGTGTGGGTATATAGCGCATCTTCACTTTACAGTCTACTAAAGTATTTATTGAGCGCATTTGACAACTACGTTAGGCGGAAACGGAAACAAAGTTCAAGTGACACTGTAAGTGGGACTTACCATCCAGAATTGTTTCCTTCGTCCTCTTTCCAACAACTTTGGTAGCAAGAGTGAAAGCCGGCGCCACCAGAAATTGTCCTGGCTCGGCAATCAGTGTCAATTCCGACGAAGTTGAGAAGTATTCCTTAAGTGCTGATCTGATAAGTCGGCACACCTTTGAATATAAGAGTAAAAGCAATCACACAATGCTTTGCCGTATATACCGCCACTATTTTGATTACATTAATTATCGTACCAGTAGTTTTTGGTGTAGAGCACCTAACAATCCATTGTAGAAACCGCAATAATATTAAGAATTCCCAAAGTATTTTTGGTACATCTGTTTCAGGAACACCTTACAAAGCATAGGCGGAGACTACGGGGTGGCTCGGGGGCTCGAGCCCCCCCTCCCCGCCGAACTTTCCAAGGGGGGCACAGCCCCCGCCGGAGCCCGGAGAGGGGGATCGTTATGTGTAGTTCAGAAGTATAGTCGTAAGGGGCTGAACGCTCTCAGCAAAGCGTTAATAATATTGATAAATGATGCGCTAATACACGCGAAGATGATGAACTCCCATGGGTAGGAAAGCGTGCATTGCTTTCCTCCCCATGTGAGTTGCACATAGGTCCGGCTAGCAAGCACAGCTTGCGGCGAGGCCACACTCGCCGATCCACGTGCCTGGCGTGTCAACGACCGGCGATGAAAGAAGTTACACCTCCTTTCGGGACTGTACCACGGGAGTACAAAGGCTGACTGCACAGCTTCGACAGCGTATTTTTGAGGGGTTACGCCTTTTAAGAGGATAATGGCGGCGCCAAGGGAGCCCTCTTGTTAAAGCGGTTCGCTGCAGCGGCGGCGGAAGTCCAATAATTGGCCTATACGAAAAAACAAGCTCTCTAGCCACTTTTCTTAATCTAAGTCTTTAATATTGAAATTAAAAACTGGCCCAACGTTTCGAGACCCATTCGTTCTCCTCATCAGGGGTGACTGTCCGGCCGGCTCCGAAGCTAGCGACTTTTCTTAGTGATTGTCCCTCTCTCCACCGTCATTCCTCTCGCCTTTCTTGTTGCGGAGTTGTTTTCTCCATTGGTTCCGGAGATCATGTATATCCACACTCGGCAGGGTCCCAGTTGAGCCGTTGATATTTCAAGGTGCTGTTTGGGCATGCCACGACTCTAAGAACTGCATTTTGGTTCGGTTACCTTCCGTGTCCGAGGACCCGGGCGTCGTCGAAGTTGATGTGATGGTCTTTCTTTTCGCTGTGTTCTGCGAGCGCGTTCGGCGTAGCGTTGAAGCTACGTACGTCATTTTGGTGTTGCCGTATCCTTTCTGGAAAGTTTATTGTCTCGTCGATGTAAGTGGCGTGGCAATCGGCGCACGGAACCTCGTACACTAGCCCGGGGAATCTTTCTTTTGGCAGCCGGTGTTTTGTAATTCATTTTTCAATTACGTTGATACGTTATATGAGTACTGACACAAAAATTCTACATCTTGTTTTCTTTCTTTTGCAATAAGTAGCTAATGACCCACTTACCCCGGCGGCAAACCTCGAGGGCTAGAGCGCGCGATTGTTAATATTTTGTATACGGTTTTGTGGAGCCCAGATGCACTTTCCGTTTCAAAGAGCGATGAGTGAGGCGGCACCCAGGATGGTATTCATGTAAACATAGCTGACTACATGTGCACACAAAGCCGCGTTCGCATGACCACCGCGCGGACAACTCTTTGGAGAGAAGGCTCCCTGGGTGCTGCTGTAACCCCCTCTGGGAAGTTTCAAACATGCGTGATCCCTCAAAAATGTGCTGCCGAAGCGAGGACGTCAGTTTGTACTCCGGTGCAGTTCTGCCCCATCTTTCCCGTCGGAAACGTCTGCTAGGATGAGCGCTCTCCCAAGAATCATGACAGTAACACAAACTTGTCACGCAGGTGGCGACTGGTTGTTTACATGAAAAACAAAAGCGCGTTTCGCATGCAGTGGTGCGACACGCACGTTAAAATTGATATTAAATATGTTCTAAGCTATATCAGCCGTTGATATTTCGTAGATGATGCGTGTTTGTCGACGCAAATCTATCCCGCAAGTTATCTCGATCGCCTTAAATTTTGTGTCAGTACTCCTTTAACTGGTGTTTAATTCACTGGGTCATGATTGCATGACAATGTGAGTAACAAATGTGAAGTGCAAGTAATCATCGAAAGTTGAAAAATTATTTGCACGAAAGTGACTTGCTGTGACGTTTTTTCTTCTCTTGTACTCTCTGTGTCATTTGGAAATACATTGCTATATTTATTGTAAAGTAAACATTTCTTAGACAAGAAAAATGTCAGGTATGAATTTACAGCGACGTTGATGCGCTCGCGGCCGGACTGGAGAAGCGACGCGCGCGCATTTGCGCGCGTCGCTCCTCCAGTCCGGCCGTGTGGCAGCTTGCCTGTTTGCATCATCAGAAAAAAAAAAAGTTAAATTGCCTGAGCGCCCCGGCGTTTTTCAAAAATACGGGAAAGGGTGAGGAGGAAAATTAGAGAAAGAAGGACAATAAAGGGTAATTGGAGAATGGAGGACAGAAGACCGCAGCGAAGGTCTCGTCGGCCCCCCACCCCCCCCCCCCCCCCCCAGAAAATGAAAAAGTCTCCGCCTATGTTACACAGCGTAATAATCGTACGATTTCTCGTGTTTCTATATACACCTTGATGCTTCAATGCAGAAGCGAGGATTCGGTGACAGAAAGCTGCTGTGAGAAAAAAAGACAATGACGCAGAAAGACACAGGACAAGCGCTGGATTTACAACTGAAAGTTTATTGAAGAAAATCCTCCCCCGACTCGCCTCCGACCGGCGGCGTATGCGTGAATTTCAGGTATCTGAGCAGGGCCGTATGGAAATTGAGCAAGCTTAAGAATCGTGCCCACCTCTCTCAAATACAACTAAATAAAGCGTTGAATTATAGAGAGTCTTGGTTTTTAGCGTTTAGAACAAAAAGGTGAACGATTTAGAGTACATCGTACTACATGGACTTTCTCGAAGTGCCACTATGCTGTAAGCTTGGTGCCAATGCTAGGTTGTCCATTGCCGTTAAGAACAATTTTTGTATCCCACAAATTTAGCTATCTTTTGCTGTTTGTGGACAGAGTGGACAATACGGGAAGGTCTCGTTTATAGAACTACACCTTTCAACAGTCTTTTCTTTTATTGGTCTTCTTCCTTTTGTCCGACCAACACCTCGTTTTCTTTTGTTTCTTTAACAGTCTAGACGAGGTTGCAGCGAAAGTAAATTATAAAAAGAAGCTCTGGAAAAATAAAATAATATAAAGAAACATCAAGTTGATGTCTAGAGTCGTATGGGGTTGAAGTTATACCGCAGCATGAGTGTAGCACAGAAAAAATTCTTTAACCATCAAGGCAAGTAATAAAACTTAACTAAAGAGAAGTAGGTGTGCACCGTATTGGATATGCGGGTATTAACCAGGGAAATGCGGGTATGAGCCTCACGCGAGCGAGCGAGCGAGCGAGCAGCAAGCAAGCAAGCAAGCAAGAAAGAAAGAAAGAAGAAAGAAAGAAAGAAAGAAAGAAAGAAAGAAAGAAAGAAAGAAAGAAAGAAAGAAAGGCTCATTCCCACGCCGAATATGTGGGCATGAGCCAGCCCACCTAAAGTTAACCTACAGTCTACTCTAATGAACCAAAAGTCCACTTCGCTAAACCAAAAGTACAACAAACGCTAGAGACTAGCGTCATTCAAAGCAGTTAAGTGAACATTGAGGTCGCGTTTCATTTTTTTACATTCTTAATGAATAAAAAATGGCTGGAGGCGAAACCATTTAACGCCAGCACAAGTGTCTTGTAAAAAAGGAAGCTAATATCGAAAAACCGAAGCATGTTGTGTGCAAACTTTGTCGAGCGCTTCAGCCGCTGCAATTCTCCCGAAAAATATTGAGCTCGCTAATTGCCTCTGGTTGCAATTATCTTTGCACACCAGCACTTACAAATTGTCCACATGGAGAAAACTGCGTTGAACTGTTCCTCCCAAGCGTCCCGCAAGTTTTCTGCTGAACCTACCAATTAAAATTTCACTTAGGTATTGGGCCGCCGCGTACCCTATACACACCCCTGCCTGAATACACATGCCACCGTTAGCTTGCACCTAGAACCGTATGTGATCTGTTCGTTTTGTTGGTTTGATCGCTACATAAAGATTGTATAATTTTACCCGAAAAACTCGGCTACCTGTCACACAATTTCTACTTCGTACGAGTATCAAGAGTGACGCGGCGAACATGTAATGATAACAGTTACTGCTGTTGTTTTGAGTTTGAAAAAGATGAGTTACCGCTCTTGTGAGGTAAAATGCTAAGTATTCAAATATTCTTGCGTTTCTTTTGCACCTTACATGGTTTGTAGGTCGCACTTGTCACGCATACTTCCCTAACATTTTAATTAGGCAAACCTGCAAGAGAGAAACATTCTACACAGTACAGAACTCGAGCCAGAACACCTACACATCCACAGGACACTTGCGCACGCGCTAATAACATGGTGAAATCACTATCACTTGTTCGTTCAATAGCGATGCATTCCATGCGCCGCATCTCAGAAAGGAAAACAACAATAGTATAGCACATGTAATTGGAAAACTACGGCCACACTTCCATCTACAGTGTTTTTCGCAGCGTATAGTATTAACTTCCTGGGCATTTGCGCCACTTCCCTAGTACACTGATACACTACTTGACAATAAATAACTCATGCAATTCTCACCTGGGCGAACTCTTCATTCTTCTTGGCAATCATCGGAAATCCGCCACCAATGTTAAGTACTGTCATGGAGAAACCCATCCGTAATCCTAAGTCGAACACTGAGCGGGCATTCCGAACTGTTAGCAAAAATGCATCGTCGGTAACAGAAATAACGCCCACGTCAAACCTGCAAGTGCCAAGATGGAGTTAACCCCGTGAGCTCCCGCTGGAAAGCAGGGGGAACAGGAATTTGGTACATCAACAAATAGTGCCTCAAGCGGCTGTGACATACAGAAACACGCGTCGCTTCTTCGAGAGGTCGGGCTTGTTACGCGCTCACCACGGAAGCAGATATGCGGGAACGTCTCATAAAGGAATAGCTTTGATGTGCCTAAGCGCACATAGCATGTTCATACTACCGTTTTGTTCGTCGAGAACTTGGTTTAAATTCCATGATTTTCACAAAAAAACGTGGTGCCAGTCGGACTGTTTTGGAATTGTTTCGCAGTTGTCTGAAACGTCTCAAAAGCGGGTCATGGCACGACGAAAAGTTAGACTGAAGTTCTTTCCATAACAGAGTCCCAAAAACGAGTGAAGAAAGGGAAGACATTGGTTTTTTTTTTCTTTTTTTTGCTTCTCCCTCGTTCTGGCTATTTTCGTCTCAGCAATCTATTCCTTTGCAGTGCTGGTTCCGCATGGTTTCGGAGCCATCTGTGTAGTAGGGAAGGTAGGGGCTATAGTGAGCGATAGGTCGTTTCGAGACAACAAGGATAGCCTCCGCTTTGTATTTTGTCGATTGTACATGGTTTGCCCGCTTCGAGCGTTCTCTCTGATAAGGGAGAGGAGAGAAGGATAGTTAAGAAGGTCGAATAATGACAAAAGCAGCCGACCAAGCAGGCCATCTGCTGACGCCTTTGCCCTTACGCGAGAAGGCAGCACCGTGGGTTTCAGGCTAAATTATTATGACGTTTTTATTGTTCGGAGATACCCCAAAAACGATGCGGTTGGTGTTCGGGCTTGTCGATTAGAACGTCCCTGGGATGGTGCTGTGATATCGATGTATTTGCTTTTATTAGCTCAGATTTCGAAGCAATCGTAATTCTCTAAAGGTTCTAGAGAAAGGAAACTGCTTAATTGCAAAATCACTGTGAATTTTTGCGCCTGTGTCCCCGTGCTTGTAGAAAACTGGTAAACTCAGCGAACAATACGACAGAAGAATACAACGAACGCAGAACAAGCGCTACTAGCAATTAATCTTTATTGTGAAGCACCTCCCTGCGCATACGCAGCGGTGCCAATGTGGGCCAATCGTCCTGTAAATATGTGAGTCTGCTGTCTGCTGTGAAACAGTGCGTGCAGCTCGCTTATTTGCACAAAAGAGAAAGACTTATCTTAAGAGCAGGTTTTGTAAGAAACGATATAGGCCACGCAATTTCTTCCAAATTTCCGAGGTTTTCTCCCTTACGTGAGGGAAGCGTGCTGGGTCGCATGCACGATAGGGTTCAAAACTTTTGGAACCACGTGTATCAGAGATGTGCTTCAGAGTACCGTGCGGGCATAGCCAGTAAAAATCGCAGAGCACTGGGTTCTTCGCATCATTGCTATAGCGGTGACTGCATGTCGGAAAATATATGTGCATCGTGCCAATTCAGCGTTTTCCTCGGCCGTATGTTGACTTCTCACATCCGCTTTACATCGAGGACCGAATTCAGAAATACTGTATAAACAACTTAATGAGCAAACAGACAATGAAGCCTAGGAAAGCATAGGGGAAGTCACTTGTGGTATTGTAATTGTGGAGAAAGTAGAAAGGAATTAAAATGGACGAAAAGACAAACCTGCCTTCGGTGGGAATAATACGTACATAAATACCCAATAAAGTGGACGGAGGGACGACCGGCCTTCGTAGCTCAGTTGGTAGAGCATCGGACGCGTCATCGGAAGGTCGTGGGTTCGGTTCCCACTGAAGGCAGGTTTGTCTTTTCGTCCACTTTAATTCCTTTCTACTTTCTCCACAATTACAATACCACAAGTAACTTCCCCTATGCTTTCCTAGGCTTCATTGTCTGTTTGCTCATTAAGTTGTTTCTAACAAATAAAGAACGAGCCCTTGACCCCTTCCCTTTCGTTGTATAAATAACTAGAATTACTTCATTATCATAAAGCCGCTTCCTTGTAATTCTAAAAGGCTTCTTGCAAAAAGGTTGTCTTTAGAGACGATGACTTTGTTGCTGTCTTACAATGTAGATCAATATCGTTTCTAGGCGAGTTAATGAAGCGAGCTTACATAAGCCGCCGTTAAAGGGCAACTCCGGCGGTTTTTTTCACCGTGTTCTGATATCAATGTTTTTGAATAGTACTGATAGACCTGTAGCAGCCAGGGTGGTTCAATATGCTCAGAAACGCACCAATAATTTTAAATAACCGAACGAAAGGCGCGTTCAAACCGAAACCGAAACGGGTAGACACTTCTTGCAGCGTATGCGATGACGTCACAGCCATCCCGCCGTCAGAAATATGGAGAAAAATCACAGTGGCGAGGTCATCCGACGATGTATTGAGTTATGCCAGCTTTTCTGATCTTGACAGCGACGATTTGAACGCTGAAGTACCACCGTTTTGCTTCTGAAGTCCCGCAGGCTCGGGTAGGCAGTGTTGAACCTGATGACGTCAAAAACACAGGGTGGCCCGCAGGGGAATCCGCTAAAAAATTGAAAACTAAATGACTTGCAACCGCCTGGTCTGGAATATATTATTACAGTGCCGAGGGGAATACATATTGAAAATTTCATTAAGATCAGTGGACACTGAAAAATCGCCGGAGTTGCCCTTTAATACATTTCCTGTGCATTAAGTGTTTCTCCTTTTCCTTTTTTCGCCTTAGTATTTTCCCAACCTACAATTGATTGTAACACAGCATATAAGACGGCCGTCCATATTTCCGGTCCTTGCCTTCTCTCTGCGGACCGTGCACAAAAGTAGTGATATAACACTTGCGGCATTTTTTTTTTTTTTGAACGGACTAATTCACCATTTGACAACACCAACAAGTGGCGTCTGGACACTTTTGCGACTGAAATCTGTATACTGAACAGAACTGCGAGACGCTAAATCACTTCGGCATTTTACATATTATGAGCGATGACAGGGTATTTGAATGGGCGCTTATTGCGACTGAAGCCATGACAATTGAACAGTGCAGGTTGCTGAGTTCTATTTATTTCTTCAGTTTATAAGGTCCGATGGAATGCAAGGGACACAAATAAGGTTACGGGAGAAGAGGAGCCTTTTCTAAGCCTACGTATTTTGAGTGGGCTATTCTTTAATTGAATCCGGCCCACCATCACACTTAAGGGGACCCTGAACCACCCCTCGGGCTTGGTTTCGAAAACGGCACGGTGTGTATTGAAAGCTCCTTAGGGCCTAGCCTTGTCGTCCGCGTCTCTCACGTTATACAAAATCGAAACCCAATCAATCCAGTATATGACAGCACAATTAGACCCAGTCTAATTAATGTGACAATAATTAGATCATGCTTACCTAAATTAGGATTAAGTCAAGCCTAAGTGAGCGCACACTCTTAAGTTACACCTAATTAAGCTGAACATTAAAGGCGTAATCCATTTTAATCCGCACTATAATTCACCTTAGTCAACCCTAATCTGCTGTAGTCCTTAACCCACCTTAATCTCTCATAATCTACAGTAATCCGCTCTATTAGAGCGGATTACTGCCATAGTGCACATTAATACACTTCAATCTGTCGTAATCCACCCTAATGCGCCGTAATCAGCTCTAATCCGCCCAAATCTACCCTAATCTGTCCTAGTCCTATCCACCTTATATAAAAAAAAAAGATGGGCACGACTCCAGTCATGTTATTGAGTTCGAGTAATAGAAAGCGGCGCATTGGAGTACCACGGCGTATAAAGTCACCTACAAGCACTGATCAATGATTGATTAAAGTTTACGACTCATTTAGCATTTCTTAGAGGCTGCTGGCATTAATTTGGTAGCTTCTTGGAAAACTATATTGATCGTGAATTTTGCACCGCAACGTTCGCGTCGACGCCGAGGTAGTTTACGGACACCTTCCGATGGCATCTATGAGAATTACGCGTTAACAAATACATTCTTACATATTTCAAGCGACTATTTTGCGTAGGCCCTCACAACGCAAAGAGAAACCAGCGCACGGCACGCTCGCGCTTTGGGTTAAAAAAAAAGACAAAAAAAAAACGCGCTGGAAAGGGCGCCCACACGGGCGCGGTGGGCGTGTCTGCCATCGGCCAATAGCAGCTATGCTCCTTGTACATACTCTATGACGAAACAAGGCATATATACAAGGAGCGTGAGGAGAAGCCTCTTGAGTTGAGGGCTCCTGACGATGTGGAAACTTCGTGCTCCGCTTGTGAACGCTACGCTTCGCGGATGAATACAGCATTTGGGGGGTGGTTCGGGGTTTTTAGTTTCATATCTTCCATCGCTCATGGTGAACTGAGGCTAGTGATGAAGCACGTGGCGCTCCATTTGGGCCATTCCCATAACATCAACATGAAAAAAAAAAGTTGAATAAATTTGCCTACGTTATCCCGTCCTTTCAGAGGTTTTCAATTTAAGTAATATATCGAATCCATGGCCACAGATAAAGGCAAGTTGTCACAACACCACTGGCTAAAATGAAGCTTCCTGGTGCAAGCTGGCATACTCACGAAACACCGACGATGTTCAGACAATTTTCCTTTGCAATTTGCATCAGCTGCTCAGCTTCCTCTAAAGAACATCCGAATTGATCATTGAGGAACGCTTGCTTTGAGGAATCATGCACAGCAATGCGCAGGAGCAACCTGTAACACGTGGCACAGATTATCACCTGATGATTAATGTAGCCACACTTAGCAAAAAGCGAACAGGCTGCTGGAAGTGAACCGTATACAGCATCCAAAGTAAATTATGAGATGCACAGTAACTAAAGAAATCGAACACAATCACCGCAACGCGTGTTTAAGATTACATTACTACGTCTTTTGTTTATTCGGCCAACAACAAATGAAACAAAAAAAAAACTATGTTGCGTTCATAAACGGTTATGACTCCGCCAGGCGTCCAAACGGAACAGCTGAATGCGACGAGCCTGGGAGGGTCCCAAATAAAGACGGAACGTTGCACCTGGAATAGAATGACTTAGACTATATAAGTAAGAAATGAATGCAGTAAGATATGAGTGGTGGTCCTTCCACTGCTGGCCTGATGGGCATCACCAATTAGCGCGTTAGCTTTCCCGTACCCATGGCATCAGATTTCTGTTATAAGAACTCCCTAGCTTTGGCCTAATGAAGAACTCACATGGTATGAATCTGCGTCACTTGTATTTTTTTTTTTTCAATTTGCATCTTGCAAGTCATTCAGTTGCGCACCTGCACGTTAAGTCTCAAAAATTAAAATGTTGCTTGCACTTCTTTCGACACATTTCCTCGCAGTTGTAAACGGAATTTCGTGTAAGATATCGATAATAAAACTACTCTCACAGACGGTGATACTGACGGCAACTAATGCAAATAAATCGGCTTACTCTCTTATGTTAAAACCCTTTTAATTCCTATTGGTTGAACCCGCTTTTACGAAAGAAAGCTCTAGTAACGCCTACGTCGCACTCCCGAAATATTCTTCTTTGAAGCTGTATTTAATCTAACAAAGCGACAGCGTAAGCAGGGGTGCGATCGGAGATCTTTGTTCGGAGCAGAACGTGTTCACTCGCTGCGACGTCACGAAGCGGGGGTGCGCCTCTCGTTGAGCGCACTGCGGATACGGCGGGACTTAGTGCAACGCAGGCTTTCAAGATTGGTCACTCTACTTTATTTCTATCTGCTTTGTGACTGGGTGGCCCGTAAAATATGCGAGAAAGGAAGGTATAGAGCAGCCAATCGCGAAGCGGCGATCACCTAGAAAAATTGACGAACTTGTTTTGTTGTCTTCTTGCAAATAAAGCACAATAAAAACGAAATGTTTTTCACCTTCGAATGAGAAATAATGCTCTATGAAAACAAAGAATTTCCTTTCGTGAGCTGAAACGCATGACTAGCAACGAAAACGTGGTCATGGAAAAACGTGGCCACGCCCCGACGCTTACGACGTAAGCGTTGCCCAGGCCAATGACATGCGGTGAAAGCAAAGAAAACCGAACGCGTTCGCAAACAACGATCTCCGATCTCCCCACAATTTGCGTAAATAGTGACAAGTTCTGCTCCTGCGGAATTCTTGCACTGTGCCCTGAACGTGTATTTCTGAGCGGTGAGCTTTGGATGAACAGCTTGCTCCACCGCCAAGACTGCTACGCTGGGGATTGGGGCTGCAGTCACACTTTATTTTTCGTATTTAGTGGGCCTCATCCGCTGAAAAAAAAATAACCGCGTGAATCATACCTCGTTTGAAACTTTCCATTTTGACCTCCCATAATTGCCCACTAGTTAGTTACGAGTACGATAAGAATTAGAAAGACAATGAGAACGAGAGCGTTACCTTGATTTAGAGGGGACGTGAAACGTTCTCTCAAAATTTTGTACGACGTGTGTATTAGCAATCCCGGTCCTGAAATTTATAATACAGGCTGTTTCATTGGATCGTCTGCGTAGATTTACAGCAATAAAAACGCGGTTTTGATTCGACGGCGTGCGTTCTCGTCAACTCTGCAGCTGAAGTCCTTATTCACCACCATGGCCTCCGAGATTAACGCGTCCCCGGAGACGATAGAAAAACAAGCCGTACTCCAGGCTTGCTTCTGCTCGTGTACTCTACGATGTCAGTGCACGTTAAAGAACCCCAGGTCTCATAATCAAAGCTGGTTTTGGGACGTAAAACCGCACAAATCAATCAATCAAGTCTCGCTTTACACGGAGGCATCACACAGGTACGTACTTGCTCTAGCTGTTTTCTCAATTTGTAGCTTTCATAAAAATGTAATATTTTAGAGCAAACGATGGTTACAGACCCGTTTACGTTTTTAAATGTCTTGAGGTGACGTCATTGAACAGCCTGTGGCATTGCATGGTTGTTTCGGGAGCATAAGAATACTAGAAATTCAAAATGGCTTTGTTGACTGTACGCTGAATATTCCGCCGATATATTTCGGTATCAACATGTGGAATGCTTATTAAAGCAAGGAAATTACAACTGCGCAGCTCCAAGTTCTTTTCACGACCCCTTTAACCAATTCAAAATCAGCAAATAAAAACAGAAGCAGTTTCCCTACTGGGCTTCGAACAACACCAACGTGGTCTTACTCACATTCGAAGTTCGTACTTTAAAAGCTCTTCGTAAAACAGATGAGACAGCCTGTGTAGTCATCAACAACAGGAACACACACTGGGTGGAATTTACCTTGCTTTCACGTCGCTGATCCTTTTCATGTCAGCTGCTGAGTCACAGCACATTAGTCGTACTCCACACTCTTCGGCGTACTTCAGGTGCGAAGGGCATTTTGTCGTGCTATTGTATAGAATGCGGTCCTCTTTCACTCCCATCTCCAGCAAAGTTCGCATTTCGTGCTATTAAAGGACAATCATGATGAGCCAATTTAGATTTAATGTAGAAAATCGTGCAGGGAAAACTACGAAACATAACATCAGTTACCCGCATAAAGATGCCAAGGTTCCCTTAGGTCGGTGGTATAACCGTTGCTTATTTAACACTGTTTCACTATTTTGAAGCATGGGCTCTGACCATAAAATAACTCAAATTAACCATGTGTGAATCTAGAATAGTATTTATATGCAAAACAAACGCAATGTTTGTAAGTCTTGTTCGCATTGCCGTTTTTCTTTCTTCCAATACGCAATAGTAAAAATCAACCACAACAACCTGGCACAGCAGGGCAAAGCCCTCTCCCCTATTCTTTGTAGTTGACATAATAATTGATGCGGTTTTACGTGCCAAGACCACCTGTGATTATGAGGCATGCGCACAGTGGAACGCTCCGGAGTAATTTTAACCACCTGGGGTTCTTTAACGTGGACATAAATCTAAGCGCACGGGTGTTTTTTTTTTCCATTTCGATCCCATTGAAAGGCCCTTATCGATTTCGCAATCTCGACCTTCGCAAGCCAACAACTAGCTGGTAAGGTACCCCGGCGGGTTATCACGGCGGGTTATCTAATCGCTTAATTTTATGCAGCCCTTGCCACGCTTGCCTTCTCCTGGAATTTTCTCTTACCCTAATGACCACCGGTTGTCTCGCTTTCTCATGACGTGACCTACCGATTAGTTTAGACTGTGTCAGTAAAATGCGTTTGTTCCCTGATCCAGTCGAGTCTCGTCTTGTCCCGTAACCTTGCACCTATAGTTTTCCCTATAGTTAGCTATGGTTCATTGCTCAGTGCCTCGTCCTCAGTTTCACTTGAGCCCCACTTTTTTTTTTTCCTATAGGTTTCCTGGTGTATAACCGTTGATATATACTGATATATACTTTTCGTGCGCGTAATATTGGTACAGTTACATTCATGACCTGAGAAAAACTGCCAAATGCACTCAGCTCCAGTCTTATTCTTGTAATTGCTCGGGTCTCATGGTTTGTATCTGCTGTCACTACCTGACCTTATATGCATTTCCTTGCCACTACCTCTGCCTCGCTACATACCCGAGGCTCCTGAACGTGACTCTAGATGTCTGCATATTATCATCTCAACTAACAAACTTGAAACTCAGTCTATGCCCGTTAGCCTCTCAGTATATCCTTCGCAAATATTAGAAAAACTATCATCAATAATACTCCAAAATGCCGCTTCTTTTGAGAATTCTATAGAATTCTCGAAAGTAGCTACAGAATAGTATTCCTCACATGCATGTAATGCCGCACTCCTTCTGTCCTTCTCTCGCCCTTTCTCCATATTTGTTTTTTATTCGCCTATCCAGAGCATTTTTACTGCCAAAAATAACTTAGCGCCACCAGCAAGCTGGAGGGTTTCGAAACTTATGGAACGAGATAAAGCTGTACGGCTGTAGTTAAGTAAGACGCATAAGGCGAAAGGTATGATGGTCAGCGCAACGCACTACAATGTACGTGACGGTTTCGGCTGTGACTGAATTGGGCCAACTGTCTTTGATGAACGAACTGGCTACACATCGTGTGCCAATGTGAAATTTTGGCGAGAACACGTATAGAATGTACGACCACACGCGATAAAGCGAGTATTGCCACTGAACAAGAGATAACACTCGACACTGTGTGTTCGTAATTACAGCAGGCAAGGGTGCTCGGCGATACCATTTACGATTGTGAACGAACAAGCGTCAATTACTTTCATATTTACAGCATCTGATTTGGGGCCTTCCTGCGCTTTCTGGCCGTGTTCTGACGGCGTTCTGCGTTTAGAGAACAAGCAACGATACTGAGATCTATAGTAACAGGCTAACAGAGTGGCCAGGTTTCTCCTCGCATAGTTGCATTTGTCATGTGGCTTCTCATCTAGGAGAGTATAAATCACGTCGTGCAATTACTAAGCCAACGTCAATCCCATTGTAGGCCTCAGACAAAGTGCATCCCGTGGTATTAATCATTATCATCATCATCACCAGCCCATCTTATGTCCACTGCAGGACAAAGGCCTCTCCCAATCCTCTCCATTCTTGCCTATCCTGCGCGAGCTGATTCCATTTGACGCCTGCGAATTTCTTGATTTCGACCCCTCTCTGTCGTCCGCGGCTACGCTTGCCATCTCTTGGTATCCATTCCGTCGTTCTAAGTGTCCATCGGTTATCTAGACTTCTCATAGGTGGCCTGCCCATGTCCATTTTTTATTCTTAAGGTCGGTTATTATGTCGGCGACTCCTGCCTGTTCCCTAACCTACTCTGCTCTCTTCCTATCTCTTAGAGTAACGCCTATGTTTTTTGGTTCCATCGCCCGCTGTGTGGTTCTTAACTTCCTTTCTCGCTTCTTTGTAATTCTCCAAGTTTCTGTCCCGTATGTTAATACTGGCAAGATGCAGCACTTATATAGTTTCCACTTGAGTGATAGTGGTAGATTTCCTTTCATGAGTGGGGAATTTCTCCCGTACGCGTGCCATCCCATGTTTATTCTACGGTGGATTTCCTTTATTAGGGCGGGTTCTCCTGTCAGTAGCTATCCTAGATATAGGTCTTCTTCTACGACTTCTAATGTCTGGTTTTCGATCGTGAAGACACGTTTTCTCGCAGTGCCACTTAGCATAATCTTTGTTTTCTGCATGTTCATCCTTAATCCTACCTTAGAGCTTTGTCGGATTAAGTCTTCAATCATCTTTTGCACCTCGTCGCCATCATTGCTACAGAGTACTATGTCGTCTGCAAATCGTACGTTACTCAGATATTAGCCGTTAATCCTTAGCCCTTTCTCGTACCAGTCTAGTCTTTTGAAGATTTCTTCCAAACATGCAGTAAACAGCATTGGAGAAATTGTATCTCCTTGTCTGGCACCTTTCTGTATTGGGATTTTCCTGCTTTTCTTAAGGAGCAGTAGGGTGGCTGTAGAATCTTTATAGATGTTGGCTATTGTGTTTACGTAGCTATCGTATATTTCTTGTCCTTACAATCCCTCCAGAACTGCTGGTATCTCTACCAAGTCGAAAGCCTTTTCGCAGTCTATGAAAGTCATATAGAGGGGCTTGTTGTATTCCGCGGACTTCTCGATTACTTGACAGATCACATGAAGGTGGTCTATGGTGGAGTATCCTTTCCTGAACCCTGCTTGCTCTCTTGGTTGATTAAATTCAAGTGTGGCCGTTATTCTGTTTGAGATAACCTTTGTGAAAGTTTTGTAAAGTGCTGAGAGCAGACTGATCGGCCTGTAGTTCCTCAAGTCTTTAGCATATCCCTTCTTATGTAACAGTAGAGTATTTGCGTTTTTCCAGCTGACTGGTAGAATTGAAGTTTTGAGGCATTTTGTGTATAGTGTCGCGTGCCTTCCAGTTACGAAGTCTCCTCCATCTTTGATCAAGTCGGCGGTTATGCCGTCTTCTCCAGCCGCTTTTCCGTGGGACATGCCCTGGATTGCTTTTCTAACCTCGTCCACAATGACGCATGGAATTTCGGTGTCCTGATCGACATTTATAACCCTCATGGTGGGGAGACTCGTATTTGAGCTGTATCGTTCAGAATAGAAGTCCTCGGCCACGTTGGCTATATCACTGAAGTTATTAACGGTGTTGCCCTGCCTATCTTTGATTGCATACATTATGTTCTTTCCCACGCAAAGCCACCTTTTAGTTGTTTTGATGCTGACTCCTTTTTTTCATGGCTGCTTCTATTTCTTTCTTTTTATGGTTACGTATGTCCCTGACTCTACTTTTACTGATGAGCTTAGACAGCTCGGCAAATTACATCCTGTTTCTTGAGTTAGTTATTCTCATCTGCTGGCGTTGTTTGATCAAATTTTTAGTAGATTCAGAGAGCTTATTTACATCTTGTCTGAGTGCTTTGCCCCCTACTTCGATCGCTGTTTCGGTGATCAGCTTAGTAATGTCTTCGTGCATCTTCTCATATCATCCTTTTCATCCTGCCCTAGAGCCTCATACTTGTTCTTAAGTGCAATTCTAAATTTTTCTGTTTTGGCCCTGACGACATCGAGGTTGGCCTGCTTCCGCGTGATTAACTTTGTCCTTGTCCGCTTTAGATTGAGGGTTATCTTCATCCTTACTACTCTGTGGTCACTAATTCTGACCTTATTAACCACTTCCGTGTCTTGTACATACCTCGATCACTGCACATTGTGAAATCTATTTCGTTTTTCGTTTCTCCGTTGGGGCTTTCCCATGTCCACTTTCTGTCCTTACGTTTCTTAAAGAAAGCGTTCGTAACACGGAGGTGATTTCGTTCTGCAAATTCCGCTAGCATCACTCCTCTCCTATTCCTATCACCTTCGCCGTAGTTCCCAACCGCATATTCTCCTTGTAGTTTCTTTCCTATTTTCGCATTGAAGTCTCCCATAAGAATCATATATTGGGTGTGTACCTTGTTCATTGCCGTTTCTACAGCCTCATAAAACTGTTCTACAGCCTCGTCATTGTGGCTGGTCGTTGGTGCGTAATATTGTATTAGTTTTAGTTTGTATCGCCTATTTAATTTTAACACGATACCTGCTACCCTTTCACTGACGCTATAGAATTCTTCAATGTTACCCGCTATGTCTTTGTGTATAAGGAATCCCACGCCTTATTCGCGCTTCTCTGGCAGTTCCCTGTAGCAGGGAACATGCCCTTCATTAAGCGATAAGTATCCTTCTCCTGTTTTCCTAACCTCGCCAAGGCCAATGATATCCCAATTAATAGCAGTGCCTATAATGTTTATATACTACATTGCAACGCGATACCGTGTCGTCATGTTATGCGGTGCTACGGCAGTAATCATAACATTACAACACCTCGCTACAGAACTGCATCCATGCACAGCTGCGACCACTACATTTGTGTAACATGACGCTTAACAGGGCGTTTCAGCTAACTTGCGCCGCCCCTTAAAAAAATCCAAGTACGCGTTACGGTGATGCTAGCAACTCCGTATTATTCAGTGCCGTTTTGAACAACTCAGACCACTTTTCAAAATTATCTCAGGTAATTCATTAATGTCATTTAATTAACCGAACTTTTAAACCCTGGCTAAAACGCGAACATCTAATGTTGAAGTTGTAAAGCGTGTTAATTAATGTCCAGATCATGTGTTTCTGTGCGAATACTGAGTGTAAAGGCTTTAATTGTATTAGTCTTCTAAGAAACTGCGCCAGATATGAAAAAATACCAGGTGACTAGCGTAGGGCCCTACGCCATTAAAACCCTCAAACGCGCTAAGAACGAACCATCGGTGATGCATGCACACCGCAGGCATGGACAGGCCGAACGGGAGAAAGGTGGGGCCAACCCATATCGTCTTCTCTTGTGATCTATCTAGTACAGTCTGCCTGCATCGATCATCAATAGTTTGTTCTTAGCGCGTTTGAGGGTACTAATATCACTGCGTGCAAGAGCCTAATCGCTTGGTACTTTTGAAATCTCACGCGCTTTCCTTGAAGCCCGATATAATTAAAGCAACTGCACTTGTTAGC
Source organism: Hyalomma asiaticum (assembly GCA_013339685.2). NCBI lineage: Eukaryota > Metazoa > Arthropoda > Arachnida > Ixodida > Ixodidae > Hyalomma > Hyalomma asiaticum. The sequence goes on along the minus strand of CM023481.1, from coordinate 199,298,626 downwards.
ATGATTATACATCCTCTCGACACTAAATAACATGCTTTACAATTCGCCGTATTGTGTTCACACAAACGTTCAGAAGTTGGCTAATTCGTTATTATTAATGAACTGGCAGAGATCATTTTAAAAGTTGACCTGAAGTGGTGATGACGACTGCGAATGATACTACGTTCGTTGCGCCCCCGTATAGCCCACGTAGATATTTTTTTTTTGAAAAGTGGCAGAAATCAGCTGAAACACCCTATGTGTACTGTACATACTATACTCTGTGATGTCCATGAAACATAAAGGCACAGCAAACCTAAAGTGATTGTGTCGACAAGAGGGTGCGATCGCACCTCGCTATGACGCTGTGGTCCCAAACCTTTACTGCTTCAGTACTACTTGGCAGGGTCAGATATTTATGTGTATCATCTAAACGCATAAATAAATGTATTAATGTTTTACGAAAATAGCAACTTATAAAAAGATTCTTGAAAATATTATGTCGCGCACACCTAAAATTCTGTGCACAGTAGAAAACGCAAGGTATCATTCATACTATTCATGGTTGAACGAACATCTTCCAGGAGGTAGCTCGACCTGCCAAATTAGTCTTTACTAGAAACTTTGACATATACGGGTAACAAAACGAAGTGAAAGGGCTCGCATATCCGCACCTCCAAAGTGGAGACAAGGCACAGCAAATAGGCACCAAATACATATAACGGAAGTTGAAATGGACAACCAGGGCCAACCGGGAATAAAGTAAAAAAAACGAAACAAGGGCAGATAACTGGGCCCGAAAGGTGATAACAAAAGTGACCACGAAGATACTGAACTGTGGCAAGAATGAAAAAAAGAAGAACTCATCGGAAGGGAAAATCATCATGATAAGAGAAAGGGCAGTGCTTTTCCAAGAGTTCCAGGTGGCGAGACGAGGACGAAAACGTATCGGAGAAAGTATGTCGGACCCACCAGGAAAACAGACGCCCGCAGCAACGAATGTCTAGGAACGACTGGCAAGCTGTAAGTCAGGATATTCACTAGCAATATGCGTAGAAGGCTTCCATCTCTCAGAAGCGCTGGGATTCAAGGCGGATGAAGATATTAAGCGGCCAGTGGCCCATATATGTAACGAATGTTTACAGTTTGGCGCAGAATAGCAAGCAAGATATTGATATATTAGTACGTCATCCTAGACTCCATAATCATCCCTGCGAACTCTTTCGTTTTGTTCATTATGCTCCGATATGCTGGCAAATCCTCTCGGCGGCCGCACAAAGCCTCCAAAAGCAACCAGATCCCTAACGCGAAAAGTATAGTAAAAAAGGACAGTGGTTCTATAGTATCCAGGCCAAAGGGAACCTCGATCGGATCCCCTGAGGGCCGGGGGGACCCCCTCAACTCATTACCGATGTGAAAAGAAGGCGGAGCCCGCCTATAATTTTGCCTTTAATCAATGCAGCACTGCGGCCGCGTTTGCGTGCGAGTTTGTTATAGTTCGGCGTGCTATCTTATGTGGTTTCATGGTAACACACCTCCGATATACTACTGGATGGGGTTTCATACATGTATAAAAAGACAGCTAATATAGAGTTGTATAAGCTAGATGTGATATCAGAGCATAAGCTTAGCACGAAAACGGTGTACCTTAATTAGCATGATAAAAATGGCCGCACATCTGCTCGCTTCGCAGCAAACGACTTCTAAAGAGGATAATCCTCTGCCACCCCTCATACGGAACACCCTCTATTCTCCCCACTCCTCACGCTCTTTCCATGACAGATGCAATTGAGGTTTTGCCGAATTCAATTCAAATATGCCGCCTTCGCCTTGCTTTCGCGCGACCTCTTTGGACTTTTTTACACTGCAGGCTTAAAGCAGGCTACATAGCCGCGGCTTTTTTCGGCTTGTTTTTAACACATAGTGTGTCTTCAACACAATTTATAACGCGTAGATTTTTCATTTACAAACATTAAAACCAGTCCAGTGTGCACTCCCAAGTACACGCTGCGGAACACGGTTATCTACATACATTTTTCTTCAAATAGGCCTGAGGTTTCTCCTTGCGCTGTATAACGCTGACATATATTACCTGTGCTGCCAGTGCTGGTAGCTCGCTTGGTTTTGGCCACGTAGCTGAATCGACTGACAGGCCGACAAACAGACAAGTTGCTGTCCTGACGAAGACAAGTCCGTTTGTCGAAACGTTCGCCCCAGCGACATTCCCTGTTATCCATCGTTTTTAGCGAACTGTTCATCGAGACAGAGAGACAAAGTTTCTCGCATTTGGGTAGCCCAAGAAGCACTGCCATCTTTAAAAATAAAGGTCTATTAAACGGAGGAAAGTGTGCCCCACAGTGGATGTACGGGTATGAGCCACAAGTAGGAGAGAAAGAAAGTAAGGAAGAAATCACGCTTAGCTCATGCCCGCATTGGATATATATGTAGGTACGAGACAGTCCATGTAAAGTTAACTAGATTCGACCCCAGTAGACCATAATTCTAACTCAGTCAATCAAAACGGCACCAAACTCTGAGGGGTTCGCGTCGCGTTTTTCAATACGCTTAAAGGGACCATTAAGAACGCCTTTAGAATTTTTTAAACAGGAAAATGTTTTATACCGTGGTCCACCACACTCCCACCACGTCATTTCCGTTACGGAAGTGGTACAGTAAAGGATCCAAGCATAAATGACCAAAAGAAGAAAAGCAGAACAATTCGCGTTGACGAGGTACCCCCAACCTCCCATTCCGCGACGAAGGGTGGCCGGCGCTCTCCCGACTGTATCATACAAGCGTATTTTCGAAGGTGTATGAACGCGTGTTATATTCTTCCTTATCTCGCCTCTCCCCTCTCCATCGGTGTGCTGTTTGGCTCAGTGGGCCTGCATCGAACACAATTTGCTTGGGATGGCTCCCCCCCCCCCCCAACTACTCTTGGAGAGTGATGGGACCAAGAAAAACCGTAGTTCGTAAAAACCCGTGTATTCATAGTCGGTGCGTTACGCGCCTAACGGCGGCAAAGACGTTCACGGATCAGTGTAGCGCAAGCAAACATGATTGATGCCTTAATTGATGCCGTGACTATCAATTGTGCCCAGTTAAGTACAATACTTGAATTGCCAGAAGCGTTTGGTCAAGGTCAGGGATGTTAGTCAAGGCATGGAGGTGATGCGTCAACGTGGGTGCATCCGCATCAGACGGTGACGTACCAGCGAAACACCGCTCATCATCATCATCGTCAGCATCATCATCATCACGTCCACGCCTACTGCAGGGCAGAGGCCTCTCCAATAAATCTCCAATTATCCCTGTCCTGCGCTAACTGGGCCCAATTTATCCTCGCAAACTCCCTGATCTCATCTGCCCACCTAACTTTCTGCCGCCCCCTGCCACGCTTGCCTACTCTAGGAATCCACTCTGATACCCTTAATGACCAACGGCTGTCTTGTCTTCGCATTACATGGCCCGCTCACGCTCATTTCTTTTTTTTTCATTTCTATTAATATGTCCCTATCACACGTTTCTTCCCTAACCCACTCCGCTATCTTCTTGTCCCTTAATGTTACACCTACCATTTTCCGTTTCATAGCTCGCTGCGTCGTCCTCGATTTAAGCTGAACCCTCTTAGCGTCCAAGTTTCTGCGCCGTAGGTGAGTGCTGGTAAAATGCAGCTGTTATACACTTTCCTTTTCAGAGACAGTCGTAAGCTACCATTCATCATCTGACAATGCTTGCCAAATGCACCTCCACTCCATTCTTATCCTCCTAATTGTCTCAGTCTCATGACTGGGATCAGGAGTCACCACCTGACCTAAGTAGACATATGCACTCGCTACTTCCAATGCCTCGCCAGCTATCTCAAATCGCTGTGCACGCCCAAGGCTACTGAACATTACTTTAGTTTTCTGCATATTAATTTTCAGGCCCATTGTTCTACTTTGCTTGTTTAGGTCAGTAATCATGCTTTGTAATTGATCTCCCGAGTTACTTGGCAATGTCATCAGTAAGGCAATGTCGTCAGCAAATCTTAGGTTACTGAGGTATTCACAATTATAATCCTTACCCCAGCCTGTTAACAATCCAGTGTTCTAAATACTTCTTGTAAACATACTGTGAATAACATTGGAGAGATTGTGTCCCCTTGTCTTACGCCCTTCCTTATAGGTATTTTGCTGCTCTCCTTATGGAGGACTATGGTGGCTGTGGAGCCGTTGTAGATGACTTCCAGTACTCTTATGCATTGGTCGTCTACGCCCTGATTCCGCAATGCCTACATGACTGCTGAGGTATCGACCGAGTCAAAGGCTTTCTCATAATCTATCAAGTCTCTATATAGGGGCTGGTTATACTCCGCGCATTTCTCTATCACCTGATTAATAGTGTAAATATGGTCTACTGTGGAGTAGCCTTTCCGAAACCCTGCTTGCTCGGTCAGTTGACTCAAATCTAAGGTTGCACCAATTCTGTTAGCGATTACCTTGGTAAATACCTTGTAGACTACCGACAGTAAGCTAATCGGCCTGTAATTTTTCAAGTGCTTTGTGTAGCCCTTCTTACGAATTAGGATGATGTTCGCACTCTTCTAAGATTTCGGTATGCTCGCAGTCATTAGGCATTGTGTATACAGGCTTGCCAGTTTTTTTAGTATAATCTGCCCACCATCCTTTAAGAGATCTGCTGTTATCTCACCCTCGCCAGGTGCCTTCCCCGCTTGCATCTCCACCGTCCTTTAAGAGATCTGCTGTTATCTCACCCTCACCAGGTGCCTTCCCCGCTTGCATCTCTTTGAAAGCTTTCATTACTTCCTCTATCAGTAATGATGGAATGTCAGCCTCTTCTAAACTGTTTCCCCGTTCGCTATTATCCGAGTTATAGCGCCCTACTGCAGAGATCTCTGTAAAATTCTTCAGCTATTGTAACTATATCATCCCTATTCGTCATCACACTGCCTTGCCTGTCTTGTAATGCATACGTTTGGTGTTTGCCTATGCCTAGACGTCTCTTCAACGTTTTCAGGCTCCTTCCATTCTTTAGAGCATGCTCAATCCGCTCCACATTATGCTTTCGTATGTCGGCTGTCTTACGCTTATTGATTAACTTTAAAATCTCCGATATTTCTATTCTGTCAGTTACATTATATAATATTATGCCTTGCCGTTTTATAATCAAGTCTCTCGTCTCCTGGGAAAGTTTGCTAGTAATTTGTCTACCGATCTTGCCTCCTATTTCCATTGCACACTCTGTGAAAGTGCATGTGAGATTATCGCTGACTTCCTGAACGCAAAGGTCTGCTTTCTCTGTTACAGCTGAATATCTGTTTTGCAGCGCTATCCTGAATTCTTCGACTTTGCGTCCTACTGTTAGCTCATTGATCGGTTTCTCTCGTACCAGCTTATTGCGGTCCCTTCTCAAGTCTAGCCCAATTCGAGGTCTCACCATGCTGCGGTCACTGTACCTAACCCTGCCCAGCACTTCCACATCCTGCACCGACGCCATGGTCATCGCATAGTATAAAGTCTATTTCATTTTTGTGCTCGCCATTCAGGCTTCTCCACGTCCACTTCCGATACTCCCGTTTACGGAAGAAGATATTCATGATGCGCAAATTATTTCACTGTGCGAAGAAGTCTACTAATGAGTCCTCTCTGTCATTCCTACAACACACGCCATGGTTTCCGACTGCCTTGTTTCCAGCCTGCTTTTTACCTACCTTAGCATTGAAGTTTCCCATCACAATGGTGTACTGCGTCCTTACTTGAGCCATTGCCGATTCCATATCTCCATAGAAGCGTTCAAGTAGGAGGTCGTCGTGGCTGGATGTAGGTGTATATCCCTGTACCACCTCCAATTTGTACCTCTTATTAAGCTTAATTACAAGACCTGCTACCCTCTCACTAATAATATAAAGGTAAACATTTGACAGAGATCTGTCTGGTTGGGACGAAATTAAAGGTGAAAAAAGGGGGGGACACCAACCAAACTATGATCATCAAACGTTTGAAAACACTGTTTACTTGAAAGGTGAAAAAAGCCCGACGTTTCGGGTCTCACTCGGACCCTTCTTCAGGGGTGACTGGAGGGCACCAGACAGCAGCAGTGCTTATAAGGCCTTCTTTTTGTTTCTGTTCTCTCTCTTCCTTCCATTCTCTTGTTTTTCCGGTTCTTCAAGCCGAGGGGGCCACGCTAGTGATGAACCATGTGCCGGAGTCCGCTAAAATAGACACTCGGCATTGTACCTGTAGACCGGTTCACGTTACCAGGTGTCGCCTGAATGTGGCACGATTCCACGAAGAGCCGCCTGTAAAAATTGGTTTCCAAGTCGAGGACGGGGGAGTTGTCAAAGGCGATGCGGTGGTCGTTCACCTCGCCGTGCTCAGCGCAGAAGAAGGGTCCGAGTGGGACCAGAAACGTCGGGCTTTTTTCATCTTTCAAGTAAACAGTTTTTTACGTTTGATGATTATAATTTGGTTGGTGTCTCCACTTTTTTCACCACTAATGATATAGTATTCCTCTGTGTTGCCAGCGATGTTCTTGTTGACCAGAAATTCCACTCCTAGTTCTGTTTTGTCCTCTAGACCACGGTAACATAGGACGTGCCCATTTTTCAGCACTGTAAAGGCTTCCCCCGTCCTCCTAACCTCACTGAGCCCTATAACGTCCCATTGAATGCCCGCTAATTCTTCAGACAGTACCTCTAGATTCCCCTCGCTAGATAAAGCTCTTGTGTTAAACGTTGCCAGAGTCAGATTCCAATGGCGGCCGATAGCAACCGATAGCAATGGCCAAATCCGTGTCAGTATATACACGCTTGCAATTTTTTAGCAACATCGCGCGAGCACTAAACGCGGGATATGGTAGCGTCCAATATTTTCGAAAGTGAACGAGATCTACAGACAATGCGCAAGCGCACAAAGCACACTGAAATGCGAGCGCCGAATGCTCCGCAGTTTACTGCAACATATCCTTAAGTAATTTTTGAGAGCGCCGTAGACCGGAGCACATCAGAGAAATGGTCAAAAGCTTGCTCATGCGGGCTATGCGCAGCCAAGCGCATGTGTGCTCGGCTGCGCTAGGCGTCCTCACTTTCCGCGGCGTTATCTCCTCTTTTTTATTTATTTATTTTTCGTTTCTTATGAACGCCTTTCACAGATAATTGCCTAAAGCAGTGAGCAGCCTGGATATGTCGACAGGTGCACGCAGATAAACAGCGTTGCAGACGGCGCTTGCAGTTCAATGTACTTTGTGCGCTGGGGCATCGTCGGCAGATCTCGTTACGTTTCGCGAATATTAGACGGTACCATATCCCGCGCTCAGGGCTCGCGTGATATTGTTAAAAAATTGCCAGGGTTGATGTATGTACATCCAATAATCATTGAACTATTTTTCCCAAGACACATTTCGCTTCAGCGTGATACCGATTTCTGTGACAGAGGGATCAGCCACATTTATTGCCGTACTGCAGCGCTCTTATGCCATGGGACTATTATTTCAGGCTCTGCGTGCCACATACAAGGTGTTTTTTTTAGCTTCAACAAATTACTTCAACAAGTACTCATTTGGTGTAGCCACCAATTACTGATCATTAAAAAGTTAATTGGCGTAATTTCGCTAATTATGCACACAAATTGTTCTGTACCTAGAGGCCGCCAATCTGTACACTCGAATGGTACACCAGACATTCCCGCGATTTATGTTTTTCTAATTTAAAAAATTTGTTGCAGCTAAAGAAGAAAAATCCACAGCATATCCACGGAGTGAATGATGAGTGGGCGAAGCTCCGGATGTTCATCGTAGATCGTGCGGAGTTCCGGATTAATTTAGTTGACGCGCACGCTACGAATCCTTATGGTTCAACTACGCACAAGTGAAATCTCCCACCGGCACTTCATTGCAAGTCAAGATCCAGTGCGCATATATATATATATATATATATATATATATATATATATATATATATATATATATATATATATATATATATATATATGGGTGGCCGGTGAACGGTTCCCCAGCGCGAGCAGTCGTTATTTTTCAATCAAGAAACTCGCTAGAAGACGCTGCCTGCGCCAACGTTGTCTCTCGCGGGTGAGGGCGCGTTCTCCTTCTTTACGAGCTGGTAGAGCGTTCATCGAACAAAGAGCGTTTCCATAGTCAACGCGCGCTTTTCGCTCTCTCTCTCTCTCTCTCATGACAGCAGATGGTAGAGTGAGAGAGCTCGCGCGCCGGGAGGCACGCGCCGAGGGCGAGCGCGAGCCTCCCGGAGGCGCGAGGTGGCTACATACATACTACTACAGAGGAGGGAACGACCCACACCCTAAGGAGCTTCGCCCCTAGAAACACGCTGTATAGTGTCTTCATACAAACGAAGTGTCGTACTTACAAGTGCGTTGCTTTGCGGAGTGTCAGTGACTCCATTTAGACTCCATCGAAATACACCCGCCGCGGCCGAGATTCTATCCCGCGACCTTCGGATCAGCAGCCGAGTATAGCCACTAGAGCACCGTGGCGGGGCATGCACTGACATCGCATAGTATACGTACCTCAATGGTGGCGGCATGAAAAACTCACCTCCAGCCGTTGTTCATTTTCCGAACGCATCGCTATAGAGTTCATTGAGAGCATTTGGCCGGCGTTGGCCTTTGCGGAGCTTGAAGGTTAAAGGGATGAACCAAGGCGTTTTGCGAATATGTACAAGGGCGAGTAGAGCTGTACCGCTCGAAGATATCCTAATGTTCAACTATTGGTCCTGTCTGTCCAGAAAATTAATAGTTGCAACTACTCCAAACAAGCAGGCTGTGTCTTCTTGTTGCTTTACGTCACTCCCTCACTCCTAGTTTTGCTTTGAATTATGGCTAAACTAGGGTTGTTGTAACCGAATCCGAACGGTCACAGCCACGTTACATGCACTGTCTTAAAGAGTGTGTCAAAATGCGGTGTACATACCTTGGACCCACAGGCAAAATTTACTCCGCTTGTGCTCAGAGTGTGCAGGACGACTAAATCTGAGCAGCATCTGACACCTGACAACAAGAAAGAAGCTTCGTTAGTGTTACGGTTGCAGGGCACTCATGCCTATGAAAAGAGGAGTTATTGTAGCAAAGATGAAGTCAGGGCACATCATGAAGTAAGAACACAGCTCTTTTTGAAATCCGGGTTGTCTGTTGAATACCGGATGGGCTCTTGTTTTGGCAGTTCCCTGCATTCTCTTTTGTCCCAAGCATGTTTACACGAGCGGCTTGACTTTGCTCATGGAAGGAAGGAAGGAAGGGGAAAACAGAAAGGCAGGGAGGTTAACCAGAAAGGCGTCCGGTTGGCTACCCTACACTGGGGGAATGGGAAGGGGACTTTGCTCATGGCTCTTGATTAGACAACGCCCTGCCTTATTTGCACTATATATTGACGTTGAGAGAGGTGGCATGGCTAGAAGTGTTTTAATAACAAATCAGCCTTGTAAAAAAGGACGTTCAATAAGCATCAAAACTACGAATCATTAGTCTGGAGCACTTTGCATGAAAAAGAATAAATGAAGTTTTGTTTTGGAATAAGTTGTGGACATGATCGCTGTGATCGCTGCCCCCAGCGCGCGCGCGCACACACACACACACACACACGCACACACACACACACACACACACACACACACACACACACACACACACACACACACACACACGAAAAAAAGCGAAGCAGGGACCCTATTCAATTGTATTGCCCTCACGGTCCTCCACTGGCGTCTTGATTGTGCTCAGGCTAAACTATCGGCTGTAGTGACTGCGGGCTCGCGACAATTAACTATGAAATACTATTGAAAGACGGAAGAAGCAGCTCGTGAATACTGACAAGCTTTTTTGTAGGTGTGACCTTGGCAGAAATTTTACCAAAACACCCGACCTTACTATCTCTCGTCTTGTTAACATATAATCGACGAAAAATTAAAAAAATGTCATTTTTATGTTTTTACGCAGTAGGTGAAACACGTGACAATGCAGTTAGAGGCAGCTGGGTTAGCTAAGTCATGTTCACTTAATTAGCAGAATTATATGTTATTACAGCGGCGAAGACTATCGCAATGTCGCCCCCTCGAAGATAACCCGACTTCTGGCTTATTACAACACCTCGAACTTTAGGTGCGAAATGCCTTATGCGCTTGGGCTGTCGGCTTCTCCTGTCATTGTCGTCACAGTTAAGCAAACTATGGTAAAAAATGAAGACACAGTTGACAAGCAAAAGTACCGCCCAATAGGATCCGAACCCACAACCTATGCCTAATAGGATTCAAGCCCACGCCATTTGCACTTTTGTTCCACGATAAGTTGAATTTATACCGTCCACGGTGCGTTATTGAAAAACCGCCAAGCTTTGATTTTGCAGTAACTGCCTCCGGTTGGTTACGATTTTGGAGGTCTTTTTGGCCCATTTAACTGAAGTGATGAAGCTGAATACTATTTACATCGAGTCTCCCAAAGATGTTTTGTAAGTTCCAAGCGAAAATAGGACTAAAGAAGTATTCAGTCCGTTCAAAAATCCCAGAAATGCAGAAACAGCGAAATTAAAAGACTTGAGATGCTTGAAAAAAAAAAAAAACTGACGTCGTCGATTTTCATGACAAATATTTAGAATACGGAAACCTGCCTCATAAAATTTCTGCCTAAGAATATGTTGCATTATTTTGTTCTAAATGGGAAAATTCAGCCCATATTTGGGCCTATCTATGGTTACCTAACAATGTGCTGCTTTCCAGTAATGTGATAAGAATCAGTGATATATTTAATTCTACCTCACTGTTTCTGACATAGTAATGACGAGGGACTCTGCGCGTGTCTTGCTTATTGTCGTGAGTCGCTACCTAATTGACCGGTTATTAACAGAGCTCCTGGAAGCTTGTATATTCGTTGATGCAGCAGGCACACAAGAGAGCTCAAAGGTCGTATTTATTTATTTATTTATTTATTGATTTATTCTAATGGAATGGTCGGGGAAACCTTATTCCGGTCATAATCTTTAGCTTCCTCTCCTATCTGATTGCTCCTTTGCGCAAAAACTATGTGCGAGTCTAAAGCCTAGCGGGAAAATGCAACGACGCCACGGTATGCATGAACCGTATGGGTAAGTCAGATAGGGGAAGTTGCGAAATGGCTCCCGATTTTTTTCCATTTTCACTTAAGTATTTATATTAGTCAGAAAAATTCTTCTATGCAACGGAAAATGTTTCAAATGTTTCTTTAAGCATTTGAAATCTTTCAATTTTCGCTGTTCCTGCAGTGTTGGCATTTTCGGGATTTTACAAGGGAATGAACACATCGTTTAATCAGTTGTTGTTGTTATGTGGGGTTTAACGTCCCAAAACCAGGTCTGATTATGAGAGACGCCGTAGTGGAGGGCTCCAGAAATTTTGACCACCTGGGGTTCTTTAACGTGCACTGACGTCGCACAGCACACGGGCCTCATTTCGCCTCCAGCGAAATGCAGCCGCCGCGGCCGAGATTCGATCCCGCGACCTTCAGATCAGCAGCCGAGTACCATAGCCACTATAGCACCCTGGCGGGGTCATCGTTTAATCAGACATTTATATGTGAAGTTGCAGAACACCAGACTCAACGTAAATATTTCCGGCATCACCACTTCAGGTAAACAGACAGGAAATCCCTCCAGTCGGTGTCAACCAGAGGCAGTTACTGCAAACTTAAAGTTTGGCAATTTTTCAGAAACGCACCATGGACGATATCAACTAAGCTTATCATGGGTCAAAAGTGAAATTTGCGGAGAATAACTGAAAAAATTTCATCGGGTAGAATTGCGCTAGTTTCAGAAATATACGCCTGCAAATCTGTAGAAACTGTAACACCCGAAAGTGTTGTTGTTTTGTGGGGTTTTACGTCCCAAAACCAGTTCTGATTATGAGAGACGCCGCAGTGGAGGGCTCCGGAAATTTCGACCACCTGGGGTTCTGTAACGTGCACTGACATCGCACAGCACATGGGCCTCAACATTTCGCCTCCAACGAAATGCAGCCGCCGTGGCCAGGATTCGATTCCGCGACCTTCGGATCAGCAGCCGAGTGCCATAGCCACTAGACCACCGTGTCGGTGCTTACGAAAGTGTTGTTATGCTCCGGTAGTGGTATGTGAACTTGTTTTGAAATCCATGCTAAATTTCGCAAAACGAAGGCGGATTCCTCTCTGTGGAGACATTTGCCCACCTGATATAAAAATTTCACTAAAAACTAAAAAAAAAAGAGTCGGGACCCCTCGGTCTGTGTTTATCTGAACACACCTATAGCTGCAGCCATCACTGGCGTTATTACCGTCAAATATTTTGCGAGGGCGTTGTGCTACTCTGAGTTTTAGTTCGATGCATCCTATCACGCACACCACCTCATCCACCGGCTTACGCTGTTAAAGCTTAGCAGTGATGAAGAGATCGTTGAAAACGATGAAGCGTCGCTAGACCCAACGTTTCCACAAGTGGACTTATCTTTGTTAGGACAACTGCTGTTTTCCTTAGCGTTTTGTTTATAAAACTATGTTTACTCTTCCTCAATCGATCTAACAGAGGAGGAGAGGCATGTGCGAAAACTTCACAAAATAAAGGAAGGGGACGCTGAGTATATTTAGATGTTAGCGTGCAGTAGGGGCAACAAAAAAGAAAAAGAAAAGGAAATACAGCCGGGAGCTGCTGTGAAAAGGCATGACGCTAAGCAGGAGCAACTCGTATAGAGAGAAAGAAAGGTAAAAGACAACAAACGGCGCGATTGCAGTTTTTCGGACTTTGGGTATAAACATTTTAAGGCAGTTCTTGAATCTGTCAGGACACATTAGGAAGTCAGCAACTCTGAGATCGCTTAACCATTTATTTATTTATTTATTTATTTATTTAGCTTCAATACCCACTATCGTCGGTGTATTGCACAGGGAAGTGGGTTGCAGTATATAAAATACAAAACGACGAAATGAAACGTGCAGTATTATGCAATATTAGCGGCAAATAACCACAGAATGAAATACCCACACAGTGCAACAGAACTTAAACATATATAGAACCTTTACATAATAAAAGAAAACAAAACTGCGACGTAATTAAGAAAAATTAACAGTAATGAACACAGCAAGTGTTCATTTCCATGCTGAGCCGCTGCTGGCCGCCCTGAAATCGAGATACGGTATCGGACATCTTTTTTGCGGAGTAGAACGCGTTCGCTCGCAGCAACGTTACGAAGTAGGGGCGCAGCTCTCGTTGTGAGCGCTGCGGATTAGTATGACTGAGTGCCCTGGACGCTTCCACGACTGGTCACTCTCCTTTGCTTAAGTGGGTGCTATTTTGTGGCAGGGTTACTCATGAAATCCCACAATCAAAAATTTGACGATTTTTTTTGTTGTCTTCTTGAACAGAAGACAGTATGAAACGGAACGTTTTTCCTCTTCCAATCAATAAACTGCTTCATGAAAATATTCTTTTTTTTCTTCGTGAGCTCAAACGTGTGATATGCACAGAGCACGTGGTCACGCGAACACGTGGCCGCGCCCCGCTGCTTACGAGGTAAGCATGACAACGGCCAATGACGTGCAGTAGTAAAAAGCGAACAAAACCGAACGCGTTTGCAAACAACCATCTCCGACCTCGCCCCTGTTCTTGTTTGGCAGTTCCTTGTTTGGCAGTGGAAGCTCCTTGCAGTGGGCAGCTTCCTGTCTCGTCTTGTTTGGAGATTCGGGAATAACAACGATACAATATTTCTCTCGGAGTGTATCGTTGCACAACCTATTCAGCACAACTTACTCAAGACCATGAAGCAATAGCGACGATCCTACCCGCACGCAACCTAGCACTTTAAGGTGATCTGCGCACGGACTGGGTACTGTATACCTGCAGCAACTATATTTTCTCATAAACGCGCAAGTGTCCCTCATCCGTACACTCTAAACACGGTAACCTTTAGCTTATTTTATAGGTGGGCAAAAAAGTGAAAGTATGGTCCTTTATTAAAGGGCCCCTAAACCACCCCCGACATTTTTTTGAACATTTCAAGTTAGCACGCGCATCAAGTTGAAAATGCCGTCACGATGAACGATGTCAAACGCGGCAGCGCTACGCGCCGCGGCCGCGCCACAAACTCGAAAAACAATCCCGTGCGCCTCTCCGGCCAGTTCCGGCACGCCAAAGTTAGCCGTGACGACATTGTGGTTTTTGGTGACGTCAAAGAAGTCCGAGCTCCGCTTATTGGTCGAAGGAGAACGTCGACTTCCGGTTAGTCTGCTAGCAAACGCACGCGCTCCCTGCATGTTTGTTTTCCTCGTCGTGTGTCGTTCGTGTGGTGTTCGCGTGTGAATTCGCAAATGCGCTACGCTACGCAAGTGCAAATGAGGTACAGCCGACTAGAAACTGCAGCAACTATCAGAACACGAAGGATAGCGCTAACAGTGAGCGTTGGCACAGCACCAACGAAACATTTGCACGAACGCGGGAGCCCAGCGGAGGCACGTCAACCGGATGCGCGTCATCGGCGATGTATGTCACGTGACATTCGGAGGAGCACTCGGCGAGGAGGTGGCACTGTCAAGCGGCCGGCGGGCGCAGGAGAGAGCGAAACAAGCAAGCGCCGCGTTTTAATAATCAAACGCGTGTAACTCAGCTATTTCGGCACCGTTTCGAAAAATTCTTGCGGCTACGTGTTTGTTGCGGACACCGGCACAAAAGCAGCGCCACAACTAAATTTCGACCTCTTGGTGGTTTAGGGGCCCTTTAACTGTTAAAGCAGGTTGAGCTTTAGAAAAGGAGCATGGGTTCACATTTTTGTGTACCCATAAAATAAACTAAAGGTTACCGTGTGTAAGGGTCGTCGGAATGAGACGGGGAATAAGGTACGCCAAGGTGGTCAAGTAGGCGCCGGAAAAGGCGCGCAGCCACGTGGTGAACGTGTGGGGGAGGACGCGACCATTGTTGTGATGCATTGTGCAGCTGGTGACTGGAAACCGGATTGACAGGTGTTTGGCGGCCCCAGGGGAAGGAATAGTACAGGCAGCCCGTCCAGGAATGTCTGTAGTCACCAGCTGGTTTGGCGCCCTCACTCCCTCCCCCGCGGCGTGGCGGGCAGCAAGCGTACCCGCTGTATTGTTCACGGTTGTCCTTTGTTAACGCGGCGTCGGGGTGTCGATCGCCGTCTGTGATTGGCTGTGAGGGATCTGGCGGCGGAGCAACCGGTGTATATAAGGTGGCCCCTTTTTGCCTCGCGAGGGGAGAGATCGGAAGCAGGTCTGGAAGCAAGACTGGAAGCGGAGGTTGGAAAGGCCGAAGGTAAGCAGTAGGTTGGAGGGTAGCCCGAAGGTTGGCGAGGACGGAGTGGATAGTGCTAGAGAGGACATCTAGCACGAGTCCGGGTGGTGGTTACGGTCGCAGGAGCAGTGCGATGCACTGGGGTCGGCTCTGTCGAATGGAAGCAATCGTTCCACCAAGGTCCTCCCAACCGGGGTTCGGGCGCGGATAGTACTAGAGGGGGCATCTAGTACGAGCCCGGGCGGTGGTTGAGGTCGCAGGAGGTGCTATGCACTGGTCGGCTCTGCCGAATTTGAGCGACGGTCCCACCGCTAGGCCCTACCAGCCGATGGCTCCACCTAGGTCCTACCAACCGAAGCTAAGTCATCCATGTGTATGTCAATGTGTATGTAATGTCCGTCTGGTATATAAAGTCTCGTTGTGTTTGTGTGAAAGGTTGAGCTTCATCTTTCAAGTCGACAACGCGACGGCGGACAGGTAGCAGGAAGGCTTCCGCCCATTCCTTCTCCACAGCAGCAACGCTAGCTGGAGGAGTTCGGCTCCGAAAGGAAGAAGGGAAGCAGGAAGGAGAAGAAGGTGGGAAGAGAGGACGAGTTCACCACCCAGGCAAGGTCACCCCACACCTTCTCTATCTACCTTAACCCTTTCCTGTTGAAATTTACTCCGTGCTAAGAGTATACTTGTTGCGGCTACCGCGTGTAAACAGCGCGTGAGGCCCCGTAGCCTTCGGGATTCGTCGAGTTTATACCCAGGGCACAAACTATGGAATGCTCACAGAGGAAGCACTTTCAAGGTTACATCGGCGGAATCCAAAGGGTCTGCCATTATGACGCTGCCGTCGCCTTTATAATATATAATATATTCTAGTCGCTGTTGTCACTGTCCTAACATGCACCCCTGCGTCAACGCGAAACCACTCACTGACTCTGTGCCAACGAATTATACTCCTTTAATCACCCTTAAAGGCCCTTTTACGAAGGCCGGGGGGGGGGGGGGGAAATAAGAGCATGGTCATTATTACAGAATGGTACACAAAAATATTTGAAAAAAATGGGGTTGATCTCTCTGTCATTGGAATCGGTATAACACGAAAGTGACACCTGTCTTCTCACATAAGCAGCAATGTGCTTAGAAAAGCGATTTGGGGCAATATTGCACCCTACTATGGGAGAGCTGTTCCAGCCGTTCCAGAAACGGAAACGAATCGAAGGGCGGGAGGTGGATCGGATGCTCTGCACACATAGGCGGAGACTTCTTCATTTTCCGGAGGGGGCGCCGAGATCTTCGCTGCGGTCTTCTGTCCTCATTCTCCAATTACCCTTTCTCGTCCTTCTTTCTCTAATTTTCCTCCTCACCGTCTCCCATATTTTTCAAAAACGCCGGGACGCTCAGGCAATTTTACTTTTTTTTTTCTGATGCTGAAAACAGGCAAACTGCCACACGGCCGGGCTGGAGGAGCGACGCGCGCGCGCACTTGCGCACGTCGCTCTCCAGTCCGGCCGCGAACGCATCAACGTCGCTGTAAATTCACATCTGAAATTTTTTTTTGTCCAAGAAATATTTATTTTACAATAAATATGGCAATGTATTTCCAAGTGACACAGAAAGTACAAGAGAAGAAAAAACGTCACAGCAAGTCCCTTTCGCGCAAGTAATTTTTGAACTTCACATGATTATTTGCACTTCACATTTGTTACTCACATTGTCATGCAATCATGACCCAGTGAATTAGACACCAGTTAAAGGAATACTGACACAAGATTTAAGGCGATCAAGATAACTTGCGGGATAGATTTTACGTCGACACACACGCATCATCTACAAAATATCAAAGGCTGATATAGCTTTGAACATATTTAATATCAATTTTAACGTGCATGTCGCGCCACTGCATGCGAAACGCGCTTTTGTGTTTCATGTAAACAACCAGTCGCCACCTGCGTGAGGAGTTTGTGTTACTGTCATGATTCTTGGGAGAGCGCTCATCCTAGCAGACGTGTCCGACGGAAAGATAGGACAGAATTGCACCGGAGTACAAACTGATGTCCTCGCCTCGGCAGCGCATTTTTTAAGGATCACGCATGTTTGGAACTTCCCAGAGGGGATTACAGCAGCACACCCAGGGAGCCTTCACTCAAAAGAGTTGTCCGCGCGGTGGTCATGCGAACGCGGTTTTGTGTGCACATGTAGTCAGCTATGCTTACATGAATACCATCCTGGGTGTCTTCCATATGGCGCAGAGACTCCGAGCGAAAGAGGAAGCGCGACAAGAGCGAGCGCAATTTATAGCTCTCACCCCTAGCGGTCTCCCATCGCACTGCATCGAAACATCTCGAACGATCGCCTCCATCCAATGATCTAGTGATCGCTCATCCCACTATGCGCTCCCATACATCTGAATGGAGCGACCGCCGCAGCGCCATCTGGTATTTTAATGCTTCAACTATGCTGCGCTAGCGCCATCTACTGATATCCCGTCACACTAGCCTTTACCATGTATCTCTATGGAGCGAGCGCCACCAACGCCATCTAGTGATTACTTCACGAACTAGACGAGGTGGCTACGACGGAGGAAGGACTGACCCACGGCGTAAGGAGCTTCGCCCCTAAAATGATTTACAAAACACCGGCTGCCAAAAGAAAGATTCCCCGGGCTAGTGTACGAGGTTCCGTGCGGCGATTGCCACGCCACTTACATCGGCGAGACAAACTTTCCGGAAAGGATACGGCAACACCAAAATGTCGTACATAGCTTCAACGCTACGCAGAACGCGCTCGCAGAACACAGCGAAAAGAACGACCATCACATCAACTTCGACGGACGCCCGGGTCCTCGACACGGAAGGTAACCGCACGTAACCGCACCAAAAGGCAGTTCTTAGAGTCGTGGCACGTCCAACCAACACCTGGAAATATCAACGGCTCAACTGGGACCCTGCCGAGTGTGTATATACATGACCTCCGGAACCAATGGAGAAAAGAACACCGCAACAAGAAAGGCGGGAGGAACGGCGGTGGAGAGAGGGACAATCACTAAGAAAAGTCGCTAGCTTCGGATCCGGAAGGATAGTCACCCCCTGGTGAAGAGACCGAATGGGTCTCGAAACGTTGGGCCAGTTTTTAATTTCAATATTAAAAACTTAGATTAAGAAAAGTGGTTGGAGCGTTTGTTTTTTCATATAGGCCAATTATTGGACTTCCGCCGCCGCTGCAGCGAACCGCTTTAACAAGAGGGCTTCCTTGGCACCGCCATTATCCCCTTAAATGGCGTAACCCCCCAAAAATCCGCTGTCAAGGCTGTGCAGTCATCCTTTGTACTCCCGTTGTACAGTCCCGAAAGGAGGTGTTTCTTCTTTCATCTCCGGTCGTTGACACGCCAGGCATGTGGATCGGCGAGTGTGGCCTCGCCGCAAGCTGTGGTTGCCAGCCGGACCTATGCGCAACTCACATGGGGAGGAAAGCAATGCATGCTTTCCTACCCATGTGAGTTCGTCATCTTCGCGTGTATTGGCGCATCATTTATCAATATTATGAACGCTTCGCTGAGGGCGTTGAGCCCGTTACGATTATACTTCTTAACTACACATAACGATCCTCTTCTCAGGGCTCCGGCGGGGGATATGCCCCCCCCCCCCCTTTCGGAAAGTTCGGGGGGGGGGGGCCTCGAGCCCCCGAGCCCCCCCCCCCCCTCGTAGTCTCCGCCTGTGTCTGCACATGTGAACCCCTTGCATGTACACAACAGCTGCCCCTCCAGACTGCACAGGGATCCTCGACAGTTGCACACAAGCGAAAGATCTCGAACGACTCACATTTTTCCGGAGACGCTACACTGAACGCACCAGCACCCTGCGTAAACCTGCCATAAACCAGGAGCGTTCGCAAACGGTGAAACCATAGAGAGAACCCGTCTTCCCTATGATGAAACCTTGCAAGCGAAACTGAACTGTTTGTCAGCGGATCGTTTTGTGAACGAACACTTCGCTGGGCGAAAGATGAATCATTTGCCTGTAGGCGAGCGTCTTTGCGTTCCTGGGGTAGAGCGCATCGCATGGAAACTGCTGCACGAGGCAAATTATGTAGCGTCCGTGGTTGAAGCAACGCGCCAGCACACCAAGAAGGGCGCCGAAGCCTGCACGGCGATAGAGGTATCGAGTCTACTGAAGCGCTAACTGCCGGCGCGCAAATCAACACGGCAATTTACGACTTCGCTCCATCGTTCCTAGGTGGTGGTATCACCTCTGAGAACCAAGAGTGGAGTGAAATGGAGGCTGTGTTAATTTAGGTGCAATTTTGCTTGTTAAATATCTGTGCTTTAACCAGACATAAATTAGATGTCAATTGCAAACCGGTGTATTAAAGATATAAGGCCTTCTTTTTTCCTCCGTTTTGTAAGCGGGTCGGTGGTGTGGTGGCAGCGCTTCCAGCTCCTACCGCCGCTCCCAGACTGGTCGTGGGTTCGAATCCCAGCGAGTGGAACTTCTATCTGAAGTGCTCTACTTCCGTTATGGGAGTACGTCACAGATTTCTTGGTGGACCCTGGCATAAAACTCTTTCGTGTTAAAATACAGTATACGTTCTTTAATTCGAACAACGGAACAACGAGAGTGCAACTGGTAGAACAAATGCTATAAATGCTGTTACAGAAAAATTATGCATGAAATAACAGTGTAATGGTGTCAGATGAAGGGTTTCAAAGACACGAAAGTATGTGACTAAATTTATTTGAGTCCTGTTCATTCACTATATCTTCGGGTGGCACGTTCCGTATATCTACACTCTTAGAACGGTAACCTTTAGTTTATGTTATAGGTACACAAAAATGCGAAAATATGCTCTTTTACTAAAGGTTAAAGTGCTTTAAACGCTCATATGCGTTTCTCGTAATTACGTCCAGATGCATATGATGGTTCTTTATGTGTGCACTATTTGCACGACATGACTTTCGTGGAACCACGGCCTATAGATGCTAAACCTTGCTGGTGCTGGTATCCACACATATGTGTGTGTAGTTTCTGCTTTTGTTTTTTTTTTTGCTGTTTTTATCTTGCCTCCGAAGAGGGCGACCTTTCACAGACAGACAGATAGATAGATAGATAGATAGATAGATAGATAGATAGATAGATAGATAGATAGATAGATAGATAGATAACGTTTCTGAATTTATGGTGCGTGTATGATAGCAAGACATATTGGCTTACTCACAGTAATATGGCTGTATTTCTGGTAGCTCTTCCTGCCAGACAGAAACCTTGTGCTTAATATTCCGTACGTCACAAAGAAAAAAAGCTTCATCCTCGTATATCTGAAAAAAAAATCGCAATCATTGTTGTGCCGGATGTGCAGTACTTGTGCGTTCAAAAGAGATAAACTGAGCTAGATAGTTAAGGGAACGCACATTTATGCCGTTACAGCTTACGTTATACGTTGCAGTTTACTGAACTAGATAAGCAAAGTGAACGGTGACCCTGAAACTTAATATGCAGAAAACTAAAGTCTGTTCAGTATCCTTTGTGCGAGCACAGCTGTTTGAGCAAGGTGGAGTCACGGGAAGTGTTAAGCGAATGTGTCTAGTCAGGCCAGGTAGTGACCCCTGATTCGGCAGGCGTTCTCATATCATCAATGACAACTCTCCATTGTCCCTCAGTAGGAAATTTTATAACAGCGGCATCTTACCGGTACTTACCGACAGGGAAGAAACTTGGAGGTTCACTAAAAGGGTTCACCTTAAATTGACGACAACAGAGCGTCCAATGGAACGGAAATTGATAGACCATAACCAAAAGAAGAGGCGTGCAGGACGCGGACACAAGAAGAGCAATGAACAACACGAACGCCGAGTCGGCGTTCGTGTTGTTCACTGCTCTTGTGTCCGCGTCCTGCACGCCTCTTCTTTTGATTATGGACTGTTACCAACTCGCTCAACTTTCTGTCCTTTTGAATTGATAGACGATAGGTTTATGGACCAGAAGAGATTGGAGTGAGTCGGAGAACAAACGCGTGTTAGGAACATCTTAGTAGAAATTAAGAAGGGGCGTGGGCGCGCGGGGCATGTTATGCGAATGCAAGACAACCGTCTACCATTGAGGGTAACAGAGTGGATCCCTAGATAAGGTAAGCGTGGCAGGGGGCGGCAGAAAGTTAAATGGACAGATGTGATCAAAAACTTTGCGGGGATCAAGTGGTCCGGGATAATTGTTAATCTATTGGAGAGGCCTTTGCTTACAGTGGGCGCAGGCATGATGATGATGATGATGACGACGACGGCGACGACGATGAGACATATACCTCCACAAATGGACAACTTTTGCCATAACGCTATTATATCTACTAGGAGCACGTAACCGCCATTGGTTTGCTTACCACACTTCCGGCGACCACTAGCGTTGCCTGGCGAATACTACCAGTGGTGTACGCGCTATTTTGGCTTCATAGAGGAAGCGATCCCTAAGAGATAAGTTTGAAATGCGTAAGGAATTTTTTTTTTTTGCGAACTCTACGAGAACGGTGCGTGTCTGTCGACTAAGACGACCGTGTATAAAGGAATTGTTATATGAGAGAAAACAAAGCTTGGTTCGAACATTTCCTGATAGTTGAATAGAAGCCCTCTGTAGGAAAATTTTATAACGACGCTGGAGCATTGAACATATTAGAAATATTACGATTTTTGGCAAATATCATGCCAAGCACGCCACACACCAGGGATGCGCCTTTTGTCGAGCAGTTATACGCGCTGACAAACGCTAAAAAGGACACGCAAGACGCTTCGTCGATGCGCCAAGTGTTGTAGGGAAGGCTGCAACGCAGTACAAGCGCAGAAAAACGGACTTCATCGGGAAGAAAGGAGGCACTACTCGCCTCAACAATGGTATCTACAACGACGAAACAGCAGGTGGTTAGTAGAAAGCGCTTCCGCGTCACTTGGACCTGATGATATATTTGCAGTCTCTAACAACATTGTAAACGCATACAGACATAGTAAATAAAGTTGTGTACTGGTACTACTGCATACATCGCAGAGATTTGTATATGCACGACTGCAATAGGTGTCTCATTTACCTTGACTTCATGGATGCGCACACAATTAGAAGGTGCAAGTGTACCGCTTCTGACTAGAGTATCCGATGCGGGTGGTTGCCTCCTGTAATCGCGGAAGATAACTAATGTTGCAACATCCAGTCTCGTTTAAGACGCTACAACTTCTGGCAGTCATGCTGTATTATAAATGTATTAAAGCGTTTGTTTTCGAGGGAACACATCCTAGTTGCGGATGGTCATAGCATTCTACATTGTCCCCTCGACTAATTTTTGACCAAATTTACTCATGTCCTTTAAATCAACATCCCTAAAATGTAGTTTACTTCACACTCCTTTCCAATTCATAAGACACCAAATAACACCCGTTTGCTGCTGCATCAAAAGAAAATAAAGAGGAAGAGCAATCAGATTCATACTGATCCAGTCGCGATGACCATAATGGCAATTGTGAGAAGGATGTCTGCTGTTACCATGAGTTCGCACTAATTAAGGTATAAAATCTTTGTTATTTACAACATCTCATCATGGAGCTATTTGTCATGCAATCTAATGTCATTTGACCTGTATACTTCCAAAAACTACTTCTGAATTTTTTGTACCATAATCGTTCTATTATGACTATTATGTCCTTATAAACTTGTATACTTGTACTTTGCACTTGAAATTTGTATTGTAACCAGTATTATGCAACTTGTAGAGTTATTGTATGCTTGCTTTTATGGATTAATTTTATTGCTGTTTATAGTTTACATGGTGTTGTAGTGTGTGTATTGGCACTGATTTCTTAATGTTGCTATTGCCATTTTCCCATTGACATAATGGGTCCCCCAGTCTTCGGAACATGGAACCCTAGTACTTACATTATTCCTTATATTTATGTATAGTTAATTTGTGAACAATACGCTTGAAACTGTGAAATAGCATGGAAAAATATACTGAGTAACTAGAGTGGCTCTTCTTTATACAATATGTGCAGTAATCGCAGCAGACTCTCACCGTTTTATCCAATACAATTAAGCGGAAAAAAAAAAACCCCTCCGCTATCTTCTTTTGAGGCAGCGGACGTCCCTCTAACTTTGACGTGGCTTACTAGAGAAAAGCAGTAACTGCACGTACTTTTAATACACTCAGTTCTCACTTTAGACGTGTGCGTTTGTCGTGCTTTTGCGTGACTGGGTGGTATGCTGCATACAATGCACTAGTCAGCATGCCTTTGTTCGGCATAGAAACATACTTATTAAAAAACGTACCTTGCGCTCAACTACTTCTCGTGCAACATATTCGACATCCTGGTCGATGAACAGTGGCGGAATGCCATTTTCTTCTTTGCACATCCCCATCTGTGAATAGAGACAAATTTAGGCAGAAGTCTGTTAGAGCGGATCCACAGGGGGAAAGCAATGTCCGGTGAAGTTGATTACTTACGAGGAGCTGAAGGCAAAGAAATCTTCGGCGAGCTCGTCAGGTTCGAACTGCGGAAATGTTGAAAGCAGCCGACAAGCTCTTACTAGCACAAGTACAAAAGAGACAATTGTATCCTTTATTTATCTTATCAATGCACTCAAACGTGAACGCTAACTGCCTTCCTGTAACTTATTGGTGTCAAGAAGGCGCTCGCGCAGATATTTCGAAGAGCTTGTTCGGTGCAGTGAAGGCCAAATCACGTAAGCCCAGACCTGAAACCCACACTTGGAAGACATTTAGTTGTGAGGTTATTGATATGTTTTTGATCAATGTCAACGAACGATTCTGAAAGTATATTGGGGCATTGTTTGAAAATTGCTCCAAATATTATTGACTAGACCTAAAAATAAATCCATGACATGTATTGATATCCGTGCGAGTCATTTAAATTCAATAAGTCTCCTTAGCGTCGAGTTGACTATGCAAAACTGTTCCCGCAATCTACATTGTACTTATTTCTGCTAAAATACAAAAACCGAATTCAAGATGTGTGTGTGCTATTTGTGACAACTGTGTGCTACTAGAGAGCCACATACACCGCCAGAGGAAATAAAGAAAACGGTGCGTTTATAAAGATCGGAAAATTGCTCGTTTGGAAGCGCCTATAATCTGAGATGCACTCGTTGTTCATGCCTCAGTCGACTCGCTTAAACACAGTTACGGTTGCTTTTGCCTGAGTTCTGGCGTACATTTTAATAGAGGATCGGCTCAAAGTCGAGCCTGTCCCGTGTGCCGGATTATGTCGTTGTTTTCACGCAGGAGCGATAACGCCAGTCAAGTGGGCCTATCCCGAAGGCAGTACGCCTTGGGAGGTGCAAAAGAAGTGCTTGAATGGCTACATTGAGGTGCACATTAATAAACCAAAACTCAACATTAATTCGAAATTCTCCATCGGGATAGTCAGCCATTTTAATACCAAGAAATAAACAAAGAACGAAGAAGGAGAAAAAGAAAGGAAGAAGGAGAACGGACGGTCTGTTTGGGGCGAGCATGTTGGTGTTATTAACGCAACTTCTCTGCACAACCATTGTCAAGGGGTGGAAGGAGCGGTAATTTTTGGACAGCTTCTCCTCGGTTTTTAAGCAGGCACAAACCTTGCTCGGCGATGAGATCTCCCCTTGCGGATTCAGGATTGCGTCACTGAATGCGTTTGTATGAGGACAGCTTTTCTGCAACGTCTCTTGGTGGCTGTGCGCACGTAGCGATAACGTTCGGCGTGGGTGTGCATACAGCTACTTGAGAATATCCTGCGCGGAGGGTCAGCGCTTTGGTGGAACTTTGTCTGCTAAACAGACACAACTAGTGCGCCTCGTCGTGCTCCTTCGCCTCCCCGCGCCCAGTTTACTCCTCTTGAAGGTACAGGACTATGTGTCCCGTTTACAATACTTTTCCTTTTGTCGTATCTGGTGCTTGCGACCTCTCATACTGGAGTCTCCCTTTATTACTTCCGTTATTCTTACAAATTATGTTTCTGTTCTCTCCTCTCTAAAGGCGCTGCTCATTCTGGCGGCAGACGTCGTCTTCCTGAAGTTTGACGTGCTGAGCACATTAAACATCAAGAATCTAGCTCAAGAGGCGCTACTTGTTGGCAGTTACAAGCAAACACCCACACAATACGGACTGCGATATATTTAAGTTGCTGCTTTGGATATACTTGCAGCAAGGTAACAGCGTTACGCAAAAGTAAACGACCACCGCGTTTTACAGTCGCTTTGAGTCTTCGTGCGTGCTTCAACCCAGGTAAACGCAGCCCGCTATGAATATCTCTTCTATCAATTTTGTTAAACTTTTGCCCCCCCCCCCTGCCACACACACACACACACACACACACACACACACACACACACACACACACACACACACACACACACACACACACACATGCGCTTTTGGTTTGAAGCGTGCCGCAGAGTTCGGGCAAAAATGTAGTTAAAAGCAGACGCAGCAAACAACAGAAACACATCGTTTTTTCAGAACTTCCTACTGAGGCCAGAGTGAAGTTCACTCTTCGCGAATACAGGTGACTTAACTAATTGCAGGAGGCGCTGTTGTGCACTGCAAACTCAATTTGCATGCGACAGCGTTCTTGAAGAACGCGTGCTTGCCCTTCTCTCCTTTCACAAAAAATGGAGAATATTATAGGGCAATGACTTCTTTCATTATATTTGAAAAGTTGCGCAGCATCTCCTGCTAACAACAGAATTCAGCGGCGTGTGCGCAGCCCCGTCGCAGCTTCCTAAATCGTTGCCATCTGAAACGAACCACCCGTTTAGGAGCGGGAGCGAACAGAGCGAACGGAGTGATTTTGGTCGCTGCAATCACAGCATGTCTCCTTTGTGTGCGATAGGTTTTTATGGGTGCAGATCTTACTCTCCTCCTTCAGACGCTCAAACACCCCTGCTCGAACCGCCTTTGCTCGATCAGGGGGTTCAGGATGTCGGCCGGTATACCAGAGAAGCACCGAACAGGAAAACTATGTAAGGCGGAGGTAAACTGTCGCCATAAAGCATTTGTCGCCCTCTTCTGCGTGCAGGTACAAGCACTCAAAACATTTTCGCATTTGAGTTTTGCACGCTCACCTGTAGCGATGTAATACGCTTCATTTGTTTCACAGTGGAGTTGTCAGGGGCCCCCCATGTCCGCCATGCCCTTAGTCCCCAATGCCCACTGTGAGGCACAAGAGACAAGCGGGCCCGCTGTTGCCCTTTATCCACTACCCACACGTTTGCACTCCGCATGGACCGTCCGCCTACTGCTACACCATAATTATTATACGAAAGGCTAAATGCGAAGAGGTAAAAAAATAGATAAAACATATGTAGCTGATCCCTCTATCACAGGCGTCCGTATAACACACAAGTGGAGAGTGCGTCTTCACATAAGCAGTTGAAGGTTTATTGTACATCCAGGTGAACTTGCCCATTTCTTGACCGTGAGTTCGATTCCCATCGCATCAAAGGAAACCTTTCCACGCGTTTCACAGCCAAGCTCTCAGAAACTGGCTTGAATGCTTGCTCGTCGTGGACAGGTGTCGGTGAGCTAAAGCTATAGCATCGCGGAGCATAGCTCGGTGGAGAGGAGGAGTGGAGCATGGCGTATGCGCAGAAGTGGCGCGTCGTCATCAGGCCCGCGCGCTCGCTTGTAAGGGAACGCGTTTGCCTGTAGAGGATTTTATACTGCGTTGTCTTGTCGAAAGAATTACGCATGGCTCGGTTATCGCAAACACCAAATCTAAGCGAAGTTATGGGAAGCCAAGCGAAAGATAGATTGCAGAAATCGCAAGCGAATGCAGCTTTTGTGATGGGCTTCACCGGTCTCTTGTCTGCAAGGTGATGACTGCGGGATTTTACCACGCTTTTCTTGAGGTGCTACTATGCAGCGAGTAACTCGAACTTTCATTGTTGTCGGGTTAGGTGGTGGCAAGATAGCTGTGTATAGTAAACATGAGTACTGAAAAAAAGTCATGAATTTGAGGTCGCTACATAAACCGGAATTTGAGCTTGCGAGGAGATTGAGTTTGGGCGACGCATTTCGAAGACCGAAATTGATCGAGGCTATTCCTCCTCTGGATACTAAGGCTGTGAACACAGGGTAACATTTCCAGGTCAGCTCTAATTGGACTGACAAAGTCACCGTGCGTGCGCGTCGTAGGCGCGGCTAACACTGTAGTTTAGGGGCCGGATTCAGAAAATACCGTTTTCCTAATTGTTTTTCGCAACTGGATGGATGTCCTCCCTAATGATTTGTCTGGCATAAGAATTAACTGAAGTTCTCTTGCGAACATTTTTATTGAAATGCGTTTTGTGAATGCAGGTGTTCGGCACAAGCCCAACAGAAGAAAGCCTTTATGGAGTCAGCGGGCCAGAACCGTGTGCTGAAGTGTGGGATGGACAGTCCAGGAGGGAATAATTGTCTGCCGATATGCGAGCTGCCTAGATTTAAGGAATGCCGCTGAATTTTTTGAGGAGTTATACATGTCCGTACGAAAGCGTAACGCGGATAGAAATTATCGCGCATGAAAGGCTTTGAAAGCATGTACGTTTAACGATGCGGAACCCCTGCAACTGAGACCGCCAAGGGTCACAGATTCGACTCCCGACCCCCCCCCTCCCCCCTTTTTTTTTTAGAGGTTGTCCTCTAATCGTTTTATATTGCTCGAGATTACGTCGGTAGAGGGGCCCTGCGACGTTTGGGTACCTGAAAGGCTTTCAGTCGTTCAACTGCCGTTTACGACTCACTCCTACACCAGAACAGGAATTGACCTCCCTGGTGAAGTATACTTGGTTACCACCTCCCACACGATGTCTACACTAAACCCTCGCCCTCAGTGTCCAGCAGCTGCAGAACATCTGTCCACGGCGGCGGTCAGCTCTGTGAAGCAGCAGAGGGCAATAATAATCACTGGACCCGGACAGGCCGCCACTAGAAACTAAAGATTGGAACGTTCAATGCAAGATCCCTCTCCAGTGAAGCTAGATTAGCGGAACTACTCGAGGAACTAGGGGGAGTTAGTAGGGGCGTCATTGGCCTTAGCGAAGTTAGGAGAACAGGTGAAGCTTACATAGTCTTAAACAATGGACATGTCCTCTGCTATAGAGGGTTACCCGAAAAGAGAGAATATGGCGTTGGGTTCCTAATTCACAAAGATATAGCGGGCAACGTAGATGAATTCTACAGCATTAACGAAAGGGTAGCATGCGTCGTAATAAAACTAAATAAGCGGTATAAACTTAAGATAATCCAGGGATATGCGCCGACAACGAGCTACGACGATGAACAAGTAGAGGAATTCTACGAGGATATCGAATTAGCAATAAAGAAAGTACGGACGCAATACACAGTAGTCATGGGGGATTTCAACGCAAAAGTAGGAACAAAAAAAAGTGGAGAACAGGCGTTTGGAAACTGCGGCGTCGCCCGTAGGAATGACCGTGGGGAAACGCTTGCACAATTTGCCGAAAGAAACCGACTCCGAAAAATGAATACGTTTTTCAAGAAACACAAGAATAGGAAGTGGACGTGGAAAAGCCCTAACGGGGAAGCAAAGAATGAAATTGACTTTATAATGTGCGAACAACCAGGTATAATTCAAGACACAGAAGTAGTGTACAGCTCTCAGACAGACCATACAACCTTGAGAGAAATGGAATCAGAGGAGGACACTGAAATTCCATGTATAACCGCTGACGAGGTCAAAAAAGCTGTCAAAGGCATGTTCCGCGGTAAAGCAGCTGGTGAAGATGATATAGCAGCCGACTTGATCAAAGACGGAGGAGGTGTTGTACTTGAAAAACTTGCATCGCTCTTCACGAAATGTATCAAGACATGTAGTGTACCGCGCAGTTGGAAAAATGCTAGTATAATCCTAATCCCTAAGAAAGGTGACATAAAGGAGATAAAAAATTACAGGTCAATTAGCCTACTCCCAGTAATATACAAGCTATTTACGAAAGTAATTTATACGAGGATAAGAGAAACAGTCGACTTTAACCAACCGAGAGAACAAGCTGGTTTTAGGAAAGGCTACTCGACAATGGACACAGCCACGCTATAGTAATTCAGAAGTACGCGGAATATAACAAACCTCTTTATATGGTGTTTATCGACTACGAGAAAGCATTTGACTCATAGAAATACAAGCAGTTCTAGAAGCTCTACGTCGACAAGGGGTACCTGGCGTATACGTGAAAACCATAAACAACATATACAAAGATTGCACAGGCACACTGCTCCTACATGAGAGAAGCAGAGAAATCCCGATCAGGAGAGGTGTGAGACAGAGAGATACGATATCCCCGATGCTATTCACTGCATGTTTAGAGGAAGTCTTCAAACGTCTAGACTGGGAAGAAAAGGGAATTCGAATGGACGGAGAATATCTAAGCAATTCAAGATTTGCAGACGACATTGTGCTCTTTAGCAATGATGGAGACGAACTACAAAACATGATTGATGACCTAAACAGGGAAAGTATTAAAATTGGATTAAAAATGAATAGGCAAAAGACCAAAGTTATCCTCAATAGCCTAGCTAAGGAACAGGAATTTAAAGTCAACAATGAGCCCTTAGAATGTGTAAACGAATACGTATACCTGGCCCAGTTAATAACAGGAACTCCTACCCATGAAAAAGAAATTCTCCATAGAATAAGGATGGGCTGGAGCGCATTCGGAAGGCATTACGAAATCATGACTGGAAACTTGTCGCTCCCACTAAAGCGAAAAATATTCAATCACTGCATTCTCCCAGTACTAACGCACGGTGCAGAAACGTGGCGGATAACGAAAAAACTAGAGATGGAACTAAGGAGCATGCAACGTGCAATGGAAAGAAAAATGATAGGGGTAACGCTAAGAGATAAAAAACGAGCGGAATGGATCAGAGAACAGACAGGAGTAGCCGATATTATTATATCAATTAAAAGAAAGAAGTGAACCTGGGCAGGACACGTCATGAGGAGGAAAGATAACCGATGGACGCTAAGAGCAACGGAACGCATACCAAGAGAGGGAAAACGCAACAGAGGCAGGCAAAAGGTTAGATGGAGCGATGAAATTAAAAAAAAGTTTGCGGGCATAAAGTGGAACCAACTCGCTCAGGATAGGGTGGATTGGAAATCGTTGAGAGAGGCTTTCGTCCTGCAGTGGATCTAAACAGGCTGATGATGATGATGATGACATGTCCGCCTAGCAAGGCGTCAAAATTAGAAAACAAGAGATCGTTGAAAACGATGAAGAACCGGCAATGTCGCTAGAGCCAACTTTTCGGCAAGTGGACTTGTGTTCGTCAGGACGGCAACAATCAGTGCCTTAGTGCTCGTTAACACAGCCGTGAAATGGCCGGTCGCGTCACCGTCACGGCACCGGTTTTCGTCAGGGGAGAGAATTTCCGAGTCGTTGTTTCCTCAAAAACGGGTTCACACCGACGTAGAGCATTGCTCCAAGTTTCGGTCGACCCGTTTTTGAGGAAAAAACGACTCGGAAATCCCCTCCCCTGACGAAAACCGGTGCCGTGACGGTGACGCGACCGGCCATTTGACGGCTGTGTGAACGAGCACTGAGGTGGCATTCCGGCTTTGTAGGCAATACAGCAACTTAAAAAGACGAGAGTATTTCTCCTCGACACGCGATACCAGCAGATGCCTCAAAAGAGAGCATGAGTCAACGTGGCCAGAGAAAAAAACCGCAGCTAACACGTGGCAGCAGAAGAGGGTGTAAAGGATTCCAAGAAAATGAGAGACGACAAACCATAATGAACACAGAAAGGAAAGGGGCTTTGGTGGTTTTAGTATTTTTTGTAGTCGTGTCCACGTACTGGAGGACCCTCAACACGTAGAAAGGAGAGGCATGAAGTGTTGTTGGAGCGCGGGTGGAAGGAACAAGGATCAGACGTTCCTCCTCTTTCGGCTGTATCACACGAGACATGCATTGCGAAAGGAATGCATGATTACAGGACGCCGCAAAGTTTTGGTGAGGCGCATTTTTGTCAAACGAGATGTCGCGGAAAGCGTGGTAGGATGCATATCGACAGGAAGCAGGCGAAGGGGTCATGGTGTCAAGTGTTTTGTTTTCTCTGGTAGTTTAGTATGGGTTGAATACAGCTACAACCTCGAGCAAGCGCCCAAGTCCCTCGTAGACTAGACAGAACGAAAAATAAAGTGGTAAGCTTTCGAAAAGAAATTGTATTCTCTTTCTCGTTTTCACTCTTCAGCGTCTTAAAAGTTGAATGATCTCCTAAAGAGGTAATATTCCCTGAATTGGTTTTGAGGTTTAGATTTGATTGTACAAGATGTTGGGACGTTTAATACGTATGCTATGAGTATTTAATAAAAGCTATGTTTTCGTTTATTAGTTTTGCTATATGTAGGTACGCTGTCCACGATTATGGTACTGTGGTTACAGTGCTTGACTACAGACCCGAACGACTCGGGTTCGATTCCGATCTCCGCGTTCGCATTTTCAGTGGAGACGAAATGCTAGAGGGGCCCATGTATTGCTAGTTTTGGGCGCCCATTATGTTTAGAGCCCCAGGTGGCCAAAGTTTCCGGAGCCCTCCACTACAGCGTGCCCCATTATCTTAATGGGTTTTTGGCGCGTAAAACCGCAGCAGTTATTATTACAAGCTGGTAGTCTTTCGTCTGTGAGACTTGTGGTATCAAGTCAGTTACTTGCTGAGATCACTCGGAGCACGTGTGTTTTGGATTTCCTGGTCAAAACTGTCGTTTTGCGTTGCGGGCTCGAGATTTCTAATCGAAAGGGATAATTGTACGATCAAGTTTCTTTCGACAGCATCATCCAGAAATGGCCGCCTCCTGCACTTGAGTCTCACCATGCAGCAATATTCCTTCGGGATGCGTTAGAAAAGGTGAGCCTCAATGGCAATCTCGACGACTTAAGTTGAAGCCCATAGATTGAGAATGAACTTAAAATGTAGTTTAAGCTCCAGTTTTTCTTCGTGAAATAGGATATAGTGTGTTTTATTGCATTTTACGCTGTCGTGTTAAACCATGTATTCTCAGGCGTGTAAGATGTTTATGCACTTCTATTTAGTGCTGGTACTATTTCATAGATCTTCCAATTTTGTGATGGAAATAAGCTTGCCGGGGCTCTGTGGGAATTCGTGGCGCGCCTTCTGAGTGAGAAGCCAAGTTTCTGCATAGTTCTTGCAGATGCGCACTTTAATCTTGTTCCACATAGCATCCAGCTACTTTGTGGTACTTTTTTACTCAACGTTCCCTCTACTTAAGGGTTACTCGTGACCCAGATCGGATGTAGAATAGGCGGGGAAGTATTCAGCTGCTTTTGCTCGACTGCATAAGCAGCAGCGCCCCGCTTATTGGCAAGATGGTTCGTAATTCCAGCAATTCTATTTTGTCATGTATTATATGTACCATTGCTCCCCTTTCTATGCAGAAGACAGACAGCATTGCAGTAAAGCAGCAGTTGTTTTATAGTCGATGTTTGTGTCATATTGTAATGAAATGCGATCTTAATGTTTTCGCTTCAGGCATACAACGAATGCTCACTTGTTTGACATAGGTATTATATCAGTTTAGTTATCGTAAGCGTATGGGCGACGCCAGCCCTGGTCGGCGGAACTAATGGCACGAAAAGTAATCCATATATTCTTTGTGTCTCAATACGGCAACACAAGATTTCGAGCGTATCTGGTGACAGCCACACATTCATTAAGTGTTCAGTAGCATGAAGGAAAGTAAATTCTCAGGAGTTCTGCAGTTTTCGACCTTAATGTGGACTGCAGTGTTTGCATTCCGGTGACATGCTTATTATTTGGTGCAGAAGCATATGCCTACATGTGCAGCATTGAGATTTGCTTGGACCATGAAGCAAACCGATGCCACACAAGATATGCAAGGTTACAACCACTATAGCTGATGCAAATGATTTATGCGGGCATGATCTGGAAGCTGCAGCACATTTCTGAAGACACTCAATCCTATGAAATTCTACTCAAAGAGGGCTGCTAAAAAGCCTGCTATGTTGGCTAGTAGTACTAGTGAAAAGAAGTAAAGGATAGAAAATATTTGTTAATACTTTATTTCAGACAACATTTCCTCCAGCATGGCTAAGTGCAAACAAATACAGTATGTACAGAAAATAAAACATCAACCTCAACATTAAAAAATTTTACCATAGTGCACAACCATATAGAAGTCTACGTAGCGAGAACATTAATATGCTTCAAGAGCCACAGATTGATTTGATTAATTCCTGGGGTTTAACGTCCCAAAACCACAATCTAATCATGAGAGACGCCGTAGAGGAGGGCTCCGAAAATTTAGGCCAAATTGCGTTCTTTAACGTGCACTGATATCGCCTAGCCCACGGGCCTCAACATTTCGCCTCTATGTAAATGCAGCCGCCGCGGCGGGATTCAATGCCGCGACCTTTGGATCAGCAGCCGAGTGCCATAGCCAGTATACCACCGTGGCGGGCCACTTGAAACAACCAGAAAAACCAGAACGAATAAAAAAAGGAAAACAAAGTGGTATACACTATTCAGCTTCATCAGTTACCCGTCGTGCAGATTTATATAACTCGCAATGAAATTTTCAAGAAAGTGCAGCCCAACGCCTTACCCTGGCGGAGAGGCGCAAAGCACTATGGTAGAACGGAGCCCCTGCCGCCCTAACCTTGCTTCTGACGCTGTGCCCAGCAAGTGGTGTTCATCTTCGCAGCAAGTCACAATGTCGATAGAAACACTCCTTTAATTCCTCACGATGGCTCTTTTATGCAGTATCAAATGCAGGGTGTCTCTTTTGGCTGAACATCTCGTCTACAATTATTTTTTAATCATGAAAAAGAATGCTCGCTGCTTCTAGCCCTGGACTGAAGTGCTTGCGTAGACTTAACTTTAAAATAGCGGTTCTTTAGGGTCTCATTCTCAGATCTGTTCCTAATTTGTGCACTTGTCAGTGCAAACAGCGCCTGGATGCCGGTGACGCCAACAATAGCGGTCGAAGAGTTCGATCGCAGGGCACATATTTCTGGTCACTGGATCGAGGGAAATCACGGTAATGCTTTTGAATAGAGCCAGTTCTGATGTTCTGAAAGAAAAAATTGGCTATATCGGCGACACTGCCTTGGGGCAGGGCCGTTTTTTCGGTGCTGCGGGTGAGGTAGTCAGTAGCTGCGCCAATCCATTTATTGCCAGAAGTCGACATCGCGAACGGCCACAGTAAGCCCATTCCGATTTACTCGAACCACCGAATGATCAGTCGCTGGAGCAGTTGGCGCTGGAACACTGGCAGAAAATGCTCTTTCGTTCGGCAGGACATCGCTCGAGTCCTGAATTGTCCCGTTCGGTTCACTGAACGCATGAATTTCTTCACTTTTGGAAAAACGCACGTTCCCGCAACTTTGACGCGTGAGCGTGCTGCCATCACGCTCCGGAGCCAGCACGACAGCAACCAGACTACGGTAGAAGCACTGGCAGTCCCAGAGATCAGCGCCGTGACAAGTCCACCTGGGGACGGCGCCATCATCGACATCATGAGAAGTCGTGGTATGCTTCCAGCTGACGCATGTCCGGGTGTAACGACTTTTCAAGAGGACGAGGTAAGCGTACTCATAGGCTCCGACATTCACTGCGACGTGGCAACCGGAGAGATAACGCGAGTATCCCCTCGAGTCACTGCAGCGGAAACCCTTTTTCGTTGGACCATTCGGGGGACTCTCCACCCTTTATCCCAAGGTTGCGATGCACGAACCCCATCTTCCTTCACCGCTGTGGAAGCGGCGACTGCAAACGACGCTGACTTAGACATGGGAATCTCCAACTTGTGGCGCATCGATGCTCTTGGGCTACAGGACACTCCTGAAGGCAGCCAAGATGACATCCTCTCCTATGAACTGTTCGAACAACACCACGTTTCGAAGAAGGGACAACGTTATCAGGTTCCCATACTTAGTTCGGGACCCCGGTCTGGACGACAGCCAGAACAACTACGCCCTTGCCAAACAGCGGCTCCTCATGCAGCTGCGACGCTGCCGAGAATGACCAGATCTTGCTCGTTATGACGACACCATCAAGGTATATTCCGACGAATCCCACACTGAACGAATACGCAAGCCCGACTCGCTACCCAAGGCCAACACGTACTACATGCCGCATCATGGAGTAATTCGTCGCGACGCCGTCACCACTAAGCTTCGGATCATCTTCGACGTGTCCTCTCTCATGCTCCCGGTCAACTATCCCTGAACAGTGTGCTATTCAAGGGACCAAAAATGGATGCCGGCTTATTGCCACTCCTGCTCAGCTTCAGTATGCACCCAATCATCATGGTGGTTGATATAAAGAAGGTTTATCTTCAAATAGTCATTCGTCCTGAGAAAAAAGATCCGCTGCGCTTCCTGAGGGTCGCTCGTCTTCCATCAGAGCAGGAACAATCGCCATCAGTCGTTCAATGATGAATGACCCACGTGCCCTTCGGTGCTACATCCAGTACTTTTGTGGAAGCTCGCGGCAACGTTCCCCGAAACTGTGGAATGCCTCAAACAGTCCTTTTAAGTCGACGATCAACGGTCAACGTGCAACGGTGCGGTCAACGTGCAGACGGCTCAACGAATTCATACGGAAGCAAGGACCAGTCTTACAGACGCCGGCATGGAGCTTCGCAAGTTGGCATCAAACATCTCCTCCCTACGATAGCAATTCCGAACGGACCACTTGTCATTAGAAGACGAAGGTGGCGATGCAAGCGAAATGAAAGGTTTAGGGCTTTGCTCGGAGAGAAATGAGGACTCCATCATCGTGAGCGCCGACCGCGTTATCTAGTTCATTCCGACTATGCCCACTACAGAACGAACAACGCGTCAAGGATTCGCTAGCCTGTACGATCCTCTCGGCTTCCTCGCGCCATTCACTGTTCCAGCCTAACTGATTTTTCAAGATCTGTGGAAACGGAAGCATCCTAGGGACTGCCCGCTACCGCAAGAGCAGCTCACCGCATGGAATTCTTGGCATTTAGAGCTTCTCATGCTGAGCAAGGCTCGCCTGCCAAGACATGTTAACCGGCGGCAAGAACATACAATTAGTGAGACCGAGCTAGATGTCTTCACGGATGCCATTCTGAGAACATATGGCGTGGCTATATTTATGTATACTGAGTGCATAAATTCGCACGAACGCAGTACATATCTTCTGATGAGCAAGGGGCGAATCGCACCGCTGAAGCCCGTGTCGCTGCCTCGTTTAGAGCTACTCGCGTGCCTGACCGCGGCCGGCATCTACAACTACATTTGTTTCCAAGGCGCAAGGCCATTCTTTTGGACAGACTCCCAGACTGCCATTCATTGGATGTCGCAAGAGCCAGGGCGCCGTGATATATCTGTCAAAAACGGAGTTGCAGAAATACAGCAGCATACAGCGGGCCACACATGGCAGCACTGAAAAACCAAGGAAGACCCCGCAGGCCTTTTACCTCGAGATATCACTGCAGTCGCTGCTTCTTCATTTGTCTCTATGGTGGAGAGGTCAGTCATGGCTCTCTACGCCTATGCACACGTGGAAGGCTGATACAGCATGCTCAAAGTCCGTAAGCAACGAAGAGTCAGCCTTCGAGGCTACATGCACCATTATCATTACGCAGCCACAAGCATTGCTTAAAGTTAGCCACTACAGCCGATACTCACGCCTTCTTCGAGTAACTGTGTGGGTATACCGCTTCATCGGTAACGCAGCATAATAACGATCGTCTACGGTTGGACCGCTGAATGCCCATGAAATTGCTCGAGCCGAGCGCTACTGAATCAAACAAGTACAGCGTTCGCACTTTCCGGACGACGTTGCGGCATCGTCGTCTGACCGACCAGTACCTACTACATCTCGTTTGCTACTTCTGCGTCGACTCATCGAAGACGACGGGCTTATATGTGTTGGAGGGCGCCTACAAACTTCTGCCCGGCCTCATATCTGTTCGCCACCCCATCGTGCGCCCGCGTCGCGATGCTGTCACTGAGCTACTGATTCGTGCCACCCATCGGCGGATTCTTCATTCGAGTGTCGAGCACACCCCTATAGAGCTTCGCGATTGATTATGGGTGCTGAAAGGCCGCCAAGCCGTAAAATCAGCATTGAAGAATTGCCTTGTGTGCCGGAGACGTAAGATTGCCCCAGAGTCAGCACCTACAGCACCATTACCACGAGGTAGAATTACAGAAGCCAACCCATTCGCTTTTGTCGGAGTGGATTTCTGCGGACTACTTTACTGTTGGGTGTCGAAACAAACTTGCTCCAAAGTGTACATCGCCATCTTATGTGCTGTAACGCGCGCTCTCCATCTCGAACTCACAACGGATATGACGGCCGTCAGCTTCGTCGCAGCATTCCGGCGTTTCATCTCCCGCCGTGGAATACCATCAACAATATACTCGGACAATGCCCTAGCCTTTCATCAGACCGCAATGCAGCTCGGAAAGAAAGCAGCATCCAGTCTGGCGGATTTCTGCAGTGAGCGTCACACGGAATGGAAGTTCAATGTCGAGCGAGCCCCTTGGTGAGGCGGATGATAGGAAAGTATTGTTCGTATCACCAAAGCCACGTTGAAGCGTGGTTTGGGCCGCAGTTGCCTATCCTTCAAGAGACATCACAACGGTTCTGTGTGAGGTGGAGGCCAATATCAACCGCTACGCGTTGACCTACTCATCAACCGATTCTGAGGAGCCAGGTCAACTCAAGCCATTAAACTTTCTGCTTGGCAAACGTGCAACATGTTTGCCTCAAAGTCTCGGCGCTGCGATGCCTCATTCAACAGGCGTCGATCTTCGACGTCGACTACTACATCGACAATCTATGGCAGGGGGCTTGAGAGGCCAAAAGGCGTAATGGTAGCGATTGACTCTCGAATAACACTTTCTTGTTTGAGACCGCTTGTGGAACTGTTTCTTGTTTGAGACCGCTTGTGGGCGCTCTTCCAAGGCCCCACACTGGCTATGGCGGCTCGCCGGGCCTGACTCAAGGTCGCCAATTAGCTTCCCAGGGGTCCGTTCGGCGAGTCGCGCCTCCCTCGACCACGTACGTATTATGTGCGTCTGTCCACGGTCAACTGAAGCTGGTCGTTTTGGACAGCTGTATGTAACGTGTGTCAGTTTCGGAACATCTCCGCACCATGGGGATGTATCAAATATCTGTCTCGGCACATAATGTGAAACTTCTGTAAATTCGGAAAAGTGTTGATCGGCAGGCAACGGCAGTCCAGCTCTTGGTGTCTCTTGAGATCCTTATGAGGAGGGGGGTGTAGCGATTCGACGATCTAATCTTTGCTTCTCTAGGATGCCACGTCGTGTCACCCCATCACTTGTGTCCTCTTGTGTCACCCCTTGTGTCATCATTTCTCACCCCATCACTTGTGTGCAGGGGCAAGAAGTCGGGAGGCTAGGCCGCTAAGTACTCCAGCGTTGCAATGAACAAGGTCATTTCCACCCTGACCCGTACGGGCCGGCCACCACACTACCCACTGATCAAATACGAGTTCGTTTCCCAATATCAAGATGGCCGTTGTTGACAATACACCTCTGATGTTGTACATGCGCCAAGCTGTCTGCAAGTCCGAGAACACGTAGACAGACATTCCCTGTTAGTCTGCATTCGAATGGCGAGAGCGATGGCACTAGCCTCCGCTGCGCAGAAGATGGGGTTAGCGCGGTCGCGGAGTTGACAAGTTTACCTTGGTTGGATACTGCAAGAGCGTACGCGGTAGCTTTTCGGTGCTTCCTTGGGTACGGAGTGACGTCGCTGTAGAAAACACCGTGGTGATGGCTTAGCTGTTCCATCCTCTGTACTCAAGCTATTCGGCGTCCTTTGTGGTGGTATGGGTGCATATTGCAGGGGATGGGCTGCGCCACGATGCGTTGCCTGAGATATGTGCGAGTAAGCCGGTAGCTTCTGGCAAATATTGCGGTGAGTCTGGATACTCGAATCTTTGTAAGAGACATTTCCCCTGTGGTGTGCCGCGCCGCAGAGTCCTCGCTGGGAGATAAGTGTGGCAGCTGCCAGCTTTTCAAAGGGATTGGGCACACCCAGTGCCAGCAGTCGTTCTGTGCTTATACTGGTAGGTAGTCCAAGCGCTTACTTAGTCGCAAGTCAAATTAATGTATCGGCTTGCTCTTGATCTGTTTTTTTGGTTAGCTGGTACATGGGAGGGCGTACATGAGCCGGCTCAGAACATTGCGTGTACCAAGGTGAGCGTGTCGTGTTCAGTCATGCTGTTGTTACCTCTGGCGATTCTTCAAATTTTCTTTATTCTTTATTCATACATAACCCCACTTTGTCAGAGGCGTTACTGCAGGGGGGTTACAGAGTTGAAAAAGTACATCTTCATTGACACTACACATTTGCTGATATGTCAAACAATTCCACTGATTAACAGTTTTAACAAAAAACAAATTTGCATGCAGGTTCGTCCTGGCCGGGCACGGTGTTATTTTGTATTAGTGATCTGTTCGTTCAGATATAAAATCTAGCTGTTTTAGATGAATGTCACTGTCAGTTTGCGTTTTTAAATAATATATTTGGTATAAAAGCTTCAAACGCAATTTATTTTCCGACGGCACAACAGTGACTGCCAGTTTAACTCCTTTTTCATTTTGGTAGAACTGTAATTTTTTCCAGGCTGAACCAAAACAAACCTGGCTGCTCTCTTTTGAATTTTCTCTAATTTATTCATCAAACCTACTTGTGATGGGTCCTAAAGAGTACAGGTATATTCTAAAATTGGGCGAATACAAGTGAGGTATGCCGTGCTTGTAAGGTGAAAATCTGCATATATCAAGTTCCTTTGGATATAATTAAATGCCATTCCGGCTTTGGAAACCACGTAATCCACATGCACATTCCAGGAACAATCGTGCGACTTTAACGCTCCCAAATATTTGTACGTGCTTTTTTTATCTAGAATATTTCCATCTTAAATGATAATTTGCACCAATTATTTTTTCTTCTTTGTAAAACACACATGGACGCACTTAGTAGTGTTTAAATTCATTTTCCACTTAAGGCACCATAGATGAATGCGTTCAAGATCAGCCTGTAATTCAGAAACATCCTGTTCATTCTTAATTTTTCTGTGGATAACTCAATCATTCACAAAAATCTGCGTATTTGAGCTTATGAGCCCGGTCAGGCTTCTTATTGTGTACTTCAACTTATCCAGGGCTACCTGACACTTGTTTTTTGAACGTACATGCCGAGAATCCGAAGCGTGTTAACTCTTCCAAGTTGTGCTCCTCCCAAATATAATGTTAGCTCAGCCGCCTGGTGAGTCCGAGATTTATACGGTTGTATATGAATGTACTCTGATTTCGCCGGTGCGCACGTCATCCCGGCTGCAGCCAGGTAGTTTTCCAATACGGTCAACGTAGTCTGTAGAGTATCCTGGTGTTCCCCGTAAGGGCCCTGTGAGGTCCATTGGGTGATATCTTCTGAATCGTGTGGCTATCCTGCGCAGTCCGATGTTAAAGAGGAAAGGTGACAATATGGAGCCTTGTTGTGTACCCCGATTGAGCATACTTAAGGGATTTGATTTTATCGGACCCATGCAGAGAGTTGCCAGCGGTTTTGCAAGAAAACTTCTTACTTACTGATAGATGCGTTCGGCCACATCCGATATCTTCTAATCCTTCCAGTATCGCGTCCTGAGAGATGGTGTAAAAGGCTTTGTGTACATCCAACGCCAAGATTACGTTGTCCAGACTACCCGAGGGTGCATGGATGCCCAAAAACCTACACGCAACGCCGGCACGGGCGTCAGCGAAGCCGATGATGACGTCCCCTCGCCGCCACGTAGAGAGGCCTGGGACGCCCTGCTGGGGAGGGCAAACCCTGCTTCACAACAACAAGCCATCCGCCTGGCGAAAGGACTCGCAAGGAGTCAAGACCTCTTTGCTTGTTCTAATCGCGGAGGTACCGCCCCCCGCCGCGTAGGCCTGTGTGCTGGGGACGGGGATTAAGGGGCCTCCTTATTCGGCGGAACAATAAAGTTATCATCATCATCATAATCATCACCACCAGCATCGTCATCATCACTGCCGCCTCCGGCGGCTCATCAGGCGGAGTTTCGCTGTGATTTTAAATTTTCATTACGGTGCTGCTACTTGCATTGTCGCATTAAAAAAATTCACAGCAGATCCACGGAGTGAATGATGATGAGTGGGCGAAGCTCGGGAGGTTCATCGTAGATCGTGCCGAGTTCCGGATTAATTTAGTTAACGCGCACGCTACCAGTCCTTATGGTTCAACTACGCACAAGTGAAATCTCCCACCGGCACTTCATTGCAAGTGAAGATCCAGTGTATGTATATATGGGTGGCCGGTGAACGGTTCTCCAGCGCGAGCAGTCGGTATTTCTCAATCAAGAAACTCGCTAGAAGACGCTGCCCGCACCAACTTTGTATCTCGCGGGTGAAGGCGCGTTCTCCTTCTTTGCGAGCTGGTAGAGCGTTCCTCTAAGAAAGAGCGTTTCCATAGTCGACGCGCGCCTTTCGCTCTCTCTCTGTCTCACTCTCTCTCATATGACAGCAGATGGAAGAGTGAGAGAGCTCGCGCGCCGGGAGGCACGCGCCGAGGGCGAGCACGAGCCTCCCGGCGTTACATGGCGTTGCATGGTATTGTGAGTGGTGTAGGTTACACGATACGACGCGTGACAACCAACCCACAGCTTAAGGAGCTTCGCCCCTAAAAACTGTTAACGGTGGTTTCAAGTGTGTGCGCTTACGATAAACGTCAGTTTTTAGAAATCTAAAACCGCTTCAGCTTCCCATTAATTAAACCCCCCGAACACATATTCACAAAAATCTCGTGGCAGATAAGACTGAGAGGGTTCCTCTGGCGGGCCGGGTGCGAAATGAGTTTCGAAAATTAGCTTTGTGGACGCAAGCTGCGTGTCGGCTAATGTTGTTAGGCGCTTTTCATGCTCAAACTGCCTTACACTGTTTTTGTGTGCGGTTGCCACCATGATATGGATCGAGAAAGGAGAGGAAACTGTCTGGTTTCAGGTGAGGGGAAAGTGCTGTTTGTGCCGGTCTTGTATACCTCAACCACATGTCTTTTCCTTTCGCCGCTGTGCCACGGGTGGCGCAATGAGAAGAGTTCGGGTTTAGGTAGGAAGAGTTAGGATTTAGTTGCTATGGTGGCGTTCGATCCCCGGCCACTGCATCCGCATTTCGATGCGTGATATTGAAGGGCACTAGTGCATTAAGATTTCAGAGCGGCCGCCGCCGCGGTACAATGGCTACAGTGCTCGGCTCCTCACCCGAAAGACGCGGGATCCATACCAGCCGCGGCTGTTGCACACTCCATGGAAGTAAAAATGCTTGTGGCCCGTCTATTGTCGGATTTCAGAACACGCTGTAGAGCCCAGTAGGTTTAAGTTTCCGGAGTCCCCAACTACGGCGTCTCTCATAATCATATCGTCGTTTTGGCAGGTAAAACCCAGGCAATTATTAATACATTCCAGTATATGGTAAAGATCCGCGGGTGGGCAAAAGAATTCCGGGATTCATTTACTGTGCTTCTGGGCATACTGCAGCAGCTTTACTGCATGAAACACACGCTGAATGATATAATCTGTCTGATTGATCTTTTTTTTTTCTACGGCGGATCTCTTTATGGTAAACATATTTTGATTTTCTGGCGTCCGTGGGAGGAGCGTATGATAAACAGGAGATTTTAGATGAACCCCGGACTCTAAAATAAAAAAAAATATGGGAGACGCTCAAGCTTCGTCTTTAAGAGCGAAACGCGATAGCTTTATCGTGCCTCGTTCGCGTTGTCTTCTTATTCGCTTGCAGTGCACTTGATCCACATAAATGCGTAGTGTCATGGGACAACACTCCTTTATTAGTTCACACTCTGCCTCCGTCTTGCGTGGCCTCCCTCGCGGTCGGGTACAAGTTGACGTAGATGCCCATCAGCACTCGCCGATAAGGAACGCTCCGCACAGCGCCCGGCACCAGAACATGGTACCGAACCATCATACGAGCGTGAAGAGCAAGCGAGCGCAGCTGCGTATTTTGCCCTTTCGCTTAAGGTACCTGCATTTTTCAGTAGTGCAAACTCCCTGTCACCGCACTGTATCCTTCTTCGATTCGTCAGATTCTACGTTATTTATTTTATTTATTTTATTTTTACATACTGCAGCCCAATTTGGGCTATCGCAGGAGTGGGTTTTTTATACATCAGCACATACAAGAATACAACTCTGAACAACAAACAAGAATAGAACTCTTAATAAACAAATTCCAAATCAATACATTAATGCAAAAAATTAGAACTCAAACAAATCGCGAATCAATACATTCATGCAAGAAATCTTTTAAAGGCAATGATCTAGTTGACCCAGGTAATGCATTCCATATTTCTATAGTGTGCGGGAAAAAGCTGAATTTAAATAGGTTAGTACGTGGATGGAATGGTTTCAGGTTGAGCTTGTGGCTATTCCTTGTGGGTTTCAGTTTATCAGGAGACAGATATTCGTTAGTTAATGCATAGCGTGGGGTATTAACAAGAATATGCAGCAACTTTAGGCATTCGAGATCGCGTCGCTCAGACAAGGTTTGCAGACCTAGCGTAGCAAGTTGAGAGGAGGGTGAGAAATTCCAATCGTACCGGCGGAAAATGAAACGGATGGCTTTCTTCTGAACGGATTCTAGTGTGCTGATGTCCGATTTTTGATGAGGGTTCCATACGGGGCAGGCATATTCGAGGATGGGACGGATGAGCGATTTATACGTTAGCAACTTTGTTTCGCGTGGAGCATCTTTTAATGTACGATTTAGGTAGCCCAGTTTCTTTAAAGCTTTATTGCAAGTGTACTCAATGTGTTTAGACCAAGACATATTAGGTGTGAAGATGAGGCCTAGGTATTTATATTCGGACACACGTGAAAGAGAGTAGCCATTGAAAGAGTAATCAAACAATGAAACGGAGCTGCGTTTACAGAAGGAAAGAGCAACTGTTTTAGTAAAGTTTATGTTCATTTGCCATGTGTCACACCATCTGCAAAATTGTGCAAAACAATCATTAAGTATGTTGTGGTCATCATTGGTATTAATTACATTATATAAGACACAGTCATCAGCGTAAAGGCGGATTTTCGCAGGCACATAATTGGGTAAATCATTTATGTACAATAAGAACAAAAGTGGTCCCAGGACTGAACCCTGGGGGACTCCGGATGATACATTCACAACAGACGAGTTTGAAGAATTAAAAGAAACAAACTGAGAACGGTTGTTTAAAAAGCTAGCAATCCAGTCAACTAAGGAATAATTGTTAAGAACAGCGTGAAGTTTGTGCAGAAGTTTAGAATGTGTAACAGTGTCGAATGCTTTTGAAAAGTCAATGAAAATTGCATCAATTTGGTAACCAG
The DNA here is from genome assembly GCA_013339685.2 of Hyalomma asiaticum. Classification (NCBI taxonomy): domain Eukaryota; kingdom Metazoa; phylum Arthropoda; class Arachnida; order Ixodida; family Ixodidae; genus Hyalomma; species Hyalomma asiaticum. Next base: position 199,253,988 of record CM023481.1, on the reverse strand, counting down.
AGTCTAGAGCATGCGAAATGTCGTGAGAAAATTCTACAAGCTGGGTTGTTCTACTAAAACCTTGGCGAAAACCATGCTGGGCATTACTTAGGATGTTATTATTTTCAAGAAACCCCATGATATGCTTAAAGATTATGTGTTCTAAAAGTTTACATGATTGAGACGTTAATGAAATCGGGCGATAGTTTAATGGTGACTGCTTGCTGCCAGATTTATGCATAGGAAGAATTTTCGCTAACTTCCAAGCTGAAGGAACAGTTGAGGTGCATAAGGACTTTTGAAAAATTACGGTCAAGTAGCGGCTGGCCCACTCACAATATCTAACAAGAAAAATATTAGGAATGCCATCAGGACCAAGAGATTTCTTATTTCCCAAGTGCAAAATTAGGTTCATAACACCGTCGAGAGATACGGAAATATCACTGACTGACTTATTTGAACCATGGTGAAAGCTAGGGATATCTAAGTTGTCAGTTGTGAATACAGATTGGAAATATTCATTGAACGCGTTGGAAATGGTTGAGGGGTCACTACAGGGAACGTTATTTATAACAACTGTATTTGTGGCAGTTGAGGTGGGTAAAATAGAAGCCCGAAATTTTTTAGGGTTGCTTTTCATTAAATCTTGCAATGTAACTTTGAAATAGAAGTCTTTCGAGGAATTAATTTTGATCCGAAGTTCTTCTTGGGCGAGGTTAAATTCCTGTATTTTAAGGGGGTCACCATTTCTTTTTAAACGCCTCAGTCTAGCAACACGACGCGATAGGTGAAGTATATCTCGCGATATCCAGGGAAGGAGGGGGTTTTTCTTTTTCGTTTTTAATGGGACAAAGCGCTCAATGCAAGTTGCCACAGTCTTTTCGAAAGAAGCCACCAAGGAATTCACATCATTACATTCGCTTAGGCGTTCAAAATCATCAAAAGAGTCTGACAAAAAGTCAAAAACAGACGCGTCGTCGGCTCGTGAAAAATCGGGAAATGTAGAATAGACAAAGTGGTTGGTACGAACAGGAACAGAAATTGATACCAGAACGGCCTTGTGGTCTGAAATACCTTCAACAACTTCGCATTCATAACCATTGTCTAAGAGGAAAGGACGAACAAAAACTAAATCTAAAACTGCATCACCTCGTGTGTTAGTTTCAACAATCTGTTTTAAACAAAAATAGAGTGAGAAGTCTAACAGAACTTTGCTGATTTCTACGTCATAGCCTGTGAGCGATAGAGATGGCCACAAAATACCTGGAGTGTTGAAATCACCCAGGCATATCAAGCTGGAAGTAGATAAGATGCATTCAACAGCTTCATTGCAAGTTTAACTTTCGTGTTATACCGAATCTTGTGGCTTAGGAATGAACTAAATTTTTTTTTAGTCTCTGCCAGACCTTCGTGGCCCTTGGTTACCCACGGCCGCTACCACTCGGTACAGCCGGTGGCCCGCTCGTGAGGCGAGCACCCAGCGTCCGCAACAGCGGTCTACAATCGATGTTGCAATTTTTGTTCTGTCTACTCTCCGCAGTGCGCCGTCAGCTGGAAGTAATCTGTATTGACAGGTCTTGATGAGCAATCGTGCCATGATGGCATTGCCTTGCGTCGAACTATTACCATTACCTGCATATTTCCAGCGTACGCGTGCATACAAACCCGAAGGGTGACGCGGAAAAAAATGTAAGGAAAATGTATGCCGGCAAGCCTGTTGATGACCTACATAGAAAAGGACTATTACACAATAAAACTGCTATTGCACGTGCGTTATCTGTTCTTCACAATCGCGAGCACTTATTTAGAGGTTTGCTTATAGGCGATCTTCAGGGATTTCACAGAATAGTGTGCACATTGCTGTTACTGAAAGTAGTCTGTCGTTTATCCAACTTTTCCCTGCACAAGCTTTGGCAGTCCGGATGTTCTACCTATCTCGTGACTCGCATTTAAGTTTTTCCCCAGTACTCAGAAGGCGAGTTGTAACTTTCTCTGTTTTCATTCTACAAATTCTGTGTAGCCACGTTTGGACGAACTAGAGGTGACGAACTGGTCCGTGAAGTTTTATTACTGAATATCACAACAGTGATAGTGGAAATTGAACCTGCAAGATATGCCTCAGGCTCTAATCTAGCGCGCACTTTATTTCGAGAATAAAGAGCAGCCCGACCTTAATCATGAGACTCTATGACACGATCAGTGGGTGGTATTCTAGCACTAAACGCGAAAACCCTTAATTAATTCAACAGGACCTTAAGGTATATTGTGCGTTCTTCACATTGGTAGTACAACGCATCTTCAATTGTTTCCAGAAGTGGCAAATAGAAATGTTTTAGATACCCGAGCAGTCACCCAATGGTTTTCTCACATCTGTCGGAATATAGATATAAACAGCAGGTTACATGCGAATAGATCTGTTCAGATAAGTGCCATAGGAGTCTGTTCTAGCGAATAGCGCTATGGAAACACCACAAAAACGTGCGGGATGCCTGCCGCCCAGTTTAGGAAAAAAAAGCAAAAAAAGGGAAGATTGTCCTTTTATGTGACTGCATTTCTCTGCCACAATACCTAAATCTGCGTGAAGTTCGGTAGGGAGGTTTGTTTGGTACGGGACTGATAGGATTTTTCATCACTTTTCTAAGGCGTGGAATTAAGCCTTATGTGACAAGTTGTTTCGCATTCGGTGCCACTTAACGGCTTGCTGCAGATGGCCGTAGCCAGATCGGACCACCATGGCGTCGATGAAGCGACGAACTTGAGGGGCGAGCTTCACCGTGCAAATGTAGTGCACCTCCGGCATGGGAAAACCGTTGAATCCACAGGCCAGCACTAGCGTGTAGGCGCCCATGTTGTCCATTAGTAGCCACTCGTCCACAGAGACTTCGAAGAACGGCACCTTGCTAAGAATGCAGTCCATGGGATTGCAGGTAGCCCCCCATAGGGTAGTGAGCACATCCAAGGGTCTCTCGTAGGGAGGCTGCAAATCAAAGAATTAGAGAACGAGTTGCAAGGCCACTTCACTCAACCAGGAACTTAGAGGTCCCTGGGTGAAGTAGACGAAAAGTACAAGAGAGGAGAGACATGTAACGGCTGTCACGAAAGTGAAATTCCTGTTTAATACACTGGTTAACCTCTCTGCCTTTCCCTCTATACTATTTGCTTCCAGGTTGATAATTTCTTTAATACTTCATTTACCTTCAGAAGTGCATCACTTGGGTTTCTCGATGTAATTAATATGGTACTGTCATCAGCGTAAATGACAAACTGAACGGTGCTTTCGGTTTTTACGAGGTCATAGTTATATAAGCAAAATAAGAGCGTCCCAGGATGCTCCTATGTGGCGCTCTTAAGTTTAAAGGTCTTAAGTCAGAGGAATGGTTGTTTACGATCATTTTCTGCTGGTAGTAAAGAAGATAAGAACGAATCAATCCTAAAAGTGCACCACGGAAACAATAGTTGTTGAGGCTTTCGTTCAAAGTGACATGAAGGAATTATCCCAGGACTTTTGCACTAACTACCTCAGGCAACGGATACGATAAATTGTGCAGCTACGCTCACAGTTATCTCAATGATTGTAATCATGGCTGGTCATCGCAAATCAACTGCCGTTGGCTCTGGTGAAGCTAGACAGAAGCAAATAGCGCACTAAAAGCAAGTGAGCACCAGCTTGTGTGGAACAACGTGCCTGGTTCTTTAGGTTCTGTGAATTTTCAAAAAGTGACTCTAGTTCACGAAACATCCCGACCAGTTATTTTCGTGGCGCCGAAAGGGTGCCCTGCGCGAAACATGAACGCGGGAAATCTCAACGGTGCTCTGGCACTTTGACGTTACAATCAAGTGAAAAGCCGCAGAAACTTCTTTCCCGGTGATTTCAGCCAAGACATTTTCGGGGGGGGGGGGGGGGGGGGGATGTGGTCGTAGCAGAATATGCAAAAGACCTTCGGCTGTCTCCCCTGCATGATGCCCAAAATATCAGGGTTGGGCAGTATCCAAGATACACGTATATTGGATGCTAAGGTATTCCTCACGCACTTTTGTCATAATACGTCTGTAAAACACATATAATAATTTGTATTTCTGGTAGAAGATGGATGTATCGTGCATCTCTAATTCTTATTGAAGTAAAAATAATTAAAGGGGTTGTCACTATTTCCTGGCGACGGCTACCCCTTCTCGCTTAGGTGCTGTAACGAAACAAACAACAACAAAAATCCTGCAGACACCACAGCTCGTGGAAATCTGTGTCATGCGATGAAGTCAGCGGTGACAAATTTTTTTTCGCATTCAGCCAATCATTCCGAGTAGCATCAACGCCTTGTGCGAAGTTCATGAGTACCCACTCATAAGTATACTTAACTTGGGGTAACCAGGAATTTCGACAGGGCCACGTAACGTTCGCACTCACGTTAGTTCAAATAATGGACCTTTGTTTTGTCGAAGATAAACGTACCATACTGTACGATGATGTGCGACGCTTATGATTGCACATAAGCGTCGTTCGTCGAAGTATTCTTACGGAATCGAGATAAGATTCACAAGCATACCGAATGGTAGCAGAACATAAGTATTGCGATATAATGGTGCTTATCACGCACTAGAAGCGCAATTCACGTTGTAGAGGCCCTATAATTGCAACTGTAGGTGCGATAGGTTGATTTCCTTTATGGCAGGAGCCGCCTAAGCTCCAGTGGCAGCGTGCTTCCTTGGCACCTCGAAGGCCCATGCTCCATACACGCTTACCAATTGGTAATTTGCATGTGTGTCTGTGTGCTTGCTATGTCTACATTTCAATAGCAAGCGAGCAGAAATAGTGTTCCTTCCTTGTTTTAAGAGTGCTCAGCCATGGTGGTCTTGTGGCTATGGTCGGCTGCTGATCCGAAGGTCGCGGGATCGAATCCCGGTCGCGGCTGCTGCGTTTCGATTGAGGCGAAGTGTTGAGGCGCGCGTACTGTGTGATGTAAGTGAGCGTTTAAGAACCCCCGGTGGCCGAAAGTTCCGGAGCCCTTCACTACAGCGTCTCTTATATATAGCGCGGTTTTAGGACGTAAAACCCCGCAATTCAATAAATCATTGTTTTAAGAGAAGAGCTCTTTAAGCCGTCCGTGTGGGAGCCGATGTTGGAGGCAGTGCACCATGTACCGAAAACTACGCGTGACTGCAGGATTGTTAATTGCGACGTACATGACTAGTGTATCATCTTAGTGATGTAACGATCAGTCTATAATGTTTTTCGTACATTTATACCCTACCTCTCAAATTTTTGGGTATACCAAGCGAACGAGGCGACCAGGAGTGCATCGAGACGTAGGCGGCTACATAGATAGATAGATAGATAGATAGATAGATAGATAGATAGATAGATAGATAGATAGATAGATAGATAGATAGATAGATAGATAGATTAATGTTACCTAAAGGATTAGTTATGGCGCTAAAACAACGGGACACAGAGAAGACAAAACACACACTGGTGCCAACTTGCAACTGTTTCTATTCCTTCAACTGTGCCTTCAAGAAACGGACCAACTAGCTCAACATGTCCTTTTAAAGTGACTTAAGTTCGCCAAGAAATGCTTGGAATTTAAATGTAAGATGCAATATACTCTTATCGTAACATCACCGTACAGCATTGTAAACGTTGACAGAACTGCCCTTGTCAAGATGATATTGCTGCGACAGTCACCTAAAAAAAACTAAAGTTAGCAACAATCTTATCGTTGCAGCGCAGCCCTCGAGTGAAAGAACGTGGCGAGGTGTTCGCCTTCCTATTTTTTCAGCAGAGTCGCGTGGTAGTGCTTGCGTCACGTGCGCCGATGTATGCACACAGCTGACCTTTTGTTTTCTTCATTTCTTCTTTTAGCTGCTACAGTGCGACGACGCTTGCGGTCACCGAAGTGTACTGCGTGCCAAGTTTGAAGAATGCAAGAATGGAACTGCTTTGCATCTAGTGAATTACACACATGAGCGATTCGAAACATTCAGTGGATATAAGTTTGACATTTGTGAGTCAAAGCGGATGGCGCTTCTTTCGGTAAACTTGGCCATAAGACGACCCTTTTGTGTCTGCGATTGTTACTTTCAAGTAGTGAAAGCAATGTTTTAGACTACTGTGCCTGGTATAAAGGCTTCGAAATTTGACTAAGCCATGAAAGCCACACGGTGGGAAAGATTTAGCATCTCTTTCTGCATTATTAAAGTTGCACAAGCTCAATTTGTGTGGTGAGCGCGCTCCAAACACTATTTCCTGACACTCTTAGTGACAAAACTGGGCCAAGAAGAATAAGAATTTCAGAGATAATATCGGCAACCTAGGCGCAAAGAAACTACATGCGCCCCGCCATATATTTACAACTGATGCGGTTGGGTTCTGATCGTTTTGTTAGCGGTTCATATGGGACCTACATATGGGACGTACTTGTTGATATCTGACTGAGCATTTCGTCTCTATAATAGTCGTTATAAATAGGCATCGATTATTATTCATTTTCGCCCATTGCAAGCCATATTGTTAGCCTGCTTCAACACATTTGTGCGCTCTTTTAACAAAGAAAAAAAAAGACAATCCTTCGCAGTTCTGGCTCCCGCCTAACGCCTTAAATACTGCTCCAAGATGTATGGGCAAGGTGTATAAATGTCGATACCCCAAAAAATGCAAGTGCGAAGGATACAGAAGAGGTGGGTTAAAGTAAACGACGACTACGAGCGCCCCACGGAGCAAAAGAGCAGACTGAAAAGACATGCGAAATGTTGGCAGTGAAGCAGGCACAGGAGGCGTCGGGGCGATAAAGTGAGCCACCGTTGGTTTGCTTACCTTCCATAGTGGCGCAACACCCACTAATTAAGGCGCAATAAGAACACCAATATTACGGGAATAGCTCAGGCTAGGTATCTTAGTACATTGTCCTTATGTGGGCAATCGTCGAGTTCAGCTTGGACGTACGGTAACCTGTTTTTTTTTTAATATTGTTTGTTAAAAGAACATCGCGGCTGACCACATTCGGCGTGATACTTTGGGCGGGACATACTCTTCTTCCCATGGACACAAGGTTCATGCATGGTGCGCTCCTTGCAAGTCTGTCACGAGCTGTGCGCTTACACTATGTCGAACTTCACGACTCATTTGAAGGTGCGTGCCATTTCAACAACGCGCCAAATTTACATGTCATTGTCATTGAGGATGATTTCTTGCGGGCTGCAAAGAAATGCGTACCTTACGCCCCGCCACGGTGGTCTAGTGGCTAAGGTACTCGGCTGCTGATCCGAGGGTCGCGGGATCGAATCCCGGCCGCGGCGGCTGCATTTCGGTGGAGGCGAAATGTTGAGGCCCGTGTGCTGTGCGATGTCAGTACACGTTAAAGAACCCCAGGTGGTCGAAATTTCCGGAGCCCTCCACTACGGCGTCTCTCATAATCAGAACTGGTTTTGGGACGTAAAACTCCACAAACCAACAAGAACAGCGTACCTTACGGTGTGTCAAGGTTAAATAAAACTTTTTGGAAGGTACACGTATAGTAGTAGTTAACAGTTGGGAAAACATTGCAAGGACCAGAATCTTTTACTCTCGAAGACTTGTTTAGTTTTGACGGCACTAAGATCCAACGTAGTCTTTCCTACCCGGCGCTTCGCTATGGAATATTGGCTCTGTTTATATTTCTTGAGCAGGCTTATAGTTAAACTATATTGCAAATGCGCCACCCTGCCCTACTTCTCTATCCGTATGACATTAGGGGCGAAGCTCGTTAAGGCGTAGGCTTGTCTGCCGTAGTTGTCCATCGTAGCCACCTCGTCTAGTTCTTGAAGTGATCACTAGATGGCGTTGGTGGCGCTCGCTCCATAGAGATTCATGGTAAAGGCTAGTGTGACGGGATATCAGTAGATGGCGCTAGCGCAGCATAGTTGACGAATTAAAATACGAGATGGCGCTGCGGCGCTCGCTCCATTCAGATGTATGGGAGCGCATAGTGTGATGAGCTAACACTAGATGGCGCGCGTGAGCACGCCTCTCATTGGATGGAGGCGATCGTTCGAGATGTTTCGATGCAGTGCGATGGGAGACCGCTAGGGGTGAGAGCTATAAAATGCGCTCGCTCTTGAATGATCTCAGAATGATCACGAGATGGCGCTGCGGTGCTGCTTGGATCTTGACTTGCAATGCAATGAAGTGCCGCTGGGAGATTTCACTTGTGCGTAGTTGAACCATAAGGATTCGTACAGAGCGCGTTAACTAAATTAATCCGGAACTCGGCACGATCTACGATGAACCTCCGGAGCTTAGCCCACTCATCTTCATTCACTCCGTGGATATGCGTGGATTTTTTTTCGTTCTGATGGTGGTCTAGACTGCCGCAAAATATTATTACGCCTAACAAGTGTTATTAATGTCACGCAGAATTGAATGGGGCCACAGAGACCTGCAAAGTGGACTAACTGGCGTTCGGTCATTCAAGCTCCAAAAAAATGATGCCACCATAGGGAAGCTGAAAGTGTAGCAGCTCGAATACAGGGCGTTCAAAAAAAGAGGTTACTCCTTCGGCACCGTGATGAAGATAGGCATAAAAACCACATGGGCGAAATGAATCGGAAATATAAGTGAAAAGAGCCTTATTAGGTTAAGCAAGGGACATATTTTCTCACAAAATTAGAAACATTGCTGCTAGACACGACCTAAAGGTGGTCTTTTCATCAACGCAAAACTTGGAAGGCTCGTGCAGAAAGGTTATTAGATACCAGGGAAACCAAGAGAATATTTGGGACGTTATAAGCACACACACACAAAAAAAATCCTGAAGATGCCACGCATTTGGGTCGTTAAGTACAGAAATCGGTTTGTCGAGTGCTGAAAAGGAATGGTGTGAAAGATCCGTTTATCGTCTGGTACATAGCACGTCGGAGAGACAGGGGTATCTATCTCGACTAAGGGCCAAGAGAGCGCACCATCACACTTGTCAGTAGCTAGCAGCGTCAATGAACCTGGCCGCGCACTGCAAGATAGACTCTTGCGAATAATTTTACGAAAGAACAGGAACTGACGCTTACTTCAGAGGAAATACAACCAAGAAAACTTTGGAGAAACGGAAGATTGTGGAATCAGCCCTCGTAAGGGCGACTTTTTTAGAAGACAGTAAACCTGCTGGAAGGTTGCGCCAATCGTCCTGTCTTCAGTCCCTCTGTCTATTTGATGTATACTTGGAGGAGTATTTAGAATGAATGGAGAAATTTCTTAGGTGAGTGTAAAAGAATCTTCAGTGATGAAAACCCGTCATTAATCAAGGAAGTGGTGTGCTTCGCCCGGACATTGAACACCCACCTTCACCTTCCTATGGCTTTCCCAATTGACTGTGGGCTCGGCATAAATTTTTTTTCATCTCAGCACTGCTTCAGGCACTGGAAGATCAGCCAAGGTGGGGTCAATTATTTGTACACAGCTAATTTTTCCCACGTTCTACCCGCAAATATACAAATAATACCTAGGAAGAAACACGAGCATGAGCATGACAAGCTCTATTATACGATGCATATCTTGTGGTTAGCCTATAGCAGCAGCTGCATATATTTGCGCGACCGCGCTCTCCAGTGATTACATTCATCTCCTCTGCAAGAGAGAGGAATACAAGTGCACCACACCAATGCCGTTGCAAGAGAGGGGAATGCAAATGCACCACACCAGTATTAAACCACAAAACGTTCAAGAAAATCTTATATCAAATGTGGGGCGTATTGGAGAAAAAGTGATGTGGAGGACGTGTGCAAGGCACTGCCCGAACATCCATGGTTGATAAAAATTCTCGACGACTTTGCGGTTTTACACAGATATAAAACTGTCGCAGTATTAAATATAACGATTGTACTATAATGTGACAAATGTTTGCATTTGGATCGTGAAATGAAATGCGGAAACACAAAAGAAAACGGAAAACAGAGCTGCTGAGGTGTAGAATTCCTACTGCTGGTGCGAAGTATCGCGGTTAAGATACAGAAGGGCCGCTGTGCAGCTTTAAAATTATATTTTTAGGAAGCGCCTCAAAAAGCACTGTAGCATTATTTCAACGAAAAGCGATGCCCTAGGCACGAGTCGTACTGACCCCATCCGCCACGTAAAAGTAACAGCGTATACAAAACTGCCGAGGCTAGCAAGATTTCTTGCACTTTGAATCACCTTAACAAAATGTGAATGTTGACAGCACCTACCTGGTATGGTTTAGGCTCGGCAGGACGGGAGAAAAGCACTACTGCTTTCTAGAACTAAACTGCCGAAATGTTGTATTATATGAAATAGAACGCTTCGTTGTCTTCACTGGCGCTGTTTTCATTTCCATTCGGTCGCGGCCGGATACAAATACAAGCTCCTGCGAACATGTGTAGGGCCGGTAATCATGGATACGAAACGAGCTAGGGGAGACATTTTGGTTGTCGAAGGGTTTTGTATAGCCTTAAATTGTGGCATGTTAAGTAGAAATGTAATACCGGTAGATTAGAGCATCACAGTTTACCTGAAAAATAAAGCTTATAAGGCTCAATCCTAGCACCGCGGACTGTCATATAACACTCCACTAAACTATCAGTTTCTCTGGGTTCACACAGCTTTGTACATTTTATGGCAAAGGGCAGTCTTTCGAATAAAAAAAAAAGAAGCGAGAGAAAAGTAAAAAGGGCGCACATTTCTTTATGGCGTAAGCAGTCACATCGCAATAATGCGCGTGCGAGGCGTCCGGAGGTCACAGAACATGTGCATTGCGTGTTCAGATCGCCTTGTCTCCGCGGATGACATCGAATTTTTCATTGAAAATCATGCCATTTTCAGTTGACATACAACGTACGATAATATCAAGCATTCTTTTGCAGCCTAACCTTTCACATTGGCGTTTGGCGATTTCCTGAGATGTGATGACGTCGAAACGTCGAATTATTTTGTTCTCCTTATCTTCCGCTGAAGATGTTATATTTAGTTATTTTTATCATCTGCTGCCCTGAGGTGGCCTCCGCCATCAGTCTAAATCGTAGCCTTCTTGTACTTATAAACTATTGTATGAAAGGTATGCCCGTAGCACTCGGCCCGTGTCTGCGTTCATGATCGTAATTTTAAAAAATTCATATTTCTTTTTTCAAATCACTGAGCGGAAGCTCGCTGTGGACGCAAATAATTAGGAGCTTGTCTACAATGCCAGTGAACTTCTCTATCGGTTATTTTATTGGAAAAGGAGCACAGAAAACGACAATCCATGAACTGGTTTGTTGGAAAAGAGTGTGCTTTTAAGCGCGCGCTCCTCTCATAGTATGAAGTGTTACGATAGAAACGGCGCAACGGCACTTAAAACGAAGTCCAAACAAGCTGGTTGCCCGAGAAGCCCAGCCACCGAGGTAACGTGTCAAAACTTGCTTCCAGCACGTGGCGATTGTGCGTGTGCTCGATACCCCCTACCCGCTGCCGTCGACCCGCAAGGCACCGACGGGTATGCTCAACTGATGACGATGATGATTGTGGTTCGGTTAGGAAAGGACGCCAATTTCCGCAGCCCATGTAGGGAGCACGGCTAAGCGTCCGTGGGGGTAGGGGAAAGGGAATGAAAGAGATAGAGGGGAGAGAAAAGCCGTAGTGGAGGTCTCCGGAAATTTTGACGACCTGGGGTTCTTTGCCGTGCACTGACAACGCACAGTACACGGGTCTCTGGCATTTTCGCCTCCATTGAAACTGCGACCACCGCGGTCTGGATCAAACCCGCGTAATTTGCGTGGCAGCCGAGCACCGTAGCCACTACACCACTGCGGTGGACAACTGAACTGAGTACAGGTCTCAACAAGCGTGAACGTTCTTAGGACCGCTTCACGAAAGCGGTATAAAAGGGGAGACACGACGTGCCGCCCGGGAGTCGGCAAGTCGGCAGTCACAGGCTTCGCTGTAGTGCGCTGCTGTACGCACGTTTGTGCTGTTCCTTTGAGCGCCTCGCTCACCCGTAGAAATGTATTAAATGTTTCTTGTTTGTTCATTAACGTCGCCTTGTCTTCCTTGATGGCCCTCTTCGAAGGCCAACTTCGAGTTTCATGCAGTCACTGATGAATTAAGGCTCCTGCACTCAACGCTACCGTAGCAGAAGATACCAGAACTATACCCAGTGATCTCCATACTCTTCCTTTTTTTATTGGCCGTTGCGAAACCTTTAACAAAGCCTTGGAAGTTATCGCTGTGTTTGTGGCGAAAATGATAAGTGCAGAGCCGGGCATGCAGCTGTAACAACAAAGGTGGAGAAGAAATCTGGAAGATCTGGAACTCTTTAGCCTCTTGTTATATAAACGTAGTGCTTAGGAAAGGAAGATGGCTATTTGGAGAAGGACATATGTCGCTGTGTATTATACAGTTATCTGGACGCATGGCCGAGAGGTACTTACATTAAGTGGCCTGTAGGAAATGTCCATAAACTGGTAGAGGTCCCGCGGAATGCAATTGTACTTGCTTTCATTTATGTACACTTGCTCGTGCGTGTGCGCCAGACCTGAAAAATTAGAAACATAACAATGGCGACATGGGACGCTAGCTCGAGGTAAAAATATTAGTTTCCTTCTGATCACAAAAAACGTTCGTCTGCTTCATGGAAACCTGTCCTAATTGCAAAATTCCGAAGCAGAGGAGCTCTTTTTAGGGCAGCTTGACAAAACAAGTTTCGCATGCCACAGGACTCGTCGGATGTTTTTTTTTTTTTTTCTAGGATCATTGTTCGTGAATCACTAAGACATCCGCTAAAAACAATTCTGACTTCTTTTCTTGCATTTTGCATTATTTTCAGTCTTGTTGCGGAGGCCACGAGCGGACTCTGCGTGTGACAGAAATCAGTTGACGTTTCCAAGCTTCTCTTTAATTTTGCACTATTTCAGCAAGAACGATAGTCCGTGGTATCAGTCGAATTGTCCGTCTCGGTTACTGCACTACGCCGGTTTGAGGGCAAATATAAGCAGCACAGTGGCAGCATAGCAATTACAAGTGAACTAACCGTCAATTAGAAGTTCCTTCGTTTTTTTGCCGACCACTTTCGTAACCAACGTGTATGCTGATGTGACAAAAAACTGTCCCGGTTCACCAATGATCTGGACCCCAGACGAAGCAGGAAAAAGCTGGTCGATGGAAGATCGCACAGCTTCGCACACCTTGAAAGAGAAACGCAATGCAATGGCAGCATAACTGGCAATGTTCACATTGTATTTCTACAATGAATCAATCCATCCATCAATCAATCAAAATTTAATAATTGTACTCGGTAGCAGCTAGACGTGTAATAATAATAATAATAATAATAATAATAATAATAATAATAATAATAATAATAATAATAATTTCCCTCTGTCAGATACGTGTAGTTATGCCCATCAAGATGCAGTCAGTCTGACTCTGCCATAACCGAACGATAAAACAGTACTTCAGCACCAGGGTTCCACCTTTACAAGAGGTTTAAGATGTGTGTTTTCGACACCGGTAGAAAAGATGAAGTGCTGAAGTTCAAGCGGAGAATAACGTGGAACTGATCATCTTGAGCGATTTTCTGAAACACAGATTTCTAAATGAAATTCGGCAGATCCCACGCATTGTGGGAATCGGTCTAATGCGAAGCAGTCAGCGAGTAAATTGCCTATGAGGAATTGTTTGACGTTCAGCGAAGTTTCACGAGTAGGATCAAGGTCTTTGTGAAAAACGCGTGAGTTGATGTAGCTTGACTTTTTTTTTTTCAAGAACGTCGATAGCAACGCGTCCAGGAATTGTAGGACGTGACGTAGGTACTCACGTTCGTGCACAGCACACACTTCTGTTTACTCGATAAAAGATGCGCGTTATGATACGATGATGTGCCTACTAAAAGCATCGTTTATTGAACTATTCTTGCTGGATAGAGCGATGTGAGGCAAAAGCATGCCGAATGACAGTAGACTGTATATGTATTTTTATGACATTGATATGTTAGCGTTTAGCACATATTAAGAGTTCAATTCACGTTACACAAGCACCATCCCCGCAACTGCTAGCCGCCGTAGCCTAGTGATGGCATGCTTGCTTGACACCTCGGGGGCGCGGGTTCGATACCCATTCAGCCGCTTCTTTTTCTGTGTGCTTGTTATGCGCACATTCGAGCCGCAAGCTACACGACAAACAATGTGCCTTTCTTGTTTTTAAGTCGGTTCGAATGACATGTAAAACGATTGCCCTAGTTGGTTCGTGATTGCCATAGGCTGTATAACACACAAACCACTGTGGCACAAACCCGCATACCACGGGCCGAGCACCACGGGTATGAGCCACCTTTGACCGCAGTATAGTTAGTCGTGACGTACGTCACGACTAAATTATGTTAGCGATGTAGAGATCAGTTATTCATGTTTGTCATGTATTTTTATGATATTGATATGTTAGCGTTTACCACATATTAAGAGCTCAATTCGCGTTGCATAAGCACCATCCTCCCAACTGCTAGCTAATATAAAGGCCTACCTCCCAAATATTGCGGTATACCGCAAGAAGGACACGTCCAGGGGAGCATCCAGACGTGGCTAGAGAAATAGATAGATACGGTCAAAGTGACGCAAGTTCGTCAAGAAATGCGTCGCATTGAACACGTCGATACGTAAAGGAAAAGCCTGACGCTTGTAGGAAACTATTCACTCTACCATATTCATGCCATCAAGTACAATTGGTCAGTAAGTAAATGGACCCTGCTTTAGGCGGCCAGAGCGGCTGCAGGACGCAAAACAGCCGAAATTTAACGTGGGAGCCAGGCGAAGAACACGGTTCCCTGAAAGAACTCGCGGACAGAAACGACATCACAATAAAACCAGCGGACAAGGGTGGTAGCCTAGTAATATGGCCAGTAGAAAAGTACAAGAACGAGGCGATCAAGCAGCTCGTTAACAATGCACATTGCCGAAAATTAGATTGTGACCCAACTGCGCAATACAGCAACAGGATACGACGTACGATAACTGATCTTTTAGCCAGTGAATTAATCTCACAATCCGATACCGCTTCTGATTTATTTATTCATTTATTACAAATACTTTCAAAGCCCGAGGGAATTACAGAAAGGGGTGGTTAGTGTACACATACAAATGTGCAGAAATACATTTCTAAGAATACAAGTTAACAAAATACCATGTCTTGAATGATACTCTTGAAGTTCATATCAGTAATTGCTGCAATGGAGGCGGGAAATGCCTAATAAAAGAAGGCCGTTTGTACCTCCTTCCTAAGATCGATAAGGTTAGCATAGATGAACTACTTACAGCTGAAATACCGGACAGACCCATAGTATCCAACACCCCGACGGAGCCGTTGTCGAAGTTTCTTAATCACCGCCTATCCGACATACCATCCACCCTTCCCTCCTTTATTCAGGATACACCTCACTTTCTGCAGATTACAGAGTCTACTAACGTAATGCAAACGCTCTCGGATCAGGCAGCTCTGGTAACATTAGGACGCCTCCTCCCTATACACGAATATACCTATCACAGATGGAATCGAAGCGCTCTAGAAGGCACTACAGAATAGCAGGCGTGCACACGCCGCTGAAGTTTACATCGCGTTGCTAAAATTAGTACTTACACTTAATTACTTTAAATTTGACTCGACCAACTACCTACATATTTTTGGCACCAGCATGGGAACTCCTTTTGCGCCGACCTACGCCAATATCTTCATGGGGCAACTAGAAGCACAGCTTTTGGAATTGTCGCCGCTAAAACATCGCACCTACCTCCGTTACATATAGACGATACCTTTATTATTTGGGAGCATGGCGTAAGTGCACTAAACACATATTTTTGAGCCTTTTAACAGCTTTCATCGCAGTATCAAATTTTCCATGCACCACTCTTCTAGTAAAATTGATTTCCTCGACGCGCCAGTATCCATCGAAAACGGAAAACTAAAGACGACACTTTACCGAAATCTAACGGATAGGCAGCAATACCTCGATTATAATATAGTCATCACCCGCGACACTGCACACAGAAACTACTTTAAGACAGGCAAAGTGCATAAGAGGGATTTGTAGCAAGGACATGGACTACGCTCACTACTTAAGCAATATAAAGGCAACCTTAGCTGAAAAAAAATTACCCACACGACGCTCTCAACAAGGCATACAATGACGTGTGTAAACTAGATAAGACACCAGCACTAAAAAAAAAAAAGAGACCTTATAGCGCAGACCAAACAGCTGCTAGCATTCATAATAAAATACTCCAATGCGCTTCCAAACATAAATAATATTCTTCGTAAATACTATCCAATACGAACAAGCAACGATAGCCTTAGAAAAGCATTTCCCGAAATACCAAGAGTCACCTACTGCCGTAATAGAAAATTTAAGGACCTGTTAGTACATGCCAAAGTAAACCCTCAGCACACCGCCCGCGTAATAACTTGCTGCCGTCCCAGATGTAAGACTTGCAAGCACATTCAAGATGATCCTAATGTTAAAAGCACGAGAAGTGAATATATCCATCATATAAAATCAAGTTTCACTTGCACGGTTCAAACTACATGTTGGAATGTTCACTCTAGTCACAAGCAATACATTCGGGAAACTGGTCAACTAATTCATATTAGCTTAAACTGGCACCGCGCGGACACCACGAATAACCAGCCGAAGGCAGTTGCACATCATTTTAATATGACAGGTCATAATCTTGACGAAATCAAACTCTACATACTTCAGACAAACTTCGGCTCACCGAGGAACAGAAAATACAGGGAATTGTATCTCGTCTACAAGTTTAATACCCTCCTGCCTAGAGGCATAAACGTTTCAAAGGGAACCCTTGAGTCCATCAAACACGGTGGGTGGTTAACAAAGACGACAAAAGGTTAAGGTATTTCGCCTATATGAGCTAACAATGCTTCCCGAAAAATCTATTTTCAGGTGTTGATCCTCCATCCAGTTCGACGCGAACAGCAGCGTTAAACAGTGTAGTCACTTTTTTAGCAACAAGCTTTCGGTGAAATGCACTGCGTGTGCGGCGCGGGTGGTGCGGGGCGGGATGGGGGACACATGCGATAGGTGCAACGCCTGTACTTAGCGTATGTCTTCTTTTCTTCGTCCTGCTTTCTAGCGCTGGCCCACACAGCTTATTTCCAAGATATGTACCACGAGGGGATTCCTTGGAAGCTTTCGTTCTTTCCATTTATACTAGTCACGCTAACACCTGTCACCCAACTTCCCCCGTCCCCGTTTCTCTGCTGTTGTTCGCACGCGCCGCTCTTCTCTTCTCCTTCTGACAGGGGAGAGCGTGTAAATGCGTACAAAAAAGAACGCTCGAGAAGGCAGTTACCGTCCTGACGAAGACAAGTCCACTTGCCGAAACGTTGGCTCCTGCGACATTCCCTGTTCTACATCGTTTTTAGCGACCATCGATTCAAGCCTCCGTCTTCCCTTGAGCTTCTCTAGTAGTTTGGGATCCACTAACTATGTTGTACAACAGACGTAGCTTTCTAAGGATACGCGACCACTCAGTGAGGTTTTCCTGAAGAGCATGATTAGCCTACAGACGAACCCAAGCCTTCGCGTACGGTGATTTCGGCAGGTTGTTAGGGTAAGTTATGGGAACTGCACTAAACATGACATCAAATCGAGGTGCTTCAGAAGACTGCTGCATGGTTGCTAACGATTTGTTCTATCACCCACTTTGCCCCAAATAACAAAGTTTACCTCTTTAACGAAGGCGAAGTTTTCTGGTAATCGGACGTAAAGTTGGGAGTGCAGTTACTCGGGTAAGACAGAAAGAATTCGCTAAGCCAGTAGTTAAGTTATGCGCAGTGTGCTCTAAATGGGAAATATCCGCGTGCTTAATAGTGAGACTCGTGAATAATCAGGCTGCAATGAATGGCTGAATACACCTTTAATAAGTGCCGTGTTTCACGACAAGGCGTTATTGCCGGCGGTCACACGCAAATTTTACGGCACATCTTTCTAAATCTGTGACAATCTCTCAATGATTCATATGAATGAAGCCAGGCTGTAAACTTGTATGAACTGTCTGAGGACGCCTAGCATAAGAAAATACTTAATTTTTGTGTCCAGTAGTCGTTTTTCCCGACGCGAAGCAGTCAGGAAGCATCGCGATGGTATTTACCAAATGTATATAAAAAATGCAGATCAATGGAGTTCTTCAAAAACCTTGTCCATTGATGCAGGTAGCATTTACAAGCTATGGACCGTTACTCATTTCTTTTATTTTAGCTTCACGCATTTTCAGCGCAATTACCGGTAACCGCCGCTCAAAACGTCTCAGGAAGTTGGAAATGTCGATGTTCCAAGACTGTCAGATTCCTGTCTCTCATTATCAAGGAATTGCCTTTTCAAGTTCTACATTCACTGGTAAGAGTGAAGGCAAGTGACTTTTATGTAGACCGATCTCTGTCTGACAAAAACAAGATGATAACGATATTTTATTTGTAGCTTTACACATCCATTTTTCATCTTAAATGGAGCAAGTTTAGAATGTAAAATAAGTACGGAGAGGCCTCAGACCGGTGCTTCTCAAGCATAATTGTAAAGCGAAGATAACGAGCTAAAAAATCCAGCAGTTCACAGGCATTTATCATCATTAAAATATGCTTTAGCAGCAAGAGGCATTTTCCCTACAGAATAGTATGAAGAAGGTCGCCGTGTTTCCCGCGACATTTCTGTGTTAGAGAAATGCAAGAGCAAAGTTGCCGCGGCGAGGTGAAGAAAAAGAAAGGCTATATGAATGTCAACAACTATGAAAGAAACGCATTTTTAATGCTGGGCAAAGCTGGGAGCGCTCACACACGAACGCACAAAACGCAATCATCACAAATTCCTCTTCAAGCATTCAACCATGTCTCGCGGTAAACATTTGGCTTTCTCACAAGTTTATGCTCCTGCTGAAAAGGAATTCTCTGATGTGTAAAAACATAATGATGGGCTAGGGTTAAAAAGATGTTTGTGCACAGTTATTCTTCGATCTAAATATGATGATGACATTGTGAGGAACGGTATGATTTAAGGTAGCGATGGTGCTATCGTATTGATAACGAACGAAAATAGTATTTAACAATATACTGTTACCAAGTGGCGTTCACAAGGAACTCAAACTTCAGTCGTATTTCCGCTGCATGATTGGATACTTACTCACACTTGATCATCAATAAATCTGCAAGGTATACGCGCACTTGTATTAATGCACACTCACTCACACTACATCCATGACCTTCAAGAATCTGTTGCGTTCCGTTTGCACTTACTGGCAGCCACTGAGGCTCAGACTCATGCGCGAGTCTTAGTGGCTGACATTACTGACATCACTTATCGGACTAAACCTGTGCGTCCGCTCATATTCGCCGCCACTGGCTTTCGTTCGCAATAGCGTTCGCTGGCACTAACTCCTGCTGATACCAACACTGGTCCACACATTACACCTTCGCTAAAACTGTATCTCGCGCTTGTAAAATGACTTTAGAGATATAATGAGTAAGCAGGATAGAGATGTCAGTTGCAGGAGAGGGGCAGGGGTTACGGAAAGGGAGCAACTATACTAATTTACGGGAGTGGGTAACTATACTCGACAAGCACGATATCTGAGCCCTCACAAAAATCTTTTTTTTTTCGAGCTGTGATCCCAGATGGGGTCACTCCGAATTGCTTTAATATCGCGTTTGTTTGTTTGTTTGTTTGTTTGTGTGCGTGTGTGTGCGTGTGTGTGCGTAATGTGCCGGGAAGGATTGCAAAACTACTGGTTTCCAGTTGTTTCCATTGCTTTTGCACAGGCCGGTCTCTTTAATATCTTATAACGTTCTTTATTCGTCTTTTCTGGCCTCCAGCATACTAGCCAACCAGAAAGTTAATCTAGCTAAGCTCTTTGACGTTGTGACATAGTGAATATAAATGAACAACCGTGAATCCTGATTCTGCTTATTGTGGCCGCGGTTAGTCGAGTGTTCGTCAGTCAGTGCGTACTGCACGCTCTTATTTTCGGCTTTCTTTCTTGTAACTTTGTTTAATATTCGGCAAACGTTAACTGTTATGTCGAGATAGCCGACCCGAGTGATGGCCAACATTCCATCACGTTTCTTTCAGTAACGCGAAGTCAAATCGTGAAATGCGGGAATGCGAACTTCATTTGTATTTCAAAAAAATTTTGAGAGCGAGCAGCAAGATCGGCAATTCCTTTGCAGCTTCTGGCACTTGCACTGTGACTCCTTGTTCACGCTGCTTATTGACACTGTAGGCCGACAGGGAAACGTGCATTCAACAATGACAATGGCAACACTAGTGCCTAATCGCGCGACCTGCCTAAGTGTGCTAGATAGCAGTAACGCTGAATGCCTATTGTGCACGAAGTGTCCTGACAAATCCACTGGAAAAACGAGGTCGCTAGGCCTCTTGTTGCGAAGAGGGAAGTTGTTGAGGTGACCCCGCAGAGTTTGATGCTCCATTACTTTCTGCATGTCATAGTTCTGCTATGTCGAAGGATACTATTTGAAGGAGGACTCAATAGGCATCGATGCGTACATACAGGACTGGCAATGGCAGTTTTAGCATTAGTAGAAAAACAAAATACGATAGTGTAGGTCATTATTACCAGGCTAAAGTTGAGCGTGGCCTTATAACAGTGTCTCAACGTCGTCATTATTTGTGCCGGACTTCACGCAAACGCGTAACGTGGCTAAATACGTCGGAAAATTTAGCCTTCCCCTGTGACATACGCCAACACAACAAATTCATTCCAGAACTAATCGGATGACATTTGGGCACGAAGGTACTTCACGAATAAAAAAAAAACTGCATGGCGAGTCAAGCTACCATAAATAATGAGAAGGCGGCGGCGTGCGAGTGGAAGGGGGCTGGGGGATTGATACAAGCCATCAATAGTATACTGGGCCAGAAGGTTTTTAGGAGGAATTATCTCCTTCCAAAGCACTCAGGTGGGGTACTGTAAAGAAAATTCCTGAAAAAAAAACGGAAATGTTCTGGCAGCTGGCCTGCCAGAAAACTTCTGTTCTTTTTTGTTTTCGGTTTTTAAATTTTCTGTAATTTTACATGGGTGGTTCTGTTCTCTGCTACAGAAAATTTCTGTAACTTCCAATGCTTTTTCTGTTTCCGGTTTCAGACGGCTTCTGTAGATTTACACAGTTTTTCTGTTTCCAGTAAGCGAATATTCTTTTTTTATACAAATTTTTTTCTATTCACAACATCATCCCATTTTTAAAATTTTCTGGAGCTTTTGCGCAGTTCTCCCGTTTCGAAACCACGTGTTATGTGACATCGCAATATTGAACAAGAACTGAATATTTTATCAGCAGAAACCGTCACTGCCCAGTTATTTCTCTATCTCGAACAAGTACAGGTTCTAGAGATACACAAAGAGCAGCAAAGTGGCAGTTTCCGCTAATAAGATATTCTGTTCCTGCTCTACCTAACTTCTGTTTTATTGGAAACGGGAGAACTGCGTAAAGGCTCCAGAAAATTTGAAAAGTGGTATGTAGTTGTGAAGAGAAAAACAATGCATAAATGCAGTATTCTATCAATGGACGGACATATATCTTATTTTCAAAAAGCTATGAATCAGCACATTATGATCATGGAGTGAAATATCAGTTTATTTACATACAATACAAAATTAAGAGCTCTTTCAGGGGGTTTAATAATGAGGAAAATTTGGGGCTCGAGCTGTGCGGATTGCCATCGGTCCTCTGGGTCTCTCTAGCGTTTTCTAGGTTGACAATGGCAATCGCCCTAAAAAGAAAGAAAAGAAGGAAAAATGTTTAGCATCGAAGTATCAAAATATTTTGAGACACATTCTTAAAAAGGCATCCATTTGCTCCTCACGAAAACAACCATTTCTCCATACGCCCATAAATGATAAAGCTATAGTAATATAATAAATATGTTGCGGGCAACATGCAAGTAAAAATATTGACGTTAACTACAATACAGGTTTGTAGTCCCTTATTTGTGACTGTATGTAGGCTTCATCTAGAAGAAATACTTCTAATTTTTGATACATCTATATATTACGCAGCGAAAAGTACGAAACACTGATGATGCGCAACACAAAATTCTCATAACAAAAGTCAAGCTATTATTGCCCTTTGCTCATAATGACAGTGGGCGTCGTCAGTTACAACTCACACTCTTAAAGAATTCCGCCAGCAGTCAGTTATCGGACAACATCGGACAACACGAACCGCTTGTAGGATCTCAATCCTCCATGACAGTGCTAATTTTTTACATATCCGGCCAAAATGCATGCGGTCGAATCCAATTACGACACTCGCAGTAATAGCAGGCACACTCCACATACTACGCGAGCCGCTAGTCGCATGACAAGTCTAGCTCCTTTTGACATCAGACCAAAATAAGCACAAACGAGCGTATGCTATTCGTGATAACCACGAAAGCGAACGGGTATAGTGTTCCGGCACTGTGCGCTGTGTGCCGCACTTCGCTAGGCGCAGCAGCACAGCCACATGTGGCGTGCACCGCCAACGGCCCCGCTGTATTCGTGACACGGAGAGCTCTCGTTGGGCGTTACATCGCAAACGTAACAGCATTTCAGCAATAAAGAACAGAGTTCAATAACGGCACAAAGCACTTACAAAACTGCCACTTACTTGATCGTGAAAAGTCGCAAAAAGCTGGACTCAAGGCAGCTTCGCTGAGAGTGACTGGACACGACCAGCGCCGTGTTCAAAAGGAAGGAAGCACTTGAAGACATGGACCGCAGTGTAAAAAAAAAGGCGCCTCTAGCTCAAACACAAATTTACTCATTATGGTTGTTTTGCTATGAAAAATATTGTTCATTTAATGCTTAATAAGACGTATTTCTTCACGCCACATTTGGTGTAAAAATACACGTAATCGCGCTTCTGCAGGACGCTGGCTTAAAAAACAGAATTATCTGTTTTTCTCTCTAACAAATTTCTGCTGAAGGAGAATAACAGATATTTCGTGTTTCCACAGAAAATTTCTGTGGAAGCGTCTGTAATTTTACATATATTTAATTACATACATACATACATACATACATACATACATACATACATACATACATACATACATACATACATACATACATACATACATACATACATTTAGTTACATACATGTAATTTTACATACATTTTACAGTGTATCGCATTACACCGGTGGGAATGCACTTCAAGGACGCAGGCGAAGACCAGACACACGCTGCTCTGTGTGTGTCTGGTCTTCCTCTTCGTACACAGGTGGTACAGCTTCCGCCAACCGACTACCTTTTCTCGTATCCTTGAGGATGCGGTCAATTAATCGTCAAAGTTACTTCGCTACGTTAATACACGATAGCGCAAACTTGATCGACGAATTGCTGGGCTAGCAGGGGTGGCATACGTGTGCACCGACGAGCACGATGTTACACGGAAGAAAGAATGTGAAAAGTAAGCGTGCTAATTTCAAATCAGGCATCGCATTCGAAAACATTATAACATCTCAGCAGGCATGCGAAACCCAAGCAACCTTGGGGCACATGTTATGGGAGTGCTCCGCGGCAGAATTAACAGAAAAATCGAGGAGGCAGTCTCGAACCGCAGGACGCACTAGGAGGCGGCTCTGCTGAGTTCCGCAGTGGAAGAACAATTCCAGGCTGTCCAGCGAGTCGAGGAAATTGCCCGAGCCCAATGGCTCGCGGCCGATGCTTAGGCCGGAGCTGAAGCCCGCCGCTATTTATCGTCACCAGACTTTTTATATAAAGTTGTTTCTTTCTGTTTCTCTCTCTCTCTCTCTCTCTTGCTAAATTAATCCCAGCATTCTTTATTGATCTAAAGTTGTGACGCGAAATTCGAAGAATGATTGAAAGCGACCGCGCACTCGAGTTACTCGCGTGCTGTACAGTAGCCCTCTCGACAGAGCTTTCAAAAAACTAAACTTAATGGCAGACAGCGCGGCCTCGCAAAAGTGATGAGGCTGTCATTGGATATCAGCTGCGTGGCGCAGTATGCTAGGCCATTGTCGACTAACTTCGGACTAGTGCAATTTTAAAAAAAAAAGCAGCAGAAAAATCGGCGCAGTGTCACACTTTAACAGCGGAGCTGGTGAAGGTCGATGCTGTGCCGTGCGTCCGATTACCTTTCATTGCTTCTCACGCAGGAAGAGAAAACGGACCCTCTCCTGCCTCCGACCCACTACCCACTGCGTCGCTTGACACCCACTGTTACAATATATTGACTACGTGAAGGCCAATGTGCTGTCATAAATCTTTGCTCCATGGAGCCGCGGGAACAGCCTAACATCCCTGACACTTCACATGCCTGCTACTTACGGCACAATTAACGATAATATAAGAGATTTGCTGTTCCGTCGGTTTTCACGACGTGGAACTGGCTTGAATGTTTGTAACACTTGAAAACGAAATGTTGGTGCAAGTTTAGTAATGTATCGATTTATACATAAATTACGTATTAAGTTATACAGAACAAAATGCACCTGGCTTTCCCTCCATGTGAAATAACGCCAGGCACATAACCGCGTATTCGTGTGCGAAGCATGCGCCTACATGCGCTGCACATGACCGGATGGATGTATCACGCGGCGCTACGGAGGCATTTTCATAGCGTCCCGTGACTCTGTAGATTCTGTGTACCTTACCAAGCGAGTCTAAGGCATTCCGGCTAAACAAAACAAAGTAACAAGGAAAAACTAGAAAAACATCAGTGGGTGCTTGCGTTACTTCCCTGTCTTGCCAATTTGATGAAGTGATGAATTCAATCACTTCGCAGTGTTGGTTATTTGGCTGAACATATTCTAACACCAGAGATTTAAGGAAATCGTGTCACAAGAGAAAGAGTCCTTGACGGTGTCGTTGGACATGAGCGCAAAATTTCGCTGAATGCAATGAATAAAAACAGGTCACAAGTGTGTGCCTACATGTTTGTTCTCTTGAGCTCGAACCACCTTTGCCTTCGACCAACTAGGTACTATAGACCTTTCCAATAGAGCCCTCCTGGGCGCCGCCATGAAATGCCGCTAGCGACGTCTAGCGGCGGCGCCATCTTGGGCTGTTTGCTCGCCGGGCTCTCCGTGCGGGCGCGTGCATTCGTTGTGTCTGTTTCAGCAAGATCTTGCTTTCGCTGTTTGTAAACATCGCGGAATCGTTAATTAGGCTAATTTGTGAGTATGTGGGATCTGACTGATTAGCAGGACAGTTGTTATCGGCATTGTTTTGCGTCTTATTGCGCGGGCAGAAGCGGGATCAGCGGGGCCGGTTGGTAGCAGTAAAACTAGGAAACCGGGAACATTGTCGCCTCTTCTTTGTTTGAGTTACTGTTGTAAGATTACTCGTATCATAATAAAAATACTGTTGCTTTTGCTAACAATGGTGGCACTCATTAAGGCGAAAGCCTTAATGTCTCAATTAGAGTAACCTTAATGTTTCAGTCACCTTAAAAGAGAATGGTTCCAAAATTATGGAAAATTATCACAAGAAACGATGCCTTGAGAAATAAATGACTAATCACGTAACGCGATATATCAAAGGAACCCTTGATTTAACGCAGACATGACTCGGGCATAATCAGCATGATAGCCAGGCTTTAAGTCATGCTCATGACTATAACTATGAAAGTGAGCATGTCCAGAAATCAACGATTGAAAATCCCTAACCAATGTTGGTAAGTCACACAAGGTAGGTTAGACTGGTTACGATAATGAGAGTGCACCGTGATAATTACCAAATCACGATTAAAGAATGACCTGATTTTACAAAGCATGTTATTAATGACACATAATACAAGGAAAAGCTTGAAACTGTAAGAAGGCGGTCGAGATGGGTGTCAAACGAAAGGTGAATCTCGAAGGATGTGATATTGGTCATGGTCACGTTCATGACATGACATGATGTTCTCATGTCATGCTATGACATGAGCATGACTCTGTAAACATAATACTATTGGAAGGGGATCGATAGGGGTGTCAAACAAAAGGTGCATGTCGAAGAATTGGTCGTAGTTAGGTTCATGACATGACATGATGTGCTCAGGTCATGCTATGACATCAGCATGACTCTGCAAACGTAAGACCACTGGAAGGGGATCGAATATGGGTGTCAAACAAAAGGTGCATTACGAAGAATGTAATATCGGTCATAGTCACGTTCATGATAAGATATGATGTGCTCAGGTCATGCTATGACATGGGCATGACTCTGGAAACATAATACTATTGGAAGGGGATCGATATGGGTGTCAAACAAATGGTGCATGTCACGTTCATGACAATACATGATGTGCTCAGGTCATGCTATGACATGAGCATGACTCTGGAAACATAATACTATTGGAAGGGGATCGATATGGGTGTCAAACAAATGGTGCATGTCGAAGAATGTAATATTGGTCATAGTAACGTTCATGACAAGACATGATGTGCTCAGGTCATGAGCATGACTCTGCAAAAACAAATGTAAAGGAAGGAGGTCTAGATGGGTCTCAAATGAAAGATACAGGTCCAGGGACGCGAGTTAGTCACGTTCATGACATGAAATACATATGACACGAGCATGACGAAGCAAAAATCAACGGGAAGGGGTCAAGATTGGTGCCCAACGAAAGATATAGATCGAGAGAGGCGATACGAGTTAGTCATGTTCATGACATGAGATACGTAATATGACATGAGCATGACAGAGCGAAAATTAACGGAAGGAGGTGAAGATGGGGGTCAAAGGAAAAGTAAACCTCGAGGGATGTGACGTAAGATATACTATAATAATGTTCATGACATCGCTTACATGAAATGACATGAGCATCATTACGCAAAAGGGGGTTTGACACCGGTTGTAAAACGAAAGGCACAGGAGATGTGATATGAGTTATAGTCATTTTCATGACACATGGTCATGGCACGACATTATTATGACTCAACATGAGAGCTTTAAGGGGGTTGAAATGGGTGTCAAACTACAATTCGAGGAATGTGATATTTTATAATGATGTTCATGACACGACATGATCGTGGCTCGATATGGTCATTACTCAACATAACGACAAAACTCAATAAGTAGTGCAACGGCGTTCGGACACTGCTAACAAAGCAAGTAAACTTTAACAAGGTGTGATAGTCAGTCAGTAAATGACACAGTATATCTGTGTGCATAACAACGTAATAATGTTGTGGCATGATGTATAAGCCATGGCATATGTGCGGCATTTACTCAATTAAAACCAGCGCTAGATAGCTACTCTTGGCTAGAATTCCTTAAACTGTCGGCTATTGCGTGCTGACTTTCTCTTTAATGAATAACGTTGGCTAATACTTACAGTCACATCGCTGGCATCTTGGCATAATATTGGCTCCCACGGTGCGTGAGACATGGATTTTTTTTTTTCTAATCGGGTTTCTCATTTATTGCACTCAAGGTCAAGAAGCAATCATTCGGCTCCGTTCTCGCAGCCTAGTTCATTATCGACTTCTGTCGAGTTCTCCACTTTTTTTTTCTTTTGAAGGAAGCGTCCGCGTCACATAAGGTGCTGAAGCACCTTTGCCGTTCAACAAAACATGCTCACCTGGTTTGCACTGCACAGGCCGGAGGCATACATCAGCAAGGACAAGAGCAACAAAAAAAGAAAAAGAAAAAGGAATATCCGTACCAAAACCCCTTGCTTTGGTAGTACCGTGAAACGCGTTTAGCTCTCATGGTTGAAGCAAATCAAGTAGGGAGAGAATAAAAGAAGAAATCTGGGACATTCGCACCATATTCTAAGAACGGCACTGACTAGGGTTGAGGGTGTGTTGGCGACATTAGCGTTAGACCACATGGGAACATGAGCGGTGCGGCGTTTTGGCACGAGTACGTCAGTGAGTGCGCAGACGCACTCCTCCTGCGCAACGTTGTGCTTGGTGCACAGCTGTTTACGTGCAGCGTTTATTTTCTTCTGGTTGTACGTGCAACCGTACACAATGCAGTGATGCCCTGTCGATTGACTGTTCTTAAAGAACATTTTAAATCGCTCTAGTGAGCGAAAAACAGCGCGCGCACCGTTAAAAGCACGGCAAAACGTATGGGCGGCTCGGCGCAACAAACAGCCCAACGAAGGGGGGCGTGGCGCGGAGAGCCGTAGCAGACGACAAAAACAGGTTCCTGCTCGCCGGTGCGAGAGTGCCGATGGAAAGGTGTATAGGTAGCACCGCGGCACTACTCATGCGCACGTGACAGCAGTTGGAGGGCGCGCTTCAGTGCTTTGTGGCTCGGTCGTACTCACTTCAGTGTAAAATAATTTAGCATCTTTTCTGTCACTGCAGCTACTAATTTCTTCTTTAGCGACCGCCTCCAAAATCAAAAGCCTCTACACTACCGTGATTTCCGATGCAAACACAGCGAGGTAAGGCTATTGGGTTCCACACCTAAAGGCGAAGCTTGAAGGCTCGGCATGTTTTTAAAGTGCTGCTGCAGCTGCGTCAGGAGCGCCAATCCACACTCCCTTCGCATTTTTATTCGTGTTTCGCGGCACTAGTTTCAGCGGCGAAAAAAGGTGACTTAAATGTAATTAGGTAGAAATTTGTGACAATGGCTATTTCAAAGAGGAAGAGAATTATGATAGTCGAACTTGTCCAGTTATGTAAATCATTAGTAACTAGTATAATGAAGTCATTCAGCATGCGCAAGATGAATACTAACAAAGACATCGTTGGGGCTTTCTGCATATCTTGTTTTTAAAGTACTTTGTCGTGCACTAGACTATAATACGCGGACATGTAAAATGCGATGCAAAAGCAGGATAGCGCTTGTTTAAATACATAAAGGCTGATGTAAGCCCGCCGCTAGAAAGGCGCGCTCGTTGCTCTAGATTTTACTCGGCGAGGGGCGACGTCTGTCAATGGGAAGCGTTTCGCGGCATTGACTTTTCGTTTAGCGGACCCCGGCCATGTTCCCTCTCCATTTTCTTTACTTTCTTACTTGTATCTTCGGCGTCTTCTGGGGGCGCAGGCGCCCGGCGGCGGAGTGAAGAGGGGGGATGCTTGAACAGTGGTCACGGCACTGACACACGCAGGCCTCGGAAGGCCTGGACCCTCGGGACGCCCTGCAGCGTTTCGAGTGTGCATGCACGGAAGGCATCGTGAGCGCCCGCGCGCGCAAGGAGGAGGCAGGCGGTGGCTCATAAAACGCTTTCTCCGAACGCGTCACAGGAACCGATACGGATGGCTCACTCCCTATTCTCCGTGTCGCGGAGAGACAAGGCCTCCCCCCCGCTTGCCTGAATGGCCGCCAAGGCATGACCTTTTGTGCGACAACACGCAGGAATAGCTGGGCATCAGTGGTTCTAAAGACCGTGCCAGGTGCATCATTACGGCGACCTTGGGCAGCTGCTCTGGTTTTGGCGCCTGCATGGGACGAGCGGTGGCGATGGCCACGGATGCTCGCGAGCCGTCTCTAGTTCGTCGCTGAAAACGTCTGATTCTTGGAAATGTTTGGTTGCCCCTCTGTCGGAAGAGGCTGGACTGTCGGGTAAACACGAGCATAAATTTCCGGCAGCACTGTAGCATCTGTGAGCGGACACCCGAACACGTGGAGCATCTGTTATTCGACACCCGAACACGTGGAGGACACGAAGGGGCCCAGGGTGCATGTATGTGGACACTGGGCTGTTGCCGATCAGTGCCGCGGAATGGCTTTTGTTCAGGCGTCCCTTCTTTGCACGCCTTGGGATCTCATGCGTGTAGGCACAGCATGGCACCAATAAACGCGTCTAAGCAAGAGCCGGGGCGGTTCGGCTTGTTTCATGGAATAATTGAGGGTAGACTCACTGAAGGGCTAATTTTTACATGGAATGGTTTCCTTCGGACAATAAATCTTTCGTTCTCCGAGTCTATCGGGCGCCTGGTCGTGTTTTTCACTGCGCCCGATCAGGGAGGACACGTATGGAAGTAACGCGTTTCATGCGCGCCATGTCTTTGCCCTCGCCTTTTGACCTTATGTGACATTTCTTGTTTTTATGTGTGTGTTGCTCAAGGGTGATGGATTACGAAGATGCCCTTGACGCCAGTTCTCAAATTGGGTGGTGGTTTCACCAATTTGACCTGCCAAATTGAAGAGGCGGGACAAAGGGTGGAATCGCTATCCAATACCAGGGGAAAGTGGCTATGATTCGCCAGCTGATGCGCTAAGGCGGAGCAGTTGTGCTAATAAAGGTGGCTCCGCCATTTGACGGATCATGCTGAACGGGCAGCAAAGTGCTACGCAATGCCGGCTACGCCGGAGAGGGTCGTCCTCATATAGTTTAGTATCATCTTTTGTTTTAATGTATCACTTAACCTCCTGTATTCTCTTGTGTATACCGCAAATAACAAGTTTTCTTCTCTTTTGTTTGACCCGAAGTCTCGGAGCCACTTCATTCGCTACACGTTTGCCCGCGAGCCTATCGCCGCCATACTAGCGGCAGCCAGCTCCTTCCTAACTCGCCCATGCCGTGTCGGACGGTACGTTTAGGACGCCGAGCGGGGAGCTGGAATCCCGAAGAAGAACCTTCGGCCCTTCTCAACATTACTGGCGCAGTCGGCAGGATAGGTTCGCTGGGCGAAGAGTGAAGAGAAGAGACGGAGAGGTCATGGAAGGTACAGCAAAGCAGATTTGACTGGCAGCACCTCCGGTGACTGCCAAAAGCACAAGCCTTCGACTGGAGACGCGGCGGAAGGCTGAACATCCCATCGCCATCTACGACGGCGACGAGACATGGCTGGTTTAAGGCAGACCTCGACAAGACATCTTCAGCAGCTTGCTGTACCACCCATCAAGGCTCATGGGTGAACCACCGACAGCAGCGACGGAGAGCGACATCGGAACTGAGTGAGTTGCTTCAGCTCCATTTTCTCCCGCTCCTGTTGTCGTGTTCGAGTCGAGGGGAATGTCATATGATACGGCAGGAGTTAATCACAGGACCGTGTGGACATATTTAGCCCACGTGGACTATGAGGGAGGGCGAACTCGTGAGCTCTCAGAAAAGGAAATGCAGTTCAATCTGATGATGGCTCAGGAGCTTCGTAGACAGCGGCAACTCCTGATAGAGCTGGAAAAATTAAAGCAGGCGAGAGGTTCGCGAGCGGAGCAGGTGGGCGAGGTAATAGATTGCAGGGCGCTCTTGGAAACCGCTGCGAACTCGTTGGCAGCGGGAAAGGCAGCAGTGTCTGCCGGCGTATAGCGAACAGAGCGCGAATGTGCCGCCTCGTCAGAGCCAGAGAAGCGGATCCAGGGGGATTTGCTCGCGGTACAGGTGGCCGGTTGCTGTGAGGTGCCATGCTTTGACGTCGTGGCCGGGGATAGTCCCGACACTGCGCCTCTGTGTTCGCAAGGCGTGGAAACGGAGACGCTTGCTGCATTAACGTCAACACGGACTGCCGGGCTTGAGACAGAGTTAGGCACTGATCTGGTAGCAGAGGCGAAGGCTCGGGAGGATGCTGCCTCTTTGAAGCAGTATCAGGAAGCATCGCAATGGCAGGGGTCGTGTACGAGCTTCGACACGCTTGGCAATAGCTGTTGCGCCGATGAGGTAACGATGATCGCGTCATCGCTGAGCGCAGGGGCAGTTGTTAAAACCAGCCTAGTGGGACGACTGCGCGGTGGAAATCGTGATCTGGACCGCGTGTCAGGTACACATTCGATGGTTTCTTTGCTAGAGCCCGTTGACACCATTGGCGCAACGCCGATGGCTGTTGCATGTGAGCTGCGCGACTCAGTCGAGGAGACGCGGCGCGAATTAGCTCAGCTATGGCAGTGGAGGCAAGCGCTGACACGTTTGAGGCTGGGACCTTGAGGCGGGGACGATCGCCGGCACACTACGGGAAAAGCAGTCCCCACACATTTCAGGCGCACCCGTTGCAATCAAACTTCTGTTGGCGTCAGCCCGCCGAGGAGATTGGAGGCCCTTCGCGCATTAGCACTGTGACTGAGCTGTCACTCAGAGGGAAGTCGATATTGGTAGCTACTTTGAGCGATCGAACCGTCTGAGATCACAGTTTATGTAGGGTAGCTACTTCAGTGTCCCTTGCGCCGGGAGCTGGCCCTACGGGGGCGGCAGTTGTATGCAAGTGGGCGGCCCGTGTCTGCGTGTTTATTTTTAGATTCCTCGTGCATTCTTTTGATCCAGGGGGTGTAGGACTTTAATCCTTGTGGCGCCCTTAACATTGTAGGTTAGCCGGCAACAATGGGGCCAGATAGACTGGTTTTATTATCCATAAGGGGTAGCATTGCTTACGTTACGGCTCGACCGCGATCAGCAGAGAGCGGTGGGGCTGGAGCAACTTCATTGTGTGGGTGAAGTGCTAAACTATGTCGACACCGTGCGCCACTGAGCAATGAACATTGAACACTCGGTGTTTCTGTGGTGGACATTATCCAATTGTAGTGACACTTTCTTTTTTCATGTGTTTTCTTTCGGAACTGCATCATGAGCATGGCCTTCGATGATGTAACCTGACAGGGTCTTATGTTTGTTTAGCTCATGCGGTCGGTAGTAGACGCTAGCATTTGCTTACGGCATGTTGCATAATCGATAACGTTGCGATAGCACGCTGAGGCAGCTGTGCAGGTTCGTGTTAAGGTTTATTTTCATGCATGGGTTACCATGCGTGAAATGTTTTATTAGCAGTGGAACTGATTTGAATCTAATGATGCTACCTGCTAGTGTTTTAGGATTTTTTAGGGGCGAAGCTCCTTAGGGTGTGGGAGTATCCCTCCTCTGTATGTATGCATGTAGCCACCTCTAGTTTAGTTTATGAATGGCTCAATAGATGGCGTTGTGTGTCCAGGCTGCTACCTGGACAAACGCATCATCATCATCATCATCATCATCATCATCATCAGCTACCTCTTTCCTGAAGCCATGCACTACGACACGAAGGTGGTGGTGAAAACATTTATTATCAGAATTTCTGCGGAGAAGCTCCGGGTATTCGGAGGTTCTTGGCTTGCGGTGGGGGGGCCCTCAGTCCAGGGCTCCGCTTGCAGCAGCCGCTCTACGGGCCCGGTCAATCAGGCTAAGCTGATCTTCCAGGTTCTCGCTGGCCAGCAGCTGTTCCCATCGCTCCGCTGTGGGATTTTGTATTGGGGGTAAGGCTGTAATGGCCTGGCATGCCCATGTGACGTGGTACAGGGTAGCTTTTGCTGGGCACCATGGGCAGCGAGAAGAGTATGCAGTAGGATGTATTTTACTGAGGGTGTGCAGATTTGTAAACGTGCCGGTTTGAATTTGTCTCCAGCTGACCGATTCTTCCTTATTTAGTGTTCGATGTGGTAGGGTGTAAGTTTGCCTGAGTCCTCTGTAATGGTTTAGGATGGCCGAGTAGTCGCAGGGGACGGGAACGGGTTCCTCAGAAGCGGAGTTGGAAGGTGCTCGGCTCGCATACCCTCGAGCTACCCTATCCGCTGCCTAGTTTCCCTCCAGCCCCATGTGACCCGGGGTCCATATGATCCGATGCCAAATCCGGGGTGTGTGTGTGCTGGAATGCTCGCCAGTGTCTGTAGCGTTCAGGAGGATATTGAGGGCGGGTTGGCTGATGCGCCCTTTAAGATAGTTGCGGCAAGCCGCTTGAGAGTCCGTCAGAACAGTGAGCGACCGTCGATGTCTGTAGCCGAGGGCGAGAGCGAGCGCGATGGCCGTTTCTTCAGCTTCAGTGATGTTGTGGCACCGCACGGAAGCACTGGTACGTTCTGTGAGTGTGTGGTCCACGACTGTGGCCACTGCCTTGGTGTTCGCAAGATCGTAGTTGGCGGCGTCAACATAGTACGTGGTGGTTTTGTGCCCATGCTCTCGTTCGAGGGCTTCCACTCTGGCTTCCCGGCGGCCTTGATGCAGTCGGGGATCCATGTTGCGGGGGATGGGGGCGACTTTATAAGTGGCACGAAGGTGGTCGGGAACG
Source organism: Hyalomma asiaticum (assembly GCA_013339685.2). Taxonomy (NCBI): domain Eukaryota; kingdom Metazoa; phylum Arthropoda; class Arachnida; order Ixodida; family Ixodidae; genus Hyalomma; species Hyalomma asiaticum. Next base: position 199,220,122 of record CM023481.1, on the reverse strand, counting down.
GGCTTGCGGCGAGCAGCGTCCTGAAGCTGGCTGATGTAGCCGAGGCGTAGGAGCAGGTCGCGGCCTGTTGGTGTTAGCGTAAGCCGCTGCAGCTGCGTGGTGAGTTGAGCTTCGCAAAGTTCTGAATAGGTGTTGTGGAGACCCAATGCGAGGAGCTTGCTTGTGGGAGTGCCCGGTGGTAGCTTGAGTGCCGCCTTGTAGGCCTTGCGGAGCATTGCGTCTACTTGGTCCTGTTCGCTTTTGGTAAGCAGTTGGTAAGGCAAACTGTATGTCACCCTACTTACAACGAGGCTATGTACGAGTTTCAGAATGTCCTCCTCGCGCATGCCATGGCGACGTGTGGCGACCCGCGATATCATTCTGGCCACCTGTAGCGTGGTGGTACGAAGGAGGGCAAGTGTGTGATTGACATGGCGGTTTGACTGTATCCACATACCCAATATGCGAATGATGGTTTTCTCTGGGACTTGTTGGCCAGCAACGACGACTCGGAGGCGGTAGCCTGGGTCATTCTGCGCTGACGGCAGGGGCTTGTGTTTCCAGATTCTTATTATCTCAGACTTCTCTGTTGCACAGGCAAGGCCACGTGCATGTACGTATTGTTCGACGCAGGTGGCTGCTCGCTGCAGGTTATGTTCTTTTTCTCCAAGGGACCCCCGTGTGGCCCAGATGGTGATGTCATCCGCGTACATTGCATGATGGATACCATCGATGTGTTGGAGTTCGTGCGCCAGGCCAATCATAGCTACATTAAATAGTAGCGGCGAAATCACTGAGCCCTGCGGGGTGCCCTTGTTCGGAACCTTGATGATACCTGATCGGATCGAGCCGAGACCGACCGTGGCGGTGCGGTCCGACAGGAATGCCCGAGTGTAACTGTAGGTGCGTTGTCCGCAATGGAGGGCCTCGAGGCCTTCAAGTATGGCCTGGTGGCTGACGTTATCAAAGGCACCTTTGATGTCTAAAGCCATAATTATGTTTTCTCCTTGCTGTGGGGTGGTATCGATGACTTCTTTTAATTGAAGAAGTACATCCTGCGTTGAAAGATGTGCCCGGAACCCGTACATTGAATGCGGAAGGAGGTCATTGTCCTCAAGATAATTTTGCAGGCGGCTAGTGATGACACGCTCAAACAGTTTACCAAGACAGGAGGTGAGGGATATTGGTCGGAGGTTTTCGATCTGGAGTTTTTTGCCCGGCTTCGGTATCATTATCACCTCCGCGTGCTTCCATTCAGGAGGGAGAGTGCCGTTTTGCCAATGATCGTTGAAGAACGCCGTAAGTTCTTGCACAGCAGCGTCGTTGAGGTTCCTGATAAGGGAGTAGGTGATTTTGTCCGCCCCGGCAGCTGTGTTGCGGGTGCTGCTGCGAATGGCAGCATAGACTTCGTCTACCGCCAATGATACTCTCGACGACACGAAGCGCACATGGAAACATGCACCACGATGACACTAAATACCCAACATTAACGAAAGACTGCCCGTTTCTAACGACGACGACGATGATGATGATGATGATGATGCGTTTGTGCTAGCGCGTTACGGCGCGTGTAAGAAGCGGGTGTAAGACGCTGTGGCCTCTCCGCCTTATACTCTTTCAGCAGTCATGTGATGGCGTCGGCAAACGCGGTGCGCGTTCCCGCCTGTGTAAAGGGCTGCGTAAGACGCTGTGGCCTCTCCCCCTTATTAGAGTGTACTGCGTTTGTGCTAGCGTCCCCTTAAATGGGAGATCCCAGCGTTCGAATACAGTGTTTCTCACGTCTTTACATGATGATCGGCTGGGCGAATTACACGGAAGATTCACGGTTTACCGATGATTCACTCCGGAGCTTCGCCCATTCATCATCATTCACCCCGTGGATATGCTGTGACTTTTTTCTTTCTTTTACGTTTTTGATGAGGCAGTGAGAATGTGCGCATGTCGTGCTGCGTTACGTTATTACGCTAGAACGGACAAGGGCTAGTTGCAGTTACGTACATTTTTGTTACCCTTCTGGATTTTCTTCTCGTTCGCATGAGTGTATCGCACCTGCCGGGAGTAATGAGTGTGCATAACACATTATCAATGGCGGCAGAGCGCAGTCTGTTGCGTGTTAGATTACTTTGCTCTCCGAACAATTTTTTTGTTTATGGTATATGTTTTTGTTTACATTTGGCCAACATCATTCCTTGATTTCTGGCTAAAGAATGAGTCTATCACTGCAGGAAAGGGAGCTTATCGCAAGCTATGCGCACGGTTAGCGTAGTTGCGGTTGCTGTGTTTGGCTCCCTCTGGTTTCTGCGCCTCCTCGCGCTAATTGCGGCCGGTTTTACCTCGTTTTCCTCCTCCGGCAACGCTGTAGGCAAGCTGTTGTGAAGTCTTGGGTGGGGGGTGTAAGCCTGCCGCTAGCAAGGCGCGCTCGTTTCTCTAGGATATTGCTCGGCGAGGGGCGACGTCTGTCGATGGGACGCGTTTCGCGGCATTGACTTTTCGTTTAGCGGACCCCGGCCATGTTCCCTCTCCATTTTCTTTAAGTTCCTACTTGTATCTTCCGCGTCATCTGGGGGCGCGGGCGCCCGGCCGCGGGGTGAAGAGGGGGGATGCTTGAACAGTGGTCACGGCACTGACACAAGCAGGCCTCGGAAGGCCTGGACCCTCGGGACGCCCTGCGGCGTTTCGAGTGTGTATGCACGGAAGGCATCGTGAGCGCCCGCGCGCGCAAGGAGGAGGCAGGCGGTGGCTCATAAAACGCTTTCTCCGAACGCGCGTCATAGGAACCGATACTCACTCCCTATTCTCCGTGTCGCGGAGAGACAAAGCCTCCACCCCGCTGGCCTGAATGGACGCCAAGGCATGACCTTTTGTGCGACAACAGGCAGGAATAGCTGGGCATCCGTGGTTCTAAAGACCGTACCAGGTGGATCATTACGGCGACCTTGGGCAGCTGCTCTGGTTTTGGCGCCTGCATGGGACGAGCGGTGGCGATGGCCACGGATGCTCGCGAGCCGTTTCTAGTTCGTCGCTGAAAGCGTCTAATTCTTGGAAATGTTTGGTTGCCCCTCTGTCCGAAGAGGCCGGACTGTCGGGTAAGCACGAGCGTAAATTTCCGGCAGCACTGTAGCATGTGTGAGCGGACACCCGAACACGTGGAGGACACGAAAGGGCCCAGGGTGCATGTATGTGGACACTGGGCTGTTGCCGATCAGTGCCGTGGAATGGCTTTTGTTCAGGCGTCCCTTCTTCGCACGCCTTGGGATCTCATGCGTGTAGGCACAGCATGGCACCAATAAACGCGTCTAAGCAAGAGCCGGGGCGGTTCGGCTTGTTTCATGGAATAATTGAGGGTAGACTCACTGAAGGGCTAACTTTTACATGGAATGGTTTCCTTCGGACAATAAATCTTTCGTTCCCCGAGTCTATCGGGCGCCTGGTCGTGTTTTTCACTGCGCCCGATCAGGGAGGACACGTATGGAAGTAACGCGTTTCATGCGCGCCATGTCTTTGCCCTCGCCCTTTGACCTTATGCGACATTTCTTGTTTTTATGTGTGTGTTGCTCAAGGGTTATGGATTACGAAGATGCGCTTGACGCCAGTTCTCAAATTGGGTGGTGGTTTCACCAATTTGACCTGCCAAATTGAAGAGGCGGGACAAAGGGTGGAATCGCTATCCAATACCAGGGGAAAGTGGCTATGATTCGCCAGCTGATGCGCTAAGGCGGAGCAGTTGTGCTAATAAAGGTGGCTCCGCCATTTGACGGATCATGCTGAACGGGCAGCAAAGTGCTACGCAATGCCGGCTACGCCGGAGAGGGTCGTCCTCATATAGTTTAGTATCATCTTTTGTTTTAATGTATCACTTAACCTCCTGTATTCTCTTGTGTATACCGCAAATAAAAGTTTTCTTCTCTTTTGTTTGACCCGAAGTCTCCGAGCCACTTCATTCGCTACACGTTTGCCCTCGAGCCTATCCCCGCCATACCATCGGCAGCCAGCTCCTTCCCAACTCTCCCATGCCGTCTCTGACGGTACGTTTAGGAGAGCGAGCGGAGAGCTGGAATCCCGAAGAAGAACCTTCGGCCCTTCTCAACTTTACTGCTAGAATGTCGTTAAAAGATGGGTGTTTTTCAAACCTTGTAGAAATTGTCTTTCTTTCGAACGCCGCCAGGAAATCCTCCCCCGATGTCGAGGACAGTCATTTCAAAACCCATCTCTATACCAATGTCGAAAACAGCTCTTGCATCAGCGATTGTGAGCGCGAATATCTCGGGGTGCTTGTAAGCGCAGCCAACGTGAAATCTGCGGGCAACAAAAACAAAACAAAAAAAGAAACGATGTGATGTCCTCGCGAAAAAGCAGCGACATTGAAATCACTGGCTATTTTACGCGAGTTCACGCTTTGTTCTTCTTCTTTTTTTTTTGCTAAACAAAAGTCCGGTAGTAGCAACTGTCGGGAGACCTCCAAACAAAATGTGAATGAAGGTAACTAGAATATTGGAAAACACTGAGCTGCATTGCATATTAAGCAATTCATACCGCATCAGCAATAATGGTAAGTAATAAAAAAAATGTTACACACAGAGAAAAGCACAAAGATGTCCATAAAGATGACGGCATAAAATTAAAAATGAAATAGAAAATGACTGCACAGACTTAAAGGAGGATAAATATCACGACAAACTAGCAAAGTGGAGAAGCCATTTACAGGCAACAAACAAGACATATATATATATATATATATATATATATATATATATATATATATATATATATACGACATCAGAACTAATGGATGGGTGAACTCTCTGCGAAAACACGTTCAAAAGAATTTCTTGAGTAGCCTATACCGTAGAAGATTGAGGAAGTAACGCGCATATTCGTGAATTCGTAACGGAAGACCACGTGTCGTTCATTGAAAAATTTTTAAAAACGCCGCATAATCACCCAGTGCACTTAGTACGCTCATTACGTTGTGCTATAGGGGCTGTCAGAGGTGCGAAAATGCGCATAGCTGCGGTGCGCCAGTAATTGGGGCTCTAAACGAATGCCTGAATTTAACTGCGAACAGAGCACGCTAAGCAAAGCGCGTTACTCTTGGAAAAATATGCTCACCCTTCTGCACGCACCAATCTAAATTTATATCTATATCGTTGTGTCGTTTATTCAGTAGTACTAAGCAGTTACCGAAATTCTTATTTATAACTGCAAATCAACATATCCCCTTAAACGAACTTAGTGCTACTCCGGTGCATTGCGCCACACAAGGACAACTGAAGACCAAAGCTACTGTAATGTAATAGAATGCTTTGTTGGGCGCGTTGGTTCAATAAGGGATACATTAGAGCGCAAAAAACGACGAAACACAGGAGAAGAAGACAAGAACACGAGCGCTCGTGTTGTCGTCTTCTTCTCCTGTGTTTCGTCGTTTTTTGCGCTCTAATGTATCCCCTACTGTAAAGCTCTGATAAAGGCACGGCATGCCGCAACCAGACACACCAGAGATGTTTGATGCGGCTGAACAACGAGCCTTCCTGATAAAAAAGATGATGCAAGGTTCAGTCGAGAAGAATGACTCTGCAGCAGAGGAAAGCAAGAAAATCGCACCGGCGTACATCATAAACTGGGCCCGTATTCACAAAAGCAACTTACGCTAAAAATGTTCCCAAGAGAATATTTGATCCAATCACAGTACTGAGCATATCATTATCAAAGCCCTCCAGCCAATGGCAAAAATCACTTGCGAAAGGGAAGTTTTGTGAATTCGGCCCCTGAACCGCGCTTGTTCGTGGTACATTGCAGTGCACGAGCAACGACATATAATGCAAAGTGGTGTCAGCCTTGCCATTTAGTTTATTATTTTCGCCCTGCACTTATGAACAGTTACGCATAGAAGACATTGCGTTCTACAAACATCTATCAAAGGCTGCCCTCGGACGCAGTGATCACCACCGATTGTGACGTGACTTGATTAACCTGCAGCAATTATTGTCTTGCTGCTTCTACTAGGAAAACGAATGACTTCGTGCTTGTTACGATTGCATTCGTGAGTTGAATGATCACTGTAGCATTTACAGCATTACGTATAACAGCTAAGTGACTAAGGCTTCGTGATTTTGAAATTATGCCTGTCAACTCAGAAAAAGACTATGATTTATGGAAAGTTCCCATAAACCACTAGGCTATACTGTATTAGCGCAGCATTGTCTGCATATTGCCAATTTGAACAATTGGTTCTTCTTTGATTTTCCTCATTACTAATTTGAAGGCATGAGGTGCTGGAAAATACTTCTAATGTAACACAACAGTCTATTCATCCAAAGTGCAGTCTGTCATTTCTGGCGCTGTTTTTGCATTACGTGCCGGAAACTTTCCTGGCAGCCTTTCTTAGAATCTACACTTCGACAGCGCTTTGAGGCAATGTGCACACGGCAAGTATACACAGAACTTATCAAATGATGTCCCCATAACGCGTTCTGCCGCATTGGAAGGCACGACATATACTTACGACACACCAACGACATTCAGTTCCATATCGCGAGCGGCGGATAGAATCTGTCTTGCGTCCCCGAATGGAATCCCATATTTGGCGTTCATGGATTGTTGTACACCGTATTCATTTGCAGCTATACGCAGGAGCAACCTGGATGGCATAAAAATAGCAACGTCATGCTCAGAACTTCATGATTACATGGATGGCTCTGGTTAACTGAAAGCTTTTCTCTTTTAAATGGCGGTATAGTAGATTTTCATTCACATAAGGGATACAGAAAAGGAAAGTTAACATGAGTGTTGTGTAAAGGAGGCGACTGCTACATTGCATTGAAGGGCACAAATTTGTCTATCGCGGAAATGAACGCGCAAGAACCTGACAGGCCATGAACGAGCGCTGGGTCTGTGTTTTCTGTGTTGTCTGTGTTTTGAACACAGACAACAAATAAGCTCAAAGGAACGCGAACACAACAAAGACACGGCATGTAAATCTTTCTCTTTGTGTTCGCGTTTCTTTGCGCTTGTTGATACGTCTAAGTTCAGTATACATGTATGTATCCCCAAATATATGTGCGTTGAATAGCTTGCGTTTTGATTGCTTGAGGAGATTCATTGTCACAAAAGGTTTACAACAATTTTAACTACTTCAATTTTCTTAGGAAGCATTCAAAATTAAGGCACTACGCACGGTCTTATTTAAGCCCCAACTGTAGTAAAATGAAAGCCTTTGGGACCACATTCTGAACTGCCGCTGAAGCGAGTCATTAGTTCTTGTGTGCTTGTTCTTAGTTCTCTGATTCAAAGTCCACTGGTACAATCTGCTGACTTCTAAATTCTGCGAAAGTCATGCACTTAGCAATTTTGTATTTGTACTGCTTAGAGGCAACACTTGATGCACGTACTGTCGTAACGCTGTATTGAAGGATGTGCTTTAGCCAATGCGCAGGATGAGACATCCCCAAAAGTAGTCTAGCGATTATGACATCAGATTTATCTTAATGTGGAAGCTACAAAGCCACGCATTCGAGAATCCGAACAGCCGATAATTAATTGATTTACTACACGCCACTAAGGTGGCACTCAGTAAACCTTGTTTGTCGTGTCGTATTGAAAGTATTATTGAAAAGGCATCTGGACATGTCAGCCAAAAGCCCTGTCTTGCCATGTTCCTAAGCAATGCACGAGGGAAAGCATCAGTCACCGAAGGACAATGAAAGGAGGAAGCGACAGCAGTTGAAAGGAACAAGTGCAGCCAAATAATTAAAGGACCGAGTCACTGGATTCGCCATTGACAAACCTCGCCTTTGGGTCTTGGATTTTTTCTAGCTCTTCTGGTGAATCAAAAGTGATGAGGGTGACGCCTCTTTGTTGCGCAAAGCTCAGATGAGAGGTGCACTTCACTGTGTTGGCATAGACGATGCGATCCGGCGCGACGCCCATGTCGAACACGGACATCATTTCTGCCTGTACGGAAACGTTTGTCTAAATTAGTTGCGTACAACACACTAAACAACATGTACAATGAGGTCCACTGTGAAATAAAACGTAAGTATTCACGTTCATACTTTGTGCTCTGACAAGAACGCAGTCGTCTACGATGCGAAATATAAATTGTGGTTGGCAATTACAACTATTTTCGACAGATGGCATTTAATTTTCACAAACCCTTGCAGTTAGGACGTCAGTAATGTGAGAGAAGCACAGCGGAGTGTTTTCTTTTTTAACACGAAAGTGTTTGATGCCCGGGTCCACCAAGAAATTAGTGACGTACTTACGTAACGGAAGTGGATGTCTGAAAAAATGAAGAGGCATTTACAATGAAAAAGTACCACTCCCGCTCGCACTCGAACCTACAGTCACCCGGGATTCGACAATAGGAGCTGCAAGCGCTACCGATACACACCACCGCAACATTTGTCATAAAAGGAACAGACGGACCTTGTATCTTCATTACAGCTCTTAATCAGTCGCAGCTAACTGACGTTCGGTTAGAGTAATGTTGTTTAGCAAGCAAAATTCCTCTCAAATGAACATCGCGTTCTTTCCACTGCACTCTTGTTTCGCTTAGGTCTGCTGCGGTGGTACCGTCATGTAGGAACGATCGAGCGAAGCAAGTTGTCGTCTTAATGCACGCCCGCTGTCAGCGCTTCGGTGGTCTTCGCGCGTCGATCACCGCGGAATTTTGGCGTGGCGGCGCTGTGAGGGCGCCTTCCATGGGGCAAAGTACAACCGCGGCCATTATAAACTTTGCCTTGTGTTGCCAGGTGTGTTGGATAGCGACACGCACTGCTCCAGGAACGCAAAGACGGCCGTCGACAAGCAAATGATATGACTTTCGCTGCAGTGGGCTGTGTGTTCACAAAACGATCCGCTCACAACCGGTTCGCTTTCGCTTGCAAGGTGTCACCATTTGCGGACGCTCCTGGTTTATGGCAGGCACGCAAAGGGCTCTGGCGCGTGCAATTGAGTGTCTCCGGAGCAATGTGAGTCGTTCGAGAACTTTCGCTTGTGTACAACTGTCGAGGATCCCTGTGCCGTGTCGAGGTGCCGGTGATGTCTACATGTGACGTGTTGACATGTCTAGAGTACCCAACCCATCTCCCGCCCCTCGATATGTGGATTTACCGCTTATGCCTTCCACAGCTTCGGGAAGACAGGTTTCCCTTTCGTGTTGTACCAACTCCTATGAGAGAGGGATCAAACACAATTTTTCAAAGTATATCGTACTGTGTAGTGACGAACAACGTGAAAGGGAACACCAGATTTGTATCTAGGCAAGAATTACTATTGCTGTGCGGACACAAATTTGACATATATTGATTTGCAAGAGCTATTATTCCATTCGAAGACTTAGTGTTGCGACTAATTTCGTGCTTGTCAACTGCGCTCAGCAACTGGGACCTCGTGAAGATCATGTCAGAATTCCATGTCATGTTGCTCTGTATTCTACGTGTTCTCATCATGCATAATGCACTTCATTAAGCTCAGCATGTGTGATGAAGGGCCGAAATCCAAAGGGTACCTGGAAGAAGGCGAAGCCTTCGTAAGAGAGCTGAGAGCGAAAAGGGAGATCGATATAGAGGCGCGATTTATGACGTCACTACTTGTTACGTGTGGACCGCGACGATTCCTTTCTAGAACAATTACCTCTTTCCTACCTTAACCATTTGCGGCACTCATTGGAATAAGGTTTCGCTTACATATTCCCTGTGACACTGGTTGATTTACTGTGTGTTGCTATGGGTGTGCAAATATTGGAATTTTCGAATAGTTGCTATTCGGTTGGATTCGCGAATAACTTTTACTATTCGAAGTATTCGAAGTTTCTAATTAAGAGTGAAAATATGCCATGCCTGTTGAGAAGTGGCCACTTCCCACATGTAGGGCGCTTCACTGCCTAGTAAAACTGTTTTGCGGAGAAGCTCACGTTTGCGTACTGTGGTGAAGCTAATGCTTAAGTACTGCGGCGAAGCCGATACAGTGCACTGTTGACACACTCTCGTCGTCACAGTGCAGTGTTCACGACGAATACAGAATGCTTCAGCCGACTTTGTGCTAGCTGTGCAAGTGCAACCAAATCATTATTTGTCTCTGTATAGCTCACTGGCTGCCTAAGAAAATAGGAGGGCATTTTCCAAATAGGTGAGGTCATTATTCAACAAATCGTTATTAGCCAACGCCAGAGGCACCTTTGATGAAAGCAAAGCCATAGACAGAGCATTTAAAGTGCGTATGGAAAATTGTGTAACTGTTGCCTTAGGCGTACTCTCGAGTTTCTGTGATTTCAAGTTTCTTCGCCTTCTCCCATATCCGTGTTGGGTAGCCAACCTGTCTCCTGACTGGTTAACATCTCTGCCTTCTCTTCCTTATTTTTCTCTCTCTCCAGTTTTCGGAAATCTAATGAAAGGGCTAAAATTACAAAAACATACCATTTCAATAGCATAAGCTTGGGGCCCTTGTGAACTTTCGCTGATAAGTATTTCAGAGCTCTGCGCCTTGTATGGATCCCATCTGTTATGCTGCCGCTCATAAGGCGATCGTGCAGAAGCGACGGCGTAGCACCGTACGCTATACAAAGCTTCTTTCTCGGCTCTCTCTCTGCATGGTCTTTGACAGCAATTATCAATGGAAAGCAAACTGCTCCCATTGAGCGGCTGGTCTCCCACGCTGGCCCCCAGTGGTTCCTGGTACGAGACCCTTCCCTTTCGCCGAACGTCGCTCGGGGGGGTGTCGCGGCTGCGCGACCGTACTACTGTCCTCTCAGTGGCCGTTTCGGGGAAGAACAGCTCGGACGCGTAGGAGGACAATGCATGAGAAGTGCGCCCTCGCTCGAAGCGACAATGCGCTTGGCCCAACCAATTCTTTAACGACCGGCATGCGCTCTCGGCGCGCCGACTGGAACAAAGGGTTGAGTCGCAGCAGTGTCCGAACTGCGGGAAAGGCGAAGACACGCTGTGTTTCCTGGAACGACAGGGTTTGACTGGATGAGCGTGGGAGATGGCTCGAATGCCGCAGGGCTGCTACGATACCGATATTTCGATTGTGAGAATATCTGAGAGCGTGGGATAAGGAGAGGGAGAGCCATGATTGGAAAGAATGCCAAAATGCCTGTTTAAACTGCAAAGACGCTGCTGTCGGGATTAGGGACAGCCCACTAGGGAGTGGCTTAATCTGAGGATAAACAGATTGGATGACAGAAGGTTGAGGCGGACCAGCAGTGGCCACCTCCCCTCTTTCTTTGTTACCGTAAGGTACTAAAGACTGGACGGGATTCGTTTCCCTTCAGTCTAGGCTGTAATCACTTAACTGATCGATCAGTAAGACTCCGTACGATGCAACTTCTGTCTGGGCCGTAACCACTCGGTGGTCGAACAGTGAGACTAGGTTCGTTGTATGTAGTAGCAGTGTTCTAGGCTCTAACTTAAGAAAAGTTAAGTAGAAGAGTAAGACGCTGTTGATGTCTATGTTATCATCAGTGTGCTTCGGCAAGATGTACATATGACTGTAAATATTTGCTGCAATATACCTTCAAGTTCATTAACTCCAACCTGCCTCCTGCTTCATCGACGTCGATCATCTCCTTGACGGGACTTCAATCCACATCAAGGAGAAAACGAACAAGAAAAACATAACTGGCGCAGTCGGACAGGGATCGGCGAGCTCTACAGCACCAGACACTGGACCAGTGCCGAGGAGACCGAGGGGCAAGGCATCCGTCAACCACCAGCGGCAACGTCGAGACGATCCCACAGCAGCCAACTCCGGCACCGTGGAAGAGATCCAGGAACGACAGTGCATACAGCAAAGGGTGAGCAGGATTTCTTGCGTTTTTCTCTAGTTGGCATGGCAGTTTATGTGTAGAGCACATGGTGAGAACACGCGGGGGTGCTGAAACAATGGAGTCTAATGGAGATGAAGGTGCGAGTGCGGTAGCAATGGATCGGAATCGAGAGCCATCAAATCATGGTATTCTAAATTCTGATCAGTCAAATGAGGCGAGAGTGCCTACTCAGAGGCAAGAATCGATGCAGCTGGCATCTCAGGTTTTGCCGAATTCAAGTGAAACTAGAACGCTCGAACTCGAAATTCAAAGGCTCAATCTCCAGATTGAGTACGAAAAGCTATTGCAAACTAGAATGAACGCGGAACGTCTCAATGGCACGTTGTCCAACTCTGGGTCGGAGACGGGCGATCGGGGGCGACGGTGTTTCGATTCTGTCCAGCAATGTGCAAAAGTGCTGAAAGGGTTCCGCCTGCCGAGTGACGCGGATGTGCCATTATGGTTTGAGGAAGTAGAAAAACTATTTGCTACTTACCAAGTACCGTATGAGAGTCGCGTGCATTTGGTTATACCAGCACTAACTGAACGAGTTCGTTACCTACTGCGTAACCTCAACTCTGAAGAGAGTGCAGATTACGAGGCAGTTAAAGAAGCAGTACTGACGGAACTGAAGCTTTCTCCGGCAGAGTATCTGCAGAGGTTCGAAAGAGCGGTAAAGCGGAAGGAAGAGACGTGGGCGCAGTTCGCGTCCCGCGTGAAAACTTATTTCTCCTACTACCTCCAAGTGAGAGAGGCCGACACGGTAGAAGTGATGGCAGAACTCATGGTTGCTGACCGCATAAAATCGGGCCTTAGCACGGAGGGTCTTGAGTATGTGAGACTAAGAGAAGGCGAGGGATGGCTTAGGCCAACTGAGATCGCTAAAGTGCTGCAAACTTTCGAACAAGCGAAAGGAAAAGGGCGTGCTTCAAAGCAACCAACTGTAGAAATGGGGCAGAAGCCGGCGACACGAGTAGAGAAAGGGGCTCTGAAGTGCCACTTATGTCACGGCTCAGGCCATTTCGCTAAAGAGTGCCCGAAGTCTAGTGATAAGGAGAGCAACCCGAAGAAGGCTACCGAGCCAAAGCGGAAGGTCCAAAAGGTAACGTTATCCCACGAGACGGAAACTGAAATACCTGATGGAGTACTTAGCGCAAAGGTGAAGTCTCTAAAACACGAGGGTGAAGGCAGAAATAAACTGCAGTTAATTCCCGTATCATGTGCAGGTATATCCGCAGATGCAATTTTGGATACAGGGAGTGAAATAACTGTCTTTCGGGAGAGTCTGCTTCCGAGAAGTTTAGTAGAGCCGTATGGCAAGGTGAGATTGGTGTCTGCTTTTGGTAAAACTATCGAGGCAAGGCTAGTTACGTTGCCGGTCAAATTAAATAGCCCGCGGGAGGTTACGGAGCCTCAGAGCGTCGACCTACTCTGCGCGTTAACTGATGAGCTCGTCGAGGGCACAGATTGTTTGTTGACCGAGGAAGATTGGAAACTTTTGTCGAAGGCCAGCAGCCCTCTGGCACCCTGTCGAGCACCGGCCGAGCCTGCTCCCGAGGCAGAACAAGCAGTAGAGAAACCAAAGGTCGTGGCATGCAATCTTACTTTGGAGAAGAAAGACGTTTCCGGCGAAGATGCGCAAATTGATGAAGAAAGGGAGGCATCATTAGGCCAGAGAGAAGAGTTCCGCAAAGTGCAGTTGGGTGACACTACGCTAAAGAAATGTTGGGAAGATGCGCGTAGTGGGAAATCCGGCATGTTCATTTCAGACGGACTGTTATATCACTGCGACTCAATAGCAGGCACTCGAGTGAGTCAGCTAGTTGTCCCCAAAGATAAGCGCACTGAGGTGATGCACTTAGCCCATGAGTCGCTATGCGGGGGGCACCTGGGGCCAAAGAAAACAAGAGCTCGCATTAGGTATAATTTTTTTTGGCCAGGTATGGCGAAGGAGATATTAGGGCATTGTCGTTCGTGCCATGAATGTCAAATTCGGTCAGACAGGCGTCGCACAGATAAAGTGCCTATAACTCCGCTCACTAGACCCGAGCACCCTTTCCAAGTTGTCAATGTAGATGTGATCGGACCCCTCGACACACCGTCAGCGAGAGGGCATAAGTACGCGCTGTGCTTAGTGGACCTTTGCACGAGGTGGCCGGAGGTGGTTCCACTGCGCTCTTTGACCGCTAAGGCGACTTGCGATGCACTGATTGAGATATTCAGTCGCACAGGCGTTCCGGAGATGATCTGCTCCGATCAGGGCACTAATTTCAAATCTCAGCTCACGCAAACGATGATGGAGAAATTAGGTTGCACGCCAAGGTTCTCAACCCCAGAACACCCAGAGAGTAATGGAGTTGTAGAGAGGTGGAACCGAGTACTGAAAAACATGTTGTATCATGTCATTCAGAGAGACTCTAAGAATTGGGACAAATTGATCCCAATGGTTTTATGGGCTTATCGGGAAGTTCCCCATGAGGTAACCGGAGTAGCTCCGTTTCGTCTATTGTATGGAAGGAATCCCACGGGACCGCTTCTAATACTGCAGAGGACGTGGACGGGAGAAATGCCGGTGCCCGCAACATTGAGAGAAAGCCCCGCTAAGTATTTACAGCAACTTAAGGAGCAGCTCGAGACGGCCGCTAATATTGCTGAGCTAACTAGTGCAACTCATCAGGAGAGTTACGCCAGTGCCTATAATCGCAGCACCAGGCTCAAAGCTTTTAACGTTGGCGACCAGGTTGTGGTTTTCGACAATGATCGGAATTGTAAGATGTCACCTAAATGGCTAGGCCCATTCACAGTGGTTGGACGTGAGCGCGAACACTCTTACCGCGTTGAAACATCTGAGGGAAAGGTGAAAAGTGTCCACGCCAACAACATTCGACCTTACTATACAAGGGTCAGTCATATTGGGGTAGTCTTCGATGAGGACCATGATTTTGGGGAGGTGGAATATGCTCCACAACCAACCACTATAAAGCGGGAAGAGCTAGTGCTAACGAGCGAGAAGGTTGCTCACCTTGATGCTGACGCGCAGGCGGAAATACAGGCGGTGTTCCAAAGACATTGCACTCTCTTTGACGGCACCCCGGGTATAGCGAAGGTAGACGAGCATAGGATAGAAATAGAACCGGGCCACCAGCCAAAAAAGGTGTTTCCTTATCGGGTGCCGGAACTATTAAAGAAGGAAGTCAGCCGGCAAGTTGACGAACTTTTGACTTGGAAGTTGATCTACCCCACGGAGAGTGAGTTTGCACACCCGGTAGTATGCGTCGGAAAAAAGGATGGGACTATCCGCATGTGTGTGGACTACAGGGCGTTAAATGCCGTCACCAAAGCGGATGCGTTCCCTATGATGAATCCTCAGGAATTGATTTTCCGAGTAGGCAGAGCGCAGTTCATTACGGTAGTGGACCTTAGGCGCGGGTACTGGCAGGTACCGATGGAAGAGAAGAGTCAGAAATTCACCGCGTTTGTAACGCACGAGGGTCAGTACGCGTGGAAAGTGATGCCTTTCGGGCTAAAAAATTCCGCGGCAACCTTTCAAAGAATGGTGAATAAACTCTTGTCGCAACATCAAATGTATGCCACGGCATACCTTGATGATATTGCTATTTTTTCTAGCACTTGGGAGGAGCACTTAAAGCATCTCGACATTATTCTTAATGTCTTAGAGAAGGCGGGACTGAAAGCCAGTCCGGAGAAGTGTCAGATTGCGCGATCCCATATACATTACCTGGGGCATATTGTCGGTTCAGGGACACACGCACCAGACCCTGAAAAAATAGCAGCGATTAAGAACCTGGTACCACCGCGCACCAAAAAGGAACTACGCAGCCTGTTAGGACTGTGCGGTTACTATCGCGAGTACGTCCGAGGATATGCAGAGGTGACGGGCCCGCTCACGCTGTTAACAAAGAAAGCGGTACCTAATAAGATACCCTGGCCGGAGGAAGCTCAGGCAGCATTTGAGATGCTCAAGCAATCTTTGTGCGAGGCCGTGGCGCTAAACACCCCAGAGCCATCTCAGCCCTACTGGCTTTTCACAGACGCCTCAGCTACGGCGGCGGGAGCATGTTTGGCGCAAATGTCAGCCGATGGGGAAGAGAGGCCTATCGCCTTTGCAAGCCACCGCTTCTCACCGACCCAGATGCGTTGGTCGACAATTGAGAGGGAAGCGTTCGCAATAATATGGGCCTTAAAGAAGTTTGACTACTGGCTTTTCGGTGCCATAGTAAACGTCGTTTCCGACCACAATCCGCTGTCGTACCTTACAACTTCTACTCCGCACGGGGCGAAATTGACAAGATGGGCGCTGGCGTTACAGCGATATCATGTCTCGGTACAACATCGGAAGGGTATATGTAACGGGAATGCGGATGCATTATCGAGGCTCCAGAATAGTTTGTGGAAGCCATCAGAATAACAATGCCATGCCAACTGAGGGGGGGACGTGAATGTTCCTGCCCACTCGCTGCTGTATATTGTGGACAGTGTGATTGACAATCCAGGAAACAGACACTATAGTGATCTTACTGCTTGAAGCAGCAATGGTGTGCTTGATTGTTTAGGATGTATTTGTTTTCGTTTCTTGTATTCTCCTGTCGTGTTGTCTCGCAATTGTGTTTGATGTTTGTGTATACTGTGGTATGCTTAGAAAGTCCAGTGACCTAATCGCGGCAGTGATTTATCGTACCACTGAGCGTAGAACAGCCCAGCGTACTCTTAAGGGGGGACGTGTTATGCTGCCGCTCATAAGGCGATCGTGCAGAAGCGACGGCGTAGCACCGTACGCTATACAAAGCTTCTTTCTCGGCTCTCTCTCTGCATGGTCTTTGACAGCAATTATCAATGGAAAGCAAACTGCTCCCATTGAGCGGCTGGTCTCCCACGCTGGCCCCCAGTGGTTCCTGGTACGAGACCCTTCCCTTTCGCCGAACGTCGCTCGGGGGGGTGTCGCGGCTGCGCGACCGTACTACTGTCCTCTCAGTGGCCGTTTCGGGGAAGAACAGCTCGGACGCGTAGGAGGACAATGCATGAGAAGTGCGCCCTCGCTCGAAGCGACAATGCGCTTGGCCCAACCAATTCTTTAACGACCGGCATGCGCTCTCGGCGCGCCGACTGGAACAAAGGGTTGAGTCGCAGCAGTGTCCGAACTGCGGGAAAGGCGAAGACACGCTGTGTTTCCTGGAACGACAGGGTTTGACTGGATGAGCGTGGGAGATGGCTCGAATGCCGCAGGGCTGCTACGATACCGATATTTCGATTGTGAGAATATCTGAGAGCGTGGGATAAGGAGAGGGAGAGCCATGATGGGAAAGAATGCCAAAATGCCTGTTTAAACTGCAAAGACGCTGCTGTCGGGATTAGGGACAGCCCACTAGGGAGTGGCTTAATCTGAGGATAAACAGATTGGATGACAGAAGGTTGAGGCGGACCAGCAGTGGCCACCTCCCCTCTTTCTTTGTTACCGTAAGGTACTAAAGACTGGACGGGATTCGTTTCCCTTCAGTCTAGGCTGTAATCACTTAACTGATCGATCAGTAAGACTCCGTACGATGCAACTTCTGTCTGGGCCGTAACCACTCGGTGGTCGAACAGTGAGACTAGGTTCATTGTATGTAGTAACAGTGTTCTAGGCTCTAACTTAAGAAAAGTTAAGTAGAAGAGTAAGACGCTGTTGATGTCTATGTTATCATCAGTGTGCTTCGGCAAGATGTACATATGACTGTAAATATTTTGCTACAATATACCTTCAAGTTCATTACCTCCAACCTGCCTCCTGCTTCATCGACGTCGATCATCTTCTTGACGGGACTTCAGTCCACATCAAGGAGAAAACGAACAAGAAAATCATAACTCCATCTTATGCCCTGAAGCATGCTGTGAGCCTAGGTCGATTGCTGGCACGTATTCTGTTGCTTGGAGATGACACGCCCTCACGCACTTAGCGACTAATCTTACTATCTCCTAAATTGGGAAAGTTCTTTGTTAAGCAACCCTAGCCTGCTAATTGCCGCTGCCACCGTACGCATTCTTACAACGATACAATACGCATGATCACATTTTCGTGTGCTCACAGTGCTTTGTTAGCAAGGCCTTAGGATGTATCAGTGAATACCGCATGATGAGTTCAAATGTGCAACGTCCCTGGTGTTAACAAAATGAGCAAATGTTGGCGAAATTTTGGCGGCGGATGGCTATGCATCCAAGACGAGCTGTTATGGCCGTCGTATGTGGACCAGTATTTTCGCTTGTCGCCTTTTCGTGGGTAAAATATGGGGAGAATACGTTATTCATTTTAATCCTTGTAGCATAGCAGAAAAATCACTGCATACAAATTTCAAGTGGTGTTTAACATGGTGCTCAGATTTCACTCAGTTTATTTTAACTCCTAAATATCTAAACCAGTGCAGTGGTTATCAGCGCACCATACGTCTTAACCAATGAAGTGCTTTGTTTTAGATAAACACTGACATCGTATTACCAGCATAGATTTTTATTCGCTGCTGATAATAACTGAAGTTCAACAATGTATACATGTGTCAGTTTACTTCTTTAGATGACTTTGCGAATGCTGTAACTTTTCTACCTTTTATTGCTGGGATGCGGGGACAGTCAAGCAACGTTTCAAGCTGTATTTCTTCGAGCATTTTAAGACAAGCTGCATTCCACACTTCCCAGTGTATCTTTATTTCATGCATGACTGTGAAAAAATGCAAAAATGTAACACGGTGGTGAAAACAAACTTCAACTTCATATCCTCAATATGCTAATGCGAAATACCTTAGCTATATTCATACAGCGCACAGCTGTTTTAATGCCTCGACTCAATTATGCGAAACGCCACAAGAATATAAAAGAATAAATGTGTAAAGAAACCACTACTTCCAAAAGTGTCTGAGGGAGTCTGTGCAACTCGAACTTTGATGTGCATTACTGTACAGTGGGCCTACTCATGTGTGGGGCTGAAAATACACAATTTGTTGAAATGGCGCCAAAAGAAGCGTGTCATGATTAGCTGCGTGGTTAAACATTGTTGTTAATGGCAACACAACTTAAGCATGTGCTTTCATGCCTGTTTTACTTTTCTTTGTTTTTGCCACTGAATGTCATGAATAGAGTGCCCAAACAACCCAAAAAATATGGATAGGTGGAGAATTGAAAGTATAAGAAATAGTCAAACAAGGACAGTCGCTGGAGCCAGCATTTTAACAGACGGACTTCGTCGGATCCGCATAATTGGCCCCGAAAAGCTGGCCCCAGCAGTTTGTTTATTGAACACGGTAGGAAATCGGAAACTAATATCTAGTTAACCTCCCTGGCTTTACTCTTCATCTCTCTCTCCATCTCTCATGTAGAGAATGCATCATTTCATGTATGCCTTATTTTCTCTACATGTTCTCGCTAAATTTTCTGTTCAATTTCGCCCAAACTCAGTGCAGCCAACCCCTGCTACTTCATAACGCGTCAACTGCGAGGGCAAAAATGTCGCAAAAAAGAAA
Organism: Hyalomma asiaticum; assembly: GCA_013339685.2. NCBI lineage: Eukaryota > Metazoa > Arthropoda > Arachnida > Ixodida > Ixodidae > Hyalomma > Hyalomma asiaticum. Next base: position 199,200,829 of record CM023481.1, on the reverse strand, counting down.
ATACCTTATTGGAGCAGTCGAAATTCACCCCATGAGCATTCAAGATATGAAGTATAACAGGATCTGAGCATGCCTTGACAGCTGTAAAGATATGAATAACAAGAGTGAGCGATAACTTACAACACAACCAAATTCGAAAAATTATGCACATGGCTGGGAGCATTATTTACTCTTGGGCATGCTAAGGCGAAAAGTAAGGTGTAAAAAAAGTCTCTCCAAAAACCCTCGATAAGCTGGACGCAAAAGTTATGGGCACTTATTGCCACCCATCACTAAGGTAAAGACGCATCAGAATTCAGTATGAGTCCTCGATTCCCATCGGAATCGCGGATGCCTGAGTTAACATTGCGGCGGCGATTAACTACTTCTGAGTGAAAGTTTGCAAAAAAGAAAAAAAGAACGTGAGTTTAAACCACCACCCTCAGGAATATAAGTAATCGTGCTTTTATGCCTGTGTTTGAAATATATTGCAAATATGATATGAATGTATCACAGATGACGATAGCAGTAGAACGCCCCAATATATTAGCGCGGGCTGCCAACCAACCGGCATAAAGAATATTTGTGATCAATAAAGTACAATCATGTGCTTCTCTATTGCAACAATTTTAGACTAATTATTTAACTGAAATTCATTTTCTGTCTTTCCTTTATATTAAAGTTCATTGGCTGTCTGTCTGTCTGTCTGTCTGTCTGTCTGTCCTTTAAACTACACTATAGGAAGAATACGTGCCCACCAGTGTGCGTTCCAAGTTAATGTATGTTTTAGTTCTTTGGGAACTGAACAGGAAGGAGGTGTCGACTTAGGCGATTGCTTTGATTTTAAGATCATTTACTGTTATAGCAATTACTCCAGCAACTAGAGAAAATTCATACAAAATTTCTGCAACATTGGCGTTCTCGTCTCCACGTACGCGGTGATGGCAGCACGGTGTGAACACTGTCCTGCCGGCATGATACCTGCGACGCAGTGGTGGCCTGGCATAGCCCATGACTTGATGACTGGCTAGATAAGCGCGGTATGTGACAAAGACAGTGGGAGAATTTGGACGGGTATTAAACAAAAATAAACCAAATATACCAAGTGCCTTCACAGCAGCGAGAAAACAGCACTTCATAAGACGGCGCGAAAACAACAAGCAAGGCGCTCGTTGTCCCACCTTCCCGTCTGAAGCGATAGCGGAGCTGCTCGTGCACTCTAAACTCAGTAACCATTAGTTTATTTTATAGGTACACAAAAATTTGAAAATATGCTCTTTTACTAAAGGGAAAAGCACTTTAACCTTTATTAAGGGAGTATATTTTCAGAGTTTTATGTAGTACCTATAACATGAACTAAAGGCTGCCGTGTTTAGAGTGTGGTCCCATCGCGAAAAGAAACGTACGTGACTCGCCCAGTATCAACAAATGGCTGGAGAGACGCACCATCGTTTCGCGTAAGAGCGCGAAGATACTGTGAATGGTTCGCCGGTCTCATCGCACCACCAAAATGCTGCTTATCAAGCTAGAGAATGCAAGAGGCCAAATTATTCATATGTTCTCACATCAGTTACTCACGTGAATGGTTGCTATATTACGAGGTACTTATAAACTCGTCCGTTCTTTGCAGTCTCCCGAAAAACCAACGCATTGCTCAGCGCACTACTAATAACATACACGCGGCTCAAAGTGACGGATTCGAATAACATAGATGCAGTTATAAGAAAAATACATAATGAAGAGATGGGCCTCCAGATCAGTACATCAGCATAGTGCTTACCTCGAATGCGAGTGCCTAGTAGCCGAGGAACTAATCGCGGCACATCTATGCAGCCATTGAACACGGTTGGCGGTCTCAGAAACGGGGAAGTCCATCATTTCACGCCTGGGGCTCTCTGCCCCACTTGACTATTTACCGCGTCGAACTGCAAGTGTAGCCCATATCACCCGGAGGAGCATCGGTGCACCTCCAGTACATTGGAATATGCACTCAGTGCACCATTAGGAACGGAGGAGGCTCGAGACCATGCCGTTCACAACCAACAGGCTGTCAAACAACCTCCACGGGCTACATGGACGCGGCGTTTTTGTACAAGCAGCTATAAAAGCCGCCATATTAGTTCAATAGCGAACGTCGAATGGCGTATATATTTTCCCAAACAATCGCTTGCAAGCCTAGGAACCGGTCATTTTCCTGCCTGTCTCCCAAACCAAGGGCGACTCCATCATCACCCATTCTCAAAAGGCGCCTCGCCGCTTCTCCAGCGGCAGGATTCATGCCAACAGACACAGAATGATCAGCGAAAAGCTGTTAACGAGACCAGTCATAATCCCCTGGTCGCCAGCTCACCCCTAATTTCCCCAGAATGAGACCGCCAACCTCGTGGCTCGGGATTTCATCCAGCGAAGAAATGCTGAGGAAGTCGAGTTTAAGCGCACGTCAGGCTATATCATAGCATTACACAAAACTACAAGCTGACGGGCAACAGGAGGCTGAAACCGTTCAACTCTATAAAACTATACCTACGAGTTTTGGGATCATCTTTAAAGCAAAAGCTTTTTTAAGCGCACATGAAACGTGGACAGAATAGCGAAGAATACTGACAGGACAGATTCGGTCTGCTCCAACCTCAAAGATCGGCTTAGGCTGGCTACGATGGCTCACGACGCAGATTGAGCTCAAGACATCCTACACTAAAGACACCTCTACAAAGCTCAATTATGAATTAAATATGCTTGCTGTCTCCCGCTCCTTTCCCTGTTATATATCACCATGACCAGTTCGGTACACTCTTGCATCTAGGGTTCGATCTAGACTTGTGTATGCTAGCAATTTTCTTAAAAAACGGCGTACTGAGAAAGATAGTGCGCGTGCGCAGAATGGTCGTGCGAGAATTGGAGCGTACACAACGCGCCTTCCCCTCCCCTATGAAGTCGATCGACCGAAGCCTGACGGCGCTTTCACTTTCTTGCGCTATCGTTTTGCACACAACTTGAAGCCAATACTCGTCCAGATGCGCTTAACAAAGAGGCAAAATTTATGCGTTTCTGTGCAATGGCTCGGAACGCTGCACGTGTGCGGTGTGGTGAGAAAGGGATATTTCGTTAAAACTGTGTGATTCTAGGACGATGATGATGATAACAGCGACGGCACCACAACGTTCAGACTTCATTCACTGTGATACGCCAAGCAATATCAGGGACCGCATTCCCAAAAGACTAGGGCGATATACGTGTTCGTAAAAGTGACTTTAAACACAATAATTCACCAACATATGTGCTAGGGCAATCATAATTGAACGCGGACGGCCAACAGTAAACATGAGTTACGAACGGATAGCTGTGTCGCAGTCGATAGCGTCGCAGTCAGTAGAGCTAGCGCCATCATTTATGCGCTTCACAGTCCAGGGGCTGTGAGCGGTCTGTACAGTAAAGATAAATAAATGAAATACACTGTTTGGAAGTACCTTCGGTAATGCTTACTTCATATGTCTAACCAAGTTGCATATATTCGAAGTTGACTGTGTTATCAAGTAAAAATCAATACGTGAACCAAGTCAACATGTTCTGACGCACCCGTTCCTTGAGACATGCAAACTTTTTGTATATGTTTATAACTAACGTGGATGATATGCTGAATATATGTTAATTTTACAATGACCAGTATACCACAGCTCTTCGTGCTGGTAAGCTCGTTTTATTTCTTCCTCCTTAAATAAAGTGAAGAACTGGGCCTCAAAAGTTAACAGTGCTTAAAATTGTGCAACTTGCACGAAAATTTTAAAACATGGCCCCTTTTCTATTGCGCTGTGAAAAAGTATTTCCGCCGGAGAGCCGGCAGTTATTCACGTTTGACATGGTAAGCTTAGCAACGTTAGCTGCGCTTGTGGAGGTCTCCGGCTCGGCGAGTGGGCGCTAGCACAAGCACCTGTAAACGAACGCACGCGTGAACAGACGGACAGGATAGTGTTTGGCTACACATACACAGTGACTCCAGTAGGTACCGTGCATACATACATACATACATACACACATACATACATACATACATACATACATACATACATACATACATACATACATACATACATACATACATACATACATACATACATACAGCCCAGCTAGCACACGAAGGATATATGACATCATCGAAACGAATATCCGAGACGTTAACGACGTCGCAGAGACGGCACGCGTAAGCGTTAGTCTAGGATACATCGTATATCTCGTCTAATGTCCGGCTTGTTGCACATATAAAAGACGTTTCGTTAACGTCTTCAAAAACTCTTCAAAAATCTGGTCTTTTCGACGGCTTAGAGGAGACTCCAATAATCCCACTTTCCGCAATTTCTGAATCTGTTTAAAGACTTACCATAGACGTCAACAAGAAGCTGTTCCTGAAACGTTAGTCGTAATCTGAAAGAAGCAGGAATCGTGCCTGGGAACGCGGCACGTCCACCAAAATGTTGATCTGACCTTAGAGCTAACTCCTTAGGGGTACAAATGACCCCGAAGTATTTTTTGCACCCCTACGGCATTAACTCCGGGTTCTGAAGGTATTTTTATTTACATATACTGCCGTCTCATTGCGAGACATTGCAGGGGTGGGTACAGAATTTGCTTGGAAATCAGGCATAGCATAAAACAAATTAGCATACAAGGGAACGCTAAAGTGCGTGATTTAACAAGCATATAAAAAAGCAAGTTATGCAAATGCGCATATAACAAATCAACATTGCATCAAAAACACTTGTTAGTTGGTAGAAAAGAGGCACAAATAAACAAATAGCGCACCACGCATTAGAACTCCAGAGGCACATGCTGATGAATTCTTTCAGCAAATTGTGCGGTAGGTAACTGGCGAAGTGCGCCGTCAAGACCATTCCAGAGTTCGACTGTGGATGGGAAAAATGAGTATTTAAAACTATTTAAACGTGGGCGGAATGAGACAAGATTAAGGGGGTGATAGCTTCGAGTAGCTCGAGTAGGACGCTTTACGAATGAAACTGGGGCCGCGATTACCGATGATTCATGTACAATCTTATGTAGAGTGACAAGCCGTTCGCACGTGCGTCGGTGTGCTAGTGTTTCAAGCGATAAGTTATGTGCGTGCGATGAAGGAGAAAAGTGGCGATCGTATCTGCTATATATAAACCTTATGGCTTTCCTTTCCAAAGATTCCAACTTGGCTACGTCACAAGAGAAGTATGGGGACCAGACAACCGACGCGTACTCCAAGATTGGCCTGATTAGGGTTTTATATGCAGTTAATTAGCAGCCCTTAGTAGCATCCTTCAATGTACGGTTTAAGTAGAATAGTTTACGAAGAGCTTTCGAGTGAGTGCGGTCTATGTGTTTCTGCCATTTCAAATTATGTGTGAAAGTCACCCCAAGGTATTTAAACTCATCTACGTGTGTAATGTTAGTTCCACTGTAACCATAAGGAAAGCGTAACGGCTTAACCTTATTGGAGAAAGTCATAGAAACTGTCTTCGTTAGATTAGTAGATAGTTGCCAGGAATCGCTCCAGGTACAGAACCTCGAAAAAACCTCATTTAATAGCAACTGGTCAGCACTCTTGGAAATTACAGAATATAGAACGCAGTTATCTGCATAGGCATGTAGTTTAACTGGCGTGTTTTGAATGACCTTCACGACGTCATTAATATAAATGACAAATAAAAGCGGACCCAAAACAGAGCCTTGGGGGACGCCGGATTTAACTTCAACGGTATTGGATTTTGCTTTGTTAAAAGAAACATACTGATGTCTACGATGCAGGTAATCAGCGATCCAAGAAATCAGCGCGTCATTTTTTATTACCTCACGAAGCTTGAGAAGTTTTCTATGACAGGCCGAGTCAAAAGCTTTGGCGTAATCTATAAATATAGCATCCACCTGACTTTGATTATTAAGTGCCGAAGCAATGTCATGCGAAAACTCGACGAGTTGCGCGATTGTCGAGTAACCCGGTCGGAAACCGTGCTGGCAGGACGAGATCACATTATTATCAGTTAAGTACTTAGCAATGTGTTTGTGTACAATGTGTTCTAGTAACTTACATGTGGTAGATAACAATGAAATTGGCCTGTAGTTAGAAAGTATTTGTTTGTTACCGGACCTAAAGACTGGGATGACGTTAGCTGTCTTCCATATGCAAGGAACAGTAGACGTCTCAAGTGGCTTCCTAAAGATGATTGTTAAGTAGCGAGCATTCCACTCAGAGTAACGTTTAAGAAAAATGTTAGGAATGTCGTCAGGACCACTGCTTTTGGTTGTGTTAACATTCAACAGAAGGTTATGTACACCTTCATAAGTAATAACAATGTCGGGGAGTGCTGGGAGAGAGGGAGGGTTAAAAGGTGGATTGGAGCCATCGTCATCGACGAAAACAGAATGAAAGAAGTTATTGAACGCCTCGGAGATACAGGAAGGCTCAGAAGAGGGGGTGCCATCAATAAGGAATGACGAAGTACTAGAGTCTTTAGGATTGATTGTTTTCCAGAACCGCGAGGGGTTATCTTTGAGAACAGTTGATAGGGTGACGTTATAGTAGAAATGTTTCGCCTCGTACATTTTTGCTTTTAGTGTGGTCTTTAGTGAGCTTAGAAGACTAACTAAGCGATGGTCTGTGCGGCAGCGTTTACGAACACGTTTAACACGGCGCAGGAGGTGAATGATTTCCCGGTTGTACCAAGGATGCCGTCCGTTGCGCTTAACACATTTCGTAGGAACATGACTAGTGATACAGTTGTGAACAATACCATGAAACATGTTGACCAGATAGTCAACGTCACACTGGGAACTACGAAACAAAAATTCGTCGTACGTAGAAGCAAGCAAATTCACTATAGACGCGTCATCTGCTTTGGCAAAGTTTGGTACGTACTTATACACTTGGTTTTTTACTTTACATGTAACATTCACACTAGCAATCACCGCCTTGTTATCTGATAAGCCTTCAGTGACGTAGCACTGGTGTTCATTGCGGGCAAGCTCGTCGGTTACAAAAACAAGGTCTAATACAGAACTCTCGCGAGTTGGGTAGTTAACAAGTTGGGTCATACCGAAAGACGAGGACATCTCAATAATCGATTCGCAAAGCTCTCTATCAAGACCAGTTGCCTTGAGTGATTGCCAGTCAATATGCGGGAGGTTAAAATCACCAGTTAGGACCAGTTTCCCTTTGTGTAGCCTGTGCTGTGCTATGTAATTTCTTACAAGGTCAAAAATGGCAGTATTCATATCAGGGGGGCGGTAAATTGTGCCTAACGCAACCGTTAAAGTTCCGACCACGATTTTGCACCATAGCGACTCAGTACCTGGCAGGTCGGGCAGGAGGAAGAAATCAATGCCTTTCTTTATAAAAATCGCAACGCCACCCCCACGACCGCCAGTTCTGTCCTTTCTTAGTACTCTGTAATTTTTAGGCAAAAATTCACTGTCTAATATTCCGTCGTGTAACCAGGTTTCCGTCACGCAGATTACAGTCGGATTGTGCGATTCAACGAGGCAGTTGAAGTCTACGACCTTATTGACCAGGCTTCTTGCGTTAACATTCAAAACGGTGAGCTACTGATAAGGAGGCAGTCAGACAGTGCGTCGCGATCCGGAAACCTTCAGGATACAGCATTCCGAGTCATCCCATTTGTAGCGAACGTTATCAATAACCAAGGTGTCAAAACGTAGCTGAGCTGATTTCGCGCCGTTTCTTAAGTCAGTCGAATGCTGCCATAGATTTCTGCGCAAGAGGCGGACACGGGCCATAATCAACGGGTTCATAATTTTGTGGGCCACCCTGACCCGCTGACGCCGCAAGCGCCCTGCTTTATGGTAGTAGCTGCGCCCTGCTATGTTACCAGCTGCACCATAAGCTTTTCGGTGCTGCAGATCGATGGGTCGTGCCAGCTGTATACTTTCGTAGTTACGTCCTAGGAAGAAGTGCTGGTGTCGCACTTGCCTGGAACTCCCCTTTTTCGTTCTATATATATATTTTTTGCTGGTGGGACAAAGCACCAGCATTGAGTGCAACAGAGCTCAAATATTGCAATGAGGTAGGCACACAGTTGTCGGCAAAGACTTCATCAGTCTTACCATTTAAGTCACAAATAGTTGTCATGCATAAAATCAATGTAGCGTGTACTTTGTATAGTATGAAGCAGATCTACCAGAAAGAGTACTGACATATCTTTCTACACTGAAGGATAGACCGTTTCTTGGCAAGCGGCCTAACAAGGAGGCCCTTGTGCCATTGATGATGAAGTCCATGCATTGCTACGTCAAATTTTATTGAGAAACAAACTTGTGCAAAAAAGAGTGCAGAAGGAATAAATTAAGTGTATCTGGAACTTATTAACGACTAAAGGCTTACAGAAAGAGCACTCGTAGTCACACAATAATCACCAGCCAAACGACTATGCGCTTTTCAGCATGAGAGCAGCGCATCCGGTTATATGAGGGCAGACAAAACAATGGATGACTGTGTGATAGCCACTTTCAGTCAGTGTTACGCAGTATGTTCCCCACATAAAATCAATGAATATAAACTCAAATATGAAAGCGGAAATTTGCATGGCAAATCAGCTGATGTAACGAGGCAAGCTTTCAAAAGACAACCAGACGCATCAATTAAGTGACAATGAATATTGACCAAAATGACATTCAACGAAAGTAGCGCATGAAATATTAACAAAATCGGTATAATGAGCAACATCACACTGCAGCGCACAGTCTGTCACAGCGAGCAACGTTACATCGAAGCAACCTCAGTTTCATAATGAAGCTACATACTCACGCATTTGAAGTCGAATACACTGAAGACAGTGTTGAGGCGACTAAAAAATAAACAGAGATATTGTGACTTAAATATACAAAAATGGCTCTCCACAAAGCACTGTAATACGCACATCTGTGCAAACCGACACGAACGGGTATCAGACTGGCAAGCATCATTTCCAACACACACACACACACACACACACACACACACACACACACACACACACACACACACACACACACACACACACACACACACACACACACACACACACACACACACACACACACAAAGAAAAACGAATTGGCACAGCGCCTTGCCAAACCAGTTATGAAGTTACTCCTAAAAAGGACTTCAAACAACCAGCAGGTCTACATGTGCAGGAACAAGCTCAGAGTCTTCGAATTTTACTGTGTTTCACATTTAAAAAACTGTTACACCACACCTAGTCATTAAACAAAGCAATTCGAAGGACCAACTCCTTTGAGCATGCAACCACGACCAACCGCGCAACTAGTTCACGTTCGCAGTCATCAAAAACTAGTTCTAGTGTCCAGGCTTAGTGCAGCTGATGAATACAATCCTACTAGCATGATATGACGCGCTGAAACCGCCGTCGCGGAAATGCCTTCAATGTAAAACCGCAGTCGGCCGTGGTAGAACGCAGTTGGTGCAGTGGATCAGATTATCCAAGCCAACGATTAAGCCGCGTCTATTCCTGCAAAAGAAAAAGAAAGGCGCTATTATTGCCTATAAAGCTGTTTTGCAACGGAGTTTTGTGGAACGAAATTTGAAATGCATGTCTGTCACAGACATTGCGCCCTCTACCGGAAGAGCTCATAATATCCGTTACGTGCAACAGAGAAACATTCTCAAAATGATCTTTCCTCGAGTGCCTCCTTCCTCTGAAGAATTTATTGCGGTTCTGAATTGCGGAGTAAGTACAAAGTAATTCAAGTGGCGAAAAGTCAAACCTGCCATCCTGGGATCCGAACCCACGACCTTCGGATAACGCGTCCGATGCTCTGCCGCTGAGCTACGACTGCGGTCCCCCCCCGCCCCCCCCCACACACACACAAATTCTTGAGCATATATGCACATACAATTTAACCCTCTAAGATTTGCATGTACTTACATACGTACATACTGACCTTCCTATGCATGTACATACTTACGAAGGTCAGTGAGCTCCACCGAAGCTTGGACGCTCGCGCTAGATTCCCATCGCAGGAAAGGATGAGAAGGAAGGAGTCAGATTAGAACAGGCGGCCTGCGGCAAATGCGCTATGTCAATGTTTCATTCCGTTACAATATAGAGTGGTGTTCATGCCGTCTCTTCAGGAAACTTGATGCACCTGCTGATGCTACCACTGCCACAATTTTTTGTCACTCGTGAACGTTATACTACTCACATTTCTCATTCGTCGTTTATTTTGGATGTATTCCCATACTCAGCATGTACACATCGAGTGACACGCATTCTTCACACTTAGAGGGTGAGAATATTGTTCGAGGCGTGCTTACGTGCTCACTGGGCACCCAGTATGAAAGGGACCCTGCAGCACTTTTTGAACACACTGAGCAAACGGTGCCAATCGGTCGTTGAGGCTTCTGTGAACATGTGAGCAAAAGATTATTGTGGTGCTAGTAGTAGTGAATTTGCAGTTTTCTTTTAAATACATCAGGAAATCGCCTGCTGTTGGTCCAACATGTGACGTCACTAGCAGAACCGACCCAGAAATTGCGTGCTCTTCTTTCAACAAATACCTTCACTGGCGCCGCCTTCTAGGTCGCTCCGCTCACCTCGGTCTTCTTAAAGGCAGGTAGTCAGATTGCGTTTATGTTTTAATGCAAAATGAACAAATAAAACATTCGAGACTACCTTTCCGTGATCTTAAGTTCAGCCAATACCACATCTGCCTCGAGCAAAGTAGTCGGCAGCCTAGTGACATTTGTTGGGAAGACGAGCAGGTGAATTACAGCTGGTTTGGAACTAAATGAAAAATTCCCTGGTGCACGCAGCTCAATATTATTTGGCCCACACGTTTACAATTACCTACACGACTGTTCGGCATCGTTTGCTATTGATATTCCGAATGCTGCAGGGCGCCTTCAGCAACTGGGACCTTGCGCGATCGATCGGCACGCTACATAGATCGCGCACCATAGTTGCGCATATCGTCAACAAATTTTCCTGTGGCTTTGATTTCACCTACAGAAACTGCCTTCCATGGCCAGGTAATAGCGAAGTTAGTACAATGCTCAAAATATGATCGGTGTGGTGATAATTTAGCGTGGTAGCAGGAAAGTAAAACAGTCCCCAGAAAATTGTTGAATAGAACCGTGGCTGTGATTTGACGATAAAGCGGAGCTTGAGAAAACAAAAAAGGGAGCCGTCGTACAAACACACACACACACACACACACACACGTACGTACTACTGGCGATTTGGTGTCGCTTATTTTGCAACATTTAGCTGAACTTCCTGCGCAAGCCATTAGCTGTGTGCACTGACAAGCAATAACAACGGCGGCATCTATATATCATTTAATGATGTGTTTCACAGCAAGTTGTTTTTTCGAATTGTTTCTGATTACAAAGCACAGTACCTTTCCAAACTCTGAGATAAAGACCCATCTGTCCAGATCTGTCACAAAATGATTCTCACCTCACTAACGGGCGTTTCCTTTCTGCTATAGTGCGCGATCTTTACATGTTCAGTAATGACGCGGCGCCATGCTGACTGCCCGCAATCTATTTTGTAACGTTGATATGGCGGATGCACTTCCTCGATAAGGCTGCTTTGCACGTACCACCGATGATGCGCAATGCATCCGCCATAGCCTGCTTAGTAACCACACCCCTACTTGACAGGTCATTCGAGTCGTGGCACCCGAACATGGACAGATAGCGTTAGCTCAGGTTATACCAAATATGAACATGTAATTGCCCGTTCTGTTCAATGAATGAATTCTCTGGAGCGCCAATGTCTTTTTTTTTTCGCTGAGGCAGTGCAGTGACAAGATAAGCCGTCGTCGATGAACCGCAAGACGTCAACGTGCAATTAATGTATAGAAAACTGGAGAAACGGGAAAGGTGATACAAAGGATGGGTGATATTTCTTCAAGCAGCGAAACCAACACGAACACAAGGAGAGCTCAGACACTGCGGCGAACATAAGTTCGTGTCTTACTGCGCCTCTGGAAACCTTCCTTATGTATAAGGAAGATTATTCGACTAGATAGATGACTGCGCTTGTGTAGCGGAACTAGGCGGCAAAGGTTGCACTGTACAGCACTTAGAGAGGGCAACAAAGCAGCACTTACAGCGCTACATGATTCCGCTATCTTTATATGTAACAGTTGGGCTATGGCAGAAAAAGAAATTATTCAATTGAGCACTCATTCGAACCTATATTAATCATCACGTTACCCTGCAGCAAAAAAAAATGTTCATCTAAAAATTAATTTAACCATGGGATAATAGGCATAGCATCAGTACCGGTGTTGCAAAATATAAGAATTAAAAACCTTGGTACGAATGCTTTTCTGCGATATTGTGTGAGACGTGCTGAGCATGCTTGGTACATTATTCAATTTTGTTCCAAGAGAATGATCTCTTGGAATTAAACAACTTCGACAGGCGACAATTGCAGAACCACAGAAAAAAAGAAAGAAAATTTTAAAATTTCGCGTACCTAGCCGCCTTCACCGCCTCTTGAGGAATACACCGTCGCCGAAATTCTTTTGTCATTTCGTTTCCAATGTGCGAGGCTTCAGTGTCAGTGGTTGCATTCTCTACCAAGTAGAGCGGCGTTACTACACCAGCATATTCGCTCACAAGCATACATTGATGGGATATAAAAGCGAATGAGCATAAACCGTTGATCACCGAGGAACAAAAAAAAAGAAAGAAACGGAGTGTCGACCGGAAATGCTGTCATTTTAAAACTCAAGAAAAGAGTGCACTCAGTTTCGTGGAAACCACCCCACTCACGTGCTACAATGCAATGAGTGACGCAAGCATTGGGCGCTGACTATTCGGCACAAGAGATAACGTACGTAGGGGTCCTGTATTCAAACTACAACATATATCTGAGAAGTATAACACATATCTGCAGAATGAAATATCCAAGCTTAAAACTAAGCGCAGCATTGCTGTGGTTTGCATTGTAGCGATATGTCGCGGACCTAACATTAACGCCGAACGAGAGGTGAATCAGCGCGGTAGTCTCTCCGGAGGCGCAAGCGTAATGAAACAGGCGTGGGACTTCGTGAGAGGACTGGAGGCGCCTGAGTCGCGAAGGCAGGTATAGGCATGCAAGGTTGCACTAGATCCTGGCTAGATCCCGGCACCCGACAAGTTGGCCGGCACCCTTAATATATAATAAAAAATAAACAAAATACTTCCAAACGTGCTTGTATAGGTCTTCGTAACACACCGCTCAAACATAGCCCGACGAACTAATTCAATTCGTTGTTCTTCAACTCATCATCTCTGTCCTGCGCTATCCGCCCAACAAGCTGGTTTAAGCCTTCACTCCCCAGTCCGTATCACGTGAAACACTGGACAGCTTACGGCATACCATAGATCCGCCGTGCACAACAGCGTGCCTGTAACCATGCTATGGAACTAGATAACACGTTTAATGTTTTGGCATTCGCGGTTTGCAAGAATGACGAACCCCGGAATGCAGAAAACCGCAACAGAGTGTTCAATAAGTAATAATAATAATGAACATTCTCAAGAGAGTCACATGCCTCTGACAAAGTTTAAATGTGACCGAGAACGCGCGCACGACACTCAAGCTCATCTGAATGCTGAACTGCGCGAAGTCATTCCACCACAAAAAGACGTCATGACTGCCTGCGGCAGTTGTGCTGACATGCCACAACAAATAGTGCGCGATTGCTCAAGCATACACGTGAATTCCACAGCCCTTAACTGAAATCTCATGACTGCAATGCCGCAGTGAATGAACGCGCACAACGCTTGCCCTACAACACGCGATATCACATGCATGCATTCATCTGTGTGAGGCAAGAGTAAATTACTACTGCCCCACACAGTTGTACAGGCGCTGTACTCACTACCCGTAACGGCCAAATGACACGATGGTGGGAACGAAGCCAATGCACTCCTTGCTCAGGAATCGGGTTAAACACGCACATAGACCTAACAAAGTTTCAAAATGCATTCATACACGGTGACCTGAATAATAAAACCACAGTTACGTTATTTGTGTTTAAGTTGATGCCATTTCCGCGGAACACATGAGTGATCTCACAGGCATCCTGCTAAGCCATTCAAATGTTGTACTTACATTTATTTTCGACGAGTGGTAAACATTGATGCTGTTACAGGAACCAGTCACAGAAGTACCGGGATCGAACCAGGGTTAACGCAAGGAGAAAAGCAGAAAGGACAAAATGTCACCACACTTAATCACGCAGCAGCTGCAGCACGGTAACCGAATTGTCTCCAGAAGAAACAAATCATGAGCTAGCGGCCAACAACTTAACTACACTGACTCCACCGCCAGCCACCCATCCGAGCTTCGCTGGCTTTGCTTCATGTCTGCGTCAGTCTGCGCCCTCTCGCGTCTTCGCCCTGGCGACCGGCGAGAGGAGGAGGAGCCAGACATTATGGCGCTTTTTTCCCGGACCCATGGGAGCCGGCGACATCTCTGCGCCGAGCACTGTGCCGACGCCCGCCGCCGCTTCGATCTATGACCTGCGTTGGCATCTCCGGTGGGGAGAGAGGGGGGCGGAGGGCAAGCTGGCAGTATTGTTCCACGTTTACGTTCGGTCTCACGAAGACGCTTCGGAGACGTTTCTTCACACCTTTGATGTCGCGCGCTCCCGCTTGCGGCGTCTTTGAGGCGTCAACCACGCGAAATAAGATGTCAATCTTCCAATAAGACGTCTTTTTGGTCTTGTGCGCTAGCTGGGATACATACATACATACATACATACATACATACATACATACATACATACATACATACATACATATAATAAGAAGACAATGTAATCAGCTAAGTGCGGGTAGGTGCAAGGAAAAAAAGCTGTCCAGCTGAAAATAGTGCCAAAGAACATAAAAATCAAGAAATGTGCTGCGACAATTTGGGAGACTTACCATAGAAAGGCGTAACACGGGGCATTTCCTCACGCCATAGACTTATCTTCGTTTCCAAGTCACGTAAGTCACAAACAAAGAAGGCGTCATCCATGTTCTGTGAAGAAAACATCGGTAACTTTAGCAAAAGAATAACGTGCTCTGAACCGCATTTATTACGTTTAGAATATATGAATACAAATATCTGTCAGCCACAGGTAAGAACGGTTTATTTTTGAGAAATTGTTCCAGCTACCCAACATGACACAAGGCAGCATTCAATGTAATAAAATAATGAACGATGGACAAAGATGTTTCGTAAAATAGCACATAACGGTACCAAAAGAAGATAAAATGTCTACGTGTCAGTAAGCACTAATGCAAATACATACATACCATCATACATACATCATTACCGGAACATGCATCATATCTTATGCATGTGCTGCAGTCGAGTTCCTCTACTGCAGCTTCTCTCTTGTCACGTACCACCATGTAGCGGTGACTCCACGAAGTCCACACGTGAAGCATGTGCTTATATGTATATATACAAGATTAAACCGCTACGGTGGCTTGGCAGCTAATATTTTCCGCTGCTGAGCTCGTGGAAACGAACTCAATTCCCTGCCGCAGTGGGCGCTCTTCGCCGGGAGCAAAATGCAAAGAGGCACTCTGTATTTAGATTTCGGTGCACGCGAAACAACCCTAGGTTGTCTAATCCTAAGTGCCACCTCATGCGTGCCTCATAATTATATCACGCATTATGGCACGTAAAGGTGCATAATTAAATGTTCTTCTTTTTGATGTTCAAGCATGATTGAGTACACGTGATGCCAGTTTTTTTCCTACCACCACGAGAGAAATATGCAAAGAAAGCTTGTCATCGAAGGGCAGTACATTCGCAAAGGCGTACACCCGTTTACTTCAGTTGTCATCAAAGGCGTTCATTGATTTTCAGGAAAGAAGACATGTTACATTCTCAGTGACTCAAGTTGCCATGCCATCTAAAGTGGGAACGAATACCATGTGCCACAAACATAGTTCATTGATATCAAATCATTGTCTACCAAGTTAAGCTGTTTGGAAAGCCGCTAGAGGAGAATGCCGTAATGCCGGAACAATGATGCCAGTCGATTTGACAATGCTAAAACCCCTGCCGGTTTTCACCCTATATCCGTAGGGTAAATACCCTGCATCTGTATGACTGCCAAAAACATGCTGAGCGCTGTCTTCTCAAACGTTCTGCGAGACCCTCCATGGCGTGCAGCGTGGTAGAAAGGTAGAAAGTATGAGTAATGTGGTTAAAATCAAGTTCGTGTAACCTCAGGGAACTTAAGAATTCACACATGAAAGTATCAGCAAAATTAAATAAAACGTGGTTGATCCCTCTGTTTATAGGAATCGGTATAACACGAAAGTGAAACCTGTGTCCGCAAATTTGCGGAGTGCATATGCGGTAGTCTGGCGAATCGAGAGACGAGAGATGGGTTGGGTACTCTGAACATGTGAACCCGTGGCAGGTAGACATCAGCGGCACCTCGACGCTGAACAGAGATCTTCAACAGTTGTACACAAGGGAAAGTTCTCGAAAGCCTCACATTTTTATGTAGAAACTGCATTGGACACGCCAGCGTCCTACGCAAACCTCTCATAAACCAGGAGCGTCCGCAAACGGTGGAACTTTGCAAGCGAAACCGAACAGTTTGTGAGCGGATCGTTTCTTTAACATGCACTTCACACTGCGGAAGGTGCATCATTTGCTTGTCTACGGCAGTCTGCGTTTCTGGAGCAGAGCGGGTCGCAATACACGGAGCTGTCATATACGTAACACAAGACAAAGTATGTAGGGGCCGTGGTTGTACATTGCCCAAGCAACGCTCCGGTAGGACGCCGAAATCTGAGCGCCGATAGATGCGTCGAGACAGTTGAGCGCTAACTGCCCGGGCGCATATTGACTCGACTCTTTACGACTTCCCTCCGTTCCTACATGGAGGTACCACCACTGAGAAGCAAAACAGCAGTGAAAGGGAGGCGATCTTCATTTATTAGAAATTTCGTTTGTTAAATACCGTTGTTTTAAACACACATCAATTAGATGCGAATTGTAAAGGTATATAGTAAAGCTGTAAGGCCCATTTTTTCCTTCGTATTCCGAATGTGTCGGTGGTGTAATCGGTAGAGGTTCCAGTGCCTATCGTCGCATCGTCGGTGGTTGTGACCTCGATTGCTAGCGCGTGCTACTTCTTCAATGCCTGATGTGCCTTGCGTCTTTATTTTGTCGGACATCCACTTCGTGACGCAGTTACGTATGTGATTTCTTAGTGGACTCTGGCATAAAGCGCGGTCCTGTTAAAAAAATACAGGAAACTGGTAAATCGCTGTCCTTTAAGCCGTCTTTTAATCTTTAAGTTAGTTTCATGAATATGAGCCTCACAGACGCACGAAGTGGCTTTTCCGCTCACACATACCAATGCGAAACACAGTGCAACAAAAACACTTCAGGCGTCCTTAAATGTCTTCTTACATGACGTTCCGGCGGTAGCCTGAGCGAGTTTCGCCGACGCGTAAGTGTAGGGACTACTTGCACACGAAACGGCATCTTGCAATTTTTTTTACCGGTGAATTGAATCACGTCTCGCTATGTTAGCATGAATCGATGAACAAATGGCTGAAAACGATGTAAAACAGGGAATGTCGCTAGAGCCAATGTTTCGACAAGTGGACTTCTCTTCATCAGGACGGCCACTGCCTCCTCGAGCGTTCGTTTCTGTACGCCAACGCATGCTATCCCCCGTCCACAGAAGGAGAGGAGGAGAAGAGCGACACGTGCGAAGAAAAAAGACGGGAGGGGGGCGGGGGGCCGGAAAAGTTAGGCGACAGAGGTTAGCGTAACTAATATAAATGGAAAGAACGAAACCTTCCAAAAGATCAGGTCGTGGTACATATCTTGTGAATACCCCGCAGCGCTTTATAGAAATGCTATAGAAAGCGCTGCGCACACAGGGTCATCGATTAAAGCCTCCATCTTCACCTGAGCTTCTCCTCTATGCTAGTATGAGCCATACGGGATTCTCTTTCTTTCGTGCACTTGGTTTTATTACCGTTAATCGTGACGCAACTGACCAGCATGTCTTGTTATTGATGTCACAATCAATCATTCCGACGCTTCCATGTAAGTATTTATATATACCAACTGAACACGACGCGGGTTCTCAAGGTTCTTCGCGCATTTCAAATCTTTTTGCGGCGTTTTTTTTTTTGAAGGTCGTGAAGGTCGAAAACTTCGCTATACACTTATGGCATTAGCTGCAAGCGCCATAAAATTATAAATTCAGAACGGCGAGGAACAATAACTAGAATAATTCTGGCAGAATCAACTAAGTAATTGCCTATGTAATGCAAGACTATATGGATTCCAGCACTGTCACACGCGCAACTCTTCCTTTTATCGTCTTCATTCAGCATTGCTTTATAACAGCAAAGAGTGGTTACCTTCAACTTACCATTGTTCAGTCAACAGAACAAAACAATAAAAATATTTTACCCGTATTTAGCTAGCATAGCTAGCGCTGGCCATCATATGGTCAGAACCAGCCAATACTAGCCAACATATCAGCAGTACTAGAGAACATTAACAATAATTCAATAAACAATCGCTCATGGTGGTTTGAATAAATGTGGTACACCGGGACACCACCGTTCACTGTATTTCGCTAAAGAATTGCTGAAGAGGTTCAATGTATCAGTTGAGATAACAATCACATACATTGAGTTCTGCCGTGTAACCTACTGCGAGAAAGTTTGAAAACCAACCTGGAATAGAAGCTCAAAGGAAGATGAAGGCTTGAATTGGTGAACATATGGTTGAAAACGATAAAGAACAAGGAATACCACTGGAGCGAACATTTAGACAAATGGACTTGTCTTTCCGACGAAGTTTAAGCTTTGAGGTTTAACGTCCGAAAACTACGATATGATTATGTGAGACGCCGTAGCGGAGGGCTCCGCGAATTTCGACCATCTGGGGTTCTTTAACGTGCACTGACATCGCAGAGTACACGGGTCTCTAGCATTGCGCCTCCATTAAAAGGCGGCCGCCGCAACCGGGATACAATACCGCGACCTTCAGGTCAGGAGTCGAATGCCATAGCCACTAGATCGCAGTGGCGGGTCCGTAATACCGCTCTAAACAGAGTTAGAAAAATATCATTTGGTTTGCAGGCAAATTAATTGTCGTTTGGTGAAGGAAAGACTGCTATTTCCTTGACCAAATGAACTCAACGAGCTAGAAAAAAGACGAAAGCCGAATAGGAGGGCCTCAGAAATGATGATCATTGGGGTTATTTAGCGTGCACTGACAACGCACAGTACACGGGCCTCTGGCATTTCCCCTCCATCGAAAATGATACCGCTGAGGCCGGGATCGAAGCTCATGCAGCTATCTCACCTTTTTGAAAGTGAGAAAGCTAACGGACAGATGAATTAGGCACGCATTGCATAAATCGACACTTGAAGTGTACCTAAAAACCGAAATAACTCCCAAAGGCATAACACTTTCCTTCGCGCCTGCTATTACAAACCTTGATAAACGCGACAGCTCAGCGTGGCACGACGTTCTCCTAAACGCCTCTCTGGAACTAGTAAAAATCGCCATCAATCATAGCGAGAAACAGGTGAAGCAACTAAGTAACGCAACCACAACCTTTATGCGATCTAATGACCCCTTATCAAAAGATGAAATAACAGCCCTTAAAGAATTCGAAAAAACCAAGCACCTGAGCTCGTCGCGACGAAAATTCGTAAACTCCAACGACATAAGGTTCTAACTCCCGTAATACCCGAAATCAATCCATACGACTTTACCATTCCACCTGATCCGCCAGCGGACGTAGCTGGCGACCACACAGTTATCAGCGAACCATCCTGCACCGGTGTAGTGAATCTTTCAAATACCACCCTGTCCGATCACGAAACAACGCTACTGTCGAAAGGACTCAACTTCTGTCTAACTACGCCTTTCTATGAAGAATTGCATTTACTTCAAGATCTCGATAACTTTGCAAGAACTTTAAGACTTCGTGAATATTTCTTAGATAAACCTTCTAACCCTCAAAATACACAGATGCGTCCCACAAGCGATTGCGCACCGAACAGTCATCGCGACGAGTGTCTTGATCTGTACATAGCCGCTGTTCAAAGGGATATTACGCTTGAATACCAAAAACAGAACAGAAAAAAGGCAGAACCTTACAAAATCTGAAAAAAGCATGCTTGACCAATCTCGGAAACAGGACCGATATAACAATAAAACCAGCTGATAAAGGAGGAGCAATCGTAATTCTTAATACCTCAGACTACATTCAAGGATACTGACAACTCAACGATTCGAAATTTTACGAGCACCTTCCAGGGGACCCAACGACTCAGTACACGAAAACTGTAACATCGGAACTAAAGAGGCTATTAGACAAAAGAAAAATAACGCCCTATGAACATAATTTAATGCGGCCAGCCTACCCCATTCCGGGTCGGTTTTACATGCTCCCGGAGATACACAAAACGGGCAACCCAGGACGCTAAATCGTATCCGGCATTGGTACGATAACTGCACCTATATCAGGCTACATAGACAAACTAATAAGACATATCCCTACAATATTAGACTCATATGTCAAATACGCGACCCACTTTCTCGGAGAAATTTCAAACATATGTGTGCCGGAAGGATCATACCAGGTGACTCTCGATGTATCCTCCCTTTACACAAATATATCGCGCATGAAGACGGAATAGCCTCTCTAATCAGCATGTACGCGCTTCACAGACAACCAGATACTCCAGACGACCACGCGATTGCAAGTTTAGCTAGGCTAGTCTTGGAACTTCATTCGTTTGAGTTTAACAAGGAATACTTTAGGCAAATTAGCGGAACCGCTATGGGCACCACGATGGCACCTAGTTATGCCAATAACTTTATGGGACAACTGGAATAAAAATTTCTCTCTCAATCCCCCCTACGACCACTTTTCTACAAGAGATATATAGATGATATCTTTGTCTGGACGCACAGCGAGGATGAACTGATAAAATTTATAACTTCCTGCAACGGCGCGCACCCGAATATTAAGTTTACCCATTCCTACTCTCAAAAAATATAAACTTCCTGGACGTGACTGTGAAAATTGAAAACGGCCGACTACCAACAAAAGTGTAGCGGAAACCTACAAATCGATAACAATATCTTCACTACCACAGCGACCACCCACGCCATCGTAAGAACATTCCATACAGCCAAGCACACCGTTTCAAACGAATCTGCTCAAAAGATGAAGATTTTCACTCAGCCGCCCTAAGTCTAAAAACCGTCCTTCACAAACAAAAGTATCTGCCACGTGTTATCGAAGACGCTATCCAGAGGGCCAAAACACTGAACCGACAAGACCTCATTTCGAATCGTCCCACACAACACGACTCTCAACGTACAAACCTGTGCTTAACGTATAGCACCAATTTTCCCAATATAAACAAAATCCTAAGGCGGCACTACAACATTATAGAACAAAGCGAGCGACTTAAGCGTGCATTTCCATCCGCCCCTTGTGTTACCTACAGACGATCACGTAACCTCAGAGAAACGTTTGTGAACTCGCGATTAAATACATCACGGCCAAACAACGGATGCAGGCCATCCCTGAAACCAAGGTGTCTTCTTGCCTGTAAGGCAATGCAGCAGACGAGTACTGCCAACAGCTCCCAGTCACAAGTACTCTGTTATAATTAGCGGTAATTTAATATGCGATGCCTCGAATGTTATATATCTGCTGGAGTGAACTGCATGTAGAATGCAGTACATAGGTCAAACAGAAACCTCATTCAGCCTCCGCTCCAACAACTACAAAGCCCATGCAAAATCTATTCCAAATCTAGCTCTCTCGAAACATCTAAACCTCCCAAATCATTCATTCGATAAATTAACCGTGACACTATTAGAAACGGGCTTCAAGTCAAAGCGAGAACGTGACCAACGAGAACCATATCAAATATACCGGTTCAAAACGATCAAGAAAGGTCTAAATGAAAACCCGGGAACCACCGGAAATATTAAAATCATTGGTAAGCGTTTAGTCTGTGGCCCCGTATGTACAGCGGGAATCTGACCATTTAAATATGATGTGCTTTTGCAAAGCGAATCATGTAAACTTATTTGATTATTTTCTTCCTCTTTCTTTACTTCCTGACCATTCATCTTTTGCGTGTCCTATTCTAATATTTCTCTAAAACTTTCTTTTTTTCTCCTGGATGTCGTCAAACGTGCAGGTGCATCACTGCACGTTTTTTCCCGTCCGGGCGCAGACCTGTAGACGCCATCGCCACTGACGTCATTGCAGTTGTACTCACCCACCTCCAACCGTTTTCTTTCTTCCTTCCTTTTTTCTGCCCCTTTTTTATCCTTTTTTTGACATCGTCACACCTGAGGGGGGCCTGAACTATACTCATGACTGTTGTGACCGGCCAGGAAAACCACTTCGTAAAGAGGGGAGGAGGAAAGGGGGGAGATGGCGCTCGCATATGACGCACGTCGTCTGCGTTTCTTCCACTCTTCGGTCCGTTTCTTTCAGGTCCTCTATCCTTCCTGTGCTTGTCCTCATTTTCTATATCTTCATTCTAATTCTCTCTACATTCTTTTCTTCATGTTTTTTAAAGGAAAAGCTCTCTCAGACAGGTATAAATAGAAGCGGGAATACAACCTCCTGATGAAGGCTGGTCTCCGGCTGAAACGTTGAATAAATGCTTTCCCCATTTTTGTTGCTAGTTCCGAGGGTCTACTACTCATGTCTGTTTACACACCTTCGGCCTATTCATCACCACGACTATATATATATATATATATATATATATATATATATATATATATATATATATATATATATATATATATATAATGCTATTCCAAGTAGACAACAACACAACCTGTTGCTATCAGGTAATGTCTCTGGAAGTGCCTGTTTGAAGCTTGGCTTCACAAGCTACAGGGAGAAATAACATCACATCCCGCACACGGCGCCATAGTATATGGCGCCGATCACATAAGACCTGTTGGGGTGTCATATATCATATATTAATATTATTCACCGTTAAATGCTTAAACATTTTCAGGACATCTCAGAAATTTATTTGCAATACAGAGAGCCTCAATTGATAAAAACTGAGTGCTCAAGAGCGAAAAGAAAACTGACCGAAACTGCAGCCTCCCCCATACAGGCCATAAAAACGCGAACGTTCGCACACGCTAGTGGGTTGCCAAATCACTTACGGCGCCCACGCGCAAATCGTCGTTTCGCTGACATCCATATTGATTTAAACTCAAACCCGCGAAACTCTCAAAAGGCTCGACAATCCCCAAGCATATTCTCACGAGATGAGAACGCGCAAGCGTTTCTTTCGGCTAGATTGCTGTTGCGGAGGGCTGCTGCAAGCTGTTGTTGCCGAGTTGTGTTATAAATAATGAGGCAATGTGGGAGGCTGGATGTTGTTTAATTTGCATGATTTGGTGCCATGAAAGTGGTGTCGACATTGCACATGTCCTCTTGTATTTCATCGTCCAGGCAGTATATGCAGATATGCCCAAGAGAGGTCTCGAGCACATCGAAGTAGTACGACCACCGCGGCGCTGTGGGTAGTGTAATTAAAGTCACCGGTGTCGTCACCCTCCTATCGTTCCGGTGACGGCGTACTTGGGCCCGGGTACATAGACACTACCATGGCCTTGTCATCCGAGTAGTAGGTGGAGACATACTCACATCTCGCACAGTGTATGGGTCGTTGGTGAATACGAGATCGGTGTACGTACGTCTCGGCGTCGTGATGGCCTCAGTGGACGTCTTCAATTTGAGATTAAACTCGGCACGCATGGCGGCGAGGAACGATGGGCTAGCTGGCGCGTTCTGATTGAAGTCCCCTACCACCGAGGCTTTACGCCCAAACAGCGCAGGCTGAATGCTCTTTCCGATGAATCCGGCTGCTTCGTTCTGCGACTTGCCGGGAGCCAAAACCCAGCAAAGAAACGCAGCGACGTGGCGGAGCGGAGCGGAGAGCGCGCAGACTGCCGCTGCGGCGAGTGTTGGCGCCGGCGTCACTTCCGTTGGGAGACGTCACGCGCCTTTCGGGCACGGCTTTTGCGGACGCTTTTGCGGACGGCAGCTGGGCGCGCGCTATCGCCAACCTAGCCAAGAAACGCTTTCTCGTTAATAAATGAGGGAGGTGGGGGGTGGTTACCTTTGGTTAAGTTTGCACGGACACCTGCCTGCACTCTGCAATAACAGGGAAGTGGAAGAGACTTCGCAATAACGGCGCACCCGTCATAACCGTCTCGGTAGTGTAATTCACCCTTACCCTCTATGGACAGTGACACACAGCTAAGTCATTATCCTCCATCCACGCTGACCGAGATCGCAATGTAAGCTTGCCCCGCGACATCCCCGTTCGCGGATGAGACTAACATCATCGAACGACTGCACTAGGTGTTGTGTGTACCTGTGACGGTTACTGTTCTCTGCCCTCCCTCCATCTTTGCACTCATGTACCTGCTACATGTTGGTTTCCTATACTTGTGCTCCTGGTTTATTCCCCTTTATTTATTTCTCCTCTAATCCTGTTAGTTCCGCGCAGCGTGGTTGAGCCGCCCTCCCAATGAGAGACAGCTGCTGTGACGTAGATTTCCCGCCAACGTTCCTTTCCTATACAAAAATCATTTCTCTCTCGCCTCTCTTCTCGGAACGGCGGCATACGTTCTCATAGGCCATAGCACCGTAGCACTACTTATGGGAAAGTTATGAACGTACAGTATTCTATTTTTGGCGTCTTAGAGTTGTTGCGCGGTACCATATAGAACACCAGTTTCATATAGCGCTTAAACGATACACACACGCTCCTTCGCTCTGATGCTGATTGCGTTCGGACACCAGTTTCATATCGCGCACAAACAATACACATGCGCTCATCATTTTCATGCTGGTCGTGTACGACGACTTCACAGATTTATGGTAGTGAAATAATGCGAAGTTTACGAACAGCCCTCTCTTGCTTTATTTTTCTTGTGCTTTTATTTTCGTAACTGTCCGCCGCGGCGGTACAGCGGTTATAGTGTTTAACTGCTTACCCGAAGGATGTGGGCTTGAGCTCGGCCGCCGTGGCGGTCGCATTTTGAGTGGAGGTGGCGAAAATTCTACAGGCCCGTGTACTGCGCGTTTCCAGTGCACGTTAAAAAATTACAGCATATCCACGGAGTGAATGATTATGAGTGGGCGAAGCTCGGGAGGGTCATCATAGATCGTGCGGAGTTCCGGATTAATTTAGTTAACGCGCACGCTACGAACCCTTATGGTTCAACTACGCACAAGTGAAATCTCCCACCGGCACTTCATTGCAAGTCAAGATCCAGTGCCTATATATATATATATATATATATATATATATATATATATATATATATATATATATATATATATATATATATATATATATATATGGGTGGCCGGTGAACGGTTCTCCAACGCGAGCAGTCGGTATTTCGCAATCAAGAAACTCGCTAGGAGACGCTGCCTGCGCCAACGTTGCCTCTCGCGGGTGAGGGCGCGTTCTCCTTCTTTGCGAGCTGGTAGAGCGTTCATCTAAGAAAGAGCGTTTCCACAGTCAACGCGCGCCTTTCGCTCTCTCTCTTTCACAAGACAGCAGATGGAGGAGAGAGAGAGAGAGAGGCACGCGCCGGGGGCGAGCGCGTGCCTCCCGGCACGCCGGTTACGCCTGACGCCTGATGCAGGACAAGGTTCGACTAAGAGGAGCTTCGCCCCTAAAACTCCAGGGGGTTTAATGTACTTAGCCCTCCACTATGGCGTGTCTCATAACCATATCGTGGTTTCGAGACGTAAAACCACAGCATGTTTATAATCAGTCAAATCAATAAAGCCGTACGCAAACTTAAAATCAATGCCAACAGAATTTATCTGCATAGGTTGGTTAATATATGCGGAAAAGCCTCGCCATGGTGGTCTAACGGCTGGAGCACTCGGCTGCTCATACGACGGTCGCGGGATCGAATCCTGGCCGCGGCGGCGGCATTTCGATGAAGGCGAAATATTGAGGCTCGCGTACGGTGCGATGTCCTTGCACGTTAAAGAACCCCAGGTGG
Source organism: Hyalomma asiaticum (assembly GCA_013339685.2). NCBI lineage: Eukaryota > Metazoa > Arthropoda > Arachnida > Ixodida > Ixodidae > Hyalomma > Hyalomma asiaticum. The sequence goes on along the minus strand of CM023481.1, from coordinate 199,174,763 downwards.
TCGAAATTTCCGGAGCCCTCCATTACTGCACTTCTCATAATCAAATCGTGGTTTTGGGACGGAAGACCCCATAAATCGCCAATTATGTACAAAAGGCGCATGAAGGTGACAGTATACTGCGTCTAATATGGGCGCAAATTTGACACATGTACTATACATCGGAGGCGGTTTGTGGCACTGCCTCCGCAGTCTACTTACTTCAGTTATTTGAATGCCCCGTGTTATTTACACCATTAAAGCCACCTCATTGTAAAAAAATTGGCCGCGTATCTCCGTGCTTCGCTGCAAATGCCGTCGAAAGACGATAGCCTTCTACCGGCCGTACTACATGAGTCCCGTTTCGCGTGTTTCTATTCCCCCCGAGGAGTTGCGCAAGCGAGAGGGAAAACGAAGAGACGCGAGGAGAGAAAGGGACCGGCCGGAGTGGCGGGCGGCCGTTCCCTGCCTTCCGTTCGGCACGAGCGCGAGATAAGGGCGCCATCTGGCCATGGTTACGGGAAACGCAAGAAGCTTGCCTAGTACAGGAAACGTCCGCTTTTGCGCATCCTAACAAGCACTAGGGGCTTTAGAATTACGCATCTATGTATTTTATACTAAAGGAATACACCGTCCAATACATACGTATTGATGTTGCGCCTCAGATATGCGTAATATTTGCTTTTTGGCCGACTGTGTTCAGAAGTATGAAGGTAGCCACCAGTTCAAGCTGGGTGGTCGTTGAGGAAGGGGTTCACCTTTCGCAGCAGGACAGACACACAAACCAACACACACAGACAGACAGACAGTCAGACAGACCAAAATTTCTGCGTCGAAGTATCCCAAGAAAGACTATCGTCTTTAAAAGCCACCACGACTAAAAAGCGCAGATAATCTGCGATATTACCAGCAGCGGCAGCACGGTCACTAAGGCCGCCCTGGTGGCAGCATAGCGGCTGGAGTGATCGGTTGCGAATGCTAAGTCGAGGTCGTGGGATTGAACCTCGGCCACGGCGACCCCGTTGCGATATGGGCGGAATGCAACACACACACACACACACACACACACACACACACACACACACACACACACACACACACACAGGCGCGCGACGCTTAGTTTTTGGTGGACGTGAACGAACCAGAAGTGGTCAAATTGAATTCGGGGCCTTTCAGTACGGCAGACCTCGTAATATCATCGTGTTGGCATGTTACATCGCATAAAATATTATTACTCATGCATCAGTCAAATAACAGCGAAAGCTGCGAAAAATGACGCATACAATGATGTCTCCTGAATAATTCCCATAAGCTCCTGACGGCTTATCGCGCCATCACAGAAGGCACTTTTTTAGCAAGCCTCGCAGTTTGAGGCGGTCTTTCCTCGTAGCTGTTGTCACGGCCTGCAAAGGTCATGGCACAGTCAGTACCCCCTCGAACTGCGCCGCGTGAAACACGAAGAAAGGATTCGCCGCACCTGTTATCATACTACGCTTTATCGTGCCTGCTCAGCGCATGGGTTCTGCTGGCCGTTGTTTGCACCGTATTTGCCTTGTTACACGGCCGAGCGCCTGGGGCGATATCTCGTAACGGTGCCCAATATGGACCGGTCCGCTTACCATGCGTGATTGGACAGAGTCGCGCTCGTGTCAGCAACAGGTCGATCTTAACCAGTCACGCGAGGCCAAGTGAAGCGGTCCACTTTTGGAATCGTCAGATAATTTAGCCCCTGTTTATACAGCGTGGACATTCGATGCAAGTCGACAGAGGAAAACATAGGTCTGTAAAGTTGCCTTTATTCTGTGAGACAGCTTGTTCTTCCGATTTGATAATGATTTGATTTCTGTAGCTTTATGTCCCGAAACCACAATATGATTATGACAGACGCCGTTGAGGAGGGATCCGGAAATTTCGACCACAATTTTCTTCTTTAACTTGTACTGTCATCGCACATTGCACGCGTCTCAATATTTCGCTTCCATCGAAATACAGCAGGCGCGGCCGGGATCCTTTTTTCGCGACCTTCGGATCAGCAGCCGAGTGCAACCGCCACTAATCCACATTGGCGGGGCAAGTGCTCTTCCGAAAAATGTTTGAGCGGCGGAGCAGGTGTTACGGATTGGAATTTCTTCCCACGAATTCTCTGGTCAAACATCGTGGCGCAGCGACGTAGTCATGAATGATAGCTCCTAAATAAAATATATAGAGGCATTAAGCTCTTGTGATTGGGCATTTCTGGCAATAAAAGAAAAGAGAGAGAGAGAAAAAAAACGGAAGCCAGGACTTGCGTTCGATCACGCGCACTATGGTGGATGATTTTGAGGCCACAAGGGTGCCTCTTCAGTATCCTTTTACGCAACTATAGGTGTCGGCCGACCCATCCATTCAATAATGTTCCTCGATGCAAGCGCCACTGCTTCCGGGGTCGCGACACTTTACGATCCAGTCCGTGCCGCTGCATTTCCACGGGAGCCATATTGGTTCAAATGTGTCGAACGAGGCGTTACGAAGTGCAGTGGCTTGCGCGTTGATGACACTGTAAGAGTGTCGATACTTGATTCAGGTTACTACAGTACTTTATGAGAAAGTACGGCAGACTGCTGAGTGTCACTCCGTGCTTTTTCACATGCGAAATACCAAAGATATTTACGCTTCCCGCGTAGCAGTGAGCGATGAGAAATACGGAACATTCAAGTGAAACGCGACTGCTCGGACCCCACAGACAGCACCTGGGTATCCGGAATGAGTTATTGAATAGCTGAATTCTATGAAAATAATTTTTTGCTCCTTTGTCGTGGCCTCATCTACAGTTCTTATGTTTCCAAGTAGTCCGACGGCGCGTTGAGCCGCGAATTGGGACCCCTGGTTTAAACACAAGAAATGGCGAAATAGCTACATATACTATAGCTACGTATCCTAATCTTTGCGCGAACCTGCTGTTTTGATGAACGCCTTTACTTACAGCCCGTAACGTGCATATCACTCTAAAAAATCGACAAGAACGGTGTCACGAACGAGAAATTACAACCACAGTTCAATGGATCCACATTATAAAACGCAGCTAGGGTGGCTAGAATGGGGAGGTGTGAATACCGGCGGCGCTTGGCTACGGGCGCGCGTGACCCCTCCTCGCACCGATGCCACCAGGGGGAATATGGCGCTGCCGCTTCCTGCGGGGTAAAGTCTGCGGCGTAGCGGGTATAGCTGCGGCCGCGCCGGTAGCACCGGCCTCGCCAACGCTACCGCCGCTGTGAGCTGGTCTCGTCGCCAGTTTTGGACTGTTTGACGGCGAGATGTAGTCGACAGCGAAAAGGAAGCTTGAACGTTGGTGCTCCGTGCCTGGTTGCGACACAGGGCACAGAAAAACACCGGAAAAAGCTTCTCTCTTCCGTGCCCCTGCCTGCAAAGAAGCGTTTGATCCGAGGGTCGCGGGATCGAATCCCGGCTGCGGCAGCGGCATCTCGATGGAGGCGAAATGTTGAGGTCCGTGTGCTATGCGATGTCAGTACAGGTTAAAAAACCCCAGGTGGTTCAAATTCCCAGGGACCTCTACTCCGGCGTCTCCCATAATCATAGCACTGTTTCGGGACGTAAAACGCCAGAAATCAATCAATCAATCAATGAAGCATTGGCCAAATGGGCTCGGGCAATCCCAAAGGCTGACAAGGTGTTCAAGGAGAACTTGGCAGTTTGTTGTAGTGGTTGCTCATTCGAGGAAATATCTACTGGAGACCGCAGTAACTGCTCTCATAGCTGACAGAAGATGGAGGGAGAGGGCAAGAGGGATTAAAGGATAAGCACAGGGAGAGCGATATATATTATTTGTAGAAAATATGCACGCAAAGCTCTCGAAGTTCGTTTTATATGCGGCCACCTCGGGCGTTGTCGCCCGAGCGCACAATGAAACCTTCCGCATTATAGACCGATGTTCCCGTCAGCTTTCCTTCCCCTCCCCCCCCCCCCCCCCCTTGTGAATAAACGATGTCACGGCCATATTTAATGCTTCACTGTTCGCAGTCATAGTAAACTGCTTGTATCAGTTCGAAATGACATGCCACGTCGTGAAACAAAGGGAACGGCTGTGTGCCCATTGTCAGGAACTGCCGAAATGGCTAATGTGGGTTTTGAGGCATGCGCCGTTTCTGCACGATACAGAATCGCTACTTAATTAGAAGTCAAGATGGTGTACGCTTATACAGGACAAGTAGATGCCGTTCCTGAGCCGCAAGAGTATCACAGGCACCGAATAAAAAGTAGAAAAGTGAATATTAAATATAAACGTCCAAATATAGAAAACACTGCCAAGAGCATATTTACGGCTCTGGGAAGGGTGAGTGGGAGATTTACGATAAAATTCAACATTGGAACCCCCAGCATCAAAAAGGCCTCCTTTTAGTAAATAACTACAAGAACACTGGCGGGAACACGATCAAAGACGAGAGCATATCATTAAGTGGACCGACTTAACAACTGACACATGTGTACAACATTTTTCAGCTGAATTTTTTCCCAAGAGAGCTATATTTAAGCTGCTTTGAGAGGTGCTACGCTGTAGGAAGTCTTAGTGAGAGGCTTCATCAAATGCATATATGCAGTTTTCCTTATTATGTGCTCCACATATCGCTCTGATTCCGTCTAGTGCAAGTGCTTTAATGGACATCACCAAAGAACAAACTGCGCGGTCAGACTGAGCTGTACGTTGGTACACTCGCTAAGGAAAAAAAGAACGACAAAAAACACACACACACACATTTACGGTTCCAAACTGGAAGTTGCTCTTAGTGTGCGAGGAGCGCTTCGCACTGCGTCGTTTGCTCCATTCCCCGCGCTCATGCCTACAGCGCCCCTTGCGGCATCGGTGCACTTTGGGGTCACGTTTGCGCCGCCGTTGGTCACACCTGCCCATTCTAGCCACCCTAACGCAGCCAATGGGGGAAACTTCGGCGGGTTGGTAAAGTTGCACGGCACTCTGCAAGCGCATAAAATGTTGCTTATTTGCCCACTTCATTTCAGACGTAAATGACTGCTTTCGAGGCGAGGCCTATTTTTATTCAATCTTGCGGACACCCTCGTCAACGCTTCATGGGTGAATTGATTGATGTGCCATCTTACTAATGCATGCCTGTCTTGCCGCTTTCATTAGTCGGTGGATATTGTAAGCCATACAAAATCAGGGCAATGTGAAGATGTTCTCGTGGGCTCACTTCGTGTCATTGTGGTTGCTTTTGTGTGCCAAATCATGAAAAGGAGATGTCGTTTTTATTTACTGGTTGGATTTTCTTTTCCTTGCAGCTCTTCCAAAGCACCGAAAACTTCCCATGCAAAAGGCAGGTTCTGCAGTTCACACAGGTGATATTAATGAAAGCTGTTCATAAAATAAAATGTATTGTTCGTGCTCTTCGTTGTACAACGACGTCCTCGCTTTGCAACGCCACCGCCACCAGTTATAATAAAAACAAACCAAATGAATCTCTTGTTACAGCATGAAACAGCAGCGGACCCTAAACGATGTGGCTGCGTTCTGTTTTCAGAACAACGATATCTACTAAGAATTGCTCAGATGAGTTGTATAGAGAACTACAAAAACGAATTCTAAGGTTCACAATCATTTATGCATGTGTGCGTCAAATGATACTTTTGGTTTTATGCGGTACAGGTTCTCTAGCAAAATAGTTACTGCGGAGCCTTACAAAAATGCCATATATGGTGATATCAGGAATTGGGCATATCTGGCTATACATGGCACGTGTCCGTATGTGGCCACATTTGCCCCCATCGTGACAGAAGAATATGTGGCAATAAAAGACCAACACGAGGAATGCAAGGTAAGATGTGCATTGAGCAAAAACGGCCAAATACACGTGCCATATAGAGGCAGATCTGCATATATGGCCATATATGCATATCTGGCTATATATGGCTCGTGTGCCTACGTGGCCGTATTTTCCCAATACGTATCGGAGTCTAACACGGCATTCCTGGTGTTGGTCTTTCATCGCCATTTATGTTTCTATCACGATTTTGGCAAATACGGCCACATACGCCCACGTGCCATATATAGTAAGATATGCCCAATTCCTGATACCGCCACATATGGGGAGGGAAATCAGCGAGTGTTTACGTGATAATTTATGCGAAGTATAAAAGCGGAAGTAGGAGGTAAGCATAACGAATAGCAATAGAAGTTCAATGCACAAAAACCGGTTAAAACTAAATTGGAAAAGTGATTCCGGCGAGTTTGTATATAGTATATATATATATCTTGGAGAGGGAGAAAACGCGCAATGCAAGCTGATAACATGCAATGCCCATTAACTTGGATCCTCACAAAACTATAAGTACAAATTAAATAAAAAGGAGGTATGTTCGTGCCGCGTTTGTCAGTCTTTTATTCCTGTCGTGAAAGTTTGTTTTTTGTTATGTTGGAGTGAGTGCTTGAAAGGTGACAGAGAAACGTTCACAAAGGATTATGGAAAAATAATTCTTTTGCCATTGTTGTAATTGTGTCAGACTGCCAAGATTTGCCCTGCATTACCACAGCATCGCAAGAACTGACTCTGCAGAAACAAACGTAAACGCGCTGAGTACTGAGACCTATATCCATGCATTCAACCGAAAGCGACCTCTCCCTGCACACCGAGCACTGCTAGCGAACGGAACCGTTTGAACCAACATGGCGCCCACAGAAAGCACTACCTTCGCAAGTGTTATTTTTGGTTCCTCAAGCGCATATCTGAAATTTTATAGTCGTCGATAGGGGCGGTAGGCGCCTATCGAAATCGGTTGGCGAGGACTGAGAGTAGTGGGTGGCAAAGCGATGCGTCAAGGGGGCGGGGGGGAGAGGTGTTTCCACCACTGCCCACCATGGGGATAACCCTATAAAAGAATATCTTAGCGCACCTCCCTGCCATGTCTGAACAAAGAACGGTGGCCGGAGAGAGAAAAAAGGAAACTTTGATTAAAGCTAAATGTAGGTCATGACATGGGGGAGCCTTAGTTCAGACCCCCACCGGTCTTAGCCACCCCTCCAACCATGTCGATCAGCGAGGTTGAACGGTGAACATTGATTTGTGGTGTCCGGGCTTATCGCGTCTACTAATAGCAGTATTGTTTAAAACTGCAAATACTCGCATGTTTTTATTATATTATAGCTATTATATTAAGCGTTGGCTACTACCGGCAAAATTATGGGTAATGTGGGCTCGTCTTGGCTGAAGATGGCTAAGAGTTGGCGAATGTTCGCTTATCATGGATAATGTATGGTGCGGGCTAAGGTTGGCTATGCGCTGTTAATAAGAGCGACATAGTGAAGAAAGTCACCAAGAGTAAACATTCTGTGCTTCTTTTTATATTTCGCAGTGCATACGTTGTCGCCTAAGCGCAGATAACGCACTGAGTTACTTCAGTGCGACATCTTAAATGCGTAAGTATTAATGGCAGTATCATCGCAAAAAAAAAAAAAACGAAAAAAGACATGGGCCCATTCTGGAGATAGGGTTAGGAGCTGACCATATGCTGCACTTAGATTGGTGAAAATATTTGAGGAAAACAGCGCAACGAGAGTACGAACACGGAAGTGTGGCCCGCATTGCCAAGGCTGCAACCAAAGCTGGAGCTAAAGCGATATCGACTTGAAGTGATAGAGCAGACGTTGACAGAGTCAAGCACAGCACTATTTCCTGGCAAACTGCAACGGGAAGGGCGGGATATCGTTATGATATCCTACTATATTACTGCTATATTACCATTGTAAAACTCGATATCTTAAGCGCAATTTTACTTTTATATATGTTTTCTTCTCTGTTGCCAAATGCTTTTGCGCTGTTAATGTTGCCAATGCTTGTGTGCAAGCTGTTGTTTTAAGATGGTAGGACCTCGTCAGGAGTAAATGCCTTTAGTCCTCTCTCTCCTAAGTGTAACGTCGAACACTTTAATAAAAATGAATTTCCATTTCAATGCTTCGGTTTCTCACGGGCACCGTATGCGTGCTGATGAGTAAGCTGCGAACACCGACACGAAGCTTGACATCCAGTCTTTCCACTTGTCTTCCGATCACCCTGACTGTCGTCTCGAAGCTGCAGTCAAGAAGGCCGCAATTTCCAGCGGAGTTCTAGAGCGCTATGTGAGGTACACACTAGCCTTAGTGACCAATTGCTGCGCGCGCAGTGCTCGCCTTCTCGCTCTGTTCCTCCTATAGCCTTCAAACCCTTATACCAAGCCTAAGTGCAGGGTAGCAAACAGGACGCTCGTCCGGTAAACCTGCCTGGCTTTCCTCTCTTTGTTCTCTCTCTCTCTCTCTGTATCGTTGCTTTATATTACATACCAAACCTCCCGGAAAAGCATCCGTAACAAAAAAAAAAAAAAGACAAGACCCACGAGGACATATCGATGCGTGAAGTTATTACCGGTTTGAAAGCTAAGGAAGTGAACAAACATCTAATTGTGAAGAGGCAACGCATATATGAAAAAGAATGACTAAGCGAGAAATAAAATTAAAATCAAAAGACAAAAATAGAACAATTGACTATGAAATAAAACTTGGGAAACACAAAAATGACATATAGTAAGGAGAAATTATGAATGCACTTGCTTACGCACTCTGCGGCAACCTCGTGCGAGTTTGCATTCATATTTTTTCGACCCTAATGAATTTTTTCGTGGAGCTGCTGCGTCGGTGGTATTTAGTTGCATGTATATTTTTAGCAATGTTTACAAACGACACGTGTGCTATAGCTCTTTCTGTGAAATGTGTTATGTCCTGCTGGATTTCATTACATTTCAATAATCTAGCATGTCTCCGAGTCCATTCACCAGTAGAAATGCGTTTTCGACCCTTAGAAAATCGGTACTTCGTTGCTCCTTTTTCAGTGTTATATTTTTTTCGCCTCATTGCAACGTACGCAGTCCTCAGATTCTCAAATGCCTTGGAAAAGCCAAAAGTGAGCGACATATCTCAGAACCAGTAAAATTTAGTTATTATACGCGTTTGTTAAAGCTACAACAGGATGTTGCGAAATCATGCTCAGATATTAGCCGTGGTACGCAGTGCAATAAACTTTCGTTTTCCGTGAACTTTGTTCTCGCTATGAGGGTCTTCTACCAATGATTGCTCTAGGTAAACGTGCTCTTGTATAGGTTTCAAAGCATCACTGCCAATTATTACCTGTGATCCTCTTGTGATCCTATGGCACCTGTAAATTTTGTACTGTATACATTTGTATGTTCAATCCTATTTATTGTACTTTGTTTTGAAAATTCCCTGTGCTTTGTTGAAAGCCAACATGAGAATAATTTAACAGCGCAATGACAACTTCACACCATACATTGCTGAGACATTGGCCTCTGATCCTCATTCTCAAAAGTTCCCGTTTCAATAGCATGAATTTTGCCTAAGCATGCAGGAAACATCATTTGAAAGGGTGCGTCCAATTTCTTAATGTCCGTGTTCTACGGCCTCTCTTGTGCAGATTTAAGGTATCTATAGAATAATAATACATACCTGCAAATGCATATTGCAAATACACACCACACTACTTGATTGAAGCGCTCCACCATGACCCTACGACTTTTCAAGTAAATACCGTATTTCAACCCATGAAAAACGTTCATTAAGGATTCCTGTATTTTAAAGATTTACAATTTAGTTGTTTAATGACATGGATATTGTTTGTTGTAAAGCAATCTTTCTTCAAGCCAGCCTGTCCTCTGGCTTTGGAGAAATGAAATGTTGCTCTTTTTGTACTGGAAATAGCTTTCTTGTATTACGGTTCCAGGTGAAGATTGCGTATTTTTTTACAGATATTTGCGCCCGCCAACCGTCTAGCAGGCCCTCAAATTTTTCCTCACCACTGGACGACTAAGAAAACGTGCTGTTGGGAGAAATAAGTAAAAAAAAAAGAAAACAAACGATACAGTCCTACTGAAACATTTCGTATGACTCGTCCAATAATTCGATATGTTTCTGTAGGACTGAGAAGATTGATTGATTTCTGGGGTTTTACGTCCGAAAACCCGCTATGATTATGGGAGACGCCGTAGTGGAGGGCTCCGGAAATTTCGACCACCTGGGGTTCTTTAACATGGACTGACAAGGCACAGTACACGAGGCTCAATATTTTGCCTCCATCGAAATCCAGCCGCCGCAATCCCGCAACCTCCGGATCAGCAGCCCAGTACCATAGCCGCTAGACCACCGTGGGGGAGGGGGCAGGACTCATATGAAAACATATGGAAACATACGAAAAATATAGGGAATATATACGGACTTCGTAAGGAAACGTATGGAAATTTTGGAATATGCAACGGAACGTTTCAATATTAGGGAGTTTGTATAAAAGTGCGCGTATAAAACAAATATAACAGAAACAAAAACCAGAACGTAAATAAACCATGTAAAGAACTGATCACGCAAAAAAGGAACTTTCATGGTAGGTCTAAAATATCAAGAAATTTTCCTGTAGTTAACAATTATCCAATGCGGAGAATGTGAATTCACCCCAAAAGCACTAGAAATGTTCATAGACATGAGGCTGGCGTGCTTGAATGATCGATATATGAGGACGATAGCGTAACACTCTTGACAAATGCAATTGGTGCCAAACACTTATTGCAAGTACACCAATAATTATTTGGATCGCCACAAACACAATGCGCTATCAAAACTCCCGCGGTGCACATACTTTCACCACTTAAACACTGAATATTATGCTCTTTCACGTCATAATGCACTACGGAAGCAAGCTCATCACTCTCGATATGCAATTTTTTTTATAAAAGAGTCACATTTGAAGTATATGCGTGAACGATTGGGCGGTTGTTAGACATTACCTGAGATTTAATGATTTTCCTGGCGACATCAGTCACTTTTTCGTCGATGTGAACGAAGGTATCGCTGTCCTTGTATTCGCCCATCGCCAACGCCTCGCTGCTACAACTGCGAAGAGAAAATGTCGATGCTCTGTCTTTTGAACAGAGCGTGAAAAGAACAACCCTAAAAGCAAGGACAAAGTGCGCAGCCTACTCGCGACCGACCACAAGAGCACAAGGTAAGCGAGATAACAAAACCTCAGACACACGAAGAAGGATAACAGAATGCAGAAAACACGGCAATGAAAACACAAAAGCTGGCCACAGCGTCGAAAAGAACACGTGACCGAGAAAAAAATTTCATGCGTTCTTACAGCGTCGAGAACTGAAATGCTAAAGAAGGCGGCCTTCGTTGAAGGTGATGAGCAGCTGATAACAACCTAGGCGGCGATCTTTGAACTCCTCGACAAGTGCGTGTCGTCCACGGTAGCAGCTCTTCCACTTATCATACAGCGGCTCTTTTCTCGCCTCGGGCGGAAAGAAAAAAAAAAGAGGAGGAATAAGACACACTACCGCACCGCGCGAAACGCATCCTGCGACGAACGCCCATAATTGCGATGGAGCACCAGTGATTTCCGAAATTCGGCTATAGAAGAAGTAGGTCACCGGCTAACAGCTTGCCGGACATATCGTTTAAAAGAGACAAAAAGATCCGATGACGTTCAGTGCCATGTGCGTTTTCTTGTTGGTTTTTCTTTCTTTTTAGTCGGGATAAAACTGCGCAAGCGGCGTCTCGTTAAGACGTTCCAGCATGCTCGATGATGAATTCCTGGTGTGGTACGACAGCATAGATATTTCAGCACGAAAGATCAAATACTCGGACATACAGCGTGCCTTGTACGAGCCCGCGTATTCCATGCCCCACGAGCCTGCACGATTAAATGATGCGTTAAAGAAAGACGTGCTACAAGTTTCAAGGACGAACATACATTGCAGCCACCACGATAAACCTTTGAGAACGAGTTAAAGTTTCATTCATCTTTAAAATCGACAGGGCTCGCAACATCAGACGATGTCGACCTTGTGCAAACGTACCACCAAAATGCAATGATATATATACACCGCAAATTTTAGTAACTTGAACTCGCCGTCTCTTCTCTCTTGTTTTTGTTTTTACGACCCATCTTTCTTTGATTGAAAACAAAATTGAATATGGCTGACTGTTTTTCATTTTCAATATCGTACTCAGTGTGTGCTGCTGCTGAAGTGTCAGGGATATTTCTTACCTATTCTGAAATCCAGTTTGCAAAACATTTTCACTCGGTTTAAAAACCTTAAATCAGATTTTTTTAATTCGCATTTGCTATTTTATTCTCTCACTTCTCACGCATCCCTGGTTACATACCTACATCATCATCATCACCCTATCTTATGTCCACCACAGGACGAAGGCCTCTCCCAATCCTCTCTATTCTTGCCTGTCCTACGCGAGCTGATTCCACTTGACGCCTGCGTATTTATTGATCTCGTCCCTCCATCTTAGTCTCTCGTCCGCGGCTGCGCTTACCCTCTCTTGGTTACCATTCCGTTGTTATAACTGTCCATCGGTTATCTAGCCTTCTCACCACGTGGCCTGCCCAGGTCCATTCTTTTCTTCTTAACATCGGTTATTATGTCGGCGACTCCCGTCTGTTCCCGAACCTACTCTGCTCTCTTCTTGTCTCTTAGAGTAACGCCTATCTTTTTTGGTTCCATCGCCCGCTGTGTGGTTCCTAACTTCCTTTGTTGCTTCCTTGTAATTCTCCAAGTTTCTGTCCCATATGTTAGTACTGGCAAGATGCAGCACTTATATAGTTTCCACTTGAGCGATAGTGGTAGATTTCCTTTCATGAGTTGGGAATTTCTCCCGTACGCGCGCCATTTCATGTTTATTCTACGATGGATTTCCTTATATGGGCAGGTTCTCCTGTAAGTAGCTGTCCTAGGTACAGATATTCTTCAAGGACTTCTAATGTCTGGCTTTCGATCGTGAAGACACGATTTTTCGCCGTGCCACTTTACATTATCCTTGTATTCTGCATGTTCCTCCTTAATCCTATCTTAGCGCTTTCTCGGCTTAAGTCTTCAATCATCTGTTGCAGTTCGTCGCCATCATTGCCAAAGGGTACTATGTCGTCTGAAAATCGTAAGTTACTCAGATATTCACCGTTAGTCTTGAGTCCTGTCTCGTCCAGTCTAACCTTTTGAAGATTTCGTTCAAGAATGCAGTATATAGCATTTGAGAGATTTGTATCTTCTTGTCTGACGCCTTTCTGTATTGGGATTTTCCTGCTTTTCTTAAGGAGCAGTAGGGTGGCTGTAGAATCTTTATAGATGTTGGATATCGTGTTTACATAGCTATCGGATATTTCTTGTCGGCGTAATGCCTCAAGAACTGCTGGTATTTCTACCGAGTCGAAAGCCTTTTCGTAGTCTGTGAAAGCCATATAGAGGGGTTTGTTGTATACCGCGCACTTCTCGATTACTTGATTGACCACATCAAGGTGGTATATGGTGGAGTATCCTTTTCTGAACATTGCTTGCTCTCTTGGTTGATCAAATTCAAGCGTGGCCTTTATTTTGTTTGAGATAACCTTTCTGAAAATTTTGTGAAGTGCTAAGAGTAGACTAATCGGCCTGTAGTTCTTCAACTCTTTAACATCTCCCTTCTTGTGTAATAATAGAATGTTTGCGTTTTTCCAGCTGACTGGTACATTTGAAGTTTTGAGGCATTGTGTGTATAGTGTCGCGAGCTTTCCAGTTAGGAAGTCTCCTCCATCTTTGATCAAGTCGGCGGTGACGCCGTCTTCTCCAGCTGCTTTTCCGCGGGACATGCCCTGAGTGGCTTTGCTAACCTCGTCCGCGGTGACGCATGGGATTTCGGTGTCCTGATCGACATTTATTACACTCATGGTGGGGAGACTCGTATTTGAGCTGTATAGTTCAGAATAAAAGTCCTCGGCCACCTTGGCTGTATCACTGAAATTAGTAACGGTGTTGCCCTGCCTATCTTTCACTACATGCATTATGTTCTTTTCCTCACAAAGCCTCCTTTTAGTTCATGGTGAAACAGCGCGCACAAACAAGGACTGAAGAGGAGGAATAGACGACACGAGCGCTGACTGACACATGAAACTTTATCGAAAAAGATAGCATATATGTAAATGAGAACTACACGTGAAACGTAATGTGCGTGTCATGTCAAACAATCGGATATGCGCAACAAGGTTCGAGAGATTGTGTCCTAGGTGGTCTCTAAAAACTTGATCTCTTTTTCAAAGAGATTGAGTAACGCTTGGCTGACGCAATCAAATAACAAAAAAAAAACAAGGAGGGTGTAGGATTAAGCATGAAGAAGATAAGTGCGTCGTTCCCTGTGCCGCTAATGTAATTTATAATATCCCGTTGTCGTATGGTGCATCGTACATCGGCCAAACAGGCCGATGCCCTAGCACGATATTGAATGAGAACAGGTCAGCAGTGAAGAAAAAAGAGCATGCTCCTTTGGCGACCCATTGTAAGAAATGTGAATGCAATCCCATTCTTACTAACACAAGTGTTGTATTCAGGCATAAAAATCACACCGTCAGGGAGATTGTGGAAGCCTTTCATATAAAAAACGGGGAAAGAATTGCGTGAGCCAAGCGTCACTTAATTCTATGAGATCAGGTTTCTGGAGGCCACCTAGGACACAATCAGTCGAAGCCTTGTTGCGCATATCCGCATTGTTTGACATCACGCGCATTATGTTTCACGTGTAGTTTTCCTTTATAGATATTCTTTTTCAATAAAATTTCAGTTGCCAGTCAGCGCTCGTGTCGTCTGTTCCTTCTCTTCAGCCCTTGTTCGTGCGCGCTCACCATGATAGTATACCAGCTCGCCCAACTTGCTACCTTGCTCCTTTTAGTTCTTTTTGATGCGGGCTCCTTTTTTGACGGCTGCTTCTCTTTCTTTCACGTTATGATTACGTATGTCCGTGACTCTACTTTTATTGATGAGCTTAGACAGCTCGGCATTCACTGTCTAATGAGCACTGACGTGGTCGTATTCAGTGTATGTCCCATATAGTAACTTATTAATGGCATTCTTTTCAGCTTTTCCAATTATGTGTTGTTGCTGTGTGTTATATGGCAATGCTGTTTTTTTTATGTGTGTGTACAATGTTACAAGCTGACCGTGTTGAACTTGCACATATTCTGTTCGCTGCTGCATAAATTATTTACGGGGCAGGAGCCTCTGTCAGGCTTTGGTACTTTTAGCTCTTGCCACCGTTTCTGTAACTAAACTTTCTATTCCATTCTATTATTACACGGCGTGTTCTGAAACACATGGGAGTGTCCTTCCGTTGATGTCACGTAAACGGTAGCAATGACCCCGTGTATGCAGGTCAAAAACTACCCGTTTATGAAATTAAATTTCGAGATTTAAGTTCCAATACAATGTTGTTATGTGTTGGCTTTGGCGAAGGAGGCACTCGCCAAACAGCTACATTGATTGAACAATGATTGATTAATCAATGTTTGATCAGTGATTGATCAATACATATTGATCGGCCGAACTTACCCCAAGGCACTCCCAGTAATACGACAGAGGTGAGCACGGTAGTCTAAAGGCGGCGGCTTTCATGCTTGCGCACGGTGCCATGGAACGCAATCGCCGGTAGTCGCGTGCGCACAGAGAAAGGTAAAAGACCGAGAGCGGTCACCGAGCGATAAGAGGCACTAGAGAGTTGTCTCCCATGACCTCGCAGGCCGTCTGTCAACCCTAAAAGGAAGACGGTGCAGTAAAAGAAAGGAAAAAAAAAATAAAGGGAGATAAAATGAAGGTAGGGGTCGTTTGTTTTTCTTTTTCTTAATTTCTTTTGTCGCTAAATGCGATTGCAATTCTATATATTTACAAGCTAGCCCTCTAACCTTCATTTTTTAGCCCTCTAACCTTTCATAGTCAGGTAGTTCGCAAAGATTGCGTCCTTTACTGCAATATTTTATCTCTTGATGCTCATTCCGATCTCCAAAATGAACTAGACATAACCTTCAGGTGGCGTTGAACTTGGCAGATGTCCCTTAACACCTCTAAATGCAAGTTAATCTCGTTCTCTCAAAAGCGTACTAACTCAGCATTTCAATATACGATTAATAACACCATTGTTTCGGCTACCCCATCGTACAAACATCTCGGCGTCCACATTTCATCCGATTCATCCTATAGAAGCTACTTCATCGAAAGCCTTTCGCTCCTTCAACTATCTCCGCAGAAACCCGCGCAACGCTGCTTTTAACGTACACCCTTCATCATATCTTACTTATGTTCGTCCACAACTAGAGTATGCGTCATCCACATGGTCACCACATCAAGATTACCTTGTCCGTATGTTGGAAGTCGTCCAGAGTACACTCTTAGAACGGTAACCCTTAGTTTATTTTATAGGTGCACAAAAATGTGAAAATATGCCCCTTTATAAAGGTTAAAGTGCTTTAACCTTTAGTAAAGGAGCATATTTTCACATATTTGTGTACCTATAAAATAAACTAAAGGTTACCGTGCTAACAGTGTAGGGCAGCTACGATTGCTTGCAATCGCTCGCGTGGAGTGCGATTGGAAGCAGCGATACCGAGCAGCGATACTGATGAAGACATCTAGCGAGGATGTCCACACCTAGACGCCAGCTATCCCATCGTTAGGTAAATAGGCACGATAAATAGGTTTTTCTATACGTGGGTCGAAAATTGAACAAATATTTCACACTTTCGTGGAAGGGCCGCAACCCACCAAAATCGAGGAAAAAAAGTGCGGCCCTTACACGAGTGCTTACACGAGTGCATTTCCCGTTAACCCTTACACCCACCTGTTCTAAATCCAATGTTCAAAATGCTTCTGGTAATCATGCTGTGAATAACATTGGACAAATTGTGTCCTCTTGCCTTACGTCCTTCCTTATAGGTATTTTGCTGCTCTCCTTATGGAGGACTATGGCGGCTGTGGAGCCGTTGTAGATGTCTTCCAGTAGTCTTAAGTAGTGGTCATCTACGCCATGATTCCGCAACGCATGCCTGCATGGCTACTGAGGTACCGACCGAGTCAAATGCTTACTCGTAATCTATGATGGCTATGCATAGGGGTTGGGTATACTACACGCATTTCTCTATCATCGTACTAGTCTGAACATTGTCTTTTGTTGAATAGCCTTTACAAAACCCGGCTTGTTCGTTATGTTGACTGAAATCTAAGGTGGCGCGCATTCTGTTCGTGATTACCTTGATAAATACCTTGTAGATGGCTGATAGTAAGCTAATCGGCTTGCAATTTCTCAACTCCTTTGTGTCACATTTCTTATGTATTAGGATGACGTTCTCATTCTTCCAAGATTCCTGTATGCTCACAGTCATTAGGCATGGCGTATACAGGCTTGAAGCTTTTCTAGTATAATCTTCCCACCATCCTTTGAGAGATTTGCTGTTACCACCCGCTGCAAATTCTAAAGCGATGTATGGAAGATATAACGTCCCAAGGTTCCGCACATCTTTTTTTATGCATCGGTGGTGTGGTGGGTAGAGAGCCAGTGTCCAGTCGTCTTCTCCCAGCATGTGGTTGTTGTTCTTCGTAGTTGTCCATTGTCAAATTTTTGTCTGCATTTCTTAAGACTTCCATTTCCTAGACAGGAGTACGTGAGCGAAATCTCACAGACGCCGGCCCATGAAACACTTTCGTGCTAGAACTAACTTGAACATCAGTATTTCGACTCACGCATTTCAAAACACCGGTTTATTGAAGTGCACGCGCTGCCGTTGCGTCGTGTCTTTATATCCCATGCACATAATAAGCAGTGCCTATGCTTTTTTTTTCTGACTTGCACAGAAAAAGTGTGTTCTGGAATGCCCAGTAGCACTCAAACGAATACCGTAAAAGAAAGCGTGCGTGAGGAAAAAAAAATTACTGTCTCTTGCGCGCCTAGTTAAGGAGCCGGTGGTTCTGTTGCTGCCAGTGCCATCAACGAGAACTGCTTCTGTCTAGGCGGCCGTTTCACCATCGCCAAAGAATTTGACGTTCACGCTAACGGGAGTGGCAATCCTTTCGTAAAGGGGACGATGTAAGCTCTGCACCGAGGTGCTGTTTTCCCCATAAGGCGCTGTTTCGCACCGGCTCACAACCTCATCCAAGTCGAATGCAGCAAACGCGTATTGCAGACCTCAAAAAGAAATGAGGCTGGCTTATGGAATGCTGCAGGCCGTTTCAGGTTTCTTCACCTTGCCTCTCCGTGGCAGGATGTCTTTTTCCGAACAGAATAATGTAAAGCTTCCGGTGCTGTGTTGATATACTTTTGTCTCAATATATCCATGAGCTCCGGCCTAAAGTAAAAAAAAATGGCAAGGCACCGAATTGTTGCGTTGCTTAATTTACGACGATTAATGTTTGCAACAGTGTCTACATATCGTGCTAACTGAAGAACTGCTGTGTCTACAAGACAAACTAATGGTGCATTATTGAACGATAGGATTAATTCAACAGCGGTGCGACAGAAGCGTAGGTGCTAAGGCGTTACAGGACACTCTAAAAACTGGAGGCGGTTCCGCAGGGGTGAAACGACCGAACTACTTTTTAGGGCATCGTTCTACTCTAGCAAAACGTCGGATGGAGTGAAATGTCCATTACCTCTTGCGGCATGACAGAGTAAAATGCAATTTCACTCCTGCTCCACCCACGTGATTCTCGCATGCGCGGCCGCAAACATGGCGGCTGGGGTGGGGGCGGACGATTGAAGAAGACAACAGCCGCTTTGTGAAGTGTTTTTCGATGGAACTATAGCAGCTACCTTCCTACGACTTCCACGTACAAGCTTTCGCGTACAAACGCGTTCAGTGCACGTTTAAAGGGGCACTGACACCAAAATTTCGCTGCTAAGATAGCCTGCGAGAACGATTTTCGTGGACATACAGATGTCATCTACCAAATCTCAATGGCGAACACAGCTCCGAAGATAATTTAAATGAATATTGAAGTTCGCATGCGCAATCGAGCGCTAGACGCCGTACATCGCGACATCGACAGCAGCAAAGGTGACCTGAAGGGGACCCCCAACTTCCGCGACGTCACCACGGCAGCCGAGCTCCGACAGTGCAGCTAGCAATGATGACGTCATAGCCGCCATTGCTTATTCGCTGCGGCTGCGTTAGTAGACTGCCGGCGACGCCAGACCTCAAGAAAATAGTTGCCACCCAACAGCGATGACAGCAACAGCGACAACAACGCGCAGGACGTGCGACAGGCGAAAGAAAACGAGCACGTGGCGGTTGTCGTGCGGAAGTGCGTCACAGTTATGTGTCCTCACGTGTCCGAACTCGTCTACTCCATCGCGAGCGCTAGATGGCGCCAGTTTCACCGGGCGCCTCGTCGTTTTTTGAGCTCTCCCAAACCAAAACTGAAACTAGTGGGTAATAAACATGCCGTAAATAATTATCCGACGCGCGCTGGAGCAAATGATGTGCCGTGTTATGGCTAACAGGCCCCCAGCTACGTATTGCAGCGAAAAAACAGCAGACGAAAATTTTGGTGTCAGTGCCCCTTTAATGAACGGTGCCTTCCTCGACTACGAGCCTCAACCAACGGTAGTCATAGCGAGCTGCCTTTCCTGTGTTTTTCCCCGATCGAACGGCCGTACCCGTGCTAGTGAAACCCGCCAGCCTACACGCCTCGGATTCTTCGCTTACGTGTGCGAAACGAAGAGGAATACCATTTTAGCGACACAGTAAGCTGTTGTGATCGTCGACGGCTGGTCTCCGAAGCCTCACTGGATATAACTCATACATGTAAAGAAAAAGGCTTCGCTACGACTTCGGCATCGAGCCGTATGACGGCCATGAGCGCGTCGACGGTGAAAATACCGTGACTGCGATCCGTGCCGTTCGCAAGTCTGGTAAGTACAGCATAGTACCCTAAACACTTCTTATGGCAGAGACTATATTTCTTCTGTGTGCAGAATAAGGAATAACAATGAGTGCATATTTTGTGATCGCCAGCGGTTGTTCGCCGTACAGATGTGCTCGACGGACTCCAAAGGGGACGCCGTCGGAATGAAGCGGGTGGTAGCGGAGCACCCGGATGCCGCTTTTCTTCGCTTGTGTTGATGAAATTCAGCCGCTATTATGTTCGTATTCGCTTCCTCAGGTGCATTTTACATCGCGAACCAGCACTGCGAACTCGCGTTTGCCCGTAAAACGGAATGCCAGCTCACGATAGGAATGCGTTAATCTAAAAGACATTTTATATGTTCCGCGCGTTTAGATTAACAGATCTGTGTGGCGAGCGGCTACCTATGAGCCAACGCTAAATATACACCTGTTCTGTGCATACTTCTTGATTAATTACGCAGAACAGTACTTTACCACTGGCGCTACATAGCAGGTCAAGTATATGGATTATATATATGGGACTTCAGTGTGAGACGGTATATCGCGAGTGTGTTGTGGGCTTTGTGCTTTGCTGTGGTTGTGTTATTGACGTGTATGTGCGCTCGTGTCATGTCAGCCTGTATTTTTTATGTCCAGTGTGGTGTAATTAAATGCCTGCTAATTGTAGCATGGTCGAAATACGCAGTGGTTGCTTTTTTTTTTGTCTCTGCTGCTGCCTCTGGGAGTACTAGCACCCCGCTTGGTGGGGTAGTAGAGCTCTCTTCAAAAGAGTGTTCGAATCCCCTTCGGAGGCGTCCTACTACTCTGTTTTGGCGAGAGTACCTGTACCCTGCAATGGGGTTGATCTACTCTGAAAAAAGGAGTTAGATTTGGGACAGGAAAGTACTCCCCCAAAGTGAGTGCCCAGCACTCTCTTTGTTTTTAGAGTGGAGGCCGATATATATGTCCTGCATGTATGTATCACAGAGTTTACACTAGCGCGAGGTTGCCCTCACGGGCCTCTCGATAAGAAACATTCACAGACACTGAACACTCAGCAGCGCCTGCAGATAAACGTTACGTATTGTATTCCGAAGGCATGCAGGCCACGTGTTTTTGTTCGTATGTGCCTCTTCCAAGTAGTTGGAGTGCTTGACAACTTGTTGTCTGGAAGGTCGTGTGACTTGACGAGGGGCTATCAACAGCGTCCCCTCTCGAGTCCTGTTCTATGGGTATTATCAGAAAGTGCGTCAGCATCTAAGAGAAGTGAACCATGGTGACACAGTAACGGAAGTATTGTTCTAAATCTTCAGCCCATGAATCTAATGAACCAACGCAGCATTATGGTATGCGACAAGTAGCCTTGCAGTATTTATTTACAATACCATCGACAGAAAAATCCATGGTCATAAATAAAATATATCCAGGGGCGCACAGAACGGAAAGTAAAAAAAAAGACAATACCTCTATACTACATGCCTCTATGAACGTTTATTGGCGTTCAGAGTGATTACGCACAGGTAAAAGTGCATTCAATGCATACGATGTTTTTTTTTGTTTGGTTGTTTCTGCAAATCTTTGGCACATGCATGTAATGAACTTGCTTGTACCAGCCTCGGAACTCATCGATGATTGAAGCGATGCAAACCTTACTTGATTGCCGTTGTTTTTGACAGGCGAAATTTGTTTGCTAATCCGTGAACGAGCTGCGGTCGCTGTGTTCGTAACACGCACAAAGAAAATGTATTTAAGACGCGCGCGATCTCAGGTTCCGCAAGAAACTTCCGGCTGATCCCTCAGACTGTAGGAATCGATATCTGTGAAAGCAGTGAGCATGAAGCTGCCTACACCACTTTTTTTTATTTTTTGACTGACACGCTGGCATGCGGATTGACGTTTTTGTAAATTGCCTAATTCTGTGCATAAAGTGGGCTTGCAGGGCACGTCGACTATGCAATCACGCCTAATGGGTAGCTGATGGTTCGAGTCCGTATCACTGTGCAAATTGCCCCCGTCTGTGCCATTTCCAAAGCAGGAAAAAGCCCATACTCAGCGACAAATATCAGGCTAACACCACTGACATCGTGCGTCAGAAAATTCATGCAAAAACGGTTCTCTACAGAAAGAGTAGCATTTTGAAAACGAAAAACTCCTGCAAAAAAACTCGTTCGATCTTTCCGCCATGTTTCGGCTGAGGACACAGCGTTGCTTCTTAAACAGGATTTTCACTTCTGCAGTACTGGAGCTCAAATACACACCTTACGGGTCTTGAATTTTATGAAACATTCGGTAACATCAAACACGCAATGATCTTAGATAAAGTATGCGATAGTCGACATGGCAGGCGTTTAGTGGAGTAGTTCCGTGGTTTTTTCAGCTATAGAAACAAGTTCAACTAGCTTTGATACTTGTCCACTTTTTGAGAGTATTTTGTCAGAAAACTGCTTCTCCTGGCCTTGTTTTCTGCACTTGACTCTTCTGCCTTCATTTTTAGCACTTGTCTTGTATGGTTGATTGATGATTGATTTGTGGAGTTTAACGTCCCAAAACCAGCTGTGATTATGAGAAACGCCGTAGTGGAGGTCTCCGGAAATTTCGACCACCTGGGGTTCTTTAACGTGCGCTGACATCGCACAGCACACGGGCCTCAACATTTCGCCTCCATCGAAATGCAGCCGCCGCGGCCGGGATTCGGTCCCGCGACCTTCGGATCTGCATTCGAGTGCCATAACCACTAGACCACCGTGGCGGGGTTTTGTCTTGTATGGAAATGATTAACGTCACACCACCAGACACATCACTATAGCCACTTATCACTTCACTCAGTGTTCACTTTTCACCATGGTAACTGTTCATCTAGTTAATGGTTCAGTCCAATAAAGAATACACTCTTTTACTACCAACACACATCCACACATAACTGTATATTTGCCTACTGCAACACTTTTGTAATACGGGCTTGTCGTAGCCATTCTCTATAAGGTTTTAAACATGTCCTACCAACAAAGATATACATTCCAGCCAAATAGCTCTCTTCGCTTTGCGGATTTCATAACCACACAATCTTTAGCTATTGGACCTTTCTCCACTGTCTCTATAAGCAAGCCTGGTCATGAGCAAAATTATTTTTATTGTTTTGAAATCCTTAACTGCTCTACCAAGCGCTTACTCCCGCTCCAATTTTGTTGTACATGCCATGAGACTTCGTTGTCTCTGTTCTACATTTGCTGTCTGTTATGTTTCTTAATCTTGGCATCATTCGCTCTACTTTTTTCCGGTGAGAAATTATTGTTTACTTGGACCCAGTTGTTTTCTTTTCTTTTTAGCGCAAGAAAAAGCACATCGTCCTAATTCCGGTTCGTCCCCTACCCAGCGTCTCGTACAGCTATCTCGTGCGCCTCCTTGCTGCTGCACGTTCCGTCAAATGCCCACTATGACCTCTGCGTTTCTTCACGCTGCCTAATTTTCTCAGCCGACTCTTATTTGCTGAACGTACTCGCCAACGCCTGGTGCGGCTGCTGCGTTTGTCCTCCTCTTTCAATGTCAAACGCACCTTCAATACGATTTCTCTCGTGCATCTGCTTCTTGAACGCTGTCGCAAACACAGAACATCTGCCGCGTTCGCTCGCTTTTCTCTTCTTCCGAACAGACATTCCCGGACGCACCTTTATGCTGTATCCTCGTCTCGCAACTCGCTCAACGGCCTTTCCATCCTATCAGCCCTCTTGCTCGCTAAATATTAAGTTACTCTCCTTTTTTGGACTGGAAGACAGTGCTGCCTGTGTTCACTGCGGCAGCGAGGAGCCTCTGCGATTGCCCTGGGTACATCTCCCAGCGACAGACTCTCGCCACAGAATTGTCACGCCTTGATGGTCGACCGCTGTCCGAGCAGACCATATTGGAATGCCGGACAGACAGTGTCTCGCAGCAGAAAGCCACGAAGGCTGTGCTCAAGTTTTTGCGCGCAACGGGCCTCGTGAACCGTCTGTGACACATGCCGTGCTTGTGCGTGTGCGCGATATGACCTCTCTCTTTCTTTCTTTATTCTTTTTCCATCCCTTTCTGTCTCCCTTCACCCCTTCCCCAGTGCAGGGTAGCAAACTGGATATTTTCTTTTCCGGTTAACCTCCCTGCCTTCCGCCCATCATCTCTCTCTCTCTCTACTCTCCTTTTTTATGACGCTGATCGCGGGCTTTGCTTTTACTGAGCTCACCCTCAGATTTGGCACGTTTGTCGCGCGGATCGTGACTCATTGTCACATCCTTCAATGTGGAGCACGCATCGATAGAAACCCGTGTGAACTGTTTCCAGTGGCCTGCATTACACTCGCAATGGTACTGCGCCGAGTGTGCGTTCTTCCTCCAAGCTGCTCTCAACAGCCCTTGGGAGCCCCCACCCGTCTACTTCGCTTTTTTCGGTTCACACTCTGCGGGCCTCGCGATATCCGCGTCGCTGTGTTCGAGATTTTCCCAAAACGCGCCCTTGCTACCCTCGGACTCTGGTCTTTGAACTTCGCGGACCGTAGCCTCTTTTTCGCTAGATCTACCGGATTGCTCTTCTGGTACTTCTACGCATGGTGTCGTCACTCCGGGAAACAATAAGTGCTCGTTCAGTCTGGTCGATCTCCCTCTTAGCCTCGCGTTTCTCATGGCGGCTCGGGTCATAGCGGCTCCTCCGGCCATTGATGTGCGTAGACTTTCTCATGAAGAGCACAATCGAATATTTTTCTACTTCTCAGCTCGCTATCATTCCTTTTCGTATTCTTTTCGTATTTCGTATTCTTTTGTGAAGGGCACGCGTCTCGCACCCTTCACCATGACAATACTTCAGCCACTGCGAAACTTCCATTAACACGAGGCACACCTCAAAGGACAATTAGCTCACGAACAACCTCTAATACCGAAGTGAAATATCTTCCTCTTCTTCTGAACCAATTTCAAAGCTGAGATCGACATATCTGTGAAGACAACAGCGGAAAAAAAGAACAACACAGAAAGGAAAAGATACAGCTAAGCATACCCTTACGAAAATTTTTAATGCGTTTTTTAGAAAGCCTTTTGAGCTTGCTCGATAGAATCCTATGGTGTTTATTTTGACGCCCTATAGAATTTTTCTATGGAGTTCCAAAAGTTATTTGGCCACCGCATTCTTATAGAAACTTTATAGATGTTTTCCTATAGAGCATGTCTATCGAGTTCCTTTTAAGATCGTACAGACATATTTCAATAGACAATTTATACCGAGTTCTTTTTGAGACTGTAAAGAAAAATTTCTTTAGAGATGTTCCATGGCGTTTCTTTAGGATGGCAATAGAAACCTTTCGCAATAATTTTTCGAAAAAAGAGACCCTTTATGCCACTTGCTCGCCACGTTGGGGGATATCCTTTCGAGAGGGTACTGTACTCAACTGAGGGCGAGGTCGGGCGCTCTGCTTCCCTTAAGAAAAACCGATGGTCCTGGGTCCGGCAGTGGGATTCGAACTTGGTACCTCTCGTACTGGACGCCGATACTCTACCACTGCTCTACCGCTTTTTTTTCTTTCATACATGGTATTTATTACAGTGCGCTAAGAAATTCGCAAATTGCATAAGGCGCTGCTGCAGTGACCCAGCGACAATACTCGCACAAGCAATCCAAATGACAATGTCAGCCTAAAATACACATTCACTGACGGGATGCACATAAGTGTTTTTTAGGGAGAGTTCAAGATGTGTTGCACAGCATGGCTGGTAGGGATGAGCACTTCACCAAGATGGGGTACCATTCAGACCTGACGTCAAGCTCGTCGTAGATGTCCTTTAGATGCATGATCATTTGAACAAAATGAGTTGTCGATGCTGTGACTGGTTCTGCGTTGCGGTCTTGCATGCGCGTCTTCCACAAGCCATGCATTCCCATAAGAAAGAACATCAAACGGCACTTCATTCAGGGATGTTGGCAGAAGGTAACGTATAGTATGCGGATTAAAGGTAAAATCTTTCTTTAGAGTTCGCTGAAGGATATCCCAGAACAGAATAGCGTCCTTGCAGTTAATAAAGCAGTGTTCTATTGTCTCCGGTACATTACAAAGACGGCAGTCAACTGAAGAAACAAAAATGCCTTTCTTGTGTAGCCATGCCTTCACAGGCAATATTTCTGAGTGAAGTTTATAAAAGAAGGTTTTTTAATTAGGAGAAACGTACATTTTGCGAACGCGCTTGAGGGCATCATGGCCTGGAAGGTTGACATACAAAGAACGATAAAATGGAGGTGGAAAAAGCATAGATAATAATTCCTTATACAGCTTTTTGCGCGACGCTGTGTACAAGTACTCAATCGAAAAACGGGTTTTAAGGAACTGGACCGCAAACTGCACTTCCTGCATAAATCCCCACAAACACGGACGTACAGAGAAAGTCGACGAAACAATTAAATCAGGTAAAGCGTTAACAAGTGTGACCTGCAAGAATGATTGAATTATCGGGTGAGAACTGTCACGAAAAAAGAAGAAGCGCGAAACGATTTGCCATATGTAGAGATGCACAAGTCCCAACCCGCCCTCTTTCACTGGTCTGAATATGTTGTCCCGTCGCATTGGTTCAAAAGTGGAAGACCATACAAAAGTAGCAAATGTCCGATGAAAGCGTTGTATGTAAAACCGAGCGCAATGAATTAGTTGTAGCACATAGTAAAGCTTTGTTGCAAGAAATGTGTTGCAGGCTTCAGCTCTCCCAAAGATTGAAAGGCGATGTGGAACGTATGTCTGGGCCTGACGTTCAAGCTTAGGGACGCGCTCTTTCCAGTAATGTGCGCTGAATCGATATGCATCAAGCGGCACTCCAAGATACTTTGGCGGAATACGAGTCCAATTAATCCCTGCGAACTGACTCGGTGTACATCCCCACGTACCAAACCATAATCCTAGACTTTTCGAGGCGTTTAAACGAGCACCTGATACAACACCAAATTTTTCAATTGTGAATAGCACATTTTCAACACTTCGTTTGTCTGTGCAAAAGAATGCCAAGTCATCTGCATAAGCCAATACTTTAACTTCGTTACCTAATATGCTGTAACCATGGATACGATTTGCTCGCATTATGCTCAAGCATAATGGTTCGAGATAAAGTCCAAACAGGAGTGGAGACATTGGGCAGCCTTGCTTTACAGACGAGCGAATAGAAACAGGTTTTGAGAGATGACCATTGATAATTAGGCGAGTCGAACAGTCACTATAACAAAGTCGGACACCCTTGAGTAGACAGAGCCAATATTGCTATGCTCCAGAAGAGAAAACAGGAACGAATGACTGACGCGATCAAAGGCTTGTGCGAGATCTACCTGAAGCATTGCAAGCTGCTCTTGAGAACTGTAGCAGTACTGGAGGATTGTACGAGCGATATGAATATTGGTCTGTATGGAGCGACCTCGAATTCCACACGTATGATGAGAACCAATCAGGATCGACATCACAAACTGTAATCTATTTGATAACACTTTTGCAAAAATTTTGTAGTCAACGTTTAAGAGTGCTATTGGTCTGTAGCCCTCAACTGAACGAAGTTTTTCTCTTTCAGTACTTTTCGGAATTAGAACTGTGTGGCTTTCGGAAAAAGACCGCGGGAGCATCTCCATGTCATAACTCATCTTAAAGATGTCCAGCTCTACCGCTGCGGTGACATTTCCATGCGAAAATTTTAGTCATATGCTAGTCGAAGTCAAGGTCATGAAATGAGCCTATGGGAAGGAAATGTAGTGCGAAAGGAAGGTAACCAGTGGTCATTAAGGGCGACAGATTGGATTCTACGGGAAAGAAAGCGTGGCGGGAGGCGGCAGGGCGCTAGGTGGTCGGATTAGATTAAAATGTTTGTGAGGACAACATGGCCGCAGTTACGACATGACCATGTTAATGGGAGAAAAATATGGAAGAAATTTTTTCCCTACAGTGGGCGTAAATAGGTCTTTGATGAAACATTTTTTTCATAAGAATGTTACGTGTATTAATACACCGTCTATAGATCCCTTATAGAGGACATATAGAAATGCAGTCTATAGACAGGTAGCGTTAAGACTTCTATAGGTACTCTATAAAGGTTACTTTATAGAATTTAGTAGATACATCCCTTATAGAGCGCGTATGGTGTACCAGTCTTTAGAAAGAAAGCGTTAAATGTTTTAAAGACGCTCTATAAAAGTTACTTTATAGAATTCAGTACATATGAGGTCAATACGCTTTCTATCGTGCTTAAGATGACGTGTTTCTATAGACAGGTATTTTTAGACTTTCTATAGTCGTCCTATTGAAAACATTCGATAGATGGCGAGTTCCTATTGAGTTCCTTTAGACTCTATAGGAACTCTTTAGGAGTTCTAAAGAAACTCTAAATCCATTTTCGTAAGGGTAAAGTGAAAAAAGTGAATCAAGTGTAACTTTTCCATGCATAGTTACCACTGGGGATTGATTGATTTATGGGGTTTAACGTCCGAAAACCAGCTCTGATTATGGGATACACCGTTGTGAAGGTCTCAGGAAATTTCGACCACCTGAGGTTCTTTAACGTGCATGATATCGCATAGCACACGGGTATCATCATTTCGCCTTCATCGAAACGCAGCCACCGCGGCATGGGATTCAACCCCGCGACCCTCAGATCATCAGCCGTGTACCATATATCCACGAGACCACCGCAGCGGGGCAACCACGAGGAAAAGGTCTACTTGGCTACTCGGTACTGTGCTAGTCTTTCTTCCTTTGATTGCTTGAGATTTCAGCCTAAGCTGACAGCCCGTGTGCATTGCGCGTCGATTTCGGCGGCGTATGTTGGTGCCATTTCCCTAGACGTCGACACCCTAAATAAGGGCGGTCGTGTAGGTTACCTGGTTATGGGCCGCTGGCGGCTCAAGGCCAGGCGGCCACGAGTATTGCCAGTGAGAGGCGTGGAGTACTACTGCTGTCGCCCTTAAAAATAAAAAAAGAAGCAGGAGCCAAGAGAGCGCTTCGATCCAGTTTTCCTTTAGGAGCGAAGCTACTTAAGGGAGTACTGACACGATTTCGCGGCGGCGCAAAATATACATTTTTCGTTTGCTAGCCATGTATTGTTAACGCCCTCCGCACATGGAAGCCAGGAAACACGTACAAAATATTTTGGTTTATTTTAAAATTTTTCGTCGTCCAGCACTGCACCAGCCCCAGCGCAATGGACACTACGACGACATATGAACACAGTCTCTTAAAAATAGCCGAGATCGCTGTCAGAGTACGACCGTGAAATTGTTGTTTGAGTGATCCACCTGTAGATGACCACAGACGACAGAGTTGCAGCGACGCTATCACGACGTGCTGTCCATACGTGGCTTAGGCTTACGTCCGACTGTGTTGACACGTCACTAGGAAACCACCCCCTCGAAGTCGAAACCAAAAGCGGGCTTTTAAGGAAGCCGTATTAAAAATATATTCATTGCGTTGCGAGGCACCTTGATACCCTTTTTGGGGTTGTCCCCGCCAGTGCATTCATTTACAGCAATAATACGAAAATGTCAAAAATTCATGTCAGTATTCCTTTAAGCTAACCGCAAAAACTCTGTTGTGCCTGTTTTAACAGCGAAGCTGCCAGGCATCGTGCAATACCACGTGACACTGCGTTAAGTGATGTTGGCGGAAACATGTCACGTGACATTTCGTTACGTGATTTTGGCGGGAACATGTCACGGGACGTTGCGTTACGTGAATTCGCCGGGAACGTGTCACGTGACATTTCGTCACGTGAATTTGGGTGAACAGGTGACATGTTAGCGCCAAAATCGCGTAACGAAATGTCACGTGACACGTTCCCGGCGAATTAACTTAATGTATTAGCAGAACTTGTCTTTGGGCGAGTTTGAGCCGACCTAATAGTCGAAGGACATGGACATGGACAAAAATGGACAGGGGCAGGTCACGTGATGAGAAGGATAGACAATCGATGGACAGTTATAACGACGCAATGGATACCAAGAGAGGGTAAGCGCAGCCGTGGACGACGGAGAGTAAGATGGAGTGACGAAATTAAGCAATTCGCAGGCATCAAATGGAATCAGCTCGCATAGGACAGAAAATGATGGAGAGCATTGGGAGAGGCCTTTGTCCTGCAGTGGACATATGATGGGCTGATGATGATGAACTGAAAAAAGGGAGCGCTCAAAAGCGACAGACGAAGAAGGAGGCTACATACAAGACTGGCGCTCACTGTCCCTGCCGCTACAGCCTCTACTGTGAGCCAAAACTACCCACACGAAGTCCTGGAACAGCCGTACCTGCCGCGAGTACACAGACTTGATGATTTTTGTGATTCTTCGCGCATGACCCCACCAAGGGCTTACACCACCAAATGGTGCTTGTACCTCCAAGAGAACCAGCTTCCTTTTCAGGCAGAAAGCAACGACTCGTGACTGCAGGAACGCCAGTCCTGTGTGTAGCCTCCTCCTTTGTCTGTTATTTTTAGCGCTGTTTTCTTTTCGCTCGTAACTTAATGCAATTTCACGTGACATGCTCCTTCCATGCAATATACTGTATGACATGCCTATCAAGTGATCTGTTTCACTAAAATATCGGCCAGCTTCGCTGTCATCTGGCCTTGCACTAGCTACCGGAAGCTGCGTACATTTCTTTTTTACATGGCCCTTCGTTTTTAACGCGGCAGCCTTAAGAAGCGCGCCAGGAACATGTAACTCGAAGGGGAACTTCCACAGAAGCCAATACGTTGACAAAATGGTAGTTCATGAGTAGCCTATGGGCTTAGCGCCGTCCGCCACTTCTGCATGGTGGAGGTACGAGTAAGATGGATGTGACAACATATCCGCCAAAGAAAAGGTGGCGTCACGCGTGTCATCAGTGGCGCGAAATTTTTTTCCAGTTTGTTTTGCATTTTCACTGAATTGACACAAGGCATGCGCCCGATAAAACATGGGCGCATGCCTTGTATCAATTCAGTGAAATCTAATTTCGCGTCCCGTCTTGGTTACGCTCGTGGTACGTGAACTGGCCGTGAATGCATCGTTAACTTGGTTCTACGGTTCTCCCTCACGGATGGTTCAGTGATTATGGCACTCGGCTACTGATCCGAAGTTCGCAGTGCTGAATCCCGGCCGGGGCGGCTGCATTCCGCAATGCTGAGGCCCGTGTACGGCGTGATGTGAGTGCAGGTTAAAGAACCAGGGGTGGTCGAAATTTCCGGAAGCCGTTACCACGACATCTGTCATAATCATAGCATGGTTCTGGGATGTAGAACCCCAGGAATCATTATTATTTCTTCGCGGACAGGGACGCCCCCTTACTTTTAACAAGGAAAGAAACAGATTTATTAAATAAAAATAAGAAATTCCGTGTTTATTTGAGGCATCCGAGTGTTTAAAACAATCTCGGAACAATTATATGTTTGATTAAAACATCTTCTGTTGTTTATTAAAAAATTCATTTTTTTCCGTACCAGTGCTTGTTCCTCCAAACGAAGCCGGGCTTGAAGCGCAGCTGCCTTAATTCCCCACGGCAATAGGTTCTGAATCGCTTTTCACTCGAAGATTCGCGACCTATTTGGATTGACCTTGGAGCTCGTCCCGCAGAATAGCTGGCGTTGCGGCGCACGAGCCGACGTCCATGGTGGACGAAATAATTCCGAAGCACCGTGCATACGCAGGCCCTCCGCCATGGCCCAGACCGTGAGTGAACTAAATGGAATTTCTGAATGCAAGATCTGTCAAAAAATAGTAAAATACTACTTACCTACAACCTACGCAGCTTGAATTGCTATTTGAACGTTTGAAGAAAGATTATTTTATGATGAGAAAACACAAATACGAACCCCTTTACCAGCAGCTGTACCATATTAAGAGTGCCGCGTTCCGGTAGCGCCTTCTAGAAAAGGAGGTTTGGGCAAGGGTAGTTTTTGCATAAGCATCATCTTGATGGGGCTCACCGATCTACCGCGTTCTACTTTTAACGGCGGACGTTAAGCGTCTTCTATTTCTTTCGCGTTCTTTTCATCACGAATCCATACCAACTATGCAGTCACATTTTAGTGCACGAAACCTAAAGCCTTTAATATAGCGGGGAAGGCGCAAGTGGATTTACGACGGCCACGCGTACTTCATACCTGTTTTTCTTCGACGGTGTAAGCATACACTCTTAGCACGGTAACCTTTAGTTTATCTTATAGGTATACAAAAATGTGAAAATATGCTCGTTTACTAAAGGTTAAAGTGCTTTAACGTGTAGTAAAGGAGCATATTTTTACATCTTCACATTTTTTTTTTATTTTCACGCTCTCGTTCCAGACTTTGGAGCATTCGACCCGCGTCCTATACTGCTACTTTGCTCTCCCTCATTGTGGCGGGCAACTGAATTGAGTTGCAGGACAGTGGTTCCTAAGAGATGCATTTATAATCCAGCAAATGTATTTGCACCAGACAAGTCGTCGCTATTTTCTCGAAACCTAATGTGATTATTTAAAAAGACCGCAATCTTCTAAGTCTTCATATCTACTTCAGCTGTTTTAATCACTCTTTCATGTCACGTGTGTGCCCTGCAGATCCGCGAATTTCTCGTAAAGTCTAGGCGCACCACATGATCTCCGCCTCTTCTCTCACGACGACGCAAGTATAGACGCAACGGCGGCTCCACCGTGATGGCGGCGTCAACTGGGGCAGCCTCCAGGATTGGGATTCGATTGTAAGAAACTTTATTTGTGCCTGCATATGGGTGCTCGCGTGCACTTCACTGGGCTCCAGTGTGGCGCGTACAGGGATGACACCAGCGTCTACTCGCAGAGCAGCGGAAACTGTTACTACGACGATTTACCACTTGTGTGAAGCCGCAAGGCGAAGCGCAGGAACAATCGGCCTTCTCTATATTCAGTCAAGTCGTCCCTAAAATCTACTTGCTAGTCCATGGTCAACATAATTATATTCGCACCAGACAGAACACGCTACCACCAACCTGAGTTGACTCAACAGACAATCTGTCTCGGTGCTTTTCGAAACGGTGGCACTGAATGAAGTGACTGACATCAGGTTGAACGCAAGAAAAAGTGTGTGTGCTATTCACATTGCACATGAGACTCCACTGACCACTTTTAGCAGAACTACTGAACTTGATCGCATAAAGTTACCCTTGTATATCCCATTTCACAATGACGTCACTATACTGGCGTCATCTACTACGTGGACGAGTCCACCTGTAGTGCTCACTTGCATATTTTGATAAAGACACCTGTAGATGATATTGTCTGGGCTCGTCTCGCTGTGTGGGTCTCGTATGGGCTCGTCTTGCTGTGTGAAACTAATATTCAGGAGAGAAAGCTGCCCTTCACACGTGAAGTTCGGAACACTTTAGAAAACCATTACGACCGTTCATTCCGAAGCCACCCCAATGCCGCAAGCGCTTGAAGTGTGGACACGTAAGCTCTGTGTGCGAGAGCACAAAAGCTTGCTTGCGCTGCGATGAACACGACGCACACTCTTGCGCAGTCCTATCCTTGAAGTGCCGCAATTGCCTCGGAGTTCCCGACACTTCGTCAAACTATTGACCCAAGGTAAAAGAGGAAAAGGATGTCGTCAAGTGGGTGTTGCGGGACTATTCGTCTCGTCCTGAAGTGGTTGCTGCTGTTCGAAGGCGACGCCCCTGACGCTTTCGCAGTTCAAGGAACGCGGATGTCCCTGTGAAGAGTACTTGACATCCGATTACACCTCCTCCTCTGTCACCCGGACCAGGTGGATTACTGTGTACAAAACGGCGCCGGAGGGTATGGACACAGAATAATGGCCTGCATTGCCAAAACTGCAGTCTGAGCCACAGCCACGAAACTGCAAGGAGCGCAGCAGAGCTTGGTCGAGTCAAACACAGCGCTTCTTTCTGACGGATTGCCCGGGACACAAGAGGAAATCACTGCGATGCTTCAGCCCCTCTTTGATGCAGTACGCTTCTTCCTAAGTAGGTTACAGAGTCCGATTGCCCAAACCTACTTGAAAGCACTGGGTAACATACGTCCATTGCTTTCACTTCGACTGTAATCATCATGGCTCGCCGCAGTGAACCAAGGAAGTCTGCGAATTTTCAGTGCAGCGCCAGAGCACTGAAGCCGGCGATGTCAGGCTACATAGCGTGTACAATACTCCCCTCTTGCCTTTTTTCCTCTTTCTAGTCCACATTCCCTGACCCCCAGTGCACGGTAGCAAACCGTATGCTAGCCTGGTTAACCTCCCTTCTTGTCCCATTTTCTCTCTCTTTCATGTCATGCAAACCTGGCTTTTAGATGCACATCTCGCTGATTCAGCGTGTTTTTTAACATTTACCTTTTTTTTCTGTGGAATAGGAAATGGATAATCAGATATGAAAATTTCAACGTTTCAGTGTACTGTCCAGACTCAGAATCTCCCCCCGTTCACAAATGTTTGCACACCCGCCATGGTAGCCTAGCGGCTAAGGCGTCGGCTGGCCTACACCGAGGTCGTCGGATCAAATCCCGGTCACTGCAACTGTATTTGAACGGGGGCGAAATGCATGAAAAAAAAAAAAAAGAATAGAGGGCCTGTGTACCCAAGGCCTATGTACAGTCTTTAACGAGTGCCTGATCCCGTCGGATCTTGCACGATAAGGCTCGATAAGGGTCAGATGCAGTTCGGTCGATCGATCACATTTACAAGAAGATGACTGAAACATTTCCGTTTTTGAAATTTCTGTGTACTTTAGGGACTTGAACACAGCAGTTGCACACGAGACCTCACACATGACGTCGCGCCACGTACCGGGTGGCACACATCACTCCATACCCACGTGGCCGCCCGGTGCGCCCCCTTTGACGGCGCGCCAATGCTCATAGTCTGTGCACGTACTTAATGGAAAGAAAGAGGGTGGCAGCCTCTTTGGTGAGCGTACCATGGGCATAATCGGGCGTAGTCACTACTATATATGAAGCCAAACAGGCAATAAAGGAAAGGGAAGCCGAGGTAAGTTATTCCTAGAATCATTTTAATCTCTGCGCTACAGAGTCCAGAGGTCTCCAATCAACCCTGTTTCCGCTCGTGCCCATTCTAAAACTGTGGTATTCGCCTTACCGCAACGGCAGCCGATCCAACGCGGCTTGGGACGAGCGTCTTTGATCTCCAAATCTAGAACAACGTGTTTTTAAAAACAATTGAAAAGCTGTACAAGTGACACGTGCCATCGTTTCGCTTAACCTGGAAGAACGACAGCGAATGCTACGCACTCACTTAAGGTAAAACAATGCTTTCATCGTATTCGAGGAAAAACTTTCGGAAAAATCTACGTAACGCACGTCATTTCAGTAATGGTGGCTGAACTACCACACATTTTTTGTGGTAGTTTAGCCATTACGCATTATTCAGCCACAGCTCAACTGGCAGATACATTGAGATCTGACCTCAGATTTTCCTCTAGTAATGATTGTAGGAATCTCTGTGACAGACGCCAACGAAACAATGCATGTCGTGGGCCGTTCCTATTATTCCTCCCTTTATTTATTTCAAAGAAGCTTTTTATAGCCAAGTTTGCGAAAAGTTCCTAAGTTTGCGGAGCCGATATAGGAGAGGACAGTCAATAAGTAGAAACAAGTGGTGCAGTACTTATTGGACAACGCCTTTACTTTTTTAGGTAAGCGTCCGAGTTAGCAAATACCGAATGCGCGAAGGAACAGTGTGTTTGAGCTCACAGTGCAAGGATTCCTGCTCGAGCACGTTTGTAGACTGTTTGCGTACAGCTGGTCAGTTGTGAAGCGAGTGCCTACATTGTGCCAGCGCACTGACGCAGGAAATGAATTGGCGGAGTTTGTACTCGGAAACGAGGCGGCATCCTCATTGGCGACTGTCATCCGCGTGTTCAAATTCGCACTCGCTGCAGTGGCAGTCTTGCATGAAGTGAGAGAGAATGAGACAAACTCAAACAAGCTCGCCGTGTTCTCAATACGCCTTTTGTCACGATGTGAAAACGTAGAGCTGGCGGAGACAAAAGAGTGCATAGGACATTACGTAATAGCCTCGGGCGTGGGGACGATGCGCGGGAAAGCCCAGGATTTAGAGACTACTCATCGAACATTCGGCTTCTCATCCGCACGAGTAATCATTTACACCCGTAATCATTTGTAGAACAGTTGTAACTGCTATAGAAACACAATGTAACCGCAGATGACATGCAGTAGCTGTACTTTAACTAAAACGCTGATATTTAAGGTGAATAATGCTCCGAAAGAAGTTACCATGATAAAAAAACTTAATCGAGAATCCTATTACTTTACCATATACAACACCACCGGCTTGGGTGTCACTTCCTTCTTCAATATGATTACATAGCTTACGTCGCCGTTTTGCTGAGCAAGGTAACTGAGGTGAACTGCGGAACCACCAACTACGGAGCCACCATTTTACGGACGTCATTTAGGCATCCGTAAAACAAACTCCGCGCATTGTATTTGTTCTGTTACCTGCAATGAGCGCTCGTCCCTGTTGCCTCGTCTTCTGCTTGTTTTTGGTTTGTTGGTTATATGTGCAGAATTTACCCATCAATTCACCTGCGATTCTGTAGTTACGTTAAAGCGGGTAATTAGAACAACATATATTATATAAAACATAAAAAATGTACCCCTTCCCGTGCCAATAAGT
The DNA here is from genome assembly GCA_013339685.2 of Hyalomma asiaticum. Lineage (NCBI taxonomy): Eukaryota > Metazoa > Arthropoda > Arachnida > Ixodida > Ixodidae > Hyalomma > Hyalomma asiaticum. Next base: position 199,138,431 of record CM023481.1, on the reverse strand, counting down.
ATGATGGGAGGCGATAAATTTATAGTGAGTGAAGGAACAAATGAGTTTGCCTTACCCTAATTAATATATGAATAGACCTTTTTCAAGCATGCGCGTCCACCAATGGCCGCGCAAGCGCTCATGGGAAAGGTGCGCACGCCGCAGCAGCAGCCAAAACGAGTCGGGCGGACGTCGCGCTTTAGCTTTTCTATTGCGCCGTGCCAAAACATCCCCCCTCAAGTACCTCAGTCAAGGTGGAAAATATTGCTGCATAATTCAGTTGTGAACGTTTTCTCGTCTACTCGCGATGGCTTTTCTACAACTTCCATCCTTATAATGTTTGCATGTGCCACGCTTCGGCTAGCTGAGCGGCTCCGAAGTGTCAGCGTTTTTCGCAAATCCCCTTGGAAATAGAAACCACCGACTATGCCACCAAGACAAGTTGAGATTTGGTAATTGTAGTATACATGTGGTAGGCGGAAGTCGGCATTTTGTAAAATCAGATACATTGATTGGACAGCGTGCGCAAGGAGGGGACAAACACCTTCCGAATGTGTCTGTGGAAAAAAAACAGTAAAATGCTATTGTGTTGACGCAAATAGACCTCGACATACACCTTGCACAAATATATGTGCTTAATATTCATCAACATTGTTGCAAAGAGGGAAATGTGGCTTTGACATATGCTTTAAGATTTGCGGGAATCTTCATTTGTTTACTCGACCGATCATTAAACACTAAAATATCCTAGGTAGGCCAAACTGAGATGCGCTGCAAAAAAGACAGAATAGACCGATGGATGGATGGATATTAGGAGCGTCTCCTTTATAACGCGGTGGTGGCCGGGCCATCAAGCTCTAGCTTTATTTCTTTTTCATCTACAAACATTTCTTTTCCCGAATCACACATATTTTCACAACTAATTTTTCTCCTCGCCAACCTATTTTATCTATTATCGTTCCACTGTGATGCAACACTCTTACCCGAACTACCTTGCGCTTCTGTTTGCTCCATACACTCTTAGCACGGTAACCTTTTGTTTATTCTACAGGTACACAAAAATGTAAAAATATGCTCCTTTATAAAGGTTAAAGTGCTTTAACCTTTAGTAAAGGAGCATATTTTCACATTTTTGTGTACCTATAAAATGAATTAAAGGTTACCGTGCTAAGAGTGTACCTTTGCGCCAACAATACTCGAAGCGCCTTTTACTTATCTCTATCGCCGAAATGTTCAGCTTTCCCGTGCTACCCCTGAAACCCATGGCCTCCTGTAGGGTAGTGTCCACAGCTACACATGGGTGGACATCTGTACATTCAATCAAAATATGATCTGTCGTTTCCCTAGCTGTTCCACAGCACGTACATGTATCCCCTTCTTTATTGAATTTCGCTCTGCAACTTCGGGTTCTCAGACAACCGGACCTTACTTCAAACAGTAAAGCGCTTCCCTTTTGAATTATCGTAAAATTTTTCTCTCTTGATTTCGTCTTTCCCTTTGCTGTAGTTGTTCAATGCCGGCTTCTTCTCCATTCCTGCTATCCAATCCGACTTCTCCGCCGCTCTGACCATGCTCTTTTTCGTCCCATCCGTTTCGTTACTGGCTGTATACTTACTGGTAAGCCTCCTAGTTCTCTTCCTCCATTGTGAGTCAACGTTCTTCCTATACAAATACCTGAATACTTTCGCTGCCCATCTACTTTCTTTCATATTCGTTAATCTCTGTTCGTACCTAATTTCACTCTGAGCTTCCCTTCCCTCAAATTCAGGCCATCCCATATCCCCCTTAACAGCCTCATTTGTGGCCTTCCATTTTCGTAAAAGGGCGCCTCTAGCGCCGTCTAGCGCCGAACGCGCGAACTACAGCCAGCTGCCATGATAAGGGCACCCTAGCAGATGACACGAGCCTCGGCGAATGTCAGCACGCGAGTGCGTGACATTTCAGCACCGCTGAAAACTGAATTGCTCCTGCTTGTTCTTGGGGTGCCTAATTGTTCGAGCCCGTTGTACGATAATCGAAACGGCCCACATTGCGACGTGCTAGCTTTGACGATGCCGTGACGAGAACAGTGAAAATGTTATAAGTTTAATTGGAAGCCAGAGGAGCTGTGGCGCACCACAGGTGGTTAGAAAAGGGTACGTGTATCCCCTTTCATTATATCGTAACGGCCGTGATGATGACTTTGTGATTAACGAGATGTAAATTGATTCGTTTGGCTACAACCTTACAGATTATTGGCCAACGTTATGTCCACAGACGACCGCTGTGAAGTCACTTAAAGTGGTGTGGCACTTCAAATCGATCTCTTCTAGACCACTACGTGAACCGATTCTTGTCTGGTTCATTATTATAAGGGCTAGAATGTCCAAAGCTTTCTGCACGTCGCAATGTTTTTCGTTACCTCTGAGGTCGGCTGGCAGTTTTTCTTTACGGACGACAAGAAGGAACTAAAGCCTAGCCTGGTACGGCTCCGAGATTTAAAAACCTGGTTGTAAAGAAACGCTTCCGTAAGATAAATGAGTAAGAACAGACGCGGACGGGCTCTCATTCGTAAACGCGCTACAGATAGGAAAGCTTCATTGCGACAAGCTAGGCTTTCTTTTCCTTTTTTTTCCAACATGCGGTGGATTGCGATGCGCTAGCTTGAAAATTCACTAGGGCTGCCGGAGCCAAGGACGACTGCAAATATCACACGCAGAAAACAAAAAGAAACAAAAAAGGGGTGCGTGCATTTTTTTACGCGGTGACTGCAGACATGAACAGTATCGTGACTAACAGCACAGAATTTATGTGCATACAATTAAGGTTGACAACCGTGTCAGCAAAGCGATTAAGCAGTTATTTTCTCCAGATGTTCTTGCAGAGTTTGTCACTAAGGTTAAGCCAAGCCTTATTCAGCGTATTAATTCTCACAGCGACTTTCTTTTTTACCTCTGGTCACGTTCTCTAAGTTTTTTGCCAACAAACTAGGCGGACACTAATCCATGCCGTTCGGAGAGGCCCGGGAAATGACTAACAAAAAAACCAATCTATGCTCCATGAACTTAATTGAAAAACACTAATTCCCTGCTGCGGCACGCGAACGACGACCCTGTGCCGAACGACGACCTTCGAAATAGAAGGGTGCCTCCTCGTTTTCCCCTGCACGAGCAAAAAAAGAAGCCTCCATAAACGGTGCAAACACAAACGCCGCCGAGTATGGAGTAGCACTGCCAGCATGTTTATTTGCATGCGCAGAACGGTAGCGACTCACCTTACTTATAGGAAGCACGAAAAATTGATGTCGCGACGCAAATGTCGCCAAAATACGGCAATTCTCGTCCCGGTGGTGCCAGGTGTTCATGGTGCACGCTGCCGCAGACGTTGACAACTCCCGCTTGCAGGTTTATCATCGTCCTGCGACCGAGCCACACTACCCGACGAACCCGCTAATGGGCACAAAATACCACTCACTGCAAAGGAGAAGCACTTGAGGGGGGGACTAACACACTGCACTAAAAGCACGTTCGCAAACACATACGCCGATATTTCGGCGGTTCAGACGAGAAGCAGCTGCCACCACGCTCACGCATTGCCCCCGCTCTCCAGCCATGCCTTCATGATGGCGCTCGCGAACCCAAAATGCCTTGCAAAACGAAACTAATGCAAAGCCCACCACCAGATGGCGTATTTATGAAAAGGGTCCATTGCACGTGACAAGAACACAGAATTGCGCGTTCATGGGTAGCTCCCGTTTTATGTAACATATTTTTAGCCTCTTTTGACAATGCTTTATTTGTACTAACTGACGACGGAACTGTCCTGGAGATTTCTAGATATGTCGCTGATATTTTGGTCTTTCTAAGGGAAAATGCATTTGCTTGTTATGAAAAAAAAATACAACGGACATTTTCCAGAAGTTTGCGCAACACGGAAAAGGGCTATCATTCACGAATGAGCTACCAAAAGAAAATGGCCTACAATTTCTGGACCTTTACATCAAGTTCTGGGAGAGGTGTGTTTGCTTGTGCTATCGTCCTAGAGCAAAGAAAGATTTTTACCCTTTCATTCGGCTCAGTCCAAGACTGTAAAAAGGGTTATCGCGACCCTCTCGCTTGGGTCGGCCCTCCTGAAGTCGTGCCCTCACATGATGCTGGCAAGCTTCATAGGTGAGGTAGCCAGACTGCAGAAAGCAGGCTACCCTGTCCACGTATGGGCAGCCGTGATGGAGTCGCTTATGCAGAAATTCAAGGGAAGGAAGAAGCCTCGGAGACAAGAAAGTAGTGACGCCGAACCAGTGGTGATATCCTAGATGCATAGGGTGTCTCATAACCTAAAAAGGGTTGGCAGCAAGTGGGTTCCCGGTTGTCTTCTCTGCCCCACAGAAATTGACCATACTGTGCCCTAGGACCTGCCGTGGCGGCAAGGTGCCTCACGGCTGTGGAAATAAGCACACGTAGCCGTTTGGGCGATGTTCCATCGGCGCGGCTTACGAAATACCGCTATCGCGTGGAAAAGTTTACGTGGGTCAAACGGGCGGTTGTATTAACCAGCGCGCCAAGGAACATGAACGCTCATTAGAGGATGAGTCAGCGAGGTGCCTAAACCTTCCCGTCCACTGCAGCACTTTCACTGATTGTGAACCACAACTCGATCGAATCAAAATTTTAAGTAGCAGTAAAGACCAACTGGACCGCGAAGTATGAGAAGCGTATTTTATTAAGCAGAAAGCCGACACATGCGTCAGGATACATCTATTTGCTTGCGTGGCTGCGAGACTGGAATCCTAAAGAAGAGGTGCAGATGTATTTCTAGCACCTTAATCTATATTTTCCATTGGCCTAGCGCATGCGCTTCTCATTGCCTGCATTTGTTATAAGGATCACATGTGTGGTTTCAATAAACATAGTTTGAGTAGCGCCCGTCCTGTGCGTTTAATTGTATATAGTGTCCGCGTATATACAGTAGCGCTGAATATTTCATGCAACGTGTTTCAAAAGGGCCTCAAATAGTGAAGTTCCGCAGTGTTCCCTGTCTAATGAACCTTTCTTTAAAATGTGACTTCGGTTTCCATTTTCATTGAGAGCTACAGTTGCTTCCTTCACAGTTTCATTCTCAAACCATACCTAAATAAAATTAAGTTTTCTCTCGTTATGTGCGGGAATTTATAAAGCGCTGCATTTCTTAATTATCTCTAATGCCTGTAGCATTCCGAAAGTCAACATGTAAAATATCTCAGTCTTCTCTAGGAAGTTGCGCAATGCCGCCTCAGCTACAGACGGTGTTTAACTTCTAGACAAAGCTGTCTACGACGTATGCAGGGGAAAAAAGTAAAATACCTAACTGTTCATAGTGAGGAGCCAATGGAATTACTTGAAGAAGAATTAAGCGAAGTAACACCCTAGCTCACTTATGAAATGCGATTGAATGAAAATAGTAGTACGCGATGCTTCCTAGTTACGACACAGGTACGCGTGAGAAGCTCTTCACCATAGTAAGAATAAGCAAAAAATGGTTTTTCACTTCTCTTTTTTCTCGAAATAACGATATATATAGCGCTCCACGTGCAAAGAACTATCTGGCGTGAAATGTGAAGCCGTTTTTGAAATTCCTGCCCCCCCGCCCCTCCCCTTCTTTTTAGGAGACCGGTGCTGCTGCGCAAAAAGTGAGAAAGAACACTTTTCGCAACCCCGTATCTCTTTGGGAGCCAATGGTCCGTTCCGACAATGCACCATCCGGTGGGGGGAGCTTTTGAAGCACGTGAGCGATATTTTTATGGTGGTGACATCTACAGTCACTACATTAATAATTTGCCATTGCAAGCTGTGTAAGGTTACATACAGACGCTTTCGGGTATGTATAGTACCTATGATGCAAGAATAGAAAATACAAAACAAAACAAAAAGAGCGTCGTGTTCACTTCGTTTTGTGCTCTCACGTGGAACAAACGAAAAGCCAGCGACCGTACCGCAGGAGCCGGCTCGCTGTAGTCGACGTAGACGTACACACTTGCTCCAGAGTGTCACGAGCGCCCGCGGGGCATTCTGGAATTTATTGAAAAAGTCTATTGGAGCTGCGCAGAATCGAAGGGTTCGTGTCGCAAGTAATTCTCGTCACCCCCTGAACGAAATCGCTCTTCTTTACACACACACACACACACGCACGCACAGTTCGTTGGTCATAATCATACCTTTAAAAAGTGTAACCGATGAAGCCAATCGCGGATGCAGATATAACACATAAAAGAACCCTGAAAGAAGCTCTTGTATATAATTGTGCATGAGCTAAATTAGAGAAACAAGAGCTATCTATCTATCTATCTATCTATCTATCTATCTATCTATCTATCTATCTATCTATCTATCTATCTATCTATCTATTTCTCGGTGCTCTCCTGGTCGTATCGGTCACTTGGCACGCATCATAAATGGGGTGGTAAGGTATGCCCGTAACAGGGGCATGAGTGATCGACATTGGCAACAATAATGTGATGTACTTGTCATGCACATCACGATTAGCGATAACACCCCGCCACGGTGGTCTAGTGGCTATGGTACTCGGCTGCTGATCCGAGGGTCGCGGGATCGAATCCCGGCCGCGGCGGCTGCATTTCGATGGAGGCGAAATGTTGAGGCCCGTGTGCTGTGCGATGTCAGTGCACGTTAAAGAACTCCAGGTGGTCGAAATTTCCGGAGCCTTCCACTACGGCGTTTCTCATAATCAGAGCTGGTTTTGGGACGTTAAACCCCAGAAAACAACAACAACGATTATAGATAACGTGATCACATGTGGCTCATACCCGCAGTGCTCGGCCAACGGTGTACGCAAGGGTTATCGAGTTTTAACAATCCAGCCAAGGACAATGAAGGACCAACTAAAATAGACAGGGAAAATTTGATGAGAAAACGCCTGGGTTAAACAAAGCAGAGAACTACCGCGTGTGATTGAAGCGGCGACATCACAACCAGGCGGACACAGACGAACGTGCTCTATTGGGTGAAGGCAGCCTACAAAATGATAGGTGGCTTGGAATCGATCCCGCCCACGGTCCCGCCCCCTTCCCCGAAATGCTAAGCAGGGACGCTATATACCACTTGCATGCGGCGGCTTTCGGTGGAATTGTTTGCCAGGAGGACGAGGATAAAGGCCCAAAGAAGCAGAAAGGTTAACCTGGGCTGGGCCCATTAGGCTACCCTGCAATGGGGAATGGGGAAAGGGGGGGGGAGAAAAGAACAAAGACTGCAGTGTCGCCGCTTCAGAGACGGTCAGCCATCCCAGCAGCGTTCAGAAAGGGCACCAACGACTTGGTTGCTTGGCGCAGCTGAGGTACACAGCGCCATGGGCCTAAGATATTCGGTGATGTTGCCGCAGATACCGCGATGACTGAAATACGATGTCGTGCCCTTTGGTGCTTTTGTGGAATCTCTGACAGACGTTTTTCGTAAGATCTACGACGTATAGAACTGACAAAAGACCCTGTAGAACCGCCTTTGAATCGAAAAATATTGCCCACCTACTAGCCGCTTGTTGCTTAATATATTCGACGGCACTTGTGATAGCAACGACTCCGAACCGGTCGATGCTGTCACTTGAGAGATGTTGAAGCTGTGGCAAATAAATCGTAGTGGTACGACTAGAGAGCCAGTAGAACTTGTCTCAGTGGTAGAGCCACCCGTATAAACGTGTATGTAGCCAAAACAGATAGCACGCAAACGATCCAGACCTGCTTGCTTCAATGCAAAGGTGTTGAGTTCAGACTTCTTTTATTGCGATAGCAATTATATGGACAGTCTCGGCTGGTTTTTGCCGTCCCCGTCGCCGCCGTCATGTACCGTATATGTATAAGGATGTATATATATATGAAAGTCCCAAAGAAAAATAATTCGGATAAATGCTGCCGACGCGCGGAATCGAACCAGGGACCCCTCACTCCGCAGCGCGGGATGCTAACCACTACGCCACGAAGAGCCTTCGCTTGAAGGAGCTAACGGCGAGCCTTATATACACACACCCTTTACCGCTGGCAGGACTCAGAGACGGCAGGCGCTTATAGCGTTTCTTCATTACCAGCGAGATGGCGCGAGGAGCGCGACGGGCGGCCGCCTTTGCAACAGGAACGCTGTTCAAACAGAGTACCCATAGTGACAGCTTATTCGCGCTCGTTCGGTGTATATCCGCGCGGTCGTTTCGTGCGTGCTTCACTTGATAGTTCGCGCTTATGTTCTGCTTGTTCATTTAGCGGCCTCCCCTAGCTTTGTTGTGTAGCTTTGTGACACACAACGTATAAAGCCCTTCGTACCAGCACGCGCTGCCCACGAGAGGCGCTCACTTAGCAAGTGCATGTTTGCTACAATTAATATTGCTCCTGAAGCTGCGAGCCTCACTTCGCATTACAGTTTCTTGCTATCGCATTCATTGCTTCGCCATCGCGGCGAAACTGTGACTTTTTCATACCATGTACTGAAAAGCGCACTTTTGGCTAGCGCAAATACCACAAGGTTAATGGTGAAGTTGCTGACGGCGGCCGACGGTGTGAAAACCGATGGTAAGTAGCCGCAATGAGCGTTGACCATAATGGAGAACGACGCTTGTGGTCGTCGGTCCGGTGAGAACGCTAGATGACTAGATTCCATCTGTAGAATATGCCTAAAGTGTGCCAGAGAGTGCAATCATGGCTTGCGGCAGAGGTTATATACGGGGAATATATACAGCGGCGGCGCGGCGTCGGACGGCGTGCCGAACGGTCACTAAATTTTTGTGTGCGTAGCACTTTAGGGACCCGGGCTGTCGGCGTGTAATGTGTCAGGTCGTCGTGCTCCCGCAAGAGGGAAAAGCTGACCCGCTCCTTTCCTCGACCCACTCACTACTCGCACTGTTCGCGACAGCCCACTGCTACATTAGTGATTATGTGGAGGGCAGGAAAGAAAAACAAAGGAAGCCGACCCACTCCTCCCTTGACCCACTACCCACATCCCTGATCTTCTCCCGCGGCTACATTTATTTATTTATTTATTTATTTATTTATTTATTTATTTATATATTTATACCGAGGTACTGCAGCCTCAACGATGCTATCGCAGGAATGGGGACAACAACAAGAATGACATAAACAGGCTTCAAATAACATAAACATTCATAAAGAGGCCTCAACAAACGCTTTAAGGGGTAAAGAACGAACACTTCCTGGCAGCGAAATCCAGGCTTAGATTGTTTCAGGACGAAATCTACGCTTGGACATGTCAGTGCGGATAAAAAAGGTTGCAATGCTAAGGGCGTGGTCGCTCCTCGTAGGTAAAGGTTTCGAAAACATACCATAATGGCTTAGTGTATCGAGGTGGGGAGCATTAATTAGAGTATAAAGAAATTTCAGGCGTTCAACATGGCGATGCAGAGCAAGTGTAGTGAGATCTAGCTTAGGAAGAAAATTCCACGGTGAAAAATGCCTGTCATACCTCTAGCACACAAACACACAGCTCTTTTTTGAACGGATTCTAGTTTTTTGATATCGAATTTCATATACAAGTGTCCCACACCATGCAGCTGTATTCGAGAACGGCACAATGGTAGTTTTGTATGTAAGAAGCTTGGTGAATCGCAAAAGGGAGATTATGCGAATGGCAATACAGAAAGGTATAGAGAAAGAGAGAGCACACTCACTCCTGCTCTCGGCCCACTTCCCACATTCTTGACCTTAGCCTGCAGAATTAGAGTGATCATGCTAAAGGAAGTGCAGAAAGAAGAAAATAAAGATGGTCTCGTCGACCGTTTACTGTCTCAAGTTACAGAAAATGAAAAAGTGCACCCACTGTCGACCTCATCCCACGACGCACACCCTTGCACTCATCCCAATGCTACAAATTAGAACATATAATAATCAGAAGAAAAGAACAGATAAGCCGAGATAAACACAGGATAAACACCACTAACAATATTAACAAGACAGCAGCGGGGGCAGCCGAACAGTCTTCTCAAGTTTTACCTTGCATATTTGCAGCTCGCACCATTGTGGCAAGCGATTGCGTACGTCGTCACGTCGCGCCCTTCTATCAGCGTGTGCAAGGTGTGCCGGCAGTGACCGCGTGTGACCGCCGGTGACGTCACGTCCACCAGGGTGAAGAGCAAGCTACATAAGGGACATAAGGGATACACAATTTTAACTGCACTTTATATCACGATGCAGACAGTATGTCCCAGAAAGCAAGGCGACGTTTCTTTTTCTTGCGCCGGCAATAGGTCACACCGGCCGCCGACGGGCTCGATGCCGACGGCTTATAGTGAAGTCTCTTTTCGCGTACAAATTGCAGCCAGGTTATCTTCGGGCATTCGGCAAGGAACCGCTGATGATCAGAACAAGTTACTTTTGTTGTCGCTATAAATATTCCCTGTAATTCGGCGCGTTCAAGTAAGGTATCCACAACGTGTAGATCAGAGGCTCTCACTGGGGCGTCCACACTATACCGGCAAACTCGCCGTAACCCTGCGCCGGCCTCCGAAGGCCTGTGACGGCAGCCAAGCAGGTGGTGTCCAAGTACACGGCTAGTTCTACCAATACCGCGAACTACGTGACGAGTGAGCGAGCGAACAAACTTTTTATTTGGTCCAGCAAAGCGCGATAACACGCGACGCGCACCCGGCTAATCCCACGACGAGATCGACAGGTCTAGCCTGCAGGCCCGGTGACGGGCCCGCTGGACAGCCAGGATTTGGTTCTCAAAGACGGGACTTCGCAGGAGCACGTCTCACACTTCTTTGGTGAACTTCGGGCCCAACGACCCGCATTCCCAGAGCATGTGAGACAAAGTAGCAGGCTCTCCACAGGTCGCGCAAGAATAATTACGGTAAATATCGGGGTATATGCTCTTAAGGGACACAGGATATCGCTGGATGACGATATCCAGCCTCGCACAATTGCTGCATGATCGTGTGACGCCGACGGTTCGCGCGCTTTGTGTTTTGTACGCGTGAAAGAAGCGCCTAATTCTCCCTGAACTACACCAACAACATGGCACGGCTGCCCCGCGCGGCAGCAGACATTCCAAAGCAGATCATTGGGCACAGACCAATGGACCAATGAACCAAAGTTCCCCCACGGGTATTTTTGGTGCAGGGCTTTTGCACACGAGACTCGCTGGAGCAATATTTGGTCGTTTGGGATGAAACGTTCAACCGTTGGTGTAAAGCTAGCAGTTGGTCCACTCTGGGCAAATTCTGGTTTAGAGTTCGCGTGCTGTGAACGAGAAACCTCAGCAGACCCTTCTGAGGCATCCGAAATCGGACCAGAACGTTGAACGACGTTGGAAAGCACCCTGGTGTTGCGGGCTCAAGAAAGCTGTGCCACAAGCTACAACAGCTGAAAGTACCGACCAGCGTCACCCCCCTGGGCAGCGGATGTCGTCCCCAGCCCGTCGGGATCTTCTTCCGCTGCGGGGTAGTCTGTGACAACTGAAAACGCGCAACTGTATTTCAAACGAACTCCGATGGATATTGTCCGTGAAGCCCATGGCAGTTACTGAGCCAGCGTGTAAAAGGGACTGTCTACCGCTCGGAAAATTTTTTAAGATTGTCGTAAAAATTGGCCGATCGTGCGTCACATTTACGGGTATGAGCACGCTTTCACCGCACAAAAAAAAAACGAATTATGTTTTTAATTTTGCTCTGAAAGTGGTGCAAAAAACGCAGCTGGCGACACCCACAGCGTGTTTGACAATTTCCAAGTGTACGAGAACCAGCCCACGCAGGCATAAAACATTTATGTATGTCTTACAAGCGTACTTCACCGTATGACACGCCTTTTGATAGCGTGCAAGAGCAATTCTTTCTTTTTTTCGCTTCTTTGGAGGTGGCGCGGGTGGCGCTGCCTTCGAATTCGTCTGCCTGTACAGGCGCTTAGCACTGTCCCTATCATGCATGCGGCTCTGCATGTCCGAGGCGCACCTCGGCGAGCGACTTTCCCTCACCTCTCCTCGTCACCTCTGGAATGTCGACCTTGGAACCGTTTCCTGTTGAGAAGAAGCCTCGAGCGCCCGAGAAAGTTGCCAGGGAGACGACGACGCATCGTGCGTGGAAACCATTGTTGCCTGCATCTATACACGTAGAAAAGGGGCGACGTCGTAGATAAAAAATTGTGTTTTAATAATTTCTGCTCAGTTTCTGCAGAAACCACTGAGCGCTTTGGCACTCCGATAGGTAAGTTTTCTATTGAGCCAAAAAACGGGAGAGCGATGAAGGACGGTAGACAGTCTTTTTAGAGGGCAGCTCCGGCGATTTTTTCACCCTGCTCTGATATCATTGTTTTCCAATGGTACTGATAGTCCTGTAACAGCCAGGGTCGTTCAGCTTGCTCAGAAACGCACCAATAATTTTTAAGAAGCAACTGAAAGTCGTCTTCAAACCGAAGCCGAAACGGATAGATGCTTCGTGCAGTGTGTGCGATGAAGTCACAACCTCCCCGCCATCAGAAATATAGAGCTGGTGCTAGAAAAATGCCAGTGGCGAGGTCATCCGACGATACATTGAGTTTTTCCAGCTTTTCTGATCTTGACAGCGACGATATGAGCGCCAAAGTATCGCCGTTTTGCTTTTGACGGCCCGCTGGCTCGGGTAGGCAGCGTTGAAGGTGATGACGTGGCGAACACACGGTGGCCCGCGTGGGAATCCGCTAAAAAAATTTAAAATTCGTTTACTGGCAAACCAGATTACTTATAACCACCGGACTTGGCATATATTATTACAGTACCGTAGAGAATATGTACTGAAAATTTCATTGGGATCAGTGGACATAGAAAAACCTCCGGAGTTGCCCTTTAAAACCTGCTCGCCGCACGTGGCCATTGTGCTTGGTTGCGGTATAGGTGCGGTATGCATGACCCCTTCTCTGCACCTTCAAGGGAGCCTGCAACGGTTTTGACCATTTTGTGCAAACGTGGTGATCCGGTATAGCGAGTCAGGATCATTAGAGGACAGATTTCAACGCTCTGCGTAAAATGCCTAATTTACAATAAGGTTTTGAACACGCGCATCGCAAAACAAAGCAGCGGCTCGACAAAAGGCATTTTGAAACGCCCCCGCCATCGAACGATGAATAGGAGGCCGCTGACTGGCCCTTAATCGGTGACGTGCACGTAATTTTCCCAACCTAACTGCGAACAACGTGCTCCTACAACATGCTCCTTCGTTCCAGCCAAAGGTATCGTCGCGCCATCTGGTGCCGTGCACACGAGTCGCCGGCGTTCTGTTACAGAGGCTAGCACTGCCGAGGTGGGCGACCTCAGTAAAAATATCGGGGCGCTATGTCGCTACGGAGGGCTCGGCAGAGTGGCTGACGGGGGAGGCGCAGTCGTCGCTAGCGCACACTCCGCAGCTCATCGAGTTGAGGAGGAACAGCAGTGGTAAGGAGGAAGGCGAAAGAAATAAGCCCATAGCTGCCTTAGCGCATGGTGTTTCGCTTTATTTACGGTGTGAAAGATTTCACAATCGTGTTGCCTAATAAGTGACGCAATGTCAAAAAAAAAAACGTTTCAGGGACCCTCTCAGAAGCTCGCGCCCTCCCCTCTGCCGACGACCCGCAAGGCACCGTTGCGTCTGCTGAACTGAGGACAGGCCTCGACAAGCGAGGCCTGTAAAGGACATTTGGAAAGTTTCACGAAAGGGGTTTAAAGGGGCACGCGCCGCCCCGCAGTCAGCAGTCGTCAGTCGCCTCCGTTCTAGTGCGATGCTGTACGCACGTTTGTACGGTTCTTTTGAGCGCCTCGCTCGTCCGTAGCGATGTGTTATACGTTCGTTGTTTGTTCCCTAAGTCACCTCGTCTTCCTTGCTGGCCCTCCTCGATGGTCACCCTAGTTCCAGCTTCATGCAGACGTTGCTGAAGGTTCCCCACACCACGCTACTCTGACAGTTCCCATAGTACGGCCCGTGGGCAGGGCCCGTTGAAAACCCTTGACGTTGAGTTGCGGAGATGTTTCATGACGCGCATATTTGAAACGCTGTTGTAAATTACACACTCAACACAGACCACTGATATTGGTGTGCCAATTATCAGAAGGACTTGAACTGCAGGCGCAGTCATTCATACAAAAACGTCAAAACCCTTTGAGATTTCATTTATAGTTATGAGAGTATTGACTGGTCAATCGTTAGTGGATGGACACTGTGTTTACTTCTTTGTAAGAAATAAACAAAGCTACCATGGTCTTGTGGTCTGATCATGTGGGTAACTAGCGAGACGACTCAATTCGAATCCGATTCTAGATTCGTTTTGTTTCTCACTTTTTTTGTTTACGAGCGCGGTGCACATGTGCCCGTCGTCCCGTACTAATGCGTGAGCACTATGTCCGCCACGGTGGTGTAGCGGTTATGGTACTCGGTTGGCACCCAAAAAATGCGGGTTCGATCCCAGCCGCGTGGTTCGCATTTTCGATGGAGGCGAAAATGCCAGAGGCCCGTGTACTGTGCGTTGTCAGTGCACGTTAAAGAACCCCAGGTGGACAAAATTTCCGGAGGCCACTACGGCATTGCTCTCCTTTTTATCACTTTCAGTCCCTTTCGCTTACCCCCACGGACGCGTAGCCGCGCTCCCGACATGGGCTGCAGAAATCAGCGTCATTTCCTTAACCGAACGACAATCATCATTCTTCCACTATCTCTTTACCACAATCTATGAAAGTATGTTTACCTGCCTATGTAGTTTCGGGCTCGGTGCGGCTGTAGAGTAATCCTGACTACTCGTCTTTTTTGAAGTAGGCACAAAATTGGCAATATAGTCGTTTCTGAATAGCCCACATATCTTTGTATTCCTTTTTTAGAATGCAGGAAGCGACGCAAGGAAGTGAAATCTCCGCCTTTTTCACGTCCACATGACGCTGTTTCAGCGATGTCCCTACCAGAACTCACGTGACAGTTCTGTAGATTTGCAGTGTAGTTCTCGGCAATAAACGTAAAATTTTTCGTCCTAGAAACGGCGTTCGCGCCGAGAAATAGAGATTTAATGAGCTTGCTTTCGCACTCGACCTGAGGGTATTCGAGGCACTAAGGGGGAACGACAAATGTAAGCGCCGACACCGGCCATCTGCAATAAATGGAACATGCTCACGAAGTGTATCTATACAACGAGGTTCCCCCCATACGACGAATTAGGACGTCGAATCGAAACAGTTCTCATCACTCCAACGTCCCGCTGGGGACTTCCGCTGAGCGCAGTGGGCGACATATCAGTCCGGAGTCAAGCGAGTGCGCGGGGCCCGGAAACGCCGTAACGAGGGCTCTCGCATTTGTCCCTGTTGGCAGTGTCCGCTTGCGAAACGGTCACCGCGCGCTCCCAAAACGCGCGGGGAGTGATGCGTGACGGGATATTAACGAGCAGAGACTCAGTTTTTCCGTGGTGCTTTGATTACCCTAAAAGCGACGTTCTGTATCAGCGGAGCTTCCTTTCGTCGTCAGTTTTGGTGCTATCTCTCTCCTATCATTAATGTGACTCTCTTCAACGCTGAGAGTATCCAGTTCGCTGCAAGATGTAGTAAAGAAAATATTCCTTTCCATGCATTAGCTGTTTTAGTAAATGTACATCGTTATCTAGATTTAATATTGAAAATGCGTTGACGTTTACTGCAATGTAACCAGGAGAAATTTACCAATGATTTACGGAACAGTTTGTTCAATATATGCGGTTTATTTTATAACTATAGGTTCCAATGTGTTTCTGTTAACTTCTCAGTAGTAGTTAATTGCGATATTGCATAAAACACACCTGTTAGTCTACTGTACTATTTCTAATGTGAATAACTAACTTAACTGGCCATTGTTTCGAGGAATCTCATTTTTTATTCATTCACGACTGTGTTCGTCGCCGTCATACATGATTTCAATATCAAGGCGGATGCTCGTAACAGTTTCCTACTTACGTTTAAGTTTTTCGTCTCCTTCTTATTATGATTATTATTTGCTGCGCCTGTTCAGATTTACGTGGAAGGAATATATTCACCTACCCATACACCACATGCACACAATAAGCAGTTAATGAGTTGTTTTTGAAAGCTGCTTTCACATAAAGAATCCTGGTCACGACGACGGCATTTCTATAAAGGGGAAATGCTAGATAACCGTGTAGCGTGCGGTGTCAGTGAAAGTTCAAGAAACCCAGGTGGCCGAAATTTCCGGAACCGCCCCCTATACAGCGTCTCTCATGACCGTATCTTGCTTCCGAGATGTAAAAATCCCAAAAATTATTATTGTTGTCAATTCATCGGACAAGGGCAGGTTTCTACGTCTTCGTAATCATGGTTTGTCCTTCCTACGGGAACACGTGTTGCATTTACTGGTTACCTCTCTTCCTGTTATTTACTTCTGCGGCGAGCAGAGTGCTACTCTTTTCATAATGGTTAAAGACTAATAATCGTTTTCAGCTTCGTTTTTTATCAAACAGAAATCCTGACCCTACAGTATTTTAGTAGTAAGATTACCTGGGGCCGAATCCCCACAAAGCCTTTCTCTTACGTAAGAAATTCTTAGCTACGAAATTTCTTAGCGAGAAGGAATGCGATAGCGGTAGTGTGCATTTAGTCTACCCGGCAACGTTACGGGCAAGGAGCAAACACGAAATCCGATTAAACGACAAAGAAACTAATCCATGTGGCCACATGAAAGCCTTGCAGGAAGCAAAGCGTTTGCTGTCGAGATTAGTGATAATTACGAATGGTTTTTCGCGTACTTAAGCTTCCTGTTCAGGGCGTCTGCTACAATCCTTCGCACCGTCCAAAACTTATTCATAAAATCACAAATGATTTGGCAGATTAGCGCACGGTAGAATGGTTTAAATGAGAAGTTTCTGTGGACTTACGTCGTAGCGTCTCGTACATAAATCTCTACGCGAGCTATCGGTGGGGTCTTGAGGCTGCAGCATTGTTCCGCTTTAAAAGACAGCAGTAAGCCACCCTGAGTGTGATGTCGTAGGTTCGATTACTGGCCGATCTTTGATATGGGATAAGTACAAATACATTCATATGCTGAAATGTAGACACACATAAAATGGCGGCTATTACCAAGGCGGTTAATATTCAGCCACGGCTCACTTCGTAAGCCTTAGCTCCATGCACTGACCCAGCAATACACAGACCAAAAGGACGTCTTATTGGGGGACTAACTTCTTAGTTCGCGTGCATGACATCTCAAAGACGTGTCGAGCGGGAGCGACATCAAAAGGACGATGAATTAAGGCGTCTCCGAAACACCTTCGCGAGACCGAAAGTAAACGTGGAACAATACTACCAGCTTGCCCTCCCCCCTTCCCCCCCACTTCGCCACCGGAGATGCGAACGCAGGGCATGGCTCAAAGCGTCGGCGGGCTTCGGCACAGTGCCCGGCGCCGAGATGTCACCGGCTGCCATTGACCCGGGAGGGAGGCGCCAGAATATCTGGCTCCAAAGGACGGAAAGTTGAGCGAGTTGGTAACATTCCATAATCAAAAGAAGAGGCGTGCAGGACACGGACACAAGAAGAGAAGTGAACACCACGAACGCCGACTAGCAACTGATGCACAGCACAGAGGCGAAAAAGAAAGAAGACACACAGCTTATCTGCGCATGCTCGGAATGGTAGCGCCACCTGTCAATCGGTTACACGTGCCCGCCTACGCGATAGACATCTCCCAAGGCATTCTATCTCCTCCCTGTTTAAGCTAATCGACGGTTGACTCACGCATGCACTTCCACTAATACTGATATACCAGGCCTCAACCAATAAAAGCGTATCTTCGTTCTTATGCCTGTACAGGATCTCGGTATTATCTAACTCGGGCATGCAGCTACAGACCTGGCAGTGCAAGGATAGATTGGACGGCGTCCCACCTGATAGCGACCTCCTGTGTTCAATTAATCTTTGATTAATACAACGCGCAGTTTGCCCTACATAAAACCGTCCGCAGCTAAAAGGAATCTTATAAACTACACCCATGCGGCAGTCGGTGAAATTGTTCTTGGCTAGGTGCTTAACCGGACAGATATCGGTTCGCTTCTTACCTTCCTTCTGCTCAATTCTTCTATGCACTGCAGCACAAACCCTTCCTAACTTATTGGGAGCCGTAAACACAACATTAACCCCATATTTACTTCCCACTTTCTTAAGCCGGTGCGAAACTGCGTGGATGTAAGGAATACTCACGACCTTTTTCTTGTTAATGTTACTCTCTGCTACCGCTTTTGTTCCGGTCGAAATCGACTTCTTAAGACGCTCAGCTACTGTGGCTATGGCTAGTCTAGGGTAACCTGCATCTAAGAGGCGCTCAACCTGCGCATTAAAGCTAATGGTCAAACGGTGCACGCACGACTTCGATAGGGCTGACTTTAAACAGGACAAGGCTATTCCGTTTTTTACTACTTTCGAATGCTTGGAGTCAAAATTTAGCAACGGCTTAGATGCTCTAGGGGAATACTGCCAACACACGTGATTCCGCTCAAATGACAACGAGATATCTAAAAATTGTATTACGTTTTTCTCCGGTAGTTCTTTCGTAAACGTTAAACCATCTCCATTAAGTTTAAATTGATCGCTTACATAGGTGACGACGGATTCAAAATCATCCTTACTACAAAGTACCAAGTAATCGTCCGCATACCGAAATACCCTAATGATGCGGTCCCCTAAGGCCTCTTTTAAACGGCAGTCAAACTTGCTTAAGTATAGATCACTTAGAATAGGGGCTACCTTTGAACCTATACAAATCCCTGATTTCTGCACATACACGCCTTCCCTGTATCCAACTAATGTTGACGTTAAGTACATGGAAAGAATTTCTAGAAAGGTACCTGTGGAAACTCCGCATCTATCTATGAAACCGGACTCTTGCCCTTGTTCTTGAATACATTCTTTCACGCAATTTAGTAAACCTTCATGCGGCAACGAGTAGTACAAATCTTCCACATCCATGCTAAACGCTGTGCAGTCTCCAGGATTTTCCTCTGTTAACAACTGAACTAGAGCCTGAGAATTACGTACATGGAAGGGGTCAGAAAAACTTAAGGAAGTTAAGCATTTCTGTAAATACCTAGCTACACAAACTTGCCACGTCCCTGACTCCGATACAATCGAGCGAAACGGAATTTCTGGCTTATGGGTTTTTGCCGAGAAAAATAATTCTAAAGTGAGCAATTTTGCCTTCTTAACACTGGAAGCAACCTTATCTAGATTATGTTTCAAAAGGAGATCGACAGCTCGTTGTTTTACTACAGAAGGTTTCAGTTTCACAGGTCTAAAATTCTTTTCAACAGCTGCTGAGGCTTTATCAGAAAAAGTGCTATTCGGCATTATTCGGCGTTCGTGGTGTTCACTTCTCTTCTTGTGTCCGTGTCCTGCACGCCTCTTCTTTTGATTATCTGGCTCCTTCTCTCGCTGGTCGCTGGAGAAAAGAGGCGAGAGGGCGCAGGGTGGCGCAGACGCGAAGCAAAGCCAGCAAAGCTCGGATGGGTGGTTCGCGGTGGAGTCAGTGTAGTGAAGTTGTTAGCGGCAGGCTCTTCCTTTGTTTCTGGAGAAAATTCCGTTACCTTGCTGCAACTACTGCGTGTGTTTGTGTGGTGGCATTTTGTTCTTCCTACTTTCCTCCTTGCGTTAATCCTGGTTCACTCCCAGCGCTTCTGTATAAGTACCGGCGCTACTGTGTAAGTACCTGTGTAAGTACTGTGTCAATAAATGTAAGTACCGCATTTGGATAGCGTAGCCAGATGCCTGTCAGATCACTCATGGGTTCCGCGGTTATGGCAAATCGGTCTGTAACAGATACAATGAGCATTAATGCTATGTAAGCTCTAAGAGAGTTGACGCATCAACTTAAATACCAAGCAACGCAACTGTAGTTTTATTATTCAGATCACCTTGTATAAATGCATTCTGAAACTTTGTTAGGTCTATGTGCGTATTTAGCCCGATTACTGAGTAAGGAGTACATTGGATTCTTTCCCACCAGCCTGTCATTTGACCGTTACAGGCAGTGAGTACAGCGCCTTTACAATTGTGTGGGATAGCAGTAGTAATTTAGTCGTGTCTTACACAGATGAATACATGCATGTGATATCGCGTGTTGTAGAGCAACCGTTGGTTCGCGTTCATTCACTGTGGCATCGCAGTCACGAGATTTCAGTTCAGTGCTGTGAAATTTACTTGCATGCTGGAGCAATTGCGCACTGTTTGCTGTAGCATGTCAGCAGAACTGCCGCGGGCAATCATGACGTCTTGTGGCGGTGGAATCACTTCACGCAGCTCAGCATTCAGATGAGCATGAGTGTCGTGCGCGCGTTCTCGGTAACATTTAAACTTTGTCAGAGGCATGTGACTCTTTTGCAAATGTTCATTATTATTATTTCTTATTTCTCATTGACCACGCTGTTGCGGTTTTCTGCAATTCTGGGTTCGTCATTCTTGTAGACCGCGAATAGCAGAACAATTACACGACCTGTTGTCTGGTTCCATAGTATTGTTACAGGCACGCTGTTGTGCACAGCGGATTTATGGTATGCCAAAAGCTGTCCAGTGTTTCACGTGGTACGGACTGGGGAGTGAAGACTTGAACCAGGTTGCTGGGCGGATAGTGCAGGACAGAGATGATGAGGTGACGAACAACGAACTAAATTAATACGTCGGGCTATGGGTGAGCGGTCTGTTACGAGGACCTATACATGCACGTTTGGACGTATTTTGCTTATTTTTTATTATATATTACGGTCGCCGCCAGCTTGTCCGGTGCCGGGGTCTAGCGGTGCATGCCTATACCTGCCCACGCCGCTTTCCATTTCCCTGGTCCCGATCCCCAGTTCATAAACACATTGGGGCAGAGACCTCAACACGGTTTACCGCATAATGTCACACACTAGCGCTCGTTTTCCCACGACTTTCACGCACAGAAAAAGCAACGGCGTTCATATCACATCTCATAGAATGCTGAAGGAACTCAAGCGAGAAGCGTTTGCGAAGACCAGCACCGACATATAATGTTTGCGTCACTATCTTCGCTAACTACAATGCAAGGCTAAGCACTAAGAAATCTGTAAAGGGTTCTTACGCCTTTTCTACCGTGGGATAAAAATTTCGCGTACAAACACGACAGACGGGCCCGATAAAAGAAATCAGTGACGTCATTCTGGCAACTTCACAACATGACCTGTTGTGGAGAGTACCGCTTTTATGACCAATCACAAGTTTCAACTGTAACCCCAGCTGTCGTATGCTGGCGTCGTCTTACAGTACATGTATACCATCAGCATTGCTTCAGTCTAGCTTTCTCTGTGAGGCTATGTTACAGAAGATACGCCTCATGGCGCAACCACCTTTATGGTTTTTCTGGGTCTAGTAAATAAGTGCTAATTATCAAAGGGACTTTAATTCGGAATAATTCAGATGAGGTATTCTTCTACACGGGGGTAGTAGGAATTATCAAGTGTCGGTATAATGGCATAGCTAATTACTAGAAGCAATTATTCCCGATTGTTTGCTATATCAAAGCTTTCCGCTTTCTTTCCCCACACGGTGAAAGTCTAATAAGCTCAAGTTGTTTCTGCCTATTCACGAAGATCTCGGACGAGCCGTCATTTCGACGCATTCTGTACTTAGTAGATCAGCCCAAACAGTACAGCAAAGGCTTCATGTAAGAAAGCGTGTCTAGAGGCAGTAAACGCCATGCGCAGAACACCGACCGCGCCGCCTGTCGCCGTGGCTCCAAAGAGTAGGCGGACTCCGCGGAGCACTGTTCCCTTCACCCTACTGCGCAAGCTGTGGTTCGTGTGTTGCAGCTTGACGCTTCTGTAAGTTTTCAGCGACGTTTAACATCAAATGTGCTAATTGGTTGGCTAGTTTAACACGGACGGAAACATGCCAGGAAGACAAAAGTTTCTGGTGGTGTTTGCGAACAAGAGCGACGGTGCGGCTGTTCGGCGCAGAGAATAATCAATCACGTGTTCTTTAATGCAGCACTATAGCGATTAACGCGTTTCTGCGTTTCTGCTTTATATCGCGGCACCTGAGTGAGCGCTTCTGAGTTGAAACCTCTGGCACAGCTGGAAGATAAAACACACATTAAATTCTTTGTGCATATGAGGCGCACAGTACTGGGGCCGGATTCACAAAACTCATTTACGAACAAATTTTCGTGTAAGAGACACTTTTTAGCGTAAGTCAATTCGCGAAGCGAACAAAAAAAACATCGTCAGAGGACATGGTTCTCACATCGGCTGCTGCTATAATGCGTGCTGCGCATGTCCATTCATATGTCAGAGATGGTGATGCAGATACTACTCAAGCGAAAAGGGCTTGTAAGTGAACGCACGAAGCTAAAATCGTCGCAAAAACAGCTTAGCTAAGGGGAAATCCCAAGAGTGAGCTGGAGCACTCTTACGAACCATATATCGTCGCTTGGGAACAAACAACCGCAGCGGGTATTTTGTTGCCGTGGGTAATTTTCAAATAGTTCACGACCACGTAAGCCTGCCTGATAAGTGCCGTTTCCGTTTTCTTCATCTCGAAGCCTTAATTAAGTCTAATTTAGTTCGCTTTTACTCACTGACATAATTTCCACTCGCGTTCGTCGAATAAGCTTGGCGTTTCGCCAATTGGAGAAACCTATTGGGAATCCGTAGCGAAAAATTATATATGCAAAGGCTCGTGGTTTGAAAAAAAGATGTCGTGTGAATGGTCTAAAACGTGAAAAGGCGTGGAGTATATGGTCCGGATTCTTGTATCTTTTTTGTGTTACCTCTTACTTACCCCAATCAAACGCCCAATCGATGATATCGTTTGCAGTATTCGTCGCAACCACCACCCCATACGTTTTTAGGTACGTTTATTGCACGAATTTTTGACAAGAATGCACGAGATTTCAGTGAGCCATTCATGAAGCCTACTGTGTTGTTCCACGGCTTCTTTAGATGGATTGGCCTTTATTGCCAATAGACACAATCTCCTACGTGCCGCTCTCTGGGCTGATCTCTAAGAGCACAATGCTTCAAAATGAGAGTACGTCCAGAATGTTCGTGAATAAGCAGAAACAACTTGAGCTTATGAGACTGACCGTGGGGGAAAAAGCGGGAAGCTTTTATATGGCCCACAGTTGGGATTAATTCGTTCTAGTCATTAGCCATTATACTTGCGATTGAAAGTGCCTGCTATCCCTATTGCAAAAACAAGCGCACCCAGTGCATTTCCAGTACGTTTTCCGTACTGGGAGCACTGGAAACGCGCTGGGAACGATGATATTTCACTGAGAAGTACACACTGGGACGCTGGCAGCGCTGGCTTGCGCTGGTGTGCGCTGGTGTGCGCTGGCGTTGTACTGGGACAAGCTGGCATAGCTGGAATGTCACTGGTACCAGTGAGAGGCTCGCTGGAAAGCGCTGTACACTGGGAGGCTCCGTGCTGGCACGAGTGCGGAACACGCTGTAAGCAGCTCAAGAGACGCTGGCGCTGGTTTCACAGGCGCACGCTCTGCACAGGGGCCAGTATTAGTTGATTTCGCTACGTGTGAGGACTTTGGGAACAGTTACGGCTTGGCCGCACTTCATCGCTCCGAGCTACAGTATGCAGCAATTCGTGGCGTGCGGCTTTCGCGCGCACTTAGCGCTAGCAGCTGTGAATTAATGTTTGCATATGTGCATTTTCCCCGAACTAATTAACTTACACACGCAACGTCACGTCTGTGAACCACTCTGGTTATAGTTCTGCTGTAGTATTCACTTCTGTGGAGGAGTCGGTGCAAACAGCAGTAAAATTTTACATCGCCGCGCAATTTAATGACGCTCTCAGAGTCCCAACTCACGCAGAAAAATGATTAAAAAAAAACACTGATCGGTATCACCACGCGGCAAATTCATCTCTGACGATAGCTGCACCTTTAATTACTTTAGATACCCCAAAGGTAATCCTATGAGGAAGCTTCTTGAGTTAATATGAAATAACTTTACCTTTCTCAAACCGCCGAGTCCCGATCGGTCTGTCCCAGTATGGTCCCAGTGAAGCTTGGGCATAGCGTACTGGCCGAGTCCGTCTAGACGGGAAAGGCACTCCAAGCCTTAAGAATACACTACTTCGACGAATCAAAATTACTGCTCAGTACAGCCTTGGCATCGGTTAACCAGAACATATAATGACAAATTTGTCGACCAGCACGGTTTACTGGATAAAGAAGATGAGATGTTTCCGACTGCAGTGCGCTTGCTTTCTACGAAGCGATAAACATTGTGAGCTTCGACGAACCTGCATATGTGAGACACTGGCACTGCCGCTGTACTAAAATACCACGGTTTGAGCGAGAAAACTGCTAAGGGCCTCTTGAAGTACACGTTGAATTCTCGAGAGGCATAATACTCTACATAAACGCGTCTACATATATGTCAAATATTTGTAAGAGCAAGAACAGGCTGTCGAGCTCGGCCTAAACGGCGTAGTCCGTGTCTGACGGTCTATTTATATTTTTTCAATATTAGATATGAATTGTATAATAAACTAGCTGCTTTTGGCATTATTGGAATGTCATGCGAGATCGGCGGCTTGTTCCTTTCGTCTCATAAAAGGGTGAGGGTCAAATGCGCATAAAAAGCGTGTCCGTCTTGTGTGTACCACTGTGAAGAAGTCTGACGGCAGGTAGCACCGCTGACCAACCTGTTTACGGGGAATTCATCATGTTCAGCCTTGGCGCAATGGTAGCGGGTTGGGTTGGCGAGTGCAAGGTTCCGCTTTGGAGCCCTGGTCGCGGAAGTTTTCTCATAATGTATTTTTCTTTCTTTTGTTATAATGCGTCCTCCCGCTCTTTTATATTTATATATTTTTAGCATGCAAGGCAGGGAATAACTACGTTTTTTGCCCTAAAGCATTTTTACGTGCCAGTAACCTGCGCCTCCCAGTATCCCGTGGCACGCCAGCATGCCAGTATGCAGCGTCACAATGGGCCCATAATCAGGCATGGCGCTGGACCCTGGCGCCCAGTGGCGCTGGGTTTTGCAACAGGGAGCCCTGAGAACAAAAGTATCTCATATGAATTTATCCGAAATAATGACCCTTTGATAATAAGCACCTATTTGTCAGGGCCCAGAAATATCGGTAAAGGTGGTTGCGCCATGAGGCGTATATTTTGCAACACTGCCACACAGCGAAAGCTTGACCGAGGTCAAGCCAACGGTAGACACATGGGGCAGAGTTCACAAAACTTCTTTTTCTTAAGTGTTTTTCGTCATTCGCTGGCGGGCTTCTCTAATGATATGCCCAACATCAGGATTGGCTAAAATTTTCTGATGTACATTTTTATCGCAAGTAGCTTTAATGAATACGGCCCATTGTACCAGAGAACGAACGCAAGCATATGACAGCTAAGGTGACAGCTGTAATTTGCTATTTGTCATGAAAACGGTACGCTCCACAACAGGTCATGTTGTGACGTTGCCAAAATGACGTCACTCACTTCTTTCATCGGGCTGGCCTGCCGTGTTCCTCACGTCTTGCCTCTCGCACATAGGACACATTTTTGTCGCACGGTAAAAAACGAGTTAGAACACTTTACGAGTTTTCTTAGCGCTTGGTCCTTCTGTTGCAGGTCGCGAACATAGCGACTCAAAGATTATTGTTGGTGAGGGTTCTCCTAAGCACTTCTGTCTTGAGTTCCTTCAGCATTAGATAAGGTATGCTGCAAATGCCGTTGTATTTCTGGGCGTGAAAGACGTGGTAAAACGAGCGCTAGTGTCTGCCATAATACGATGAACTACATTCAGACCACTTCCCCTTTTGACTGCCAGTAACACTACGTTTGTAGTCATTGCTTTCGGTGACGTGCGGCATGTCACATTGCAGTGTATGGGTGCGTTCCTTGAGTGATGCTGATGACGTACTCAAAGAGAATGTATTTTGCTTCTGGCGCTTTGATTTCTTGTGGGCTGTCGTAGAGAACGCCGGCTTCCTATGAAACGAACAATCATGCTGTGTAAACACTCAGATGAGTTGTGAAGCGGCAGCGGCTTGCGGCTCTGTCACGCGCGACATATAGACGTACTTAGTGTTGCTCCCTTCGTGTTTATATATATGCCAGTGGCAACTTCAAATTCACATATGAAGACATGACAGGTGTAAGGAAGCCAAGTGGATCATGCTTTGTGGCAAAAGTAGCGTCTACCCATTACCCGCTGTTGTGCATCATAGCCCTCCACCGAAGGCAGGTATTTTTGCTGCTGCAGAAAAATACCGCTGCTGCGAAACTTTTCCATTCTCTCGACGACTTCCTGAGAATAAATCAGCGCTCGGGGGCGTTAAAAGTTGTTTAGGCATGCAGTGCACGAAACGTTGATCTCGATCGTCGGCGTCCTTGCGATAATAACTGGCCACTGTAACACTTCCTGCGTTGTAGGTACGCCCTCTTTCCACAAGGGTGGGTCAAGCTTAACGTACGGCAAAAGAAAGCGCGACCACGAAAAAGTGAAATATATATATATATATATATATATATATATATATATATATATATATATATATATATATATATTAAAGTGTGGATGTTGGTCTTCAAGCAGGTCGCGACGCTGCCTTACAGACTGCTAACAGGACGGTAGGTAGATCTGGGTCCAGGCGAGCCAGCGTAAGAGCGTAGACAATAATCACCGATCATCGTCGTCTTCTGCACCCAGGCATTTGGGCGCCTGTCATACGTCTTCAGTACAACTACTCCCCACGGAAAAAGAAGCCATCATGGTGACCTAGGAGCAAGAAAACCCTGGGGGATCGTAACACTGTTTAGATGGGACATGTGGAAAATTTCCTTGCCGCGACGACAATGGTCAGAAGATGGTTCTAATGGCTCGATCACGTAGTTCGCTGGGGATGTTTGGTCCAGCACACGATACCGACCGTGGTATTTGGGTACAAACTTCGTCGAAAGGCCAGGAGTAGTGGACGGGACACGCAGCAAAACGAGCGAGCCGGGAGCATACGACGTAACTGTAGCGGACTCATCGTGGTTCTGCTTCTGGCGCGACTGCTCTTGTGACGTGAATGAACGTGCTTTGTCGTCATTCTTCGGTGTATGCAGCTGCTTTAGATATGGTCGTGGACTCCGAGGCGTCGGGGTCGTATTTTTGGATAGTGTCTATGGTGCAAGAAGGTTTTCGTCCGTAGATGAGAAAGTCGTCAGCCGCGCGGCGTACCCACAGAACACCTAACTATAACCCAATTAGAGAAGGGAAATTCTACCTTTCACAGTGCAATGAAAGTAAAGGTAGCGGTGGCGCCCTGAACAAAAATATGGGGCCAAGAGATGGTGCCGCATGTAATATCATCGTAATTGTTTAGGTGAAAGATGGCCGTTCTGTTTTTGTTGCCTATGCCTGGATGGATGGATGGATGCTAAGAGCGTCCCCTTTTTAACGAGACGGTGACATGTGCGCCACCAGGCTCGTAAAAAAATTCAAGAACTTTTCTTTTTTTGCCCCTCTCTTTAAGTTGTCCTCATGCTTCTTAGTTCTCTTCCCCTTATGGCAGAAAGTCCTTATTTTTTCCTATAATTATTTTTGTCCGTTCTCTCTGCTTTTCTGCCACCAGTATTCTAACCGCCTCTTACTTATTTAAATCGCGGTTATGTTCAGCTTTCCATTGCTCTCCCTAAAACCCAAGGCTTCATGGAGGGCAATGCCCAAACGTACACCTGTATGGATATTTCGCATTCAATCAGAACATACTCCGTCGTTTCACTTTTTGGTCTTCATGAGCGCCCTTAGCAGGACAATTGCAAACTAAAACATGGGGATAGGTTAGTAGTTCCACTCCACGCACAACTTGATGGAACGCGCCGCGGTTGATTTTTTCGCCACCTGTAGTGGCTTGTGGAACGTCGAGCTTTCCGGGGCCCCGAGATTTTCGTGTCGTCAAATTGACGTCAATACCCTGTCCATCATTTTCAGACCGAGCGTGTCGTCTGCTATGAGCAGAGCGACGCCCGAGGCCGATCGCTCAGCGAACGGTTTATGAACGCTTTGCGAACGGCCGTTCGGAGGCGCTCGCGGCAGCGGCTCCGCTTGAATTGAAATGGCGGCTGCGGAATGGCGCGTCACTGAAGAAAATGGCGGTTCCCTTAAGTGTTGCGTTCCTCGCATTGCTGTCGCTGAAAGAGGTAGCGGATGGGGAGAGGAACGATGAGCACGCAGGGATGCAGGCTCGACCGCATTTTTCACTTTGGCATACACACTCGTAAGAGTTCGTGTCTTCATCAACAAGTAGAAAAGAAAGAGTTTTGCACATCCCCGCTCTATAACACCATTGAAGAACACTCTCGATAAAGCTGTGTCTTTGCGAGCGACAAACACATCCAAACAGTCCTACGTCAATGCCGACTCCGAGGGAAGGCTTAGCTAGAACGACGCCGCTGCCATCCCTTCGTCGTTCGCGACGACCCGCGAACTCGCAATGAAGCGATTACTTTTGCCAACACGATAAACGTTTGTACTCCCGTGCCATGCGTTAACACATCCAATCGGTTTTCTTCGAACATCGGTGTGGAGCGCAACGATGGAAACGAAGCGAGCCGGATCGGTGAAACGGCCAGTGCCGCTGTTTACCTTTCGTACAGCGGCTTCAGACCTATCGAGTATTTTGAAAACCGGTGCTGCTTTCCACTTTAAACACACTTACACTCATTTGCAAGCTATTTCATTTCACAACCCAATCGCAGTCAATATATTACACGCCATACCGGCAAATACAGCCTACACCAGACCTATTCGAGCGGCGGGGAGAACCAAACGGTGGCCATTGGCGCGACGTCACACGGCGCACGACGCTACGTACAGCACGTCGTAATCACTGTCTTCTGAGCTGGAAGAGCTTCTGCATGTCCTGCAGTCGTCGCTAAACGCGAGCTCCACATTCTTGTACACTCCAGCTCCACATCTGCTGCGAACGCAGCCATTTTGACTGTTTTCACAGACAAGACGGAAGTCACGCGAGTATGCGGCCCGCTTCCTCCCGAATCTGTCTGAATCCGTGCCTCGGCGCTGGAGCGCTTTGAGTTGCTCCGAATCTGCCAGTGAAACGCACCAACCCGCTCCCGCTCGACCAGTGAAACACGGATTCGTCGCGGCGGAGCAAAATAACCTGCTCCGAATTTGCCAGTGAAAAACGCCATTAGTCTCTTCAGCGGAGCGTGCGCAGCGGGCCAGCGTACGAGAGTTTTGCAAGATGGCAGCCCCCAACACAAGCGGCGGCGGCGTGTCGTCATGTCATGTAGCAAAAACGAAGATGTGTTCCCACATAACACGTGTGATCTAATGAAATATGCCTTTTGCGATATCCTTTTCGCCGTAACCTCAATTTATTCAACAGGTAAAACCTCTGCTCGATTGACAGTACCTTGAACATTGTTCAACAGGTGGCGCAGCAGTACGTTCCGCTGAAACAAGGTCAGGGCGTCGCTCAGCTATTACTCTTCCTTTCGTCATGCGCTCCGCTGTCCCCTCCGCTCATTCGCTGGGCCCGCTGTCCCGCTGAGCCGCTTAGCTTTTACTCGCTAGTGAAAACCGCGCTCGCCGCAAACAACCAAAGTAAGCGCGCGATTCACAGGAAGGTGACAACGGTGTTTGCATTAAACAAATCAAATCAACCGCACGTGTCAGTGTGGTCGAAATTTGTCGATAGCCCAAATGATGGCGGGACATTCCTTTTCCCTGACCGAATAGTTGCCTTCTGCTTCGCTAAGTGTTCGGCTTGCATAGGCAACGACATACTCTTCAAAGTCGTCTTTACGTTGAGCAAGGACAGCACCTAGCCCAACACCACTAGTGTCGGTGTGAATCTCAGTGAGGGCAGATACTCACAGATAGATAGATAGATAGATAGATAGATAGATAGATAGATAGATAGATAGATAGATAGATAGATAGATAGATAGATAGATAAGGCCAATGCTTCTCAAGTTCGCCAAGAAATGCTTCGCACATTAAAATAATGCGGTTGATCCCTTTGTCATAGGAATCGCTATAACACGAAAGGGAAACCTGTATTCCCGAAGCTGTGGAATACATAAGCGGCAATCTGTCAAATCGAGGGACGGGAGATGGGCTGGGTACTCTGGACATGTGAACCAGTTGCATGTAGACATCAGCGGCACCTCGACAGTGCGGAGGGATTGTCGACAGTTGTACACAAGCGAAAGTTCTGGAACGACTCAGATATTTCCGGAGACACTGCACTGAACGTGCCATCACCTTGCACAAACCTGCCTTAAAGCAGCAGCGTCCGGAAACGGTGAAACCTTGCGAGCAAAACCGAAGGGGTTGTCAGCGGATCATTTTGTGAACACGGAGTCCACTGCAGTGAAAGGTTCATGATTTGCTCGTTGACGGCCGTCTTTGCGTTCCTGAATGAGAGCGTATCGCAACACAACTGGCGCTCATACGAGACACACAAGACAAATTATGTAGCGGCCGTGGTCCTGTGGTTTTACATTGCCTAAGCAAATCCCCGTTAGGACGCCGAAACGTGCTCGGTTTTAGAGCCGTTGAGACTACTGAAGGAATAACTGCTGGCGCGCATGCTAACACGACAATTTGCGACTTCGCTGCATTGTTGCTAATGGCGGTACAACCGCAGAGAACAGAGAGTACAGTGAAAGAGAGGAGATGATACTTTACGAGTAATTTTGCTTGCTAAATACCTTTGGCTTAGCCGAACATCAGTTGGATGCAAATTGTAAAGCGGTGTTGTAAAGATATAAGGCCCGTTTTTGGTGCCGCGATCTCATTATGTCTGTGGTATGATCGGTAGAGCTTCCACCTGCTATCGTGGCATCCTGAGTGCTTTTGGGTTCGATTCCTAGAGCGTGATACTTCTTTAATACCGTACGTGTGTTTATTTCTAAGCCATCCACATCCACGACGGAAGTACGTCAGTAATTTCTTGGTGGAGCCCGACACAAAATTTCCTCGCGTTAAAAACGAAGAAAAATCTGAAAAGCAAGAGCACGGAACGCTTATTTACGATACATCGCAGTATTATGAGCCAGGTGGCCGATAAAATTGAGTTGAAAAATCGATATCTGGACGCATTTACTTTAAATTTCCTTGTTCGCTATCAAGCTACGCATTGAAATTGAGCATCAGGGTAGCTTGCCCCACTGAAATAACTATTAACAAATATTTCGGGTACGTATATGCAGCTACCGATTTTCACCTTGCGATTTTCCTGAGGTCTCGCTAGTTATGCTAAGTTACGTATATATCCGTAAATTTAGGACCGTATAATAAAAAAAAGTTGTATAAGAAGTGACGTAGGGAAGGAATATATTACTTTAGAGTAATTTTTTATTATAATTTTTGAGGCTGTAGTTATAATTGTAGTCGGTCATGTTTTAGAGGGGAGTACGTAACTGTAATTGTAATCCGCTACTTTTATTAGTTACCTGTACGAGCTGCATTAAGAACATCCTCGCGAAAATTCTACAGAGGGAAGGGCGTGGAGTCGTGGATTAAAGAAAAACCTCGACAACGTGTGATGTTAGGAATACTAACAAAAGAAGGAGCAAAAAGATTGCACAATGTCTACTGTGGAAAACATATCAGCGAAGGCGTCTGCTGCATCGAGATCTCTCTTATACGAACCTATGCGGCAAAGCCAGTCACGCGCTACGCAATGTTTGCGCAAAGCACAGCCCCTTGTCGTCAAAATCATCGATGAATTGTTCGTCATTAAATCGTTCTACATTTGTCATCTTGTTTGATTTATATAGGTCAAACGCGTCGGCTAGTCATACTTGACTCATTCTACACTCCAGGGGTAATCGCTGCTGCTTGATCAAGTCGCAGAATGCACAGCATACTTCTAAAAGGTGTTTAAAAAGTGCCTAAGTTATGTCACTGAGTATTGTGGGAGGAAATTATTAGAGTAGAACACGAAACAGCTAATTCAGAGTAGTGCCTTAGACGGGCACACGTTACTGAAAAAGGTAACCGATCAACATTGCAATTACAGCCTGTGGAAACTAATAGAAAAATTACTATATCCGAATCCGATTACCGAATGCGTGACTTTCCACGCAATATTTTCTTATACAGTGGCACGTATATATATAAATAGAGCGGCATAAACAGCAATACCGCCGGTTAAATGAGTCGGAGTAATCAGTATTTGCACGTGCGTACATCAAATTTTTGTCAAAGTTTTTTTTTTCAGCTGTGCAAGCTATGATGTCAAATTCGAAAGCATAGCTTGAAATTTTAAACGGAAATTTGAGGTTTGTACGTGCAGGCAATTTCGTAATTTTTTAATTGATTACGTGATAAAACTAATTGCATTACAAGGATCGTTACTCGTTCAAGGAAACAGCTGAAGTGTTAGAGAATTACATAACATATTTGCTTAAAACTAATATCTATTACTTTTAACGCGTTACGCACATGTCTGATCAAGGCATAAGAAAGATGTTCGGAAAAGATTGTGATGACTTTGAAAACACATGGAAGATAGTTTTTTGTAAAATCCGTGAAGCCTAGTCCATTCGATAGAGGCGACATGAGTGACAGAGAGCGGTTCGTGAAGGCGGGCGAGAGGCCGTTTCGCCCTGCTTGGAAAGTTCGCTCCGGCACTGAAGTGGTTCGATGCTGTAGGACAGAAGGGTGTCGTTTACTTCGACAGGAGTCGACAGCGCGTAACTAATTTGCCGATAGTTGACCAACCGGAGCACCTACAGATATGTTTTATGCGAGTTAAGACAAGTTTTCTTCAAACGACCACAAGATATATTTCATCTCGCGGCAGCAAGTTTCTCTGCATGTGTCGAGGATCCGACTTTCTTTCTGTCTGTCAGTGCACGAGTTGCATTGGATGTCATACCACCGGATCGATCGTTTTACTAGGATGTAAGAAAGCGCAAATTGTGTCAATTTCTTGTGTGTTCAGACGTTCTTGAAGTTGAGCGTAGGCTTCCTTAGAACCTACTTGTGTTGTACAAACGCTTTGCGTATAGCGGCCAGGCGGGGTGGTCTTGTGCTTACTTGCACTGGCATTAGATTTTCTTTCGAAATATTCGAAATATAATTAATATAATGTGCTCTGAAACACCTTTAAGTTACGGCTAAAATACTCCTCTCTCGGAATACTTCCGACGTACAATGTCCTGAAATATGAAATATGTGCAAATCTGACGGACACAAATATTCGTTTCCTCATAAAAAAATGGAAAAATATTTGATACAGCAACACATGTCTTGAGCAGACAGATAACTCTGCAACGTTTGTTAGCCGGTAAAAAGTCACTGTCAGAAAAGCGTAAGCAATCTATACTAATGAATAGGCTTCAGGTAACGTGAAAAGGAACATAAGGCTAAAACTTTGTCAAGGTGCAGTTGTACATCTTTCTATTTCTTTAATTATTTTTACTTCTTATAATTGTTATATTTGCTTCTTACCTTCATATCTATGCTATTAAATGGAACAGTGCGTAAAATTGCATAGAAAGTGGGAAAAAATACGAAAACTCAGTAAGTGCACCATTACGAAGAAAAAAAAAAACATATCCCCTTGGTTTTCATGCAATTCTTCCCTTTGTATTGGCGCAAAAACTAACATACCATGGTAAAGTGCTATGTCAGCGGGAGGGAAGGTGGTCCAACTCAACTACTGTGCGAGGTGTAAAAAGTTAGAATTCTTTCACAAACTCGGTGTCGTGGACCGTGGTGGTCCAGACATATGGTGCGTGACTGCTGGCCCGAACGACGCAGCTTGGAGCCAGGCCGTGGTCGTCACATCTACAATAAAGTCAGAAAATACACGTTTGATATGCTTTTTATGATACTCTTGTAGAGCAAACAGAAATAATAACTTTGGCGGTTCCCTCGGAACGCGAGACTGAAACTTCTCGTTCAGCATCGCAGTGCATTCAGAAAATGAGCCGTCGGGACCACTGCAGAGCAAATCGATATTAAATGAAAACAGTGGCGGTTAGCAGTTTAAGTTCATGCAGATGTGAATGTACGTAGATTCCTGTTTCTTGTCGTATAATTCGTGAAAACAATTTGCTTGCATAGCTGCTTACCTATTTATTTCCCAATATTGTTAACATGTTTCTTTCTTATTTTGACTACTCACCAGGTGTTCATTCGACCAGCAGCGTATATAAGCGGTTGTAAAAGTGACCCCCGCCCCCTTCATTCCACTTGAAAAACGACATTGAAATGCTGCTGTATGTTGAAAGCACTCTAAGTAGCTATTTTGAGGGATACGGCGCATTTTCTTTATTTCTTGAATTCAGAACGAACAAACAAAGCGTAGATCATGATCATTCTGTGATCCTGAAATCATCCAGTGCTATTGCCTGCCTCAAGCGACTTAGTGGGTGCCCCCAGCGACATCATTTGCTAAAAGAAACTTCTTAGACGTCTGTAAAAGCAAATTTCGAGTTCCCTGGTTCGTGCAGTGCCGTAATCTTTGGCTAACATGTTCACGTGGGCCCCCAAGACTGATCGGAACCATTTTCTGACTTTGCTTAAAAATTGTTGCTGGACCCCCTAAATATGCGCGAACATCATTCGGCCAAAGCATGAAATTATACTGTTGAACTTTTTTACATATACGAGGTATGTGCAGTGACTGGAATAAGAGCCTTCTATATCTGTGTATCTGAAGAAAACTTGGTTTGATGTCCGAAATAGTCACGTCTAGCTGACTTGGTACTTAGCCAGTCATTATGCAATTTACGAAGCCAACCAATTTTCTGGCACCTGTGAGGTTTTGACTCTTTGTAGCTCGAGTTTTCCTTCCCAGCTGAACCGACTGGAATTTGACCGTTGGAATTGGAACAGTGAAAAATAAATTATAGCTTTGGCCTCAATGTCTCGCCACGGAATCTGCATGCAAAGGCACGTTTACCTCTCGTGGCCGTGATATCCTTCACTAACAACGCGAGTAAAATCCAGCTAAGTCGGGATTTTATCGCAGTGTCTACTGAAGGATTCAAGACAACTCTCATGATACACGGAGGGCAAACTGAAATGGTGTACACCCCTGGCGAAGTGTCAATTTGCGCATGAACGGGGAAATCACGGAAACTAAATAGCACCAGAAAACACATTGCTACAATATTGTGGAACAAGTTACTTTTTGTTCGCCGTTTGTTTTCTCCGCTTACCCCTCTCTCTTTTCGCTGCATGAGGAAGCCCAGCAAGACGGGACAGGTGAAGATGTTAAAGGACCTGGCTGTCTTCCTATAAGTTCGAACGTACTTCTCTGCTAACGCCTGTGTCGTGTCTATATCGTCAAATACTGCACTTAGTGATAATCCCACTATTTCACAGCTATTTCTCTTTATCGTAGGCGCATTATTGGTATTGTACTTCGCAGAATACCGACTTGTCCGGTATTCCGCCTTGCCAGGCGTGGCACTGACACTGTATCATCAACCGCAACCCCTGTCAGAACACATCTTTAATTGACTGCGAACCAGCACACAAGCGTAGGGCACTCACGTATGTATGTATGTATGTATGTATGTATGTATGTATGTATGTATGTATGTATGTATGTATGTATGTGGGGTTTGACGTCCCAAAACCAGCTCTGATTATGAGAGACGCGGTAGGGGAGGGCTTCGGAAATTTTGAGCACCTGGCGTTCTTTAACGTGCACTGACAACGCACAATACACGGGGCTCAACATTTCGCCTCCATCGAAATGCAGTCGCCGCGGCCGGGATTCGATCCCGCGACCTTCGGATCTGCAGCCGAGTGCCATAACCACTAGACCACCGTGGCGGAGCTTGTATGTATGTATGTATGTATGGATGGATGGATGGATGGATGGATGGATGGATGGATGGATGGACGGACGGACGGACGGACGGACGGACGGACGGACGGACGGATGGATGGATGGATGGATGGATGGATGGATGGATGGATGCGCGAGCAACTCGCACAAGCGTTCAATTGCACAACCTTATTGTACGTTTCACAGGTTGCCCAAAGTCAACAAAATTTGGACATAAAGTAGCACAAAAATATCTTCAAGATCTGACAACCAGTGCTATTGCCGCTCTCACGCTCGACGGGCAGAAAGGAGGCAGCCTCTTTCGCATTGCTGAGCACAACGCCGAATCTATTTGATAAATTCGTTGCAGTTGTGCAGACGTTCAACGCTCGAAGTGGAAAACGAAGAGGGCCTCAAAGAGCAAACTGCAACAAGGTGACCTGTATGAGCATAAGTAGACACAAAAAGAAAAAAAAATGAAGAGAGAATTCTCTTTTACGCTTGAGAAAATCTAATCTCCAAGTCGAGTCGCCGCTTCGAGACGAAGTGAAGTTCGCGTGTCCCGGGCGCACTAGCCTGGACTGCAGAAGCGTTTCAAACTGGCGGTCACGCGCACCGCTGCAGACGAAAAAAAGTAAGGAGAGACAACTGCCAATGCAAGTATACCAGGCGGCTTATTACAGCACACACGCCTGGTTTGGGCGTTTCTCTCTCCAGTACATTGCGACAGGCTTACGAAAACAGCCCCGAACCAAAGTCCTTTCGCAAACTAAGTTCGCTATGGAAGACGTTATGTTATAAATTTGTGCGCACTGAAAACGCATTCCATAGCACGAATCTACGCGTTGGCAAAAGAATGCGATAATGCCTGCGAAAATACAAACATGTCAATCGAAACGGGCACTAACAGGCTTTAAAGGAGTACGGAAAAGGTCGCGAGAGACTGCAGGGCAGCGGAAATCCTCAACGCGTGGGCATGTACTAGTGATCGTTTGATGGTTGAACGAGCATTCTCAGGGGCATATCCTGCGTTGCTCCTGAATAGTCACCTATCTCAGCACTCCGCTCTCACAAAATGCAGACTCGCACGTCGGTGAAGCCAACAGAAAGCAATCATTTGGCGAAATGGCCCGACAAATGACAGGTGCGCCCCAGTGATTACAGGAACTTTCCGCCGCTTTCTATAGCAAGTATAGGAGAAGATGCAGTGACTGGGAAAGCGTAATATAGCGGATTTAGTTTGCGTCCAGTTAAATCGTTTCTGTGAGGCTCTGCTAATGAAGCAATATGCCGCCTACATTCAGACTGTACCCCCCCCCCCACACACACACACGCACACGCACACACACACGCACGCACGCACGCACACACACACACACGCACACACGCACACGCCAACCACGATATGAAGTGTTATACATAGTTCACGAAAAGAAATGTAGGGAAACCAGGAACAGCCACAAATACCATAGAATATACCTGATAGCCTAAGTACAGTTTCACGCTTCTGCTCGCCGCAAGGGGCAGTCCTGTCGCCTTTCCTAATCAATCCCCCTAGGCGAGTATAGACCACATTCCTCATGTTAAACACGCATGGTACGCGGATGATATAACGTTATAGTGAGGGGCAGGTAGTGAAGGTCTCACTGTGGACTACCTTCAAAAAGCGACGGCTACGGTCACGCCCAAGAGATTGGCCTAGAATGCTCTCCCATAGGTCGGAACTGGTTCCTAAAAACGAGCGGCGTCGCTGCAACAAACATGTTACAGATATGGAGCTCACTCTGGAAGGTGGTCAGATATGTTCGGTCAAGGAGTGCAAGGTTGTGGGCCTGCACATACAAGATGAGCCTCGAACCTGTATGCCCTAACCTAACGTGTCTGGCGCACGTTAGGTTAACGTATCACGCAGCTGAACAGGGGAGTCGCGGGAAAGCATCCAGGTTTCAAAGAGGCGAAGTCAGAGAACACATATATACCCGTTTTAGAGAACGGAAACTGTACCTTCCACTGTAGAACACAGATAAGGGTAGCGGCGGCGTAGTGAAGTGCATTAGGGCGAACGGAGATGGCGCTGCAAATACTATCATCATCATGATCGGAAAAAGCCGTGTTTTTTGCTGCCTTGGGTAGAACGCCCTGCTGTACCCCCCCCCCCCCCCACCGCCCCTCCCACCCTCCTATTTTTAGTCCTGCTGTAGTATTTTGCTTATTCCTCTTGCTAAAGAGCGGCTCGCGTGTGTACTTTTCGTACACAGCTACTGTAGCTTATCGCCAGGTGACGAAGCAGGCCTCGACTGGCAAAAACAACGTCAAGTAAGGTTTGCATCGTTTATTACGGTACCACAGCTGGTACAAACAACGTACAGTCACGAGCAAAAGTTTGGATACCATGGCACCAGAAAAAACTTTAAATTCCAAGTAGCAAAGCTCTACAACAAGGAATCGCACCACTGCATTGCATTGGTCGAACAAGTGCACCTAGGCTGAACCACTTGATTTAAGCCAACTTACTCAGACTGAAAAGAAAAATAGCTGTTTGTGGCACCCATTGGTCCCCAAACTTTTGCTAGCGACTGTACAGTACAGTGCACACATGGGCCAACAATTTGCAGTCGCGTATAAACACAACGCATACATACAGAGTGCGCTTCAACTTGTGCATAACCATCCTAAACGCTGACAAAATATGCATGGATAGACGGGATACCAGAGTGATTGAACGAATTTCGCTCTCTCACTGAGTTGCGCCGTCCCATTCTGTTAGCGTTGATTTTAAGAGAGCGAGTGTGGGTAAATCCACGGTGCAGAATCTGAAACGTGCGCAACGTTGGCAGATGTCACGGTAACACCGATACAGCTTCGCTTAGTTAACGTTACCTAAACGATCGGGGATGCTCCGTCTCTGTATAAAGTTAAACGAGTGCGTTACAAACAAGAAGCGTCGCGCTGTGCTGAATATAATAGGCACGACTCTCAACTATCAGCTGTGAACCCATACCGTAAGTGTGTAGGTAATGGGCGAAAAAATCATTTCACTTTTGTTTCAAGCGCTAACTGCGACAAAGCGTCTATGAATGCACCAAATCTTCACACGCAATTTCCGCAGCACTGCACATTCAATAGCAAGAAAGAAAATTCGGTTATGTGTTGAAATGTTTCCTATACAGTAAATAAATGTAATTAGAGCATAATTCAATATAAGTTTATTCTAAGGCCAGTCAGTTTTTATTTTTGTCATAAAATGAATCAGAAGTCAGACTTGAAACGCAAATGCAGTTTGTTATTGGCTAAGTTCATAATGAGCCAATGAAAATCATATTTTTGATGTCGCTTCCTGAACATCCCACGTCAAACCATTCTTAAGATATGGTAATGCCCTCACAAAGTCTGCACGAATACACAGCACACTGTAGCAAACTGATGACACACTCAATACATCAATTCATCCAAAGCTGTCCTTGCACTTTCTTAGCCGCTTGTCCACAGAACTGCCAAAGAACAAGTTGCCGGAAACAAGTACACAGTTGTGTACGCTGCCGCTGAACCAGTTATCATGGTTCAGTTACGCAGCTCGTGTAGAGTGAGAATGCAATGGCACGAATAACCGCAACAATGAGCTGAAGTGTGCCGTGAAGGCGGTATAATTGACAGCAGATATTTACAATGCACGAACAAAATATGAATACTATAGAAAGACAGAGATGCTAGAATAATGATTACAGAGGCACAATTGTGGATAGATTAGTTCAGGAATACATTGCACATCTAGGTTGGTGTATGCGGCAAAGAATCGCTTAGCCGTCAGCATAATGTCTGTGATGCGTGGACATGTCAATAGAAATTATGCACTCTCGTACAGACACACACATGCACACCAATTGAATTGGAGGAGCATAAGGTGAATGTGTGACAATGCCGAAAAAATAAAGGTCATGCTTACTGTACATGTGCTTGTTCTTATTGGAATATTCACTTTTTAAACATGTGCTTCGAAAATAAACCGTATTCTTGCTAATTGTAGAACCTCGGCATCAAAGTAGCAATAATGTCGCCGTGTAGCTGCACATGTGTCGTATGTACAGTCAAGTAAAAGTTTGAGGGATCAGAAACTTCGTAAAAGCCTATATTATTAGCCTCTGATCATAGCCTCAAATTAAATGTTTAAATGGGTAGAGGTTGTTGCAATATACAGACAAACATTTAATTAGAGGCTATGTCACGAGGCTAAGCCATAATGTACATTTTTCGAGACTTTCGCATCAAGCAAACTTTTGCTGTTGATTGTACCTCTTTAATATCTTCGATTTCCGAGGCTTTGTTCGCGGCAACATTGTGAAGACTTTTTATAGGCAGTGCAGTACGATAGTGCAAAGCACAAAAAAAAAGAATAAAAAGGATGACACGCTAATGGGATCACGGCTACCTGAAGTAGGCATGCTCAGCCATAAATTATGGATATTTCTGTGCTATATTAACAGAAAATGAGCAAATCCCTGGAGCAGAATTTGGCGTATAACATGAATAACCTATACATTCATATGCTACAACTAGTGCTTGCAAAACTTATAATCTGTTGTTTTTTAGCTGTTTACAATTTCATAAAATGTGTTGTACATATATTCAAAGGCTAATTAAACTGACTAGCTTGTCGAAGCTACGGTGTTCTTTCTTTGTTTTTTGTAAACTGTTATGACTCAATGCATTAAAAAAAAGAATGTTTCCGACAAACTTTGTAAACCATCTCATAAAGTATTACTAAATGCCGGAACAATGTTCACTGCCCGGATGTTTGGCTGCATCATCATCATCATCATCATCATCATCATCATCATCATCATCATCATCATCATCAGCCTGTTTAGGTCCACTGCAGGACGAAGGCCTCTCCCAACGATTTCCAATCCACCCTATCCTGAGCGAGCTGGTTCCACTTTATGCCTGCAAACTTTTTAATTTCATCGCTCCATCTAACCTTTTGCCTGCCTCTGTTACGTTTTCCCTCTCTTGGTATCCATTCCGTTGCTCTTACTGTCCATCTGTTATCTTTCCTCCTCATGACATGTCCTGCCCAGGTCCACTTCTTTCATTTAATTCATATAATAATATCACCTATTCCTGTCTGTTCTCTGATCCATTCCGCTCGTTTTTTATCACTTAGCGTTACCCCCAACATTTTTCTTTCCATTGCACGTTGCGTGCTCCTTAGCTTCATCTCTAGTTTTTTCGTTATCCTCCACGTTTCTGCGCCGTACGTTAGTACTGGGAGAATGCAGTGATTGCATACTTTTCGTTTTAGTGAGAGCTGTAAGTTTCCAGTCATGATTCCGTAATGCCTTCCGAATTCGCTCCAGCCCAACCTTATTCTACGGAGAATTTCTTTTTCATGGTTAGGAGTTCCTGTTATTAACTGTCCCAGGTATACGTATTCGTTTACACATTGTAAGGGTTCATTGTTGATTTTAAATTCCTGTTCCTTAGCTAGGCTATTGAGCATAACTTTGGTCTTTTGCCTATTCATTTTTAACCCAATTTTAATACTTTCCTTGTTTAGGTCATCAATCATGTTTTGTAGTTCGTCTCCATCGTTGCTAAAGAGCACAATGTCGTCTGCGAATCTTAAATTGCTGAGATATTCTCCGTCTATTCGAATTCCCTTGTCTTCCCAGTCTAGACGTTTAAAGATTTCCTCTAAACATGCAGTGAATAGCATCGGGGATATCGTATCTCCCTGTCTCACACCTCTCCCGATCGGGATTTCTCTGCTTCTCTCATGTAGGAGTAGTGTGGCTGTGCAATCTTTGTATATGTTGTTGATGGTTTTCACGTATATGTCAGGTACCCCTTGTCTACGTAGAGCTTCTAGAACTGCTTGTATTTCTATCGAGTCAAATGCTTTCTCGTAGTCGATAAACGGCATATACAGAGGTTGGTTATATTCTGCGTACTTCTCAATTACTATTGATAGCGTGGCTGTGGTCCATTGTCGAGTAACCTTTCCTAAAACCAGCTTGTTCTCTCGGTTGATTAAAGTCGAGTGTTTCTCTTATCCTCGTAGAAATTGCTTTTGTAAATAGCTTGTATATTACTGGGAGTAGGCTAATTGGTCTATAATTCTTTAACTCCTTTATGTCACCTTTCTTGTGGATAAGGATTACATTCGCATTTTTCCAACTGCGTGGTATATTACATGTATTGACACATTTCGTGAAGAGCGATGCAAGTTTTTCAAGTACAATATCTCTTCCGTCTTTAATCAAGTCGGCTGTTATACCATCTCCACCAGCTGCTTTACCGCGGGACATGCCTTTGACAGCTTTTTTGACTTCGTCAGCGGTTATACATGGAATTTCATTGTCCTCCTCAGATTCTATTTCTGTTAAGGTGGTATGGTCTGTCTGAGAACTGTACAGTGCAGAGTAGAAATCTTCTGCTACTTTTACTATTTCGTTGAAACTGTTGATAACGTTACCTTGTTTATCTTTTAGCGCATGCATATTGTTTTGCCCTAAGTGCAGTTTCTTTTTGATCGTTTTAATGCTGGTGCCTTTCTCTACAGCTTTCTCTATTTCTCTCGTGTTAAAGTTTCTTACATCTCTTTGCCTGGCTTTACTGATCAATTTTGATTGTTCTGCGAATTCAATCTTATCTTTTGGCGAAGTTACTTTCATTTGTTGGCGTTTTTTTATTAAGTCCTTGGTAGATTGGGACAACTTACTTGTTGTTTGCTTAGTTGTTTTACCCCCGACTTCTATCGCTGTTTCAAGGATTGTTTTCGTTATGGTTTTGTTCATTTCCTCTACATCGTCACCGTTTTCGCCTAAGGCCTCGAACTTGTTGCTTAGGGCTACTTTAAATTCTTCGTTCTTCGCTCTGATTACCTCTAGATTGCATTTCTTTCTAGTAAATAATTTAGTTTTTGTCTTCTTTAGGTTAAGTACAATCTTTGCCCTTACTAATCTCTGATCGCTGCATTTTATCTTCCCCACTACTTCTGTGTCTTGAATTATACTTAGTTGTTCGCACATTATGAAATCGATTTCATTCTTTGTTTCCCCGTTTGGGCTTTTCCACGTCCACTTCCTATTCTTGTGTTTCTTGAAAAACGCGTTCATTATTCGGAGTCGGTTTCTTTCGGCAAATTGTACTAGCATTTCCCCACGGTTATTCCTATGGCCGACGCCGTAGTTGCCAATCGCCTGCTCTCCACTTTGTTTTGTCCCTACTTTTGCGTTTAAATCCCCCATGACTACTGTGTATTGTGTCCGTTCAAAGGCTAATTAAACTGACTAGCTTGTCGAAGCTACGGTGTTCTTTCTTTGTTTTTTGAAAACTGTTATGACTCAATGCATTAAAAAAAAGAACGTTTCCGACAAACTTTGTAAACCATCCCATAAAGTATTACTAAATGCCGGAACAATGTTCACTGCCCGGATGTTTGGCTGCAATATGACTAATAATACGTGGAATTTTATGTGCCCAAACCTCTACATAATTGACACACATGATTGCCAGGGCTTTGGCTTGATGCTGATAATGTGTGACACAACTAGTTAGTGTAGAAACCTGTGTTGCCTGTGGTTCTTCTGCACCAATTAGTTGTGTCTCAAATCAGTATGTATCAACTAGCCCAACTATCATCCTTAATGGTGCAACTATCTGGGACCTTTTGAGATGTACGTAAACATAAATACATGGGTGATGTTGCATTTAGCCGCCATAGAA
Source organism: Hyalomma asiaticum (assembly GCA_013339685.2). Taxonomy (NCBI): domain Eukaryota; kingdom Metazoa; phylum Arthropoda; class Arachnida; order Ixodida; family Ixodidae; genus Hyalomma; species Hyalomma asiaticum. The sequence goes on along the minus strand of CM023481.1, from coordinate 199,095,012 downwards.
ATGCGACCATCATGGCCTTGAATCAAATGCATATTGTTAGACTTAGCAGTCTCACATGATGTAACTGTTGTATAGAGCTTATGTGAAATTTCATCGTTATTCTACTGTAGATTATATAACACAATGGACACCTGACACCTATGGACAACTATTGGTAACATATTTCCATGACATGCCTACCAACCACAAATTACAGCATCATAAAAATGAAGTTTGACGTGACCTGCTGTAGTAGATGTTCAGTTGTTCCACTGTGCTTGCAGGCTGTGTTTTCGAGGGCAGTTAACGTGATGTTGCATGAGAGTTCTGAAAAAACAAAACAAAAAAAGAAACAAAGCAAGTTATGAAATAATCATCATGCATTCAGAAACATAATGTATGAAGACAAAATATTGTAGCAGTATACAAAGTGAGCGAATAAACCGCAGCATGTTCTGCATGTATGAATACATACCTCGTACCTCGTAAGGCTTGTGTTCTAACGTAGCATGTGCCTTGCCCATGGTGCTGAGGTGCATCCACAAGGACTGTTGACTGCAGGCGTCAGCCAGGAGGCTGTGACAGAAAAAGAAGATATCCATGGTTAAAATGCCGGTTTCTATGCGACACTAAATGAAAGTAAGCCTATAAGTGAAACTGCCGTCACAAGATAAACAATAAGGCAGCAAGGAGATCCCCAGCTTTGGTGTTTACTCAGATTTCACAACGGGGAACTAGCTTTAGTTTCCTTTTTTCTCTCTCCCTCTCACATACCTTTTTTTCAATTTTTAATGTGGCCGTACCAAACTTTATAACACACTTTGTACTGATACATGGTGAGTTACAGACGTGCGTGCGGAGGCGATAGAAGTGTATTTCAACATGTCCAGACTGCATTATACACTTCAGAAATGCATTTCTATTGAGTCAGCAGCTCGCTCCTACGTGAAGCCACGTCGCTCGAGAGAACGCGGATTCTGTCGGTGGAGGGATATGAGACGTTGAACCTTTTCGAGTTGCTGTGTCTCGCTTGCCTGTTGCAAAAACAAAACCAACCGTAATAAACAAAAGCAATGGGTTTCTACTCACCGGTTCATGCACGCCGGGGCTTCAAACGAACTTCGTTGCTTTGAAGGACAAGGCGCAGGGGAAAGCGCTCTGCGAAAGCATTTAAACGTGCCTTGAACGAACAAGAACAGCAAGCCAGGAACACCGACTACGAAAGCAATGCTTAGTTTCACGAAATATTTACAGCAAAACGAAACAGCGCGAGCTTGCGTCGCTGCCCGAACGAGTCGCAAACGGTTACGTGACCCCTGCGGCCGCGTAGTTTGAATTTTAAAAAAAAACGAGCATGACTTAATATCGATGTCAGTAGAGTGCTGAGTCTGCCGAAACAAAAATATTTAGTGAACGAGAGATGGCGTAGCATCTCAAAGGTACGCTCACTATAAGCAGCAGTTTGTTGTATGTAAGTGCAATATCAGACAAAGAAAATGTCTTCCCCTTGTTCAAGAATATTCCGCATCGAAATTAGGCACCGATGAGGGCGCCCCTACATAAAAGTGCAATAAGGCGAATGGCGGCCTCCGTAGCGCGAGCTAAGAGAGGGGTCAGTAATACACTCCCAGTGATTGAAGCTGGAACGCGCCGCGGTTGTTTTTTTCGCCCTCTGTAGCAATTTGTAGCATATCGAGCCTTCCGGGGCCTGGCGAAGTTGCGAACAAATAACCTAACTCTTTGTCATCAGCAGGAGGACGTATGGGACACCGTATTGTCAACTGACTCGCGACGAGGCAGAGATCATAGAGCAGGCAATCAGGCGGGTGTATAAAATCTTGCTAGGCAAGATGCTAGTCCCCTGGCGGCGTCTTTGGCTCGAAGGACGGCCCAAAGTTGAACTTCGTGGGCCAGGCTGAGCAGAGCGGCCTCCCTTCGCGCTCGGTCCGAGGCTGCGTCCCAGTAGGGTCTTCGCTGACAGTGCAGTAACTTATGTTGTAAGGTAGCCCTAGCGTCGCAATGTTTACAGTCGCTCGAATAAAGTTCAGGGTAGCACAGATTTCAGATCACCGCATTGGGGAGAGTTGGCGTTTGAAGCTGTCGCCACGCGACCCCTTGGTGCTCATTGCGAATTTAGTGCGGTGGGGGATATACCTGCCTCTCCATTTTATAACGCTGTGTAATTTCGCGCTAACCTGGTAAGCGGTCGTTCCACTCACACCTGACGTTCGGTGCACCACTTGTAAGCGTTCCAAATTGCGCCGACAAGATTGCGCCGCTTGTAAGCGTTCCAAATTTGGACGGAGGCGGTCCGTCCATTACGTCAGAAAATGGGCGGCGCGCAGTGTTTGTGAGAACGAGGGGGAGCAAACAGCCAATGAGCGGAGGGGCAGCGTGCGTCACACTTTTGTCGTCTGCTGGGGGACCGTATAATAGATTGAGAAGTGTTTCTAACGCGTTTAAAAATTTTTGATTATAACAAGTGTCTAGCAAAATTTGAATGTGTTGCTTTTTATCGGTATAGTTTGGAATGCGGGACGAGAGAAACAAATTATTGCGGTTAATGCTTCGAAAAAGCGCTAGGTGGTGTCTCAGTTCTGCGAGATTTTTAGTGGTGGCGCTAGCCACCACTTAGTTTCAAGCAATGCCTATAGCATGTCTCCACATGTATTAGAATTCAAACAGCGCGACTTTTTGAATGCCCAAGGGAAAACGCGCTATGGTGCAGAGCCAGCGGGAGATAGTGCTCGCTTTCATGGAGCAGTATCCCGAGCTGGCCCAAAAGGCCAGCGAGCTGCAGCATGGCTTGACCCTTGCGTACAGGCGACGGCTGTGGCAGCTGACAGATTGAACGCCCAGGACCCTGTTACTAAACTACTGCACAGTGGCAGGACTGGTGGCAAAAAGAAGTGCACGAAGCCCGCCACAATGCCGTTCTCGAAGCTCGAAGGTGAGCGACCTAATGGTATGGGCAACTCGTCCTTCGACATTGGCATATGCGTTTCCAGATGCACTGAGGGAGGCCGCGCACCGGGCTTCCGCGGGCGAATCCTGCGAGTGACGGGAACCTCACGGGTTGGCGGCCTCCAGGTCGGTACGCTCTACCAAGAGGTAAGCACATCGCCGGAAAATCTTGGGTGCCTGAACGGTGCCCACAAAGTTTGTCATTATCTGTAAGAGGTACCGTTAGCGCAACGCGACACGGTTGGTGAACAGTAAAATAGCATGGGAGAGAGAGATAATGGAAAAGCGGGTAGGTTAATCCAGTACAATCTCAGTTCGGCTATCATTTTGGGAAAATGGGGATTTTTGCGAGGGGTCTCTGTACTATTTTCGTGCATATGCTAGAATGATTCTAGAGATTCCAACGATTTACGGACGGCAACACGAATCCCAACCCTTCCAGATAAAACCGACAGTCTTCTAGAACCAGTCCAAGTAAATCGTTAGGATGGTACTGATTGAAAATACCATCGAAGTCCCTTTGCCGTGTTTCCTGTTTGTCCACCTGGATGTTGAATGTCATGTTTTTTTTCCTGATGCGAATACTGCACCGTGTGATTATTCCTAACTGTATCTAGTCTTCTTTGCTTTATGTATGGCGATGAGCACATGCAGCGTTATTAGTATGTTTAACGTTGCGAGTGTTGTAGGTCATATTTATGTTACAAATGATGCTTTATTGTTATTACATGCGTTACATCATGTATGTTTTTCATTTATTTCTCATTATTATTTGTATTTACATAGTGCTTTGATTGCCTGTGTGCCTCACTGAAATTGGAGCAAAGGCCTATTGCGAGGCCTTTGCTCCATTTTGTGTTCTTGTACAGAAATAACGAAATAAATAATGGGAATCGGTCATCACAAAAATAAAATGGCCACAGGCGAGTGCACAAAGACAAATAATTAAGGGATCATTAAGTGCTCACTAAATGTAGAATTCCGAATATGTGTACTACGAAAGCTCATTGCACAGCCAGCGCAATGAATAGCCACATAGCCAAGGGGTATGCTTACGATACTTTCCAACAGGCTGGCGTTCCCTCGGCAGCACAAGAGGTTGAGACCGAAGAGGCTGTGGGCCCAAGCACAGTGACACATAAGCATCAGCGCAACGCCTGTTTTAAATTTTGTTTAATGCGTGTGCAGGTCCATAAAGTATTATTGCATTTGCTCTTTTCCTCTAACTACAGTGGTACAGGATCAACCTTGCGAAGCAGCGGGCACGCAGGGGGTGGCCACTGTACGTGGTAAATTACTGATAAGCAAGCTATTTGATAAAATGAACTCTCGTGTATTTCATTGAACTGACTATAGAAAATGTGTATGCTTTCAGTGTTTCGACGCCCTGTGCGGCCACGACATAGATCGTGGTCACGACGAGTTGACACTCTGTTGGCCATGTCCTCGCAGTGCACCCACAGCATTGCTCACAGCGAAGAGATGCACCGGGTTGGTATAACCGTCGGTGTCACTTCACATCAAGGATATAAATATTTTTCATGCTCTGTTATCGTAACTCAATTACAAATAAAAAAACAAACGAACTCAGAACGTAAATAAGAACTGTGCTATATTTTCAGGGACGGTACCATGGCTGGGCAAAGAGCAAAAGCCGGGCAAAAAATTGGTTAGCCCTGAAAAGGGCTGTTTGGAGGTAAGAGATGCATTTGAACAGATGTCTGAAGAGTAGTTTCAGCAGGTTTTTGCCTGTCCAAACGAAGACCGCATAGCTTGTACACGACGCTTGACACCACCAATGGATGCAGTCGGGCTAGTGGCTCCTCATGAGAGAGGAAATTGTTGTGCATGTTGTGATTCTTGACAACAATAGCTTGCAGTTGCCAGCCAGTTGCGAGGAATCAGACTCGCGCGACTCCACCATGATTCTTCATTTCAGATTCTTCGAAGAATCGTCCAGTTGATGAGCAGCATCGTTGTCTTGGCGCACAAAGAGGCAGCAGCCAGAGAGAGGGCGGCGGCTCAGGAGGGCATCATGAGTGAGCAGCACTCCTTGGCGCAGACCATGGCGCTGCAGCAAGAAAGAAACTAATTAGTTTCAGTTCTGCCTTTCATTTATTGTTCATTGTCTTTTGTTAGTTCACTTCGTTTAGTTTATTTTATAATTTCATTTTAATTTTATGAATTTATTGATTGTTCAATTTCAGTTTGATTGTTTCATTGTATGAGGACTATCAGCAATACAAGAGGATGTTCCAACTGAAGGTGTCCCCCAGTTTGTGTAGTCTTTTTCTTTTTTTTCATTTATGGTAACCCTGCTGCAAGACCAGCTTGTTGTTTCATTTTTATTTGAATAATTCTCAGGCAACTAAATCACACTGCAATCATTACAAATAGTTGCACTTTCTGTATACGGATTTCTTTACTGTGGTATTTGTAGTTTTTCTATGTTTTGTAGGTCACTCCACATTATGAAACATTACCATGTAGTATAGGCACGTTTTAGTAGCGTGATGGTTTCATTTCTACTAAGTGAAAGCTGGTCTTTTTTTAGGAGCATCACACTTTCATATACCAAACTAGTTGCTCTTCAAGTGCCATACTTTCACAAATTAAAATGGTCATCATCACTGTACCACGCCAGTGTTTGTTTCGTATAGTCTTTGTTCTAAGTGGGTTATTCCTGGAATAAATTTCAAGTGTGGTACGTTCTGGGTGTTTTTCGATTGCAGAGCGAATTATTCATGTTGTATGTAATTTATATTTCAACACAGCAGCAAAGTGCACTCCACGTTTCGCAAATAGTGTTTTTAAGCACTGCACTGCAGTTGCAGCAGAGAAAGAAATGCTTCTAGTCAGCGATTCATTACAATTACAAGGGAATGCACACACTTGTCAAGCTCATACTTTCTTGCAAAGTCACTCAAGTGAGACTGCAAGTTTTAGGTGCCGTGGTGAAAATGAATGGTGTGATGTTGACGCTACAATGTTATCGCGTGGTTTGCTACATGTAGTGAGACGTTCAAGGTTCATCATACAGTTATCATAGTGTGTGACAAAGTTGATTTTTGTATTTTTGTGCTTTACCGTTAACTTACGTCTACTCATTTGGCCACGATGTGATGACTAATCTTATTGCAGTGCTGAGCTTTAAAGTTTTACTTCGCGTTTTCGAACTGCTTTTATGATGCTGTGTTTGCTCGCCTCATCTGCATGTTCATGCGAGGTGGCTAGCAAGCATATTGCCTGGTTCCCACCAGTTTATACTGCGCGTCCGAGTTAAAAGGACGCAGCAGTTGCAATCATTCTGTTCTGTTTATGAGAATTGTGCAAACATTTTACTGATGGTGACCGTGAGTGGACAGTTTCAATCATACATACTGCTTCCATGAAGTCTGTCATACTGGGTGAACGGATGTCTACATTCCACATTTCATGTGACATTTGAAGAAAAAGCTGTACTTTCACGTTGCCATCACGTTTCATGCTGAACTAGGAAAGGAGTACTTTGTGCCAATTCCTCAGTAATGTAACCACAGGCTTCAGCAATACAAACCAATGTTCAGTGCATTGTCCTGAGCAGTAGGTAACAACCGCTGTGTCTACATGTACAGCAAGTGCCATGTCACAGGATCTACACAACATATGCCAGCTGCTGTGGCATCGTATTTGTAATGTTTCACTAGGAAAGAGGTGTTTGATGATGTGCACATTACACACAAGTACCTAGGGAGCAGCAGCAAATCCTCATAGAAAAAGCGGCATGGCACAGTGCCTTAAAACTGCTTAATCATTAATAATACAAAGGAACAGCATCCTTCGAGACTCTTGTTGGCAGGGCAGTACACTTGTTTCTGAGCCCATGACTCAGCCATTCTCTTTTAAAAGAATTCCTTGTGTAAGTTTCATTCATTTTTGTTTCAGTTATAACCTGTGAGATGTTTTGCTTTGGAAACATGGACAACCTATATGTAGGTACACTTGATATGTATATGTATTTTTGCACTCTACGTACTGAGCTGCTATTGCCTAACTGTGCTACAATGCATATAAGTTATGTATGCTTTATGAAAACTCACCATTCCTGTGTACTTAAAAAAAAAGGTTCACAACAGCACTGCGCTGCTGCCTTCCTCTGAGGAGCCTGTCTCACGGTTCCAGTGCCTGTTCGTCCCCTGACTGCTCAGCTGGTGGCACTCCCCTGCAAAGCTCTTCCAATGTCCAGTCGCCCAAGTCCTAGGCAATGCTGTGGAGGAGCAGTGCACGCATAAATGATCTGCACTGCTCGGGGCTGTAGAGCATGGTTCGAACGCGCTGCAAGCAGCGAAACTTGTTCTTCAGCACTCCAATATGTCGCTCCACAAAACTGCGCATGGACCTGTGCTTCCCCACTGGCCTTTGGAGGTGCTGGCGTCAGGATCACCAAGCGCTGGCATAAGCAACCATGGCTCGAGGGAGTATCCCGAGTTTTCTGTTAAAAGAAAATGATAGCCCAGGGTTCATACAGGTTTCAAAAAGGTAAATTCACACCTGCAAATAGGAATAATAAAAAATAGAGTACCACATACGGTCAAAAGCACTTCCTACCGTTTATACACAGAAAAAAAAACACATGTATGATGGGACAATGTTACAGCTACACTGTTTCAAGCAAAGGCGTGTACAGCCTTCTGCATTAAAGGGGGTGGTTTAAATTGTGACCGCCCCCCGGTGCGCACGCCTACGGTTCCCCCACAAATATATATATATATATCGCCAACTGAAAACTTGGGGTCAGCTATTGCGCGCGCAATAGTTGTGAGTACCTTCGTGTTCAAAATACTTCATGGTGTCTTCCTGGTTGTGTATCGATTTCTACTACGACTGCATCCCACATTCCTTAATACCTCCAAAATTCACTACCCGATTACGTATGCAGGCCAGAACAAAAACAATTTTGGGACGGCAAATGCACATGCACTAAAACACATGTTAATCATCGTTACCGTGCACTTGTCAGATTTCAACAAGCTCGTAAAAAGTTACCCGCATGCCCTCTTTCAATCGCTACGCACGCCAGATTGGGCAGTAAACTGAACAATTGCTACGATGAGTGAGTACAAATGGCGACTGAGGTTTGAAGTGAAACATTCCAACGGTACTTACAACCATCACGTTGAGGGTGTAATAACCCTTCCTCGACAAGATGCTTGCTGTGTCCCCTAGGCCGAGTCCTTGCGGCTTCCGAATAGCAACCAACGTGCCGTTGACGCACGCTAGCACGCCTGGGATGTTGCCGAGTAGCGCAAACGCCGCCTTCGCCTCATCCTTGGCAGCCACGGTGTCGGCGGAAAGTCCACCAACTTTCGCCGGGCGGCCCGGGCAGCGACGGATATGATGATGGCCTCCGTCACCTCGTAGGTGTTATCACGGCCGACTGCGCCGTGCCTATATGCTCCTCGCGACCAACGCTACTCTGGAAGCTCCCTGTGGCAGAGAATCGCAGTGCACACACCTTCCTCGCTGTGGAAAGGACACTGGCTCGGTTACAATGTAGCTCGGTGGCATCCAAAGAAGGGGTCAAGTTCGTCGCACAAGCTACGCACTGTTCGCTTGGACAGTCGAAAACGCTGCTCTTCATAAGTCAACTCTCCAAATGCATCATCTACATCGAGTCGTCATCTCTGCGCGTCTGCAGCAGCCGCACAGGCGACACGAAAAGGCACGCGAGAGAAAGGCAACGCCATTTTCTCAACAAACGAGGCAAACGGTCTCAAATTGTTACGTTTAAATCCAATCCAAGCCGTCCGGTAGCCGTTTAGATATCCGTTCGTGCGGATGGACGCTCTCGGCGTCCGTTCATTCGAGTTCGTCCATTAGCAGACGACACGGAATGATTGACAGCTTGCAAACGTCACCACTCACGTGACAATCAACGTCACGCATGTCGTCACGGCTCACATTGACCAATCGCGTGCACCTAAATGGACGGACCGCCTCCGTCCAAATTTTGGACGCGTACAAGATTGCGCCAAAGATTGCGCCGCAGATGTTAGATCAGTCAGCCCTCCAGCCAGATTGTGCGCCGCCTCATTGTCTGGAATGGCGCAGTGAGCGTGAGCCTACGGAAATCAGACATCGCGTTCTTATGGCGCATGTGCAATATACGCAGCGCATCTAGTGAAATACGGCCGTTAGCGTAGTTACCTAGGGCTGTTTGTGAATAGCTAATTACTATTTAAGACGGGGTAGTGGCCACCCGGAGATAACGCGGGGCAGTTTTGTTTCGTGTTTACTGCCTACATGGGACCGGTAATGCAGGGGTAGTAAATTCACCACCATAACTGTGTCCACCTTTCTTTACACCTAACTGGGCAATGTGTAGTTTTAATTTCCGTATCAAATCGATTGTATTACAAAAGAATTAGATCAACAAAATGACACGGCATTGTCCTGTTACACTAAGTGGTCATGGATGATGAAGTCTTGTTAAGCTAATTACCGATCATTAATTACTTAATCTCAATAGACTGATAAATACGTAGCACGTTGACAAGACTGGGTGAAAAGTGCATATATTAATGTCAGTGACATGCGCTACCCATACACGAGAGCACGCACAACGCACACGCAATAAATACCGTGGGGTCTACACGACGCGCTCACGCCAACTTTGCACTGGTGAGCCGACAAGAATTTACATAAATAATGATTGGCTGCGAATCAGATCCTGATACTTTACTGCCTAAGATACGCCATATCATATGGTCCACAATGCTGTTATCCAACATATTCAAATAGGCTGTCTAGTTTCTCTAAATTTTGCCTATAACCGTCGCAACTGCATAACAATGTTTTGTTGCCAATTACAGTTGGTAGGGTTTACTGACCCGTCATACACGCAAAGAGTGGCGTTTACGGTATCCTGACAACTTGGGAAGTACGAGGAACGGTTTATTACCTATGTGTTTCTGTAGTAGGAAGTATATCAGCAAAACGCAGTAAAGTCGCCATCGAGGTCGCATGTGCTGTAGTTGACTCTCCGCCAAACAAAAGGTTATATATATATATATATATATATATATATATATATATATATATATATATATATATATATATATATATATATATATATATATATATTCAGCAATGATGCCCCGCCACGGTGGTCTAGTGGCTACGGTACTCGGCTGCTGATCCGAGGGTCGCGTGATCGAATCCCGGCCGCGGCGGCTGCATTTCGATAGAGGCGAAATGTTGAGGCCCGTGTGCTGTGAGATGTCAGTGCACGTTAAAGAACCCCAGGTTGCCAAAATTTCCGGAGACCTCCATTACGGCACCTCTCATAATCATAGCTTGTTTTGGGACGTTAAACCCCACAAATCAATCATATTCAGAAATGATGGCGACGAATTGCCTAACTGACTTAAGGCTTAATCCCTAAAGTAGGATTAAAGATGAACATGCCAAAAAGAAATATAATGCTAGGCGGCATGGCGAAAAAAACGTGTCTTCAAGACTGAAAACCAGACATTAGAAGTCGTACAAGAATACATATATCCAGGACAGTCCTGACAGGGGAGCCAGCCCATATTAAAGAAAGCCACCGTAGTATACTCATAGCATAGCGGACCTTCGGGAGACATTCCCAACTGATGAACGAAAACTTACCCTTATTACTCGAGCGGAAAGAATACAACTACTGCATTTTGCCAGTGCTGACATACGCGGCAGACACTTGGAGAATTACAAATAAGCTCCAGAGGAAGTTAAGAACCACACAGTGCCCCGCCATGGTGGTCTAGTGGCTATCGCACTCGGCTGCTGATCCGAAGGTCGTGGGATCGAATCCCGGCCGCGGCGGCTCCATTTCCATGGAAGCGAAATCTTGAGACCCCTGTGCTGTGCAACGTCACTGCTCATTACAGAACCCCAGGTGGTCGCGATTACCGGAGAGCTCCACTGCGGCCTCTTTCCTAATCATCGGTCATTTTCTGACGTGAAACCCCACAAATCAATCAAGAACCACACATCGGGCGACGGAACGAAAAACGATAGGCGTTACATTAACAGATAGGAAGACAGGCAAGTGGCTCAGGGGACAGAGGAGGGCAGCCGAGATAGTAGTGGACGTTAACGCTTTAAAAAATGGAATGGGCAAGTCACGTAATGAGAAGGCTAGATAAGCAATGGACAGTTAGATATGACAGAATGGATACTAAGAAAGAAGCGTAGCCGAGGACGATGGAGAGTAAGATGGGAGACGAAATAAAGAAATTTGCAGGCATCAGAATGAGTCAGCTCGCGCAGGACAGGAAATGACGGATAGAATTGGGAGATGCCTTCGTCCTGCAGGGGACATAAGATAGGCTGGTGATGGTGAATAATATGTTCCTTTTAATGAAGAACGTTGCGGTTGTCTAAGCTTTCGTGTGGGAAAAATATGCGCTTGTCGTCAATGTTATCATTACCGGCGAAAAAGTTCTGAAATTCTACGCCCTAACATTTTTGGAGCAGTGATTGGTGGTTCTCGAGCGTCATTACAGGAAAGTAAGTGTTTCTATTATTGCTTTGCATTGTGTACTACATGACGCCATCTGCTGATCCGAGGGTCGCGGGATCGAATCCCGACCGCGGCGGCTGCATTTCGATGGAGGCGAAATGTTGAGGCCCGTGTGCTGTGCGATGTCAGCGCACGTTAAAGAACCCCAGGTGGTCAAAATTTCCGGAGTCCTCCACTACGGCGTCTCTCATAATCAGAGCTGGTTTTGGGACGTTAAACCCCACAAATCAATCAATCAGAATGATGCCATAAGTTTAGTTCTCGGTGTACAGCAGGTTAACGAGAAAATATTTTTAAATTCGGTTATACCAATGGGGAAAAACGCAACACAAAGTAGTTTTGTAACCAAGAGGAGTTCCTTACAAGCAACTCATTTATATATAAGCACTGTATATTAAATATAACTGCTGAAGAAAGTGCGGACGTTATTTCAAGCCCTTTGTGAACGTTATCAGATATCGAAGGAGAACAAAATACAAGGGGGCCAAAGAAAACACCAAGAATGAGTGCCGCTGCTGATTTGAAAGAAGTGGGGGAGGAGGTGGCATCACAGAGACTCCTTCTGTTTAGATTCAGTGCGTCAGATGCGTTGCACGAAGGCGGCGTAGCTGGAAGAAGTCAACTATTTTTTTCATAGCGAAACTGTTTTTGCTCGCCATAAAGAGTAGCTTGTATTACAAACTATCATCATCATTAGTTCTATTCTACAAGAATGCACATGCACTTCTTCTATGCCATGCCCAATGCACGACCTCCTCTATACAGGGTGTTTTTTTTTTTAGTTGCAACAAATTTTTTAAATTAGAAAAACATAACTTGCGAGAATGTCGTGTACCATTCGAGTGTACGGCTTGGCGGCTTCTACATACAAAACAATTTCCGCACGTGTGCGCATAATTAGCGAAATTACGCTAATTAACTCTTCAATTATCAGTAATTGGTGGCTACAGCAAATGAGTACTTCGGAGCCCGTCCTCGACACTACCTATACCAACGATCAAATTTTCAATAGCGAGTGCATGTCGGAGCTACGCGATTAATTAGTTTCCCGTGGCAGGCTCCATGAAACCTAAACTGGCCGGAAAAAGAGCGTCTGTGACGTCGATGTCGCCGCCTCCCTGGATTTCGTCACTCGCCCGCGGCGCCCAACGCCGCAGATAACAAGAAGATAACGCAAGCTGCTTGCGCGGCCGGAGCGCTTGTCCTTGTCGCTTTTGTGTTTCGTCTGTGACATTTTTCGCGTCTTGAAGTCATTACGGAGCGGCCGGATTGGCGGTGACCACGGGCAAGTGGCGAGTGACGAAAGCCGTGGGCATAGTAGCAGCGCAAAAGACTGGGACCAAAGGAAACACGTAACACACAGGACGAGCGCTGTCTCGCAACTGAAAAAGGTTATTTGAAAGAACACACAGGACAAGAAGCAAACAAAACAACCGAATTACAACTGGAAAAAGTGTGAACTAGTCAGAAAACAGATTATCATTTAACAGTACACGTGCTGAGCAAATAGGCAAACTCTTTGTCAGTTAGCGACAGCGATGGCTGACTGACGCATGCGTCTCCCATTCTTTTTATGTGAAATGCCTCTATCACTTCACGTGTTAGCTTGCATCTGTGTACTGACAGGACCTTAGCGTCTTCAAAAACAGGTGAACAGCCACACGTGTTGCAGTGAGACACAAGGTGCGTGCTATCATGCTTCTTCAGTGACTGATTGTGCTCCTTCAACCACACATTAATGCACCTGCCAGTCTGCCCCACATACAAGTTCCCACACATAAGTGGAATCTGATAAACAACACCACATTTGCAATCTCCATACGTCGGTTTTACGTGGTTTTTTCCGCAGCCTTCACTTTTTTTGCTATTCTGCTCTATACTCCTCCTAACGAGTGGGGAGATTTTCGAAAGTTTGTTAGGGGCCGAAAACACCGTTTTAACCGCGTACCTACTGCCTACGTTGCTGAGACCATTGGACAGTTTGTGCACATAAGGCAACACCATTACCCTATCGTAATTTGGCGGCTTACTACCACCATGCTTGGAGCGAACCTGACCCTTAACCCACCTCGACAGCCTCTCGCTGCTACTAGTTAGCACAGATTTTGGGTATCCTGCATCAAGAAGCCTCTGTATTTGTGTCAGGAAACTACGCTCAACTCCATGTACACAAGACTTCGTTATAGCTGATTTGAGGGAGGAGAAGGCTATCCCATTCTTAACGACCTTTGAGTGTCTTGAAGAAAACGGGAGGAGTGGCTTCTGGGACCTTGGGAGGTAGTGCCAGCACACATGATTACATTCGAAAGACAGGCATAAATCTAAGAACTGTAATTTCTTGTCATTAATCAGCTCAATCGTGAAGTTCAGACCATACCCGCATTCACGGAAAACCTTCGAGATGTCTGTCCCCCTTCTATTGTAGTTATCACACGAAAAAAACACCAAATAATCGTCCACATATCGAAAAACAGCACCAGCCAAATCTTTGAGATTATCTTATAGTTTCCGGTTCACACGGCTTAAATAGATATCGCTTAACACTGGAGCAACTCGCGAGCCAATACAAATGCCTGTTTTTTGCACAAACAACTCGTCGCTCCATTTTACGAACGTGTTTTTAACATAAAACTGCAACAACTCAAGGAAAGACTGCAGTGCCATCCCGCTGCGCTGCGTGACTTCAAACTCATCATTGTACTCTGTAATAGCTTCTTTTACGCTGCGCATGAGTTCGCTTTGTTCTAGCGAATAAAACAGGTCCTCAACATCAATACTAATGGCTGCAGGATTTCCTAGGTTGTCGTTATTTAAAAATTCTACCAATTCTTGTGAATTCCTTACAAGATACGGATCACTGAGGCTCAGCGTTTGAAGTACATCCTGCAGAAAGGACTATACCTTGTACTGCCATGTTCCTTTTTCTGAAATAATGGCTCTGAAAGGAACCTCAGGCTTATGTGTTTTGGCACTGAAAGAAAGGTCAAGATGAAGAAATTTGGTCTGCCTCACGCTCTCCTCGAGACGTTCAAGGCCTAGACGTTCCAACACCTTCAAGGCTTCGTCTTTAACCTTTTTCGCAATCACTTTCTTCTCAACAAAGTCCTTTTCCACAGCCGCACTAGCTTTTTCCAAAATCATTTGTTCCGGAATCACAACAAAAGTACCTTCTTTATCAGAAATTAGGACCCTTAACTGTTTGCGCGCAAGCAAGTTCGCAACACACACAATGTTCTCCGACTTACGTCCACAAGTCTGTGTTCTGCCAACCACATCAACACACTCCGATAGGCAGCCTGGTCGGAGGCCCTCGGAGACGCGTCGCGAAACATCTCTGGACAGTGTGATCTTCGGTGGCGACAACACTGGTTCACTTGCGTATTTTGGTCCTTTCTTCAGCAACTCAGTCACGTATTCTGGAAGTTTTGCCCAACCAAGAACCAAGACTTTCCCGTTTGTCTGTCTAGCCTTCTCCTTCCTTGGTAGCTGGAGACGCACTCGTGCCCAAAGGAACTCAGTTGTCTGCTCCGCTGTCTTGGACCAATCCTGGCAACTGCGTTGTTGACCGATCGTAGTTTGGCCTCTCCCGCACAATACACGTAGGTTATCCTTGAGGAACCGCACCTGCCGCCACATTTCGCATTTTAAAGCACGGCAAACCTTTCGTGCATGCCCAGGTGAGGGTCGCAGTAGTCCAAACAAGGTGTCTACGTCGGGAGGGCATATTCCTTGTCTGCTCTACCACGCTATGGTCCTTGCTCTACACACAGTTATGGCCATCAGAGAAGCAATGTTCGCTTCATTGGAAAGATTAGTAGTGTTAAGAATAGAGCCCTGTGTACAAGAAATAAACTGCAATAGCATGGAAAGTTGGGCTAGTTGGAACTTATGCATAGTAGCAGCGCAAAAGACTGGGACCAAAGGAAACACGTAACACACAGGACGAGCGCTGTCTCGCAAATGAAAAATTTTTATTTGAAAGAACACACAGGAAAAGAAGCAAACAAAACAACCGAATTACAACTGGAAAAAGTGTGAACTAGTCAGAAAACAGATTATCATTTAACAGTACACGTGCTGAGCAAATAGGCAAACTCTTTGTCAGTTAGCGACAGCGATGGCTAACTGACGCATGCGTCTCCCATTCTTTTTATGTGAAATGTTTCTATCACTTCACGTGTTAGTTTGCATCTGTGTACTGACAGGGCCTTAGCGTCTTCAAAAACAGGTGAACACCCACACGTGTTGCAGTGACACAAGGTGCGTGCTAACATGCTTCTTCAGTGACTGATTGTGCTCCAACCGCACATTAATGCACCTGCCAGTCTGCCCCACATACGAGTTCCCACACATAAGTGGAATCTGATAAACAACACCGCATTTGAAATCTCCATACGTCGGTTTTACGTGGTTTTTTCCGCAGCCTTCACTTCTTTTGCACGCCCCTTGTGTCTCACTGCAACACGTGTGGGTGTTCACCTGTTTTTGAAGACGCTAAGGTCATGTCAGTACACAGATGCAAACTAACACGTGAAGTGATAGAAGCATTTCACATAAAAAGAATGGGATACGCATTCGTCAGTCAGCCATCGCTGTCGCTAACTGACAAATAGTTTGCCTATTTGCTCAGCACGTGTACTATTAAATGATAATCTATTTTCTGACTAGTTCACACTTTTTCCAGTTGTCATTCGGTTGTTTTGTTTGTTTCTTTTCCTGTGTGTTCTTTCAAATAAAAATTTTCAGTTGCGAGACAGCGCTCGTCCTGTGTGTTACGTGTTTCCTTTGGTCCCAGTCTTTTGCGCTGCTACTATGCATAAGTTCCAACTAGCCCAACTTTCCATGCTATTGCGAAAGCCGTGGGGGCGGCGACAACGACGTCACAGACGCTCTTTTTCGGGCCAGTTTCGGTTTGAAAGAGCCTGCCACGGGGAAATAATTGTTCACGTAGCCCCGACATGCCCTCCGGTATTCCAAATTTGATTGTTGGGATAGGTAGTGTCGAGGACAAGCTCCAAAGTACTCATTTGCTGTAGCCACCAAATACTGATAATTAAAGGGTTAATTGACGTAATTTTGCTAATTATGCATCGAAGTGCGAAAATTGTTCTGTATCTAGGGGCTGCCAATCCGTGTACTCGAAAGGTACACAAGACATTCCCGCGATTTATGTTATTCTAATTTAAAAAATATGTTGCAACTGAAAAGAAACACCCTGTATAAAGGAGGTCGTGGCCCAATGTGCGACGCTCGCACGCGCGTTTCTTTCTTCCCTTCGTCTTATGCCCCCAGCCCACTATTACATAAAGGCGAATGCGTTGCATAGCGTATCAAACAAACCTGCTACCATTGTATAAGAGAAAGAGCACTGCATGTGCCGCGTGCCCACGTGGCGTCGCTAAGTTAGAGTCAAAACGTCGTCGTTGGCACGAAGTGTTGGCCGATCCTGGAGGCAGTGTGAGGTGCAGAAAATATTAGGTGCCGCATGAAGTTCCGGGTTCCACAGCCGCGGCCATAGCGTAGCATAACATAGCCTTGTCTAGTGAGAGAGATTCTATTTATTCAGGGAAGTGAAGAAAGTAGAGCAGAGTGCACGGTAACTGTCTCTCAGTGAGGACACCTCAACCGATACACTCAGGGGATGGGGGAATTAAATGGAGAGAGAGAAGAAATAAGGGAGGCAGATAGTATTGCGAGAGAGCGGGAACTGCAACTGAGGGCGAGCAGAAAGAAAAGGAGGATAAGAGTGGTTGAAAAATAGCATAGGCACGTACAGTATAGTATACAAAAGTGTAAGGGAGTGAGGGTGAGACGGAGGGGAGACGGAAAGGCATGGAATAGCTTTGTACAGTACAAAGTAGCAAGGGGTGGGAAAGGAAAGTTGGGGTGAGGGAGAGCAAAATGAAGGGAACGCCACCACCTTCACTGCTATCTAAGTCTATTAGTGCGGGACTGCCCCTGTTTCCTTTTCTTCTTTCTTTTGAGAACCTTGATTTGCACCAAGCGACGCCTTATTTTGCCGCGCAGGTTGGGGCGAAATGAGACATTTGCGACGTTTCTTATACCCTTGTCACACGAGTACTCTTAACCGCTGTTATATTTAACCGCAGTTACCTGACTTAACCACAGTTACCGGAAACTGGACTGAGGCGTTGCTACACGTTCAAAATACGCTGCTAGTTTGTTTTTTCAAATTCAGCGGGAAACGATGTGGGTCTTTCAACACTGATCGCTATTGGCTTCATAGCTATAGTTTTAGCCAAGCTGTTAGCCGGCGATGTAGCCGGAGTGGGATAGCTGAGACGGTCGTGCCGCGAGTGAATGGTGCTGTAGCTGACTTCGTTGTGTAGAGTTTTCCTCGCTACACACTACAGTGATTTCCGTGTGCCCTCTCGAGAGCTGAGCAGCGTGAGCGTTGGTGAGACCGGACGGCAGCACGTCGCAGCGGACAGCTGTAGGGAAAGTGATGGCGCAGCGTGGTGGTGGCGAACAAAGTGACCGCGAGGACGACGCATTCTGGGCTATGTTGGCCGTGCACCAAGCAGCCCTCAATCAGCGTCGCATTCAGCAAATGTTCCTACTAGAGGAAATCGATGCAGCGGAACAGGAGCGAGAACGCGCGGAGAGATTGTGTCGACGACTGGTGGAAATCGCTGCGCGACTCTGCACCTGCGAGCGACGGTTGGGCCTATCCGCGAGGACAGTCGTGGTACGAAACCACTGTGCCACACTTGCCCGACAGTGAATTTAGAGCTCACTTTCGAGTGACACGCAGGACATTTAGGTATATCATCAGCGTTTGCGAATGCATGCAGCGCCAAGACACTGCCATGCGGAGAGCAGTTCCGCTCGACAAGCGAATAGCTGTTGGATTGTATCGCCTTGCATCGTCAGCAGAAGAACGAACAATCGGAAATGCCTTTGGCTTAGGTCGTTCGACGGTAAATACCATTTTTCGGGAGTTTTGCGCCGTCATTGTGCGTCAGCTGGGGCCAAAGTTCGTCAGGTTCCCCAAACAAAGCGAGTTGGCGGAACACCTTCGACAGTTTAGTGCGGTCACCAGTTTTCCGCAAGCGGTGGGAGCTCTTGACGGATGTCACATCGAGGTGTGCCCTCCAGTTGACCATGCCACCGACTACATAAACTACAAAGGGTGGTACAGCACCATCCTCTTGGCTGTTGCAGACCACAATTACAAATTCTTATACACAAACGTCGGGTCCCCTGGAAGAAACCATGACGCTGGTGTGTTTGAAAGCTCAAAGCTCCCCAGTGTACTGGCCAGTCCTTTGTTCAGAACAGAAGGAAAAGTTTTGGCAGGTGTCAAGGTAGAACCACTCTTGCTTGCTGATCAAGCGTTCCCACTGCAGACTCACATCATGAAGCTGTACCCCAATGCAGGTCCACCAGGATCACCTACAGCGGTGTTTAATTACCACCTATCCAGTGCTAGGCGCGTTGTTGAAAATGCATTTGGAAGGTTGAAGGCACGCTTCCGTGTTTTACTTAAGGGATTAGAGTGCGACATAACTAACGTCAACGCCGTCATCCGCGCATGTTGTGTGATACACAACATCTGTGAAGAACTTAACGACAGCTGTGATGCAACTTGGCTTGATGAGGTGCATTCTCGAGAGCAGGGGTTTCCTCACCCTTTGTGCACAAGTAGCAGAGTGGAGGCTTCAGGTGTGTCAGTTCGGAATGCCCTGGCGAGTTACCTTGTTTCAAGCTAACTTTGCTGAAATGCCACCAGCGTGCTCTTCTTTTTTCCCACTTTTTAATGTGTGTGAACATTCACTGGCACTGCTCTATGTTGTTGCTACATAAAAATCAGTAGTTTTGTTCCTAAGTTGTGAAATATTTTGTTGCTTGTCAGAAGTTCCTGCACTTTCAGTAATGCCTTCACAGAGTTTGCTGATAACTTGTGCCCCACCTAGAATGACATTATACGCCTTTATGGGAGTGTGAGAAGTATGCAAATTTCCTAATGGCATTAGGACGTAAACATGTCCACAGCGGTTCTAGGATTACTTTATATTGTCAGAAAGGAAACAACGGTAGACACTGAAAGATTGCAGTTGAAGGGGCCCTAAAACCTCAATTACGTATGCTGTTTACTAGGGGAGTTCACGATGACTGTGGCACTGGTGAAAGCAGCCAAATCGAAGTGTTTGATATCTTAATTTTTGCATGAAATTTCATTCAGCACCAACTGCAGCATCGTAGATTGATTTCCGAGAGTGTGTGTAAAACTTTATGCTGTGGATGCTTATCGATTGGGAATGGGACATATGCTGTGCATGCCGAGTATCTACACGCTCATGAATTTAAACGTCAAAGCTTATTTATGCTCGTTCAAGCTGCAAGGAAAACGCAGGTTTGTGCACTGCAGTCTTATTTTGTGTGCGACTCGCACAAGTAGCACTGCCCGATGGCCTGTACAAAGCACATCCTTCTTCAGTACACCACATTTCGTATTCCCGCATCATGTCAAAACAACACATTTTTCTATTACAGCATTCCTCACTATGGAGAATTTTATTTTACTGTAAGTACGCTTGTGTTTTTCTGTTGAGGTGATTGCAGTTTTCTGTAGTCAGTTACTTGGTGCAACAGCCTACATGGCTCGCTGCAAGAAGGCCACAGTGTGTAGCAAGGATCCAGTAACGCAAGGTGTAAGCCGCATTTTGATTGGATCTGGCATAAGTGGTTGGGCGAGTGAAATTCTAAAGAGTATGCCGGATTCTGTAGTCTGCTTTTATTTCGAACTTGTAAGTTGAATTTATTTTTGTTTGCCCATGTCAATCTTCAAAATTCTTTTTGCATTCAACTCAGCACAATTCAATGAACACGTTGCAGCGCAAAAGTCCTTGGGTAGAATTTTGTTTCAGGGCCCTTTCAATAACAGTTGTCTTTGTGTCATCAGTACAGTTGGCTTAATGACTGTTAATTGAGCTTCCAAGCGGAGAAATGTCTTATTTGTATGTACATGTATGAGCAAGAGACATTAGATGTGCGTACATTTCCAGAGCAATGGAGAAGACGGCATTTCTAGATGTGGTGTGCTGTGATATTTTGCAGTTGAACTCATTGTAATTTGAAATTACATTAATTTGGAGATGGAGGCTCTATTATGCAGACTTAATTCGTGTTGAATTGATCGTGCTACAGTTTGTGTTGCAGTTCACGTTAACAGTACCTTGTTTCCCATGAACCTAGGGAGACATGTGAGGTATAAACGTTTCAGACAGCATACACCTTCCTGCATTGAAATATGAATAGGTTCTGAAATTGACGTATTGTATGGTGTAGCTGAGTGGGTTTTTACATGCCAAATAAAAGCAATGAGAGAAAATTTATTTTTTATTTTGCTTTGATGCAAAGTATGTGTTCATTAGCTCAAGCATACTTTGCTGAATAGCGTTAGATTCTTTCTGAAGAGCAACAAGCTCCTTCTTCAGCTAAAGACTGTCCGACGCAGCCTTGGCCGCACGCTCTTCACCTTTCTGATGAAGTTCCAACAAATCATGCAGCACAACACTTGCTGGGCGCTTCTTGCCCTTCTTTTTGTTGCTGCTTCTTGCGCTGCTTTCAGGCTCCACGGATGGAGTCTCTGCTGAAGAAGTACCAGACACGGCGGCCTCCATGGTAGCACTCTCGCTTTCCTCGCTGTCATTTATGGCCACGATCTCGCACTCATCAGGTGCATGGTCAACTACTGGCACCTGTGCATGACAGGAAATAAAGCAGAATATCAACATGCACCTCTTAATAGCAACCACTGACCCATTGCATGCCGAAAAGCAAGAAACAAACACCCAACATAAAAGTGCATCATGTGACAGCTTCGTAGCAAGAAGCATCTTTAATTAGTCATTCACCTTTTGCAGCACTTCATACAATATATGATTTACTTTAAATGAAGAAGACAGTGGTCATGCCTGAGCATGAACGTAATTATATAACAAAATGGACTCTATTGTCATTTCAGAGGCTCTGATGGGTTATGTACCCCAAATCCGGTACTCACTGCAGTACTTAGATCAGTTTTCACCGTTCCGTTCTAGCAACGTTGCATGTAATCTGATATGGTAGACTGAGGAGCATGTACGCTTATCACAAAAAGTAAGCGTATGGCTATAAGCCATAGGCTTATATGTAGTGTAACGGTGGGAAGGGATGATTACCTCCAAACTTTCCTCGACAAGGTCACTGTCATTGACAGGCAGCGATCCGAGGAAAGCGTGGAGCTGCCAATAAAATGGCCACTCAATTCCTTTGGCACCCGTTGTTGTGCCACAACGTCTCAGCTTCCTGCAAAAAAAAAAAAACCTTTTTTGAATGCATATAGTTCTGCAGTACATAATGACATGCATCTGCAGTGTTGCTATTTTATCAAAGGTAAAATCATGAGAAACAGTCAAGCTGTCAGTTGCAATTAAAATGAGCGAAACGTCAACCTGGCTCTCAAGCTGGAGACAAAAAGCATTCATCAAAATAAATACAGTAGTGCAGCTACACAGTGATGCACACACTCGGCACGCTATTTTTAGCGCATTAGGCACTTCCCAATGAATATATTCGCTTATTTTCGATATATTCATTGCTCCAGCGTACTTCACAGGGAGGGGGGGGGGGGGGGCACGTTGGTATGTTCATAAATCATCAATACCGGAACAAGGGGTATAAAGGCACACGCCAGCGAATTTGTATGCGTTTTCGTACTCGCCCGGTTCGTATTTTACGAGCACGTAGAAGGGGAGAGCGGGCCGTTGGGTTAAGACCGTTATCCCTGTCAGTGAGTAATAGAATAAAGGAAAAGCCACAATTTGTAAGTTTACGTCTGCTTACTTACATGAACTACATACGACGTTTCTGCAGCAAGTAGCGATTTTAACTTTATTGAGCTAAACGCGAACGGTAGAAATAGCACTGTTTCCCACGTGTCGCCGCCGCGTTGGGAAAGCGGAGGCAATCTCCGCGCCATCCGTTATTTACACGACAGAGAGTAATTGCCGACAGAAGTAAGGAACAACATCACTCACCTGTATTGCTTGTTCAAGTTCTCTAGCTTTTGCCGAACTTGCTTAACGTTGAAAGGGCCTTCACCCGCCGGCACGCTTGCGTTCAGTGCCTGAACGATTTCCTTATATATGCGCAGGTTGCGCGTGTTTGACCGCGAAGCTTGTCCTCCCAAATGCGTATAAACACCTCCGTCGTTGCGACAGACCAGTTGACACGCTTTTGAGAGGATCCAACGCTTACAGCTGAGCTGCATCCGTCAGCCATGGGGGCCGCCATGTTGTCAGTTATGGAGTTGACTGAGCTCACGACTGAGGTTGCCTACCTCAGTTTGCGGAAACCACAGTTAGCAGAGTAACTGCGGTTAGGTCTACCGTGTGACTGGATGTAACTGCGGTTAGCCTTAACTGATGTCAAACTGAACTGAGGTTAGACTACTCGTGTGACAAGGGTATTAGTCGTTGTTTCTTAAATATATGAGCAGGTGAGGCGTGCCGATGTTTATGCACGACACGCCCGCACGTCTTTTCTTTACGGAATGGAATTGAATAATATGTAATCGGCATTTTCAAATTAATAAAAGCAGCAATAGTCGTCAGAATTATTTATTCTTGGCTACCATTGATCGCGACTTGGTGATCCTATAGCAGTAACATACGCTGCTTTGAACACTTAAGCAAGTAGACACATAGCAGTATTGTAACCGAACCGTTAGCAATATTTTGGTGGATGAGAGCCATAATTTTGAGTGTTATCTTTAATTGCCCGCGGTCGTTGAGCGACTTAAGAGTAAGGAGCACCACAAACAACCTAGATGATGTTAACAGGCTCCATTCTGTGCACTGAAACACAATCAAAGTGTTTCATGAATGTAAGGCAACAAGAGGGGAAAAAAGGGAAAAAAATAACGCAGAACAGAAACATTGTTTGCCAATTTTCGCACATCACTGCTCCACGTACAGGAATAGAGAACCAGAGGAAAGGAGCGGAATGATGGAGAATGAACCTGGGTTAATTGGGTCTTAGTACCCTCACGACATTGACGGGAGCCGCAGAAGCAAAGAAAAAAAAAGCGAAAAGTGATAAGGAACTGATTAAGCATGTAATCTCCCTATGGTGCTTCGTGCTTGAAAAGGAGATTATGTCTTATCACTTCGTTGACTTGTGGGATTAGTAAATTAGCACAAGGATTAACTAGGGCTGCATGAGGGCCTGTGAAAGGCATCTCTGTAGTAATCCAGAGTTAGCTCTTGTCCTTGCGCACTTGAAACCGCGATTGTGAACAAATCCCCCTGGAGCTATCAACGTCTATTATACACATCGCTCTTTCCTGAGTCTCTTTTCACGTATTTCGGGAATCGCAAGTAATGTATGCTCTGGGAGGAGACACATATGCACTGGGAGGAGACACCTCCCAGTGCATATTTTCATGCACATGACGTGTGACAAGAAGCATGCCTTGCATTATAAAGGGCCGAGCAACGCTTGTTGAAAATAACCAGAAAATGATATCCATCGGTCGTGGAGGCTCCTGTGGACATGTGAGGCTAATATAGTTGCATTACACGAATCAAGGAAATTCACTATTCGCTTTCAAGCACAGCTGGAAAGCACCAGCTCATCTTTCAGTACATGACGTCACATGTGGCGCCGACTAAGTCAGTTGGCTTTTTTTGTTTTTATTTAAAGAAAGATAAACATATTTTCTTTATTTCTTCAACTCAAGACGAACAAATAAAGCGTATCAGATGGTCTTTCCGTGATTATCAATATCATTCACTGCTATTACTGCCTCACACAACTTAGTCGGCGCCTCGTGTGACGTCATGTTCTGAAAGAAGAGCAGGCGCATTCCTGCTGCGGTTGAAACCAAATTACGAATTCCCTGGTGCGTGCGGTGCCGAAATGTTCAGCTCACGTGTTCGCAGCAGCCTCTACGACTTTTCTAAAAGCGTTGCAGGGCCCCAGAGAAAGGTAATACGCTTAAGCTTCGCCTTTGAGAGTTGAACACAATTTCATCGTAACTCATGTAAATTTTGCTTTTGTAGGGTTCACGTGCGCCGCCCCCTTGGAGCACTATTGATGAAGGCAGTGCTAGGGCAGAAAGTGGTATAGAACATAACGATAACATACTCTATATCAGCTCTATGGTCGAGCGCGATAGTTTAACGCCTACTAGATCCTCCTTCACTCAACCTCAACTCTGGAACCATCGTCACCACAAGGAAATGTGCTCGTCTCGCAACCAGAAAGCGTACGGTCGGCTGCCATCGTGACCCCGATTTACTCAATTTTCTTTTCAGGTCAACAACATTGCTTTGTTTATAGGAGCTCCTCTAGGAAAGTTGTGTCCACTCGGGGAACTGTTGTACAAGTTTGTATTTTTCGCATCAATCGGGATTTTCCACTCAAGGCCAGCGCCAGGCCGGATTTTCTGTCACTTGGGCTATTTAATGCTACATCGCCTTAAAACATCCCAATCGCCGAGCGAGAAGAAACGAAAGAAACAAACCTCAGAGCCATCCAGTAAGGCTGCTGGTACTGCCCGCGTAAAGGCGAGAAGCTCAATACATCCTGAACTCGAATGAAATGTCTTCGCTGTGGAACTTTCACTGCGCGTGACAGCAGTGTGAAACGTGCAAAAATGAAAACTTCTTGCAGTGCATCACAGTGCAGCTGATCGCAAAAGGTGTCGCTTGCAGAAACATTTATTAAGGAGAATAATAACTTAACAATTTCATATTACTAAGCGCGTTATAGTGGACTACCACTGTATACTCACGTGATATATGTTACCTCAATCATAAGTTATATACTGAAATGCAAGTCATATTGTGTAATAGTAATATACAAGTCCGAAGGCTCAGCCACGGTTGTCTAGTACTTATCGCACTCAGCCGCTAGACCGAAGGTCGCGGGATCGAATCCCGGCCACGGCGCCTGCATTTCGATGGAGGCGAAATGTTGAGGCCCGTGTACTGTGTGATGTCAGTGAACGTTAAAGAACCCCAGGTGGCCTAAATTTGCGGAGCCGTCCGCTGCGGCTTCGCCTATAATCTTTTGGGACGTTAAACCGCACAAATAAATCAACAAGTCCGCAGTATGCTGTTTTAGCGAGGTTGTTTTTTTTTTTTTTGAACTCTTGAACTAGTGATGCGGCTGCACTGCGACTTCGGCTATGGGCGCTAAAAAATAGTTGGCCGAGTCGGTGATAAAAAATTTGCTCGCAATCACGTCGCAACCCTGTTCGCAACGCACACGTCAAATGCTGGACCTCTTTCCATGGTTGAAGGCTTCGAGATGATTTCGTACAATGTTTTCGATTTGGTGAGTCAGTGCGTAGGTAGAAAGAAGACATGCCTGCGGCTGAGTGTAAACAGGGCGAATGCGGTCGATACGTGTCCGCTCTGTACCGGATCTGCAGCGGCCTGCATTAAATCTGCATATCTTTACTGGGACTCCGTCGTAGCGTTGTAGTATGTGCTCTTGTGCGAGGCGCCACCATAGGCTGTTATTCTTTGTAATTACAGGACACCTCCCTATGTGGCTTCCAGCTGACAAAATGGAGGACAAATACGTACGTTGCTTAACAAGCCGGTAGTTATTCTCAGAACAAGGTAAAACGCTACTGCACAACGTTCAGCACTCAATGAAAATACTCGGAAATGTATAACAGTGTTCGGTAGTGTTGTTGGTAGTGTACGAGTGTTCTGGTAGTGTTGTTGAATAATGCGAGCGGTGCTGTTGGCGGGTATGGCTGGTGCTTCTCAGCGCGTAATAGTTCAGGGAAAAGTATTTTGTTTGTTTGCTTGTGAAACAGCCGAACTTTCAAGTACTGTAGCTGCCGGTCGCTCGTTGTGCAGTCATTGGTATGTCGGATATAAATAATGTACGGCCAGTGGCCCGTCGGTGCTGTTCTTGTCCCTTTTGAAAACATTCCAAGTTACATTCGTTAAAGGCTAGTTCACTTGCTTGGCAAAAGCCATCGACTGCAATAAAGGGAGAAAAGTCAATCCCTTGCGCCGCCCTAATTGCTGTTTTTGAAAAATATATATAGTTTCTTGTTTACGGCCATGTTATTAGATGTCTACGAGTCAGTAGCATCAACTAGGGCGTGTCTTGTGTTCAAGGGTCCGAAAATTATACCCTGAACGGGAAGGCGGAAGGAAAACGCCCCTTCATCATGCAGAGTCCCACTAAGAGCGGAGCATTTATAAAAACACGGGGAAAGTGCTATATAAGACGAAACCATTGCGAACTCATACCATCATTGCCAAGTGGCGGTCGTCCGGAAGCTCCACCGCGGCTTCATTTTAATGCTTCATTGCATATATCCGTTTGAATCAAGGACGTGTTTTTAATCGCCACAATCGCATACACGCATGCATTCACATAACCACACAGTGACAATAATTCCTCTTATTTTCTGTCTATACTTATTTCGTCCTGCTTCATTTTCATGAATTCGCGCAATATTTTATGTTTTCTGCCCAGATAGAGAACGTTAAATATGAGAAGCAACGCCTATGCGATTCATCTTTCTACAATGTCTCCGAAAAAATAGCGAGCGCGCCGCGACCATAACCGAGCGACATCGCAAAGAAGGATTCCCACCACGCTAAGCCAGAGTTGAAATGAGCAGCGTGTTTGACTGCTTTGTCATTACCGCTGCCGCGCCAAACGTTCCTATCGGAGGTGAATGGAGTACACACTTGCTTCCGGGAACGTGAATAGACTAGGACATCATGGCAGCTGCTCGGAGGCCGGTGAGGGAAGCTCGCTTTCATTGAAAGTGAGGACACTTGAAAGGCAGCTGCAGATGACACGTTGAGCCGCCCGGCGCCGTTGAGCGGCCACTGCACGAGCCCTCGCCTTGCCGAAGGGCTGCTGCCATATCAAGAGACCAACCGTTCAGAAGCTATCTGACCACTGCAGAGGGGGAGCTTGCTGTAATTCCAATACGATTAGCGTCGACAGCTCCTGAAATCCTAATGAGCAGCTGATTGACGGTTTGTGAAACTATCATGGATTACGCGGGAGTGTTTAGGTTGTTCCCCGGCGTATAAATATTGTGCGCGGCCAATCAGCAACTTTTGTACTTGCTCATTTTTTAGAGTGGAACAAAAAAAGGGGGTTGGGGTACAGGAGACAAATTTACCTTCCTTAATTTCTATGTTATATTTATTTATTTATTTCGTTTCCGGTATCAAGAATAACCGGAGATGATACAAGTATTTTACATGAGTGGACGACAAACTGTTATATGCTCAGATTAGGATTAAACATAGATGGCTTTTGCAGCAACTGTTTTATAGGAAATAGAGGGTTCACAGAGTAGCCATAGCCGCTGGTGAGCTCTGTATATATGCAGGCTTGGTATTTGCGATGCAAGTACGAAAGACCCATGCTAATTCTGAATCAGGTAACCCCACAGCAGGGACGTGAATGACATGTGCGCATTTTTATGTCAACGAGCAGTATGGTACGATGACAGAAAACCTACGAAATTATTATTATTATTATTATTATTATTATTATTATTATTAGACTACACGAGAACTACGAACAATGAGAACATTACAGCAATTATAGGGACACTTGAATGGGGCTTTCACCGTCGCCGCCATGCCCCGTATATATATATATATATATATATATATATATATATATATATATACATAAATCGAAATCACTAAGAAAAAGAACACAGCTTCCGCTACACTCTTAGCAAACAACCGCTTGAAACAACGCATATAAAGCGGAAGGAACGTCAAATTTCCGACACTTATAAGTGGCTCTCTGAACGGCCTAACGAAAGGGAAGGGATCAAGGGCTCGTTCTTTATTTGTTAGAAACAACTTAATGAGCAAACAGACAATGAAGCCTAGGAAATCATAGGGGAAGTTACTTGTGGTATTGTAATTGTGGAGAAAGTAGAAAGGAATTAAAGTGGACGAAAAGACAAATCCGCCTTCGGTGGGAACCGAACCCACGACCTTCGGATGTCGCGTCCGATGCTCTACCAACTGAGCTACGAAGGCGGTCGTCCCCCTTCGTTGTCTGTTTGCTCATTAAGTTGTTTCTGAACGGCCTGTTTTATATGGCTTTTTCCTATGCGACTTAATTTTATATGGCCCGTACCTATGCGGCCCTCCTATATGCGCGGCAATCTTGTCAGAAAGCCACTTGAAAGGGACCGCTGAAAACAACGCACACATATAAAAGCGACGATTCGAACCAGGGTCAGCCGCGTGAGAAGCAGGCACTGTAACCATTACGCCACAACACCACGCATGTCTGCAAAGCATTTGCGTAGCTATATATACATGCACGTCTTAATAACTGTAAACTAGCTTGTTTATATTTGATCATGTGCTATCAGCATTCTCCAGAATTTGGTATATGAGATGCGTTGACGCGTCTTAAGCGATCATTACAGACCGTCGGAGCTAGTTGGTAATGGTATGCTGCCTTAATTTGCTCAAATGCTACTGCAATTTGTATAAATGGTCTGTGTCAGCTGCGTGAATGACTCATACGGTTTGATTATATGTAAATCCGGGCTTTTTCAAGCGAAATACGCACCGGTATCGCGGATCCTTTAAGACATTCGCAACGCATAGTGGTAACGGTCAGTTATCGAGTGCATTTCCAAGAGCCGGCATCATACGGCAGCTGCCCGATCGTGAGCTCCTGAGCTGCTACAGGCTCCAAATGGCTGCTTTTAGAAATGTTTGTCGAATGGATCGTAAGAATCGGTGACTGGTGAACGTGATGAACCCAATGTCACCTCTCCTGCAGCTGCCAAGTTCTTTGTCAACATCGCATCGATGCGGCGCTCGCGTCTCGTATTATCAGAATTCGACGCCCTGTTAAACAGATTGTGTTTCACTGTGTTTCCGCTCAAGGAATCTCACGTCCACGCAGCACAGGCGTGTGCAGCGACGCGTCATCTTCCACCGAGGTGCGCAAGGAAGGTACAAAACTAAAAAAGAATTCGCGCAGAGAATTGCACACTCCCATGATTAAGCGATAAAGCCTGGCAACGGAGATGAGCGATCCGGCGGAAGCCCCGTGTTGGGGGAGAACGGCCGGTCGAAGGCTGTTCTCATATTCCGCACGTTGTTGACGGTGGAAACGATTTCGTGCTTGGCTACGACGAGCAGCAAATGTGACCGGAACATCCAGTTAAACATGCTTTTTTCAGCCTAGCGATACTTTATAAAGTGCAGCAAACGCTGAAATAGACTGAATTCACACAGTGATGTTGGCTCCAAGGACAAAATAATCGCGCGTCCTAAGTGCAATCAGTGTAAGCTGCCTGCTAGATTCGGATCACAAGACGCGGCATGTCAATACACAATATATAAGTACATGGGCAAAACCTTACTTGTACTAAATAGGTGTCATGATATGCGAAAAACCGCAAATTAAAAACACGGTTCTCACATATGGAAGGCGCGTGAAAGTTTAGCTTTACAACGCGTCCCAGTCGGCCTTTCTTATGCTCCACAACATGCAGCTTTACGTGCATCATTGTATAAATATCAACTGTCATGCATGTGAGATTTTGTAGTACAGCAACTGAGGTGAACTTTTCTTGAGAATGGACGAATTCTTGCCAGTGTCATCACTAGCTATACTTAAAAACATCGCACTGAAAAAGCTGTCAAGGTTTTGCTTAGCTTGCCTTTTCACAAAGCGCACGGCATACCTCTCTTTTTGTGGTGAGTAAGCTTGCACATGCATTCAGCATACACCTTTTTAGTTTTAAAGATCTTAATTTCAATCACAAATAAAAACCACCCAACCTATAATCAATACTGGGTTTCCAAATGTACAAATGATCAATAGTGTATTTTTATATGTGCAAGTGAATCATGCACTCCTCACAACACGCAAACTAAAGAACAAGGGGTAAAAACTAATTGCAAGGAAAAAAATGGCAGATCCCACGCGCAGTGGGAATCAAGGAAATGCGAAGCACGCATCAGGAACGTAAAATGGACCTGCATTGTTGTCTCGCTATACCGATTTTGGTACATATGAAGTTTGCAGAACGGCCGCAAGAGCACCAAGACTATGGCATGTAAACCACGTCGCTCATGATACGCATGTCATGATTTTAATGTTATGACCTGTATTTTACGTTAGCCATGCAGTCTTGTTCTGCCATAGCAGTTTTGGTATACATCCCATAAAAGAAACGCGTGGCATGTAAATCATACCGCTCATGACATGCTTGTCACGATTTTCATGTTCTTACAACACGTCATCCATGGTCGTCAGGCATTGTTGTCTCGCCATGCCAATTTTGACATATATCAAGTTAACAAAACGGCCGCAAGAGCACCAAGACCGTGGCACGTAAATCATGCCGCTCATGACACGCTTGTCATGATCCTCATGTTGTGACCTGTCATTTATCTTCGTCATGGAGTCGTGTCGTGGCATATTAATTGTATACATCCCATTAACGAATCGGCTAGCAGAGCACCAAGACCGTGGCATGTAAATCATGCCCCTCATGACGTGCATGTCATGATTTTGATGTTATGACCTGTCATTTATGTTCGTCATGCAGCCATGTTGTGGCATACCAGTTTTCGTATACATCCCTTTAACGAAACGGCCATGAGAATACCAAGACCGTGGCATGTAAATCATGCCGCTCATGAGATGCATGTCACGATTTTCATGTTATGACCTGTCATTGATGTTGGACGTGCAGTCATGTTGCGCATACCAATTTTCGTATACATTCCATCGACGAAACGGGTAGGAGGGGACCAAGACCGTGGCATGTAAATCATGCCGCTCATGACATGCATTAGATGATTTTCGTTATATAACCTGTCATTTATGTTGGCCATACCATCATGTTGTGCCATACCAATTTTCGTATACATCCCATTAACAAAACGGCCAGGAGAGCACCAGGACCGCGGCATGTAAATCATGCCGCCCATGACATGGATATCATGATTTTCATGTTATGACCTGTCATTTATAATCGCCATGCAGTCATGCTGTGCCATACCAATTTTCGTGTACATCCCATTAACGAAACGGCCAGGAGAGCGCCAAGACCGTGGCATGTAAATCATGCCGCTCATGACGTGCATATCATGATCTTTACCTTATGACCTGTAATTTATGTTGGTCATGCAGTCATGTTGTGGCATACCAATTTTCGTATACATGCCATCAACGAACGGCCAGGCGAGCACAAAGTCGTAGGCGGCTAGATAGATAGATAGATAGATAGATAGATAGATAGATAGATAGATAGATAGATAGATAGATAGATAGATAGATAGATAGATAGATAGATAGATACGC
The DNA here is from genome assembly GCA_013339685.2 of Hyalomma asiaticum. Lineage (NCBI taxonomy): Eukaryota > Metazoa > Arthropoda > Arachnida > Ixodida > Ixodidae > Hyalomma > Hyalomma asiaticum. The sequence goes on along the minus strand of CM023481.1, from coordinate 199,063,163 downwards.
TCAATGTCGCCGAAGATCGCTAAGAAATGCTTCGCATTTAAAATAAAAGCGAGGGATAAAAATATAATTGGAGGAGACCCACTTTTTGGTACGCCTCAGTTGTGTCGCTGATATTTAACCAGGATTAATCCATAATGAACTGGAATGTGCTTCAGCGGGCTTTCACACTAAGAGGGCTACATTTTTTTACGGCTCACATGAAAAGTTCAAATAATTTACATCACCCAGGCATAAAGTGCATGCGCTGTATGGTTTCTCCATAAAATCTACCATTTAGGAGTTCGTACGGTAAGCGACAGAAACTCAAAATAGTGCTACAGAAATGCACCCATTACCATAATAATACAACTTTTGCTAAACACTGCACGCCCAATCAGAAAATGAATTATCAATGTTATATATGCTCCGGAAAAAAACTGCCAAAATGTATGCGTGTGTATGTCCAATTTGTAGAGAAACAACACTGCAAAATGTGCAGTAAACGTAAAAAAAACATACTTGAAAGCTGGGAAGGTTGTCAAAACCTTGCTTATCAGGCATAAAAACAATTGCACTTCTTTGTTAGGAGAAAGAATAAGACAACAAAAAAGTCCATGAGAGCAAACAAAGAATGTTGATGGAATGTTATTCTGCTTATGGATAATCTTTAGCAGCTGAAAGCGCTCTTATTTTGCACAGGTCACACTGTATATAACTTATGGGAGGTGGCGGCCGCTACTGCACGAGGGTGGCCAATCCTCCTCTGGTAAGGGAGTGCATTGCATGTAACGCACTCCCTAAATTTGGCACGATAAATTACAGCACTATATTTTCACCAATCATGTCAGCAGTAGTGAAGGCGGTTAGAATACTGAGTGACACAAATAGTAAGTGGATGCGGTTAAAAAAGGAAATAAATAAAAGCAGGAGTTTTTGAATGTATCAATCAACGCTGGTCCTGGCCTTCTTTCTGGTTAAAACGAAGTTCACAATCCAGTGCGATGCAAGTGGGAAGTGCCTAAGAGCAGCAGTTCTACGACACGATTCCCAGTCTACTACGTCAGCCCAGTGCTTGCGCCAACAGAAGCCAGATATGTGCAGATTGAGTAGTAAATACTGGAAATTGTATTTGCACTTCAAAAGTTTGACTAGTATGCATTTGGTCAAAACACAAATGCATTAATGGACCACGATCTACAGCAGTCCTTCATCAAGAAACCTCTTCATAAGGAACCACGACAAATGCAGATCCCGATACAGTGTAAAGCATTCAGACATCAAAGCTAAACGTTGCATAGGCAATGCACATGTCGTCCCTGACATGTCGAGGGCATTCCTTCCCGACACAATGACAAGTTACAGTAAGTTAAATGTTACTGTGCTTGAATGGGTGAAGAATACTGCATAAACTAAAACATCCACAGCGCCGCATGTAGCAACACATAACCTTATAAGCGCCATCTACAAACAGCGGCCAGACGAGAGGAAGGAATTTTCAGGTGATGGTAGAACACACGTTACGAGACTTTCCCAAGAATGTGCCTTCACATCAGCTTCTATGTTCCACCCCACCTTGATAGCACGTCTACCCCCCACCGTGCTTCTACTCATTTGCCAATTTGAACAAGTTGGCGACGTAAGCCTAAATTTGCATCACAGTTTGACTTTGCCAAATTACGCAGCACTCATAGCAAGGGCATGTAAGAGCCGCGGACAATGTCAAATGCGGTTCGAATCTCTAAAAACATGGCACAAGCGTGACAGCTGCACTGTCCAAACTTAGACTACCATAAAATCCTGACCAAGTGCCCCCCACCCTTGGGTGAGAGATACATTGACAAATTTATGGGGGGCGGGGGGCGGTAGGGTAAGGGGCCTTGCTCGGTCATGGGGAAAAGTTCAGAATGGCAGCACAACTGCCGGAGGTAAATAACGAAGAACAGGTCATTTCATGAATATCTGTAGAATAGGTGCATTTACTGCGTTTATTTGATGTCGTTGTTCTTGAAGCTGCCAAACGACTCTTCGAAGTCTCACGCACAAGTTGCAGGCCTGCGGGCTCGAGCAGCCCCGAGCGTTAAACCGACACTTGCAACTTACGCGGCTCAGCTCACATCCACCCGTTTGATTAGAGCAACCTAGAGCTATTCTAGCTCACTCTACTCCTATGAAAATGGCAACTCACAAAGGCTGCGCCTCTGAGCTATAGTCATCGATGGCTATGCAGATGAGTACGCAGCTGTGGTGCCCCAATTGTCAGGCATCGGGAAAAATGCAGTTAAACAACAAATTTCCTTTCCTCAATTTTATCATTTCTTATAATTTATTGCGCAAATTCTTGAAAAGTTCATGCGATTGGTGGTAAACAGGGCTTAAAAAGAGGCGGAAGCGTTTGCTCGGTGAATGACACCAATTTCGAATCTCTCGAAAAAGGGAACGATGCCCTTGCTCAAGATTTCATGGTAGAAACAAAACAGGTTAGAAATCCTGATAGGTAGGGTAGCAGTGCTTTTGCACGAAAGATAGCACACAGAATAAAACACTTGTGCCGGTTAAAACAAAACGGCACTCCAAAGTTTACACAGAATAAAACACTTGTGTAGGTTAAAACAAAATGGCACTCCAAAGTTCTAGCATTAGGTCAATGATTGAGGTTGCGTGTGAAGATCTTTATTGGGTGGATCCATATTTATTTGATCATTTCCCACGCTTTGCATAGGTGATCCAAGCTTCATCAGTCATTGTCCTGAACATCAGCTGTGCCATTACTGTTGTCTCTTCATCCATCGTCATCTCGAACAGGTGAACTCCGTAGAAAAACGATAAAAACAGTTCAGCATTAGGGGCTGCTAAGAATTATGAAACTCATCAATGTATCGCATCTCGGCCACCAAAACTGATGTGTACAGCTAGCCGAATGGAGCATGCAATTTGCCTAACTGTACAAATGAAATGCTCCATTAATGTGTGACAATGATCCACCACATCATAGCACTAGCCAGTGTGTACCCTACCATTATAACACTCGGAAAAACAATACATTACACACTATAATCCGTGCTGACATTCACGGTTCTCTGCTCCAGTGAACAGATGCATACCACTGTGCAGAATTAAAATTGCCTCACCCATGCAATGCCTGAAAATACGGGGATGTTATGAACAGGACACCAGCATTCCATCTGTACCGCACTCAACAGCATGCACACTACTACATGCGTGCACGCGAAACTTAAATATTGCCCACCCACGCAGGACATTCCGCACTATAAGCTGGAGGACATAGCTTCCTTATGTGCACAAAAATCCTTGAGACAGTTCAACACACCCAGCATAACCTAAGACTTACTAGTCGGTCAACAGCCACTTTAAACGCTGAAATAATGAGGTAGTTGGTGGGTACTCCTAATGAAAATTGGTATAAGGCATGCTGGCAAGGGCACAGTGAAGAGAATCGGACAGTACAAATGCCATCTCTCAGAGGGTGCAGATGTGGCAGAAAAGAAGGCAGACAGCATAATAACGGTCATTAATGTTCGTGATTCAATACAGCTATTATGAACAACCTTTTCATTTAATGAGACAGCTCATTGTGAAAGGCTTCACAGAAATGAGTACTTGAGTATAAAGATTATTTATTTCACCGTCTAAATGGAATTACTCAACATAAACTTAGCATTAATGCTGCTTCATAAACGAGAAAATGTGCTGTGCGGCATTCAAGGTAGTTATTGTGCATTCACATTCACTTTGAATACAACCCGCTTAAGCTGAACCTAGTCTAAAGTAGTTTCAGTTTGGCAGTTTGTACAGATGTGTATGCAATTATATACTATGTGACATAGCTATACAATATACACCTGCCCAAAAATCAGAATCTGTGACTTATACTCTTTACTCTAGGAGTTGCACTTTACAAGGGGAAGCAAGACAAGAGTATCTGAGCAGGATTCTTAGCAAACATTAGGTGATAAATGCTTGACCTACTCCCTCTGTTAGATACCTGCGGGTTCTGACAGTGGGCTTGGCCCTGCACATTGATATGGAGTGAATTCTATATAATTAAACAGTTATTAACAGTCCCCTGAACACAAGTCATTTACCCTATGAATTATCATTTGTAAGACTTGATGAACATTTTTTTTTACATGAAACACAAACTAAATATCTTTTTGTCTCCTGACAAGACTCACACCTCTAGTGAGATGTGCAGGTGCTTCTGCTTGATTTGGTGAGGTTGCCGTAAAAGCCTTTGGCTGGTGCAGTCCTGCATAAGTATGACAGACATTAGGCTTCAATATACAGGGTGTTTTCTTTTAGCTGCAACACATTTTTAAAATTAGAAAAACATAAATCGCGGGAATGTCTTGTGTACCATTCGAGTATACGGATTGGCGGCCTCTAGATACAGAACAATTTCCCCACTTGTATGCATAATTAGCAAAATTACGCTAATTAACTTTTTAATTATTAGTAATTGGTGGCTACAGCAAATGAGTACTTTGTAGAAGCACTCATGATCATAACATTTACTGGAAGCTTCGTGCATCGCTGTTACTAAACGCTTACCATGAAAACACATATAGAAGATTTCCTGTGGGAAAAGTCACTGGGTCTGAAAACGCTGCGTTATTTCTGAGACGCGCCTTCTGCATCTCCTGCGGGCATGCTTCCACCAGTCCTGACCTCTTAATTTGGCTCAATCCCTATTACGACCACTACCCAAGTCTGTGTTTGAGATCCTGGATAGGTGTAGATAGACAAGGACATATGAAACTCGGTTAAGTCGTCGAACAAGGTTTTATCGTGCTAAATATCCGTAAACAGGTATTATGTGGTGGCCGGTACTGTCCAGCAGCTGTGTGAATTCATACATAACAGGCGGTGCAACACGCACGTGGACAAGAAGTAGACACTACGAACACAAACTTCACCTGGTTTATTGCAACAACAAAATTCACTTATATTGTTAGGTTATTAGCAATGCGAGCGAAAAGCAGAGGAAGCGCAAAGAGGGGAACAGGAGAACGAAGTTCTGAGCTCCATCGCCACAGACTGGAGCAAATGCCCACTGGCGGTGGCTTCAGAACTGACAGTTCTGATGCCACCGCCAGGGGCTTCAGTCCCACCAGAAGCTATAGCTGTCAGTGCTCTGTCAAATGAGTTCGCCTGAATTTAAAAATTTGTAGGGCGCCGTTAACTGCTAATAATACGAGTCAGGAGTTCCGAACATACCTAATAATAAAGAGGAAAGAGAAGACGTGAAGGAAGAGTGCCCTACTCGAGTTTTCTTCTTTCGTAGTGGGTGTGCGCCATCCTATTTGGGTTACACCTACATATGCATCTTCTTTCCTAGTGAGCGCATCCATAGAAGTGGTCAGAGGCAGCTAGAAGAGCATCCGTCTAGTGAATTCATCGGAGACCGCACTTTGTAGCCTAGGCCTCGGTCCGTGGAACAGGACTGTTCCACGCATACACGTTACAGCTGGCCTCAGGCAAAGAAATTTGGGCAAGAACCGACGCCTCCGGCCACATCACGACGCCGCAGGATGTTGGGACTCCGCGGCCATCTCAGTCGCGGCTGACAGCACGCAGTTGCTTGCGCGCTGGTTCTTATGCAAGCTCACCAACGGCGCGCACCAGCACGTCTTCGCCAGAGCAGCAGAATGCTCATCCAGCACGCAGGCTGCGTATCTCCACAAGCCAAGGTGCAGTCGCCGCTACGGCGGCAGAGGTAAGCTTTGTCATTATGATGACATTCCCGCTCCTTGCTTTCACAGCGGCGCAAGAAATTCCCTAGTGGTTACCTTCCTTAACGGGCGAGTGCATGGTTGCCTGTGAATGGGTGCATCATAGTAGGACAGCTGCGTTTGAAGAGAATTAAGTAGTGGCAAAAGGACGGAGATGTGTAGACTACTACTAAAACGAGTGTAGCGTTCTCCAAATGTTCACTGTTGCCGTTTAACGTCTTTGAGGCGATTACAGATAAAGAATGATATATTAAAGACGATAGTCTTTCTTGGGTACTTGAACGCAGAAATTTTCGTCTGTCTGTTTGTCTGTCTGTCACACGATTCAGCCACCCGGCCAAAGTTTTATAAGCACTTGCCTAACGCCCAGCCATCTTGAACTGGTAGCTGCGTTCATACTTCAACATCAATACGTAAGTATTAGGTGGTGTGTTCCTTTACTAGAAAATATATAGATACGTAATTCTAAAGACCCTAGTGTTTGTTAGGCTGCGCTAACGACGCGACGCTATGCACGAAAAAGGCCTCTGTCGATGATTTGGTGATGCCACCTGGCAGTTTCCCAGGGATTCTGCACAAGCTCATGTTTCCCGACGGCGTTGCCAGATGGCGTCCATATCTCAGGCAGCCTAGTACGGCCGGCAGAAGAATATCGTCTTTCGACGACATTTGCAGCGAAGCACGCAGATACGCGACCAATTTATTTTTTACCTGTCCATCTCCCGAATTTTTATCAACTTTATTCAAGTAGGCTTGGGTCCGGAGACATTTTTCTAAACGTAGCCTTATAAAAAAGGAAGTTGTCTGGCTGAGAAAAAAAAATACACATCTCGGCAGCCGACTCGATTTTCCCGCCAACCTCGCCATTTCTGTACTTTGAACGTGCTTAGCAAAAAGGAAAGAAGGCGGCTCAATTCTTGATCAGAATATTTTTTTTTCAGCAAGAACAGATGTGCTATCTTACGAGTACTCTATAACGCTGGGATGCGAAAAAGGGGCCGAATTCACAAAACTTCTCTTTCGTAAGTGCTTTTAACCATTGGTCAGCGGGCTTCTCTAATGATATGCCCGGCATCAGGATTGGCTGAAATTATCTCTTACGAACATTTTTGTCGTAAGTTGTTTTTGTGAATACGGGCCCAGATCTCTAGCGAAAGCAAAAGAAAACACAAACGTGGCAAATGGATCAAAATATGTGCACGTCAGGAATATATTGCTATAGATAAATCTTATCACTCACTGAGTATCATGGTCACGCGCAAGCGGTGCTTACCCAAAATGGAGCGTTTTACAAAGTCATGTTCCTCCTTGCAAAGTCGCGCCGCAGAGTACGCGAATGAAAGCGCGCCGCCTCCGCTATCGTCTGCGCGACGCAGTTGTAAGGGCCACGTGAGAGACCCAAGCATCATGAACTGTTTTCGTGTTTTTAGGTCAGCAATCACAATAAATTTTTTTATAATGCCTGCGAATGTCAGTCACCGCCCTTAGGGGCTCAGAAAATCAAGGACGTCAACAGTTTCTTACTTCATTTGGTACTGAGAACTCTTGGCGCAATAAATAAATTACGCTCACTGCCCTTCTGCTCGGGCTCAATTATTGCAGACAGGCCCCGCTTTGTAGTCGCAAGCTTGAAAGATGTCACTTGGCTTTGTTAACCGCCCAGTTTGTCAATACAATTCTGGCAATTTGTCTTCGGTGGGGCCGATTGCAGACACCCCCGACCAATTACTGTCACCTTGAAGGCGATACTTTGCCTTATTTCAATGCACAAATGTGCGAAAGAAATGACGAAGTTGGCATCGAATGTGCATACGTGGTTCGAATAATAGAATACAATACTAAACATAGTAATTGCTTCATTAAAGCCCTGCAGATCCCACGCATCGTGGGAATCGGTGTGATGCGAAACAGTCGGCGAGAAATTGCCTATGACGAATTCTTCGGCATTCACCCAAGTGTTACGGGTAGGATGAAGGTTTTTGTGCAGAGCGCATGAGTATAGTCTCATGAGTATGCTTTACGTGGGCTAACCAGGAACATTGACTACTGAATCCAGGGATACAGAATGGTAGCTGGCTAACCAGGAAGGTTGACTACTGAATCCGGGGCTACAGAATGGTAGCGCATGGTGCTACTTAACGTTGGCGATCATATTAGTCCAAAGCACACACGTCTGCTTTGGTAAAAAAAATGCACCGTACGGCGTGCTGGTGTGGCTATATCATAAGCGTCGTTCATTGAAGCACTTCGATGGGATGGAGCAAACGAACAAACCATACCGACTGGTAGCAGAACATGTGTATCGCTATGATAGTCTCATGGCACATTATAACTGCAGTTCATGGAAGCACTATCATTGCAATTGCAGCTGCAATGGCTTTATTTATTCTACCGTGTGGGAGAATCCCCCCTAGCGCAGTGGTAGCAGGTGTGCTTGGCACCTCGAAGGGTTCATGTTTGATACCCACCTACCGCCTAGTAAGTTACGTGTGTGTCTATGTGCTTGTCCTGTCAAGATTTCAATCGCAAGTGAGGACATGTAAAACGGCGTTCCTTCCTCGTTTTAAGAGCGGTGCTCTTTAAGCCGACCGTTCGGTGTCATCCGCGTAGAGTGGGCCGATCCTGATGGCAGTGCACCAAGTGAGGTGCATAAAACTGCAGACTTTGGAAAGGACATAGGATTTGCTCCAGTGACGCGGACCGCGCCTCTGACCTTTCCAAAGTGCGCAGTGAACTTTCTGACAACGCGTACCCTATCAGTTTTGTTCATTCCGGAGAGCACCACACACATCACGCGCGGTGCAGCCCCGTAATGTAAGACACCGCCAAAGCATATGTTCTAAGTGCAGAAGGGATCTCCGTAATCAGGACGATCGGGCTTGAACGAGCCCGCGTACCTGCTGACCCTGGCTAAGCTGGGATATGACCCGCCCTACAACGTGTGAAATGTGGAAGACTGAGGTTTCGGAGAGCTTGGCGTGGGGCAGGGGGTAAACCCTCCTGTCGAGCTGATGGTGCTTTGTGATCTCAGTTGAACGTGTGGAGCGAGTCCTTGTGGAGTCCTGCATCCACATACGCGCCCATGAGCGGCGTTTCAGCGGCGCGGCGGGTGAGTTCGCTCGCGCAGGGCGTGGGCCAGTTCGGTTGCTGGCGTTGGGAACAAAGAAAGAGACCCTATGCCCAAGTGGGACGGGAACAAAGTGAGGACATGAGAGACGACGCTCCTGCGGAAATGGCGGCGGCCGTCTCCTTCGAGACGAACCCAAAGCAAAGGCCCTGACCGCCCCGCCACCCGGGAATCCATGAGGACCTGGTGGCCTGCTCCCGTCCAGGAGAGCGAGGGCCACCGCTACCTGTTCCGACAGTGCCGGGGACGAGCCCCACATCAACATGGCGTTAAGGAGTTTGCCACTGTGACCCACCACGACCGCCAGGAACCGGTCCGACGAACTGTATTGGGCGGCTTCGACGAACGTGACTGGCAACGGATCCTACAGAAACGCGGTCGCCCTGGCCGTGTGTCTGCCTAATAGTTTTGCGGGAACACACGTCGCGGGGACCGTGACGGCCACCCGCATCTCCACATCATGTGCGCACAGCCTCTCCCTTACGACAGTGCGATAGCAGCCGAGCGCCTCCCAGCAGGTGAGGAAGAGAGCCTGATGACTTGGGCCGTCTGTCCTGCGTTGAAAACTTCGTCCACGGTGTTGTGCACCCCCAGTTACATAAGCTTCTCCGTGCTGGTTCCTACGGGGACGCTGGGCACGTTTTAGGGGAGCTCCTTATGGCATCACCTGGGCGGTTCTCGGTTGTCCATGCATCCTGCGGAGCCAGTAGCGTCTCCCTTAGTATACAATAGCATACAATAGATGGCGCTGTCCCATAGAGGTCCATGCAAACTGCAGTTGGGTGACGATACACTAGATGGCGCTGTACGCATTCTGTGTCGTCATCTCCATTTCTCATCTCGTTTCCGAAAGGGCGCTGTCCCATAGACATGCGTACAATATGGCGGTTGGGTGAAGGTACGCTAGATGGCGTTGGCGGTGCAGCTGCTCTCCGATTGGCTGCTGCGCGGGCTGCGCGGGGAGCGCTCCTCTCATTCTCCTGGATCGTCGCCGTACGTGTCGGATCGCGCTTGGTGGACCATGGACGATGAAAAAAAAATTCCGAACGTTGTGTAGCGAAACGTCAGGGCCGTTAATGTTAGACGCATCGGAAGGTCAGGAAGACGAAGAGGCGTGGGAGCCACTCCGCGCAGGCAAGCGATGAGTAGTCGACACAGTGAATTGGGAGAGCACTCATTGGGGGGTTTATTTAGCTAAGACATCTTGAAGTTAGAAAACACACAGGGCAAAAATTATACACCATAGAAAATGGTATCATACCCCGTCGGCCTGCCGAACTGGTCCCCGGTGGTTTCGAGCGACATGGTCCCCTAGTCCGCTCTCTCAAAAAGGCCAGTGTCGGCGCTTAAATAGCACCCCTCAACATCCACGGCAACGCGGACCAATCAGGCAGGCCGAAGTTAACGATGCTCTACGCGAGCCCTCGTGATCGCGTGCATCCGGCTTTGCTACAAAACTAATACAAACAACACATTCCAGAAACTGGCCGCGACGCGCACACATGGTCTTCATTTTCGGTGCCCCGTCGCCCGGAAGACTCCCTGCGGTGCACCGGCTCGTTTACTCGAGAACCCTTCTAGGAAAGCAGTCGAAAAAGAAAAAAAGAACAAGAAAACATTCTACGCGACGCTGTCTTCGCGACACCTCCACCGTACGAAAAAGAGTGACCCACTCGTTTTATTTGCAAGACAGGAAAAGAAGTACGAAAAGCAATTTTACATAGAACAATTATGTGAGGTGCTCGTTTCATAAAAGTTATATATCTATCTAAAAGGTGAAAAACTTAAAACAACAAATGGAAAACCGCGAGACACAAAAATCACTAAAGTTCACTCGCTGGCACTGTAATACAAGTCAGTGTCAGTATCGTAAGCGGCGACATTTCGTTGTCCGTTGTTGCCGTTTGACAATGTCTTCCAATCGCTGTAAAGTTCAGTTTCAGAGTCAGAGCTCTCGCGCTGTCGCACTGTATCACTGGTCCCTGACTCGCGCACACCATGACGCAAACGAAGTTCTTGGTCCACTCGCGAATAGCACTCGCGCACATTACCATTGACGTCGCATTCGTGCACAACACTGGGATGTAATTCGTGGTCATCACTCCGCGCACCGTGCTCGCGCACTTCACTTTGATGGAATTCGCGGTCATCACTGCACTCACGCACATCACCACTTGGATCTCGCACCTCGTGATCGGCACCGGACTCATCGTCTGCGTCGTCGGCATCGTAGCTGCGCTTGTTCTTTTCTTGCTGGCGCCTTTCCCCTTCATTCACTATTTTTCGAGCCTGCCGCGGCCGGCGAGCCACTTTCGTCGCATCTACGGTGTAGTCGAATCCACGTTGTGCGCCCGACCCGACATCTACCGGTAGCGTCTGCTGAAACGGTCGACCTACAGGCGGGATTGGTTGGAGGAAACCGGCCGGTTTCCCCGGCGGTTGCTTTCTCGTCTGGCAGTCAGGGCAGGAGAGAACATACTTGCGGACGTATGAGAACATCTTCGGCCAGAAATATCGGTAACACAACTTCTCCCATGTACGCTTGACACCCAAGTAGCCTGCCGTACAGTCGTCATGGCAGTGCCTTAATATCTCAAACCTCAAGCACTTGGGGACAACGAGGGCCGCGCGATCTTTCTCAAAGCCTTTCGCCCTCCGATACAGTACACCGTCGATTAACCGAAAACTCCGTGCCGTTCTTTTGGTATTCCTGACAACGGGCGCACTCGGGTCTTCGAGGTGCTGTACAATGGCTCTAATCCATGGGTCTGCCCTCTGCTTTTTTCCAACATCCGCCTGATCCAAAACCAGCGACGGTAAAAGGTTTTCTTCGCTTACTGGTACGGGGTCGTGAGGAAGGCGGGAAAGCGTGTCGGCATTTCCATTCTTGAGGTCAGGGCGGTGTCGCAACGTTATTGTACCATTGGCTCGTGTGGGGACTGCGTGAAGCTGACTTTCCGACAATGTGCCGATGGGACGGCCGGGCTGGCCCCTTAAACCCGGCCGTTCTCGTTTCCTGAAGGGTTATACTGCCCATCCTGATTGCCAAGGGGCTCCGCATGACCATTTCTCCCATCCCGGAACCTCTGCCAGCACTGTCGTGCTTCGTGGCCGATGCGGCTGCAAATCTGGCATCGGGGACGCCCGTCGTTGGCAAGGGACGTTCTAGGTTTCCAAGGCACTGGGGGGCGACGCATCTCGTCTTCGATGTTTTTTATCCGGTCCGACAGTAAGGCGATGGAGTCTGCAATCGCCTTCAAGTTTCCCTCGCGGTCGGCAGCCTCCCGCGGGCAACGCAGTTCTGCTGCGGCGCAGGTGGCGATACATGTAGGAGGAGGCTGTACTGCCGCGGCGGCGGATGCCATCCCTACCGGAGACGCGATGTTTTGCATCCACGACTGCAATCCGGTAGGATAGTGGGTGTCGATCGGACGTGACCAAGAAGCAGGGCTCATCAAAGCTGCGTAATTTATGCGCTGTAAAATTTGGAGGAATGCGGCGCAGGTTTCTGGGTTTGCGATGATCATTTTTTCCTGCACATCCGGACGCAGACCGCGCATAAGGTGCCGCAACCGGTCATCTTCTGACATAGACGGGTTGACCCTTGCACAAAGCTGCGCGACGTCATAGTAGTACTGCTCCGGGCTTTCGGACTGCAGCTGAGTTCTGTTTTGCAGTCGTAAATGGGCGATCTCGACTGAGTGACGGCTTGTAAAAGATGTCTTCATAGCGTCGCCCATTCTTCCCATGGATTAGGGGCACCCGTTAGAATCTGAGTAGTGCGCCACTTCTTTGCATCGCCGTCTAAAGCCAAAGATAAAAATTTAACTTTCGTGGCTTGGTCCCAGTTGTTCAGCGACGCGACATGTTCGTAGCAAAGTAGCCACTTGGAAACAGATTCCTCTGGCGCGCCTCTAAAGACTGGCGGTCCAACAAAATGTTTTGCTTGTGGGGTAGCCATAGCAGAGAGAAAGGAAGGGGGTTCCGTCATAGTGGAGCAGTCCGAAGTAGTTTCCTGATGCTTGTTGACTCGGGGCATAGCTTTAGAGCGGGAATATCGCTACCGAGCAACCTCCACCACTTTGTAGCGAAACGTCGGGGCCGTTAATGTTAGACGCATCGGAAGGTCAGGAAGACGAAGAGGCGTGGGAGCCACTCCGCGCAGGCAAGCGATGAGGAGTCGACACAGTGAATTGGGAGAGCACTCATTGGGGGGTTTATTTAGCTAAGACGTCTTGAAGTTAGAAAACACACAGGGCAAAAATTATACAACAAGAAAATGGTATCATACCCCGTCGGCCTGCCGAACTGGTCCCCGGTGGTTTCGAGCGACATGGTCCCCTAGTCCGCTCTGTCAAAAAGGCCAGTGTCGCCGCTTAAATAGCACCCCTCAACATCCACGGCAACGCGGACCAATCAGGCAGGCCGAAGTTAACGATGCTCTACGCGAGCCCTCGTGATCGCGTGCATCCGGCTTTGCTACAAAACTAATACAAACAACACATTCCAGAAACTGGCCGCGACGCGCACACATGGTCTTCATTTTCGGTGCCCCGTCGCCCGGAAGACTCCCTGCGGTGCGCCGGCTCGTTTACTCGAGCACCCTTCTAGGAAAGCAGTCGAAAAAGAAAAAAAGAACAAGAAAACATTCTACGCGACAGTTGTGTCCAAAGCGCGGAATCGAACCAGGGACCCCTCGCTTCCGAACGCGCGGGGCTAGCCACTACGCCACGAAGCGCACATGGACACATGCACCACGATGACAGTAAATACCCAACATTAACGAAAGACTGCGCGTTTCTAACGCGTTTGTGCTAGCGCGTTATGGCCCGTGTAAGAAGCTGGTGTAAGACGCTGTGGCCTCTCCGCCTTATACTCTCTCAGCAGTCATGTGATGGCGTCGGCAAACCCGGTGCGCGTTCCGGCCTGTGTAAGCGGCTGCGTAAGACGTCTTTACATGATGATCGACTGGGCGAATTACACGGAAGGTTCACGGTTTACCGATGATTCCCTCCGGAGCTTCGCCCACTCATCATCATTCGCCCCGTGGATATGCTGTGATTTTTTTATGCTCTTGCGCATCAGGACATTGAGCTTTGCGCTCTCATATCCGTGCCAGCGATTTGTAGCGGCCACGTACCTAATCTGGCTCATTGGGACGAGGGGCATTGTAGAACCTAAGGAGGTTATCCTCGACAAGCCCTCCGTGATTGTTGAGATGAGTTCATTGAGATGAGCCCGACCACGTTGCTCATTCTGGTGGCGATATGGGAGAACGTCTCTCCGTTGCAACCGCTTAGCTCAGTTACCATACCGAGTACGCGGATGATCTGCACCCTGGGTGATGACCTGCGCGATGGCCGTGCGAATGCAGATGTTGACCTCCCTCAGAGGGAGGTCAACATCTTCTTGGGGTCCCTTGGGGATGCGGCCCCTCCTGGTTAGCCGATACAAAATGAGTTGAGACTTAAACGGGGGAGAGCCGGAGCGCCTTGTCCGCCAAGAATACCTCCGTGCAACTCAGGCCTGCCTGTAGAGATTCCTCGACTCTGCCTTTGCTGTCACCATCGACCACACCGTGATGTCATCGTCGTAGAGAACGAGTTGAACGCCGTCCACCTCAGATGGACAGGTGTAGAGGCTGCGCATGGCTACGTTGAAGAGTAGCGGTAAGATGACCCACACTCGCCCCGAGCTCGATAGTGGCACGCCTGCCCCGAAGGAACGAACTGACGAACTGGTGAAACCTGGGTCCAATGCCCACGTCCGAAAGGGAATCGAGGATGTGCTATGTGAAATGGCATCGAAGACCTTTTCGAGATCCAGTGCCCAGGTACCCCTGACGTCTCTGGTGTCTCTATCGATGATCCGATGTTTAATAATTTTCCTGTCATCATGAGTGAATGGGGACCGGCGAAAGCCAACCATGTTGCAGGGGAAGAGTTGGCGTTCCTCGATGTACCAGATATCCGGTTGTGAATGACGTGTTCTACAACCTTTCCCACATACGAAGTCAGCGAGATCGGTCGCAGGTGGTTTAAGCCTGGGGTCGGACCTGGCTTGGGAATCAGAACTACCGATGCAAGCTTCCATTCGTACGGGACGACCTCCGAGTCCCACACGCGATTGATCTCGTCCGTTAACGTGACGATAGCCTCTTCGTCCAAATTTCGAAGCAGCCTGGCCCCGGCACCAATCGGCCGTTAACGTTGAAAAGTGCTAGCCTGACCTCCTTTTTAGAGAAAAGGCTTAAAAATCTTCCCTCTGGAGACGTCAGTATTGGGGGTGGTTCGCATCGCCCGAGGGGCCCGTGGGTAGTTATCTGGCGGTCAACGACCAGAGGATGTGTTCCTCCGTGGATCCCTCTCGTATGGCTTCATGAGGAACCCTATCCAACTAGTTTCTGGGTGAACTTCGAGGTCGATTCGTTCAAGAGCTGCTTCAGTAGGTTTCACTTCCCTCCCGTGCGCATCTGTCCGTCGACCGAATTGCAAACCCCATCCCACTGCATGCTTAGCGAGTGCGCGACGTGTTCCTCAGGGGTGCGATTGAGTTCAGCTGTCCTCTTATGTAGTCTACGATTGAGTCTTTGCCCCTTCCACCTGGCCAGGAGAGCAGCCTTGGCCTCGAGGAGGTGGGCGTGACGACTGTCCATCCTGCCCACCTTGAGGTCCGTGTGGACTGTCTTGGTGGAGGACTCGACGTCTGTTTTCAATTCTTAAGTCTGTGGATGCGCCGTCGTTTACTTTGATTTCGCTGAAGAGGTCCCAATCCGTGACCCGAAATTCGCGAAAGGGGGAAGGGGGGCTGTTCGACACCTAGAATGAAGTGGCCAGAACGAAGTGATCGCTGCCAGAGTTCTCGTGCAGATTACGCCATGAGGTAGGCCCTACCCCCTTGACAAACACCAGGTCCGAGGTGGAGCCCCTGGTGATCGAAGCTTCTGTTCGGTAGGGGAGGACGGATCCGTCAGGAGTAGAGCGCGTGGTCAGCGGCCGCCTGGAGAGGTCGCTCCTCTTCGCGGTCGACGACGATGAGCCCCACTCGCGGTGCGGGGCGTTGAAGTCGCCCGCAACCACCAGTGGAGCGCCCGCAGCCAACCCTTAGCCACGAGGGAAGCGAAGCGGTGTCTGGTCCCTGGGCAACCTGCACGCGTATACGTTGAGCATAAAGATGCTGGATTTCAGCCAGGCATTGGGTATGATTTCCATTAGCGAATGCTCGAACTTGCTGTGATCCATGCATGGATTTTACGAAAGACGAACACCGCTTGGATGAGAGAAAGCTAATGTCCCTGCTGCCTTCACAAAAGACGGAGTGAGACCTGTAACCCTGCAGTGAAACCGTCTCTCTGGGAGTTTTCTGTAGTAAAATGACGTGTGGCTTAGGTCCCGTGAGTGAACGAACTGCTGCAGGACCGCCTTTTCGGCAAGAACCCGGCACAGTTCGACTGCGAGATTAGGAGTCCGTTATCCTGACCCGCCATATTTCGAGCTTTTGGTTGGCCCTCATATGGTGAACCATGTGTAAAGCCCTCCGCGTCTGAAGGTAGATCACTTATAACCGCGCCTGCGGACACGGGGGTTGATTCTCCGAGACTGAGCCTATATTCAAGGATGCTGACTCTCTGAGAGCAGTCACCGCTTACCAACCAGAAATTTCTCTGGTAGGTCCACGGGATCAAATGGTGACCACAGCAGTAGGAAGGTATCGTGAAAAATACTGCGCGTCTCTGTGGTGATGCCTAGGTAACAGGGCTTCTGGGAAGCAAAGGAGACAGTATGGCGGGCCTGTGTTCTCATAGAAACTGAAATGCAAGTAAAAGCGGTGTGCTATTTGTCATGACTGAAAGCAGAGTGGCCAGGAGCCAAATAGCAATACTGCCAAATAATAGATGAAACTGCGAGCAACGAGCAGTGAGATGGTAGCATGTATCCTACTTTAAGGCGGCTTATGGCGGAATGACGTCCTAGTCTAGGGTCTGCGGCACGTCGACAAGTTTTGTGTTTATCCTATAAGTCCGTTAGCCTGTAAATGGCTACCTATCCCTAGAAGGTGGTCAGTGAAGCATGGACACAGGCATCCTCAATGAGCTATGACAAAAATAAATGCCCGTAAAAGGATTTGACGTGGAGTTTTCCAGGTGTGTGGGAGGAAATCTGCTACGTCTGTGGCGCAACTGGCTATAGACGGCGCTCGCGTTATGGTGAGCACCTGAAATAGTCAATTGCAGCACCAACCCCTTTGTTCCCCGTAGTTGACAAACAAGGGAGTAAAGTCTAGCCCCACACAAAGCAAATCTTCAGTGGGAATACCGATGGGATGTACACATAGGTCAGCAAAGTCACTCATGAGTCCACGCACTGAGACTCACTCAAACTCAGACGGACCTGTGATTGTGAGTTTGAGGGAGCCCAGCATAGCGAAAAAAATTAGTGTGAGCTTGAGTAAGATTGGCTCCACAAATTTAATGTTAATTTGAGTCTCAATGAGCCTGGTTGAGCGGGATATTCGCGAATCTGAGTGAGAGTGAAGCCTGTCGAGCTAAATAATGGCGACTTTGCGTCTAGGTGATTCCGGCTGATTAATATTTTGGTACGTTTGAGTCTAAGTGAGCTCGGTGGATCAGTATATTTGATACTCGTGAGTCCCCATGGGAGTGAGCCCGACCGAGGTGCATATTTGTGAATATGAGTACGAGTCAGCTGAACACAAAAAAAAAGAGAGTCTGAACGACCTTCAATTATTGTTCCGATTTACCTACAAAGCACTCAATTTGTATTAGAAATCTTAAGCATGTGACTCTTTGGTATCACTATATTCATTCCGTTCTACGTATATGCTGAAATATATGCCCTGTGAAATTAGGTAAACGTATTACAAGAATTGAGATGAGCCAGATTTTTAAACTTCTTTTGCGTCTCGGTGGCAAATAAGCCACCAGATGGAGGCATTGGCTGATATACTGGACAATGGAGAACGTTGGGTTTGGCTGTAGTTCCAGGAATATTTTTATGCAGCATTGTTGTGGTAAAATACTGTTCTATATTTACCTGTGCACAGCAGTCCGAAATACCACACTCGTACTTCGCAGACATGTTCAACTCGGTCTGATATAAGCATGAAGTAAATAAGCTTTATTGTGCTCGCAGGAGAAAGGAATATGGCGGCAGCCTATCGTCCACTGTTGCAGCCGCCGCATGGGTGGCCGTATTTCGATGGTGCTAAGTCTAAGGATATCTGTGTAGATGAAAGTTCAAATAGAACATCCCAGGTCGGCGAAATTAATTCGCAGATCCGCATAATGGCATGGCTGATAATCGCATCGTGGTTTTCGCACCAAACCTTGTAGTTAAATTGCATCTGTGTGATTTTGGTAAGTCTAAGTAAGCCCATTTGAGTCGATTTTTTTCAGGTTTTAGTCGTAATAATGCGGAACATGGGCTAGCCTGTGCAGGAATAAATTCGGCTTGAAAGACAACTCCGGCGGTTCTTTCAATATGTTCTGATATCGATGTTCTGATATCGAATGGTACTGATAGTCCTTTGGCAGCCAGAGTGGTTCAAATCCCTCAGATACGCACCAATAATTTTAAATAACCGAATAAAGGCGTGTTCAAACCGAAACGCTTAGGCGCTTCATGCAGCGTATGCGATGACGTCAGAGCCTCCCCGCCATCACAAATACGAAGCTGGTTCCAGAAAAATGACAGCGACGAGGTCATCCGACGATGCATTGAGTTATGACAGCTTTCCTGAACTTGACAATAACGATTCGAGCGGTGAAGTACTGCTGTTTTGTTTTTTTGAAGCCTCGTAGGCTCGGGTAGGTAGCGTTGAAGGTGATGACGTCAAAAACACAGGGTGGCCTGCAGGGGAATCTGCTAAAAATATTTGAAATTCATTCCCACGAAAACTAAACGACTTGCAACTGCCTGCTTTAACATATCTTATTACATTACCGATGAGAATAAACACTGCAAATTTTCTTAAGTTTAGTTGGCACTGAAAAATCGCCGAAATTGCCCTTTAAGGAAAACCAGGGAAGTATAAGTGAGGCCGCCAGAGGAAAAAATTTAGCGCCTCTTAGTGGTGCAACGCTATCGAAGTAGCGAAGCTGATAGGCACTTGGCTGGTCCGGGTTATCATCATCATTATCATAATATTCTTGTTCTTCGTGTTCATGATGTTACGGTTGCGAGGCACGGCAATGCCAGGTGTTGCAGCAGTTGTAGTGCCGTTGGTTGCCATAGCTAAGGCGCGGCTGGCTATTTATGATACGGATGCACATATTCATGTCATCATCAGCCTGTCTACGTCTAATGCAGGGAAAGGCCTGTCCCATAGTTTTCCAATCAATCTTTCTGGTTTGTGCTAACTGCAACCACGCTAACCCCGCAAAGTTCTTGATCTCATCTGCTCAACTAACTTTCTTCCGCCCCTGCCACAATTGCCTTCTCTAGTGATCTACTCTCTTACCCTTAATGAACAACGGTTACCTTGCGTTCGCATTACTTGCCTTGCCATTTCTTCTTCGTAATTTTTTGGAAAGAAAAACTTTCCGACTCGCAGCTCGACCTCCCTTGCCGCACGTTTATTTTTGTTTTTTAACACCTTAAACAATCATCACATGGCGAGGACACTTGTAATTATGCGACCCACTGCACTGAGCACAACCAACCACATGTACGCAAACACACTGCCGCTGTAACGGCTGCTAAGCATCCGTGGGAACCATCGAACCACGGAGAAGAGCGTCTGTTAGGTCACGCACTTAATCGCTTTCCATGGTGACGGCGCATCGCGTGCCTCTTGTGCACCCGGACGAGAGAGAGGCATGGGTCCTTGAGGTTTCGTGGGACAGGCATTCGAAGACGAGGCACTTGCATATGGGGTAAGCTTTGGAAATTCGTTGTGCTACACCGAGTTCAGAATAAAGTTTCGCCCATAATAAACCAGTTTCCTTATACTCTCCTACCGCTACAATATATACATAACTGCGATTATTCGAACCCAGGTCAACCGCGTAAGGAGCAGACACTATAAGCAGACACAACTACAACAACGAGCAGCATTTGCTGCGACCTGCTCGCTTGCAGCCCTCGGCACCGACTCCCGGCAGACTCCTTCGAAAATCACAAGAACCCCCGCGACAAACAAAACGGAAAAGACAAATCAAAAGCCCCCGTCGGTCGCGGCCAATCCCTCGCGCAGTCGCGTTAACTGACCTGCAGGTGCGCGGCCGCCGCGCAGGCGCAACGATTCTCCGCCGTTCCTGTTCACGGACTACCCGACTGACGCTAAATCCATCATACAAAAGGGGTTCCGCGAGAAAAAAAAAGACAAGAAAAGCAGGGCTGTGTCCGCCGAGGAAACCGCTACATGACAGACACCTATGCGACTACGCGACATGTGAATCAGCATGGCAGATGGACAGGCCTCCAAAGAATGAAGTCACAAAAGTCGATCCATGCAGGAACGCACGTCAAATTATCCTCAAAAGGTATTTTAGGGGTGAACGCCACCTTGTCTAATGTCAAAGCGTAGCTTGAAATTTGACGCGAATATTTCAGGCACGTAGGTGCAGGTACCAATTTTCTCAACTCGATTTAGCGGTGGCTTCGCTATTTACGCGACAGCGCATTTTAAATCAGTGTTCCGCATCTAAACGCTCCGTGTTCTTTTGTCCTCTACACCTTTTTGAGTTGCAGCAGAAGTCGTATCTTTATGTTTCCATCGGTAATTTTGACGCGTTTCTTCGTGAAGCCGTGCGATGCAGAGCCTAAGATCCTTTCCACGGACGCGTAAAGGGGAAGTGCAGTGCCCTCCGAAAACTTTGCGCGCTTGTTCGTTATTGTATAATGCGTCGGTGCATGTCTCCAATTGGTCCAGGAAAAGAAACGCTTCATTGCTTTTGGCGCTTGAAGAATGTGCTGCATGCGGCGGAAAATCTGAAGAAATCGTCCGTGAGTGAATCGTTGGGGACAGTTGAAGAAATGGCGCTCTCTTTGCTGTCATAGTATGTAACTTGTCATTTCCTATAGATTACAGGAAACAAGTGACTGCATTACAAGAATCCTTGCTCCCTAAGGAGTGACTGAAGTGACAAGCTGGGAGAGTTCTGTAGGTGTTGGCACAGATGGCAAGCAGTGAAGCTATGATGTGCAGAGTTGCAGAAATTGGAACAGAACAAAAGGCGTCGGACTCGGTTATGCGTACGCGTAAAACTGACATGCTCACCGGTGGGCGTGCTGTGGCGTTGCCAAAGTACGGTATCTTGGAAGTGCCCCTTAACGGTCAGCATGGGTTAGTACCAGCAGGACGTAAGGTTGAATTGAAGCTGACCGGTCCTGTAGGAAATGCAGCAGAGGCACAGAAAACGACCAGGAGCTGCTGAGCTCGATAGATCTGTGATGGTGCAGAGAACGGGTTGACGGCAGTGTACGTCGCCAGTGCTGAGGAAACTTGGGCCTGTATTCACAAGAACGACTTCCAATAAAAACGCCTTAAGGAAAACTTTCAACCTATCCAGAGACTGCACATATCATTAAAGAAGCTGATAAGCCGATGGCCAAAAGCACTTACGAAAGACAAGTCTCGTGAATTCGGCATCAGAAGTGGGCAAAATGCGGACATCGCTGTCGCTTGTGTGTGGTTTCCTATGGACACACATTAGGGAGAGAAGCAGTCGCCTTCCTGATATGAGCATCCCGAATTTAAAGCGCCACAGAAAGTGTACTCTTGCAAGAGTATTGCCCAATGTCAAAGGGGCCCTATAGGTCTTTTAACGAAGGTGCCCAGCACCGGTGGTAAGCTATTGCGCGGAATAGAGTGTTTTAGCAGTGGTGTTCTATTTCTTTAGCAGTGGCCATAAAGTAATTTCGTTTCTTCAGAAATCGCCAACTTTTACGAAAAACACGTACGATCTGCCACGTGGAAGTTATAGGGTACTTCCGCTGATATTGCTGTGTATTCCGTTGTGTGCAGATTCCGTTTTAAACTTCGAGTATCGTGCACGAAGCCTCCGCGGGATATTAAATGTGAAACTTATAAAACAGACCTATGCAAAAATATAAAACATTACGTGGGATAACATCTAATATGCATGTTGCAGCATATTATTGGAGAAACGAGCTGTCCGCGTTATAATTGGTAAATAGAGAAAAGTGTATGCTCTGTGGATGATACAAAGCATTTTTTGAATAGTCATTCTCACTCGCGACAACGTGGGCAGCCGTATTACTGAGCCGATATCACCGTGATAGTCATGAACTTTTCGAGACTGGTATTTTTCTCTCGGTTTCGCAGGAGGGTGCTTGCGTGTCTGCTCTCGAAAATGGACCAGCACCGTCTTTGCGTGGGCGGACGAGCAGCGAATCGGGACATTTTTCTGGTAACGTCACTGCAGCTCCAAGTGGTGCGTTGCGCCTTTCATATTGTTGTTCAGCTATTGCATTTTCGTGTAATAACAGTCCCAGGGTCAATGTGAAACAGGCATATGAAAAGGATAAACCATATAATTTTTTTGCAAATATAATGCTCTGAGAAGATATTACTGAGTGTTGAAAGGAACAAAGGGAATGGAGGCGGGTATGTGTGAGGAGGCGTTTGTTTTAATCTTCATAACTTCAGAACTTTCACATCATCACACTTCTTCTAAAAGACAGCGTTGATGCAAATAGTGAATTTGATAAAACGCATATAGGACTTGGGATCCATGGAAATTTTTGCGATTATGGCTGTTATGAGCTGGAAGAGGTAATAAATATTTCAAAGTGTTAATTCCACAATGAGTAGTTCAAATATTCCATGCAGGCTTTGCATAATGGTGTATTCGTTCATCTTAAATGAGGTGCAGGAAAGCGTGGTCAGATCGAGCTAAGACGTGTGGCTCTTGCATGCAACTAAGCGCTTTAAGTGTGGCAAGGAAAAACTTGGACAGTGGAAGCAGAATAAGAGGTAGTCCATACGGAAGTGTGTTCTCTACTATCTCTGGAGGGGTAATTATTGAACTGCTAGTTTAACTGATCTACACGTTAGGCAGCCCCGAAGACTCCAAATACGGAATTAGTGGAATCCCGCTAACAGGGGTCTGAGCTCCATTTGTATATTGTTTTGAAACACTAGTCCTCAACAAGAACCAAGCGTAGATTCAAAACGTGGGAAGGTAGTTGTACCACTGCGAATACGAAACAAGGCGCATGCGCGCTGACCTATACTTTTTCTATTGATCAGGGTAGTATTAGAGTGTTATGGAAAGGTTCTAGGGGTTGTTCTACTAACACTACTACTAGCAGCGGCATCGCCGCTAGCAACCCCGTGCCATGGGTTCGAGCACTCGACGAGCAGAGAATGAGGCAGTCGCGTTCGGCGCGCTCGCTAATCTCAGCCAGGCATCGCCGCGCTGCCGCGCGCGTCAGCCCGCGGCCCGTCTCGAGGCAGGGCAGCGCGAACCGTCGCACGCGGCGAAAGAGGAGAACATTAGGCGTCACTCTCCCAGCATGGTGATTTAATAAACACGTTAAATGAAAGAAACAAAATAAGGCCGAATATAAAGTCGAATTAAAATATAAACGATGGTTAACAATAATGATTAACAACACGCGAACACAATAACGTAAACGAAGGACAATAGCACTGAACAACACGCGAACACACAATAACACACAAAAAACCATGCAGGGAAGAAGCTCCTAACCCCCGGCCAGCGTACCCGCGACCGCGCGCCCCTAGAAAGGGAAAATAGAAGGAAAAGAACATACAGATATGGGCGACGACCGCAAGCTGCTGCCGGGGTCGCTGGAGCCCGAGACGACGCGCGGTCCGGACGAGGCCTCGTCGTGCGGACGGTCGCAAAAGCACGTACGCACCGCCTCGAGTCCCAGCGCGTTCTCTCAAGCATTTCCAAAACCCGAACGCGCGAAGATTCCAGAAATTACCCGCTGTCCAATGGCAGCCAAGTTAAGACCGCATGGGGCAAAGCGGGCGGCCCCCCGCACTGGTGGACCGCCGCTCGGTCCAGCTGGGAGAGGGGGATGCGAGGACATTCCGGTAAAACATGGCGTCGCGCTGGACCCGGTCCCCACAAGGTCCGCCTAAAAGGACGCAGACTCCGTACACGTTAGCGCAAATGGAATGTTAATGCCGCAAATGCGGCTTAATGCTTATTCCTAACATAGGCACGACGCTCGTGTTCTTATTTCCTCCACTGCGCTTAATTGCTTTCCTAGTCCTAAAGAATGCGATTAGTGCACGTCGTGCGTAATCAGCAATGTAAGCGACGTGGCGCTATTTCGCATGAGTAGGACCAGAGTCATGATCTGCACTTCCTTTCATGTCCTTGGCATAATCACTGTAATGAAGTAGTTTAGGTGGTGGGTCTAGGGCAAGAGCGGGTCCGCTTTTCTCTTCTGCTTAACATCTCCGCTGTTTACTGCCAGCGCCATTCCGTACGATGGTACCTCGATATTAAACAGCTCCACTGTTAGAATTAACTTAGCCCGTCACTAAAAAGCAAAAATAACGATGTGCGCAGTGTAAAGGTACAATAACAGGTGCCTGTGTTCAAGTATATCGCTATATAACGACAACTTACAGGGTTGCCACAACGAATGGGTCAGAAAAAGAAAAGTGGGAAGAAAAAGATTGACATCCAGTTGAATATTTACTATAATCCGTCATTTTTTGACAACGAATGCTCACAACCTGATGTTACACTCCTGGGACGGTACGTGGTCGATAGTTCCCTTACACTTGAACCTGGCGACCATACCTCATTCCTCAGTTGAAACGTGTTGTAAAATGAATGAAAAGTTGCATTTTACAGTTAGACCATCAGTGGCGTCGAAATTATGGAGAGTCCTTTACCTGATCTGGGAGCTGCTTATGGCCACTGACACTTTTCAACAAAGTAATGATTCTAGTTTAACGTAGTACAATCATTTTAATTATGAAGCATAATAGGCATGTCGATGGGATTAACAAGAGCTGGAGAGCTGGTGCGGTGTAATCGGTGGCGTCTATCGGTCACCATTTATTTTTACTAAAGTGACCTCGAAAATAACAAACAGCAGAAACACAACTGTAACACAAGACAGTAGCAGTGATTGCAATAAAGATCGCTAAGAGATGTAAATATAATAAATGCTAATTATCTCTCTCTTTTTTTTCTCACTATGTACATATGTCTAATCAGGATGGGGAATTATAGTTCCTCGAAATTTTCAACCTACGGAATGACTACCGGTCGAGAGTTCTTCCAGCGCATAGAAAATGAGAAAACTATTACAATACTACACATAATACAAAATATTATGCAACAACAATATGAAGCTAATCAGCGATGCAACTGCTTCATATCACGTTCTTTCACTTCCACCCAGTGAGTGCGAGCTTGTTAGCAGGTCTTTTGTGCAACGCCTTCAGAGCCGTTGATATTCTGCGCGTCATATTCACATCCTTTCAGCAATCCTCTGTTGCCATTTCCTACCGATTCGTATGCGGACGTGCTTTGCACTTTAATTTAAGAAATCGTATAATCGTAAAGCTCCTCTTGACGAAGGAATTCAGGTCTCGTGTTGTGTGAAGACATGCAAAATACAGAATTTTGAGAACATTTCATCTTTTAGTAGTTTGGCAGCGTGTTGTGCATACTTTTATATGATACGGCTTGTGCCTTCTCTTAGCAACGCCTCTGCTGCACGAGTATTTCTTTATTCAAATTTGAAATGCATTGGGCCGCCATTGAACTGTCCCATAAATTGCTTTCAGTGGTAAAGAATAGATCTCGAAAGAACGCTTTCAATTTATTTTCGAGAAGTACAAAATACACAACTTATATTTCATACAGTGGTTGCAATTTCACTGATAAAACTTGAATTTGTGACAACATAGCCGTTGAGTTTAATGCGTCGTATGTTTTTCTTTGTGTGTTTTCGTTTTTAGCAGACATTCACTGAAACGTGCTTGAAATCTAGGTTCAATAAGACGAAAGCTACGTTATCGATGAGTGAGGGCTGCACTTCGACTCATTCGTTTGTGCAGCTGGTGCTTCCCTTGTATTGCAGAGCAGCTGAAAGACGCGGTATTCCACTCCTCATCTTCTCTATTCTGCCTTTTGGTTCTTACGTCATTGGAACTTTTCCGCCTGGTTTGTGCATAAACAGAAGAGCGTAATTTCGACCAATCGTAGCAGCTGGCGGCACGAGCGTATACTCACTAGGCAAAGTGATCCTCTCCTGCTGTAGCACTGGCAATGTTGTGAAGAGGTTTTTGACTGCAGTCTGCAAAATTAAAAGGAATTGACGCACTCAATTTTCGTGTTACACCTGAAGCGAGCGTAAGCCATAAATGCAAAGATGCAGGGAAAAAATCAAATGGCTCAAATTGTTTTTTAAATACGAACATATCCTGCATTATCTCTACGGTGTATTTTCAGAACAAAGCCGCTGTAGCTAGGTTCTGGTGAATGGCGTCTGCGAAGAAAACGACGAAAACGGCCCACCACATTTACAGTGGTGGGCCGACATCATGGGCGGTGAAGAGCGTGTAACAGTGGGCCATATGCAAATTAGAAAGGGAATGAAATGAATAAACTTAGAATAACGTGAGTCAAATGCAAATAATTAGACTAATTGATCTTAATCAACTTTATTTTAAGTGGATGAAATAATAAGTAAAGTGGTTCAAAGGTGCCCTAAGTCAACCAGGCGGATATTGCAGTTACATAAGCTCTGTTTTCAGCGGTGGGCGTATCCCGCCACCACAGATTCGTTGGTGATCCTTCTTCGCAGAATGCAAGGACACACGACGTTTAATTGTTCATGAATGACCATTGGCGTCAGTTCATCTGGGGGTGGTCTGTCCACGTGGAAACCTATTGGCACAATCTTCCGGCTTCAAATATCTTGATTAGTAGTCTTACGTCTAATTATAAAAAAATTCAACGAGTGTTTAGAGTATTTAGGACGTCATCCGCTCCGTCGTTCGGACAGAGGTATCACACCAGGTTCTTTTCGTCAGTGCCTTTCATGGACGAAATTAAACTGAGGCGAGGCCACCACGCCTCGTTCGTTAAGGATCCTGTTAAAATAGCGTGGCTTGGTGAATCTTCAGCAGCGTCTTCACGGAGCTCGAACCGGGATGACCATTGGAGAGGGCCCGCAGGAAAGTCGAGGCGACGTAACAACAAACACCAGAAGTCTAATACATAGCTACGGATGAACGGGGCCGCTCAAAGGAAGAGTAGAAAACGCCCGTGCCACATCACACGACAGAGGAGAGTGACGAATCCTAGGTGACTGTACCCCGTTTTTTTTTTTTTTTCATTACCCCGTTTTGTGAGCCGCTCGCAATGCCCTTCACGATCGACACTTGCCTGGACAAGCCGAAGCTAAGCAGACAGCCAGGCGCCCTCCGGCTTCGTCGGCAGCGGAGAGGGGTGGGCGTCTTACGGAGGAGAGGACTCATACGTACCGCACAAATACAACACACAAGCATAATCGCCACATGCTTTGAGATGGCCTGCACACGTTGGATTGGTGGTTGGGCTCGACGGGCAATCTCCACGATCGAAGTTTGTTTTAACAATGGCGGTGCTAGTTTCAGTCATGACACTCCGCATCGTTAACATTCACAACTTGTGCTAGTAATAAAGCAACTGAACAGGAAGGTTTCTGCATGGCCTCCGAAATTTATCAGGAAGCGCAAATCTCGCAGTTCGTCTACTGTTTCCCGTACCTTTATTGTAATCGCGGACGAGCGAGCTTGCTAAAACGCAAGGCATAAATGTTTTGTAGTCTTTCAGTCATGCAAGCCCGCTAGGTCGGGCTATGTCCAGCCGTCGCGCCTCCGAGAGCTCTGAGAACAATTTGGGCGCTGCAGAATGAGCCGGCGTCACTCCTTATGCGTACGTGCACGTGCATGTGACAGTTTCATTCATGAGGCATAATTGCTTTGTAGTGTATGCATTAGAAGCTGTTTAATGTGCATAATGTATCCAATTTGTGCTTTAGCCAGGAACTCACATATGTAAAGTTCTGTTTTAGCCGTTTCACACGCAATACACACATGCGCCGGAAAGTATTATCGTGTTTTTAGGCAGTCCATATAGTGACACTCTATATACTCTATAGGAAGACATTCCGTAAATCTGTTGCATGGTGTGTGCGTGCCCCATGTTATTTATTGTGAGCACATTTCAATTACGAATGCGCAAATGTCTGTGAAGTACACTGCAGAGGTATCCTCTTTCTCTACCCAAAAGCGGGTGGAATATGCTCATATTAGCGTTGCAGCGAACGGCTGGTAAACCATTTCAGTGTCTGCGAGTGCAGGGCGTTTATTCGCGCATCAAACATGTTACACTGTACAGAGCCCACAACAAGCGCCACGTTTATTTCCTCTGCAGCTACAGCTGCGGTGCGAACGGCGAATCTCTATTTGACGCCGCGGGGAAGTCTCCTAGGGCGTCTGCTGTTTTGTCTGCCCGATAAATTGTTGTTTGCCTCCTAATTTCTTGGCGTCACTTCCGCCCCACCTTTCGAAATGCATTGGGGTTTTCTGGGGCTTCTCATTCGCTCCTCCACGCCGTTGTTACCCTTAGAATGCGGTTCATTTCTCCCGGGCACAAACCGTATTGCGAAATAGACGATCTTTCTTATTGTCTTAATATTCCGTACACAGAACGGATCGCTTGCATGGCAGACTTACTACAATGTGGATAAGACATGATGTGTATCTGTTGCCTCTTCTTTATGAACTTTCAGAAGTGTCCGAGTTATATTAAGAGTCAAAATGAGGAACCGCTACATCTTTTATTAAGCTATTATGTTCCTGCTTTAATGTCATCCTCTGATGCACATTACCTACAGGTAATCCACTGAAGGATTTTCGTTAAACACAAGGCCTTCCCGATTCTATCCACCCAGTTTCTGCATTAACAGTGAATGCAGCTAAAACATTTGTATTTCCTAGCATACTACTAGCAATAGTCAGCACTGATTCATGTTGGCTAAATTTTCTGAAGTGAAAGCTAGCATGGGCTAATGTTGGTTATCCACTGTACTAATAGTAACATTGTGTTCAGTGTCAATCCAGCGAATTACAAAACCTGCGAGATATCAAAATATTTTGACAAATTCTTTTGTACTATTCTCTTAACAGCACTATAAATTAACAGTAACACTGGTATAATCGATGTAAGTGTATTTGCACTGCTAACTACTATCCATATGTTACTTCAGGGGACAGAATAATACTGTGTTCCCCCGCTTTACTTTGTCCCGTGTATTAAAGTAAAAATTAAGCCCACTTTAGGCATAAAAGAACTTATGTGTTAGTTCAACTTTTAGACCCATTTTGGTCATTGCACTCTAACCTTCTCAATGACCGTTATTTGATCGAACATCCAGCCTACCTATGGCTATTTCTATACGATTATCCAAAGGGGGGCTAGTTGGTTGTGAACCGTTATAAGCTTACGATTTCAAGGTTTGTGGAAAGCGGAAGCGGACGCATGTGGAATTCCAGTCTATATCGGTACGTTAATATTTAATCATTTTTCGGGAAGATAGTAATGCCCAACATTTCTAATATTCCTTTTGTTGCTAATGTGGATGTGTTAACCCATATTACATCGAGAACAGCCAAGAATTATTAGAAAGTGAATTCTTATGATAAAGCGTAATGAAAAGGCTTCGATGTCGAGAAGAGCGCGCATCATAAAATAAGCTATGCGCCTAAATGTTCTAGAATTCTGGTAAGTGCTTGAATTCGCCGTTTAATTACTGCATCGGCTACTGACAATGGAAAGTTTGTCGGATACTAACGTGGGGATCCGACGTCCGTTTTCGAATGACGTGCAAAAGGTATTCCCCATATTGGAACTTCCGCAGGACTGGTAAGGATGGGGAGTATTTGGAGGTGTTCGTCCTGCAGTGGATGTCATTATTATTATTATTATTATTATTATTATTATTATTATTATTATTATTATTATTATTATTATTATTATTATTATTATTATTATTATTATTATTATTATTATTATTATTATTATGACAGTAGCTAACTTCATAAAAATTGTGTTCAACTTTTAGACCAATATTGGTCATTGCACTCTACCCTTCTGAATAACCATTATTTCATCAACCATGCAGCCTACTTACGGCTACTTTTATAGGAATAGCCAAAGCGGGGGCTAGTTCGTTGTTGGTAGCATGAGGTAGCATGAGGAGGCGTTTTAAAATGCCATGATGGCGTTCGATTAGACACACCATGGAGTTGAAATGACAGAATAAGGCCGAGAAAGAGATGTGTCTCACCAATTTGCAATAGAAAGGCGTAAGTGAAATGCCCCGTCACGGCGGTCTAATGACTATTATACTCGGCTGCTGATCCGAAGGTTGCGGGATCGAAACGGCCGGCAGCGGCTGCTGCATTTTGATGGAGCCTGAATGTTGAGGCCCGTATACTGTGCGATATCAATGCACGTTAGAGAACACCGGCTGGTCGAAATTTCCGGAGCCCTCCGTTACGCCGTCTCTTATAATCATATAATGGTTTTGGGAAGTAAAAGCGTGTAAATAAACCTGAACTCACACACTTAGTAGTAACGACAACATTTGGGGCCTCTCGCATACTAATAAGATAGCAAGCTGTCAGAAAAATTTCCAGTGATAAGCAGCGCTAAAAGACGGGACTAAGAAAGTACACAAATCACGGCGCACACTACCACGGCGTGTCCTTCTTCGTCTCGTCTTTTAGCGCTGTTTTTCACTGGAAGTTGTGTAGCAACCAGCCCAACTGCGTAGCCTTTGTCAGAAAAATGTAGTTAAATTGCCAAAAAAGAATTAACCGCTCCCGTTACTATCTTTTTTTAAATGAGTGTATTGTACGACAATACCACACACCTAGAGAGGGAGGCACCGGTGGCTTGCTGAACCGCCTTTCACAATTCCATTTCCGTCAATATTTGCGTCTGAAACAGTACGTACACGATACTCACAGGTAATGCTGAACCAATATGGTGCTATATACAAGGCCTAGTGATGGCTAGAGCAGTACATTAGACGAGTTTATTTTTCGACAGTCCGTTAGCGATGTTACCTTGTTATGAAATACACCAGAATTCCCTACGCATATATGTCCCCTCAGTGATACGATCATTCAGCCCATCAAGTCATGCTAGATTTTGTCAGTGGCACAGTGCTTCGTACATCACAACATATCAACGCCAACCTCCAGACGCGCTAGAGGAGTGCACATACTTTTCAGTATCGCCTGCTGTTCAATTGCTTTGAGATGTAATATTTTGGCTACACTATCCAGAAGCATTAATTTATGTTGGATGCCTTATTATAGCTGAAAAAATTAACTGACGAAATGGTGTAAGTGAATGGTCGATCTCCGTTCTGCATACTAACAGAAAAAAAGAATAACGCAGCTTGCTTTAGTGGGGCAAGGTTAGCGAAGCTGATGCGTGCTTAACTGGTCCGGGTCACCGTCATCATCATCATCTTCTTCTTTTTCTTCTTCTTCTTCTCCTTCTTGTTCTTATTTTTCGTTTTGTTCTGGACACGTGTCCTTGTGGCGTCATGTTACGTGATGTAGCATGACGTCGAGGCCATACATCGTTGCACTGTTAGATGTAGCGTCGCTTGGTTGCTAGGCAAAGTCATTTCAAGGGCATATGCCTGATACGGACAAACGAACGAAAAAATTAAACAGGTTCGCTGTTAATAAGCATGGCTTAAAAAGTGCGCATATATTGTCAGCTTTCATGTATATCTGCTTCGCACATATATATTGATAACAGCAGTGCATAGTATATCCAGTGGCTCACTTGATTTTGCTTCAGTTTCTTATATATGGTAACAATATGAAATTCATGTGCTCTTGCAACATGGGTAACACAGTGCTTTAGAGGTGCATGACTCACAACATGTTTTCTAGACTACGATTGCAGCGCCCGAAACAATTAATGTCCAATGAGCAGCACAAGTCACAAATTACACCAACCACGACCAACACCTTATTACATAACTGCCATACCCCGAAACGTACAAAGATTTCCTGCACATGTGCCCACTGATGTTCCTCTCAGTATGTTTCAACACTGCAAACAAATGCGGAGCGTAGAACATTTAGTGGGTGCTCGCGCGCGCGTGTTTTAGTGAAAGATATAAAATGGCTACGTGGCGTGAGAATGGTCGAAATTCTGAACAGAGGGCCTTTCTTCTTGAGGAAGAAGCACTTCGAGCGAGAGTGAAAGTCTTACGCTCTAATATCCTAGGCAGCGCGGACTGCTTGTGACGTTCCAAATAATTTCACACGACTTCAGTTAACTTTCCAAGGCAAAGCCACTCACTGAAATGTGGAGCCTTCAAAATCGAAAGAATAAAAAAAAAATCGCGACGACGCTGGTGACGTGAATGTGACCAGGCCTCTCAGCTCCGGTGCACGGCAATAGGCTGGGAAGGATGTATAGGTTCGGGGTGCATGGCCGACAGAAAAAACAAGAGCACTGGCCGCCTTCTGGCAACACGGTAACAAGATTAACTAAACGCCTTCTACACTCTTAAATAATTAGACCATTTTAAAAATAAGTTCGGCGAAGCAGGTTTGAGATGCAGCCTTGTATTTTAGTGCTCTTCAACGAATTTTGCGGGGGGGCAGGTAAGGGATGCTAGCGATAATAAGTGCGCTCAAAACATCCAATATCGCGATGAATTGACAGATGGCGGATGGCCCAAACGTGCGTAGTGGCCATCCTAACAGCAATACGAATAATAACACCATGCACAGAGACTTACTGTCTGATTATGGAGCTGGGTGCAACATAAAGCTATAGGCCATGCTTCCTAAGCACCGCCACGGTGGTCTAGTGGCTATGGTACTCGGCTGCTGATACGAACATCGCGGGATCGAATCCCGGCCGCGGCGGCTGCCTTTCTATGGAGGCGAAATATTCAGGCGTGTATACTGTCCCTTCTCAGCGCACGTTAAGGAACTCCAGGTGGTCGAAATTTACAGTCTTCCACTACGGCGTCTCTCAAAATCATATCGTAATTTTCGGACGTAAAACCCCAGAATCAATCACCCATCATGTTTCCTGAGACAGCCTGCACGCCACTCAAGAAAAGCAATAATATTTGCACCTTGGATACTAATTTGTTCTAAAAAGCGTAATGTATCTGACGCGTTCGTTTGAGACGCGAACTTACGCTTGCACTTCTACGGAACAATATAATTCATGTATATACGAGGAGCGAAGAAATGAATGCTTCAATCGGCTCGCATCTTGTAGGTGCTGACAGCGCACCTTCCGAGCAGTGTGGCAGATACTTAGCGCATCTACTGCACTCATTTCGCTAACCTTCTCCCCACGCAAGGCTAAATGGCTCACTCAAACCACCACGTCTGTCGCCCATGTTTAGATAACTGAACTTAACCGAGAATCACTAGGGTACCTGGGGAAAACTTCTACTTGAGGATTCATTTTTGTTTATTTATTTGCTTAAAGTTCTATCTATGCGGAACGTCGTTACAGAAAGGAGTGGTTATATATGTACGCTGTACAATGTTACGCAAAAGCATCTTGAAAATATAAATGGAAGGTGGTTCTATTAGGCTGCTGTCGTTGGCAGGAATGAATTGATTAAAATGTTCGTCTGGCAACTTGACACCTGAACTTTGAAGTTGTGATTGATAGGCGTGGACATCTGAAACCATGGTGCAAGCAGGGCAATTTTTGATTCAAGATGCGTAAAATAAATTTTGTGGAAGAGAGAGAAACGAGCAAGCTTCCTTCTTGATGACAGGTCCGGTAGTTCAGGCCTAGACTTAGATATACTTGCATTACGGGAGTACCTAGACACGGTAAAACGAGCAGACCGGTTTTGCATGGCTTCAAGTTTCTATGTTACATGAGCCGTAGACGGATTCCAAACTGCTGTGGCTTATTGAAGTTTGGACCTGACGAAAACTTTCTGCAGAACAATCTTCAGGGAACAGGGAGCTCGAGAACTATTACGACGAGGAAATCCAAGTACTCCACATGCGGAATTTGCCACATATTCAATGTAAGTGTGCCACGGTAGATTGTTAGTAATCTGAACACCTAAACATGCATAGTGTATTACACAAGAAAAATCAGCGCTGTTAATATTGTAGGAAAATGTAAAATATGGACTGTGACTAGAAAGTGTTGTCGTTTTACATTAACTTGATTTACTTTCATAAGTATGGCTCACACCATGAAGAAACAGCGCTGAGGTTGGATTGAAGTGTGAAAGAATCGCTTGGGTTTATTATTTCACAATGAATGACGCATTCATCACAATAAACCAAGATTTTATATGCTAAATTGTCTCGTAGACCGTTGTTGTAGACAAGAAAAAGTAGACCCAAGTACTGAGCCTTGCGGCGCAAGTTGCGATGTGTAATTTGTGCCATTTCTGCTTGGTAATTACACATCTTCTCTCTCAAAAAATAGGTATGATTGCCTAAGGCATATGGCTAGGGAAACGTAGGTTTTGATGTGTATCGTACTTGCCTCTTTAAGTCGTTTGGTAGCTAAGCAGGTAAGGTGTCGCGCTGTTGAACTTGAGGCCGTTTCTATTACCAGCCAAGGCTGCAGCATTTCGACTGGGGCTTCATTCAAGAGCGCCCTTCTTCAGTGATCAACTCTCATAACTACAACGACGGAGCGTTGTGCTCGGAACTATTCGGGCGACATCTACAGTTCGAAACGAGTCACATCAGAGCATGCGCAGCGTCACTGACGCGCTTGCCTTGCAGTTTCCGTCCTTGTTTAACTCCGCGGACGCGACAACTGCTTTGGCCGGCAGAGGCGCTGTCAACGGTTTAGCGCCGAGCAACAACAAAAAAAAAAAAGAAAGTGTCATCACCCAGATCGGAGTGTTTTACACTGCGCACTTATTCTCGGTTCGCGGTATTATATCATACCGATAATGCGCTGCGTAATGTATGTTGCGCATCGCTCTCAATTTTTCATAGCGCATTGCGTTTATTGCGGTGTGCTGGCATTGAATTTCTCTAACCTACTATTAATCGTAACTCACCAACGATGCGTGACCACGACTTAATGTAGTTTCGATTGCCCATACATATGACGATTAGTCGGTCCTTCGTCGGTTGTAGCCCTTTCTGGGCGACGACGGGGAGCATCAGCAAGCTGACCTTCCTTATAAAGCAGTGTGACCCGAAGAAACCACAGAAAACTTTATACAGTTTATAAGGGGGCGTAGATCTGTTGTTGGGACAATGTGACCGCGAACAGAGTCAGAATGCAGCACAGCTTGCATCGGGCGCTGACAACGGTTCGCTTCATTTCGTTGCCTTTCTCCTTGCGCTAAACCGTTGACACCGCTTCCGACTGCCAAAGGGGTTGTTGCGACCGCGGTGATAACCAAGGATCGAGCATAGAGTTTCTTACTAAAATACTAGAGGGAAATGTGGCGCTAGTGTCTGTGGGAGTTTCAAACAAGGCGGTTGAGCCAGCATGGGAATGATGGGTATGACATGAATTTGCCTAGTCTTCGTTCTTCTGGCTTCATACGGCTTTGCGACTTCAAAAGACTAAGTCGTTTATGACAAAATATTGCACTAAAACGGAACATTTTGAAATAACATTGTGCGTGCGCAGGTACTACTTCCTTTCTCGCATTTAGAAAAATGCTGATCGCTCAGAACTTTAGCAATATTGTGCGATATGGCAATGTTTCCTCCCCTACTTCTGCTCAGATTTAGCAGCGTCCATGAAGGTTTAAGTTCCAGATACAGTTGTGCTCCAACTTAAGGTAAAGATTTTTGCTCTTGTAAGTGATGTGCTAACGTGTTCAAGTATGTAAAAGGTAGATGCGTCTTCTAAATATAACAAACTGGCTTTCGCTCACTTCTTTAAGCGCAGTTCACGTGCTCCACTGCATTTTTACAAACTATATGGGTGAAGCCGCTTCGCGAGGCCGTAGCAGAAGCGCAGTGTCGCCCATCGTTTGGTGGTTGTTTTGTGCGAAAACGTGATGGTCAATAAAGAGCCATGCCGTTAAACTCCGTCGGAAACTGCGCCTGAACCTTTATCTGGGCTGACTTTTGAGCGTCGTCCGCAGCGCGTCTGCCTATCGCACACTGGGGGTATACTAAGCACGATAACTGTGCGCCTGCTCGGCGCGTTGGGTCGGCGTTGAATTAATCAGACAGCGCAATTGAAATGCTGTAGTACAAGATATACGAACAGCCTTGTCACATGGGGTGTAATGTATATAAGCCGTGAAAGCGACCCTACCCTTACAGATTATGTCGCACCTGATAGAAACGAAAAGAAAAAAATAAAGAGCAAAACCGCATCGATAAGGTTCGCGAGAGGCAGCGCAAATATTTCTAAAGTGGGGTAAAATACCACTGCAAATAATGTGTAGCCATCCATCAAGAAACACAACAACGAAACAGACTGCATGGTACCTCATCATTACAAACGACTTTAGTACATGCGATAGTCTGATGATCTCTAGCAGTAAAGCGTCACTACAGCCGCTGCCTTCGTCGCGTAATGAAAAAGTGTAATAATGTCGCTCGCGTCACTGAATCTAAAAAGCAGGAATCTCACATTTACCTAGAAGGAAATGTGGCGCCACCGTCTATGCGGATTTCTTAAGACGCGCTGTGTCACGATGGGAATTTTGAGATATTGTCGCGTGGTCGTGACGCTGAAGCGCACAGAACTGAAGAATTTGTCAGTGTTTATTGGGCGATGGCCAGCAAAGTGAACGAAATCACACTGCAAGATGATAGCGGCGTGAACAGTCGCCGGTCGACGGAGAGACGGCCAAGTGGCGAAATGCTTCGGCTTTTATACACACGTCATAACGCGTTCCGGCGTTGTTTCGTAAATTCCAGAAGTCAATCAAATGTACGCGTCAGGCATGCAAAGTTTCAAGAACGGTCGACACGGTTCCCGAAGCGACATGCAAGATAAATGCGGCCTGCGCTGCGCGTAACAGAAAGTGATGTCGCCGCTCCCTGCAAACCATCAAAACAAGCGCTTGTGTCACAGGAGAGTGACGACGGCGTTCCCCTTAAACAAACCAAAACAACCGCACGTGTCTATATGTGTCTTGTGTTGGCTGGCGTGGAGCGGGACTTTGCCTTATACGTGGATACGGCTCCGGAAATACAGCTTCTCTAAAATAAAACCTTCGGAGGCGGATCTCATTCGCACATACTACATCTTAAAATTATATATTGCTCTCCTGCAGGGCTTAATCAAACGCCGAAAAGAAGAAACAGACGACAAATGGACGCGGAGTCTGTCATTGTCTGTCATCCAACTTTAGCGCTCAGCTCCTGCTTTTTATTTTTTATGAAGCGGTATATAGAAGGACAAGTTCTCAGACGTCAATAAAACTTCCTTTTTGGTTATGCCAAGAAGAAATAGGTCATTTCAGGCTCATTCAGCCCAAAAGTAACCATTATGACGCACGGAGAGCGTCCAAGCCAGACGAGTCTTGGAGGCGTCGCAGCCGTTTGTGGACGATGCCAGTCCGAATACATCACGTGCCAGCATTCTATGGATACAACAGCGCCCCGACGCCAGTCTTCCTTCTTTAATCGGTTACAACCTAAGTCAACCTAAGGCAACAATCGGTTACAACGTGCAACTAAACTAGAAATGATAGGTGTAAAGTTAAAGAGATATAAAAACGAGCGGAATGGGCCAGGGAACAGACAGGAGTACCTGATATTATTATATCAATTAAAAGAAAGAAGTGGACCTGGGCAGGACATGCCATGAGGAGGAAAGATAACGAATTGACAATAAGAGCGACGGAGTGGATACCGAGAGAGGGAACACGCAACAGGTGCAGGCAAAAAGTTAGCTGGAGCAACGAAATTAAAAAGTTTGCGGGTATAAAGTGGAACCAATACGCTCAGGATAGGGTGGATTGGAAATTGCTGGGAGGAGCCTTCGTCCTGCAGTGAACATAAAATAGGCTGATGATGATAATGATGATGATGAACCTTAGAATAAATATAAGCTCTTCCTCCGGGGCCTCACAGAGCTCTTGAATGCCTCCATGCCGTAGAGGAAGTAGTTGCCAAAGAATGATAAAAATTTCACTGTATAAAGATCCTACTTTTTAATGCTGCAATGCTGTTTATATAGGGGCCGGAAAGCTAAAAATTTTCTTTTGAAAAGCGTGGGGTCTGGAGCCTGCTAAACTATATATGTTTTGTTTAAATCACAACATTCCGTTTCGGAGTTCACAGGAGCCCATCTCAAAGGCAATGTGTTCAGCAGTATTGTGCTATGCTTTTTATAAAATGTCACGCTTCATACAAACCTTTACAGCAATTTCATCATTGCCGTTTGTTTTAGAACATGAAGAGAAGATATTAGTAACGCTATCTTCCAACTGTTTGGTCTTTCGCACCCGGAGTACGTCACAGCCTTCCGTTCCTGCGTTAACTGCGAATCAAAACAAAGCGTGGAAGTGATCATCAGTGTTTATATACATCTCGATAGACATCAACATAAGTTGTGATCACAGTAGAGCGATCTATGTATAGTGGCTGTTCGGAAGTCTTTAGGAGAGTGAAACATGCGCGGACGCACATTCAACGCTGGTTGCACTTGGGCGTCGCCGACGAATGGACAGGATGACAAACGCTGCCTGTGGCAACACTCATACGTATACCGTCCTTATATTTGTGAAATACGAGAAACCCGAGCAGCGCTGCAAATGGCGACCGCTCCATGGTACAAAGAAAGCATAAAAATGTGCCTGACCCCTCTGTTAAAGGGATCGGTATAACACGAGAGTAAAATGTCTCTTCGCATAAGCAGTTGATTGTTTATTGTTACATCAAGGTGAACTTGCCCATTGCTACTATAGGTGTTTCACTGGTACGGCACTGTATGACGTGGATGAACCAACGTTCACACATCTCCTTCATAACATCAAGAGCCAACCCCTTGTGGTAACTGAAGTAGTTTACCTAATAACTGCAGGGCACAGTCTATAGTAAATGCCACGCGACAAAGGTATCAGTCCTATTTACTTGCACCACATTGACCCTCCAACGTCTTTGTCGTGTTCTGTCGCCTTAACTTGTTCCCATCACGCTCGAACAGGGTCGGTGGGGAAACGCCACCACTGCTACCATTGCGCTATCGGCGCATTGACACTCGAAGCTGTACGAACGCGGCTATGCGCACAGATCTGCAGACGTTCATTGAGGCGGACTTTGGTGCCGCCTGGAATGGTGCCGCCATCCAAGAGAGATGGAGTAAAGCTGCAGTGATTTACTTTGGCTCTCCTGGATGGCGGCACCGTTTCAGGCAATGTGCGTCTGGATGCGGGCGTGCTGAGCCTGCCGAGACAAGAGTGCGCGTTTGTACAGCAAGAGTGCAGTCCGTACAGCGGCGCGGGGGGCTGTGAGTTCGATTCCCAGCGCCTCAACAGATTTTTTCTGAGTTTTTTTCTTTATCGTTATTGCATGTTTCCATTACTGCATCACGTCTATTACGGTAGTGACGCATGGGGTCGTGGTGGAGACCGGCGTAAAACACTTCGTTTTAAAAACACCATAAGACACGCTCCAAGCTCCTGCCGCGTCGGTGCACCTCGCAGATGGCACAATTACAAACTTCCCTTGCGTGTAATGACGAGTGGCAGTAGAGACGCCGAGGTGCGTGTGCGTGACAGTACGAACTAACATATTTTCAAGGAAATAAACATCACAGGAAAGTCAGGCTGACTGCGTTGACGATCCACGGTGTAGCGATGTCCCGTCTACTGTCGCAGAAAACGGCGCCATGCTGCGTTTTTCATGGTTCTCCTTAAGGTCCTACGTTATACAGGAAAGCGACCGTAATTGGACGCGCATGTCTACTAATCGGCAGATGTATATTTTAGTTTTTATTCTTTTACTATAGGCAATAATAACAAACTATGGGTGAAGGGACTCAGCCGGGTTTGACATTTAAGAAAAACAAAGCCTTCCCTTGTAGCTTCTCTTCCCTCTCGTAAACAAACACAAAAGAACGAAGCCTGTTTGGCAAACTCCGTGATGTGACAGAATTAAGGGTCATGAAGCGCGATATATTCATCCACTTAGTTGTAGTAACTAAGCTTCAAAAGAATCCCTACGGATCGATTTCCGTTAGCCTCGTTAATACAAGGAGCTGGATGGCAGTTTTCCCTTTCCAAGGAAAGCACATGGTGCCTAGGGCCCCAAGAACTCGTATTCTGTGCAAGTACAGTACGATGATTAATTTATTACCATGGTTTTATTTGAAGCATTGCTTTCTTAAGCACAAGTCAGCAGAGTGCCATAACTCAAGCCGCCTTAAACATGAGAGGAAAACAAAGTCCGCCTTGTAGTCTCGTTCATATTTACCTTTGAAAGTGCGTATCCAATGGATAGGCGCACAATGGCTATCATGACAACCGCATGTTTCTGGCTCAAAACTGAACGGTGGTGTTTTTTAATGCCATGAAAACACCTTTACAGCTCAGGGATTCAAAATGTGCACGCTCCTGTCCACACAGCTCCACGGAACTCGGCATAGCGTCCTAGTTTCAGGTAGTATATAATATAGTTGTTATTCCTCGACCGGCATATATGCATGCTGCTCTGCACCATGGTGAAATAACTTTTCTTAGGACCAGGCGACTTTCGAAATGCTTCAATCAGCAAGGTTCTTTAATGAAAGTGTATGGAAGCCGAATTCAATGAAAAACCACATGCAGGGTCTTCGGGATAAATTAGTTCTCTTTATTTCATGCAGTGTGACTTCCCTCAGATGAGCTTGACAACACCTTCCTTGGAGTAGGTCGAATCCATTAACGTAGACATCCATGCTTCCTGCCACATGCGTGTCGTTCATGCAACGGTTTATTCTTGATTGAGCTCTACCAAGCGCTCACGGCTCCGAATTCGAATTGCTTGAAATTTCTTGTTTCATGGCAGCCAGGCGATCTTTGCTTAAATATTTAGCTCAATATCACTCGAGCCTCAATCGGACAATATTTTTATGTTAATTGTAATGTCGGGTATAATTTACAAATAACATTTCCCCTCTTCAAGTGTGAATGAATAGCAGCAACCTTTGTCAGACTACGGGGAAGATTTTGTTTGAAAAAAAAATGATATTTTGCATCTCGTAAATTGTTTCCGGACATGTCTCCAGCCCCAGCGCGAGTGCCAAAAACATACATTGTTCTAAATTCGACTGAAAAAGTGACCGAATGCCCCCATTTATCGACGTGCAGGCGAGAGCTGTGAGTTATTAGGCGGCACTTGACAAGCAGTGTTGACTTTCTTCCGTATGAACGCTGGCACTTAATGAAAAGAAAACGTTGCTTGAGGTTTATTCTTCCCGTGCGTGTCATGCTCTTCCTCTATATGCATGTGTATGAAAGGGGTGCTACACCGAACGCCTTTGTGATGGCCTGGACACAAGTGCGTATTATTTCGTGGTTACATGCCCGCAAGCCTAGTCATCTTAACATATGAAGCGCATGTAATCACTTCGGGTGCTGCAAATACAGAATAAAATTGTAGTGTTTACGAAAGCTAATTTACAGCCTGTTCAAATGTGTGCTTCTTCCTCATTTTTCTTTTCTTTTTGCGAGACCAGATGCTCCGCCTGGACTGTCAGATGGACTAGGGCCAGGGCCATCAGAGCCATGTGCCTCGGGGTCCAGCGGTCATTTTGGACCATCGCCATCTCGTGCTTCAAGTGGCCGAACCTTTTTAAGGGTGCTGCGTTAAAATTTTATTTTCCTTGTGAACCACTTCATTTTCTGACGTCCCAATATGGCCGATTACGAAGTGCCATTTCTTTATCTTAAAAGCGCCACTGTCGATGTAGGATGTTACAAGCGACATTTTGTCTTATAGGAACTTGCTATGTAAAAGCCAAGACATGCCGTTATCGCCTGACATTCCTTGGTCGCCTAATGCAGTGCCGTATATTACGGTGTACAAGGCAGCCTTTTTTTTCTGAATTTTTCGCTGGTGCGTCTAATATATGATAAAAAGTCATGCGCACTTGCGTGACCAATATATCGCCTTTTTTTTTTGTTCTAGAATACGATAAATTGTGCACGATAGCATTTCTTGGTATTAACTTAATCTTGGTATTATTTGTGGGGTGTCCGTGGCCTCAAACGTCGGCGAGTTGCTCTATGAACAACAGTGCGGCGGCCGCGGCGGTCATGACCAAAAAGGGCGTCGCTATTGTCGCGCATAATATATTTTCTTTCCCAGTTTTTTCATTAGGTATTATACCCAAGGAAGTCATGCAATAAATAAGGAAAATACACCACTTCGTTTCGTTATTACATTGTGGCGCCCGCCATCTGCCCGTTACAATAACGAAAGCGCCCATATCAAAATGAATTTCTCTGTGCGAAGTCTCGGCAGTTTAGCAGTAGTCGCAAATTTCGGCTTCCTAGCGCCGTTTCTCTTGTGCGAGAATGGTGTACTTGGCGCAATGGATACGGTCATTTTTTCTTCTGTCCCTGCCGTGCCCATAGTACCGAGAGACAACATCAACAATGTCATTAAAGGTGCTTACAACGTCGCATACGAGTTATTCAGAGGCCGAAAACGCAACCCGGCGATGCTGCCGATCGAAACGGTAGAACTTTAAATTGCGCTCTGGAGTTTCTGGAATTCCGTAGGTATGAGTGTGGTGCAATAAATACAGGTTTTATACGTCTTTGAACAGCGTTATTACCAAGTTTCTATGGCTGTTGCCACAAGTGCATCGTGAGGCCGAAGGCTGCATCTCTGGATGCCGGTTCATAAGGAAACACCTGGATAAAAAAATTAAACCCTTATAAAAATGTGGAAGTGATTCCTGTTGAGGGTTGTATCTGATTCAGAGGTTCTTATGGAGCCAGAAATAGTTGATATTCTAAGTAATAGTTAATACGATGGCATTTAGAAGCAGGTAGATCCTACCTGTAGAGTTGCAAATTGATGGCCACCTCGTCTAGATGAAATAGAATGTGCGTTTACTTTTCGTCAAAGCTTTGTGTCGCCTCTGTGCAGTGTGCTACACAGCTTATCTCGTGTTTCAAGGAGAAGAACGGCTCGTGATTTTTTACCCATCCATCTTCCCCAATCTAGTGTAGCAGGGGCGAGATCGGGGATCGTTGTTTGTGAATGCGGGTGGTTTTGTTCGCTTTTCACTGCATGTCATTGGCGCTGGTCCTGCTCTCGCCTTAATCAGCGGACGCGGCCACGTTTTTGCATGACCACGTTTTCTTTGCACGCTACGCGTTTAAGCTCACGACAAAAAAAATTCTTCCTTTTTACAAAACAACCTTACTCATTTGAAGAAACAAATACGTTTCTTTTTTAATTATATTGTCCAAAAGAAGAAAACAATCATGCTCGTCAATTTTGGTATGTTCACCGCTTGTCCATTGGTTGTTCTAGCCTCCCGTTGTCGGATATTTTAGGGATCATCCTGTCGTAAAAGAGCGCCCATTCGAATAAAGAAGAGCGACCGATCCTGGAAGCCTGCGCCGCACACAGTCGCGCCAAATTCGCAGCGCGCACAACGAGATCCAGGATCCCACTTGGTGACGTTGCATGTGAGCGAACGCCTTGTGTTTTGAACAAAGATCTCCGATCGCGCCCCAGGCTAGCGCAAACTAGAGATCAGGCCGGCCTCTATGTCCAAAGTAGAACACAGGAAAGTCTCAAAGTAGAACACAGGAAATTTTACAGAAAGCGGTTCCGCTGTTGAAAACTGTAGCGGGACCTCTTGTGATTAATATCGCAGCAAAACTGAATGTGCGTCGGTTCTAAAATGGAGAAATAGTTTAAAAACCCCCTACAGTGTTAAAGACCCATTTAGTAGCACGACACTTCATTACATAAAGACAACAAGAATGAACGAGGTCGCATAGGTTATGCATGATTCCGTGTTGTCGCTGTTACCAGCTGGGCATATGTGCCTGAAAATGAACACTAAATTGGAAGGGAAGCTCAGGGGAAGATGGAGGCTTCAATCGGCGAAAAGATCGCTAAAAACGATGGAAAACAGGGAATGTCGCTGGAACCAACGTTTCGTCAGATGGACAGGTGAAAGTCCACCTTTCGGAACGTTGGCTCCGGAGACATTCCTTGTTCTCCATCGTTTTTAGCGACCTGTTCATTGAAAATGAGCAGATGAGATAGCCTTTGCTGCACGGAGCGGGTGAAATGGCGCACGTACAGTTAGAATTCG
Organism: Hyalomma asiaticum; assembly: GCA_013339685.2. Taxonomy (NCBI): domain Eukaryota; kingdom Metazoa; phylum Arthropoda; class Arachnida; order Ixodida; family Ixodidae; genus Hyalomma; species Hyalomma asiaticum. Next base: position 199,019,035 of record CM023481.1, on the reverse strand, counting down.
AGGCCAAGCGGCGCACACAACTCGGTACGCAGCACTGCACGCTCGGCCCGATGCTCACTGGCGTGCGGGCGGTGTTCAACCGGTAAGCTACACTTAACGGATGTGCATGCTTTGCGGCAGGCCTCATTGCAAACTAAGCAACGACAACATTGCGCCATCTCGGGGGTAATAAACAAGCCCCTGTCACGCTGAATTGTTGGAGTGACGCTGGCGTGTTGCCAACTCTCAATGATATCCAAAAATAGCTTGCCTTTGTACGAAGGGGCAGCGTCCTGTTGTAGCAAATTGGTCTGAGGCGTAAGGCTCTGGGGGCCGATATCGTACCGCAGAATACGGGATAAATTCCGTGTTGGCTCTTCCTGATTAGTAAATTCTGCTTTTCAAGCAGAAGTGACCAATCAGGGATGACCACCAGTTTCCTCGTATTCCGTATGCTGTGGTATGCGTGAGCACCCTGGAGCAAGAGGTGTGTATTTTCTTCCATTGTAGTTCCTTTCCGTTTATTCCATAAGTACCCTATGACGTTTAAAAAAGTACAATAATTTGCCCAGCGCTTTTCTTGGATTCATTGCCTCTTGGCTTCATTAGCTTGTTTCTAACCAATCAACGATCCCTTGACCAATTACCTAATTAAGGTAGCATGCGAGAGTTTATTCGTCAGCAGCCATGTCATAATAAGATCACGTATACGACGTCATGCCTTTACAGCAAAAAGGAGTAAATCACAGAAATACCTGCTAAAGTGACATCCCAGATAAAAACAACCTTTAAAAAATTTTCATGATTCGCCCAATCAGGAATTCCAACCCACGGCCTCTCGGTCTTCTGGCGTGTGCCTGAGACAACTAGGAGGAAGTTACTACCACCATAGTCGTAACTACCACCACTACTACCATCACTACTACCACCAAATGGCTGAGCTGCCTTCTGCGAAGGAGGTTCTAGCCATCTGAACGAACAGCTCTAAAAAACACCACAAAGGCCTAGGACGAGGAGGAGCGCTCCCCTCGTTCTTGCCCTTTGTGTTTGTGTTTCTTTAGTGGTGTTAGTTCTAATGGATCAATACCAACGAGCTCGTCTCAGCATCCTCTTAAACTCATTTAGACATTGATCACGAGATGGCGCAAAGTTCTCGCCGCGTAGTTCTCGCGCAGCACCTCCTAGTCTAGATGAAGCGCTTGGTCGCGTTAGTCTGCTACGGCGACTATTCGAGCTACCTTCGCGCACTGATCATCGCTCCACGCATGCCGCGTTTAATCGAGTTCCGCCGAATGTTAGTCACACTGAAGGAAACACACGCTCACATGCGTGTCCAAAAGCATGCACATTGTGCAGCTGCGTATGAGACACATTCCAAGTCAGCACGACACAGAATACAGAGGTTGGGTAGGACAAAGCCGAAGAACTCCGGCCCTAAAAATGTACCTCGCATTACCTCGTAGAGTATTCGAGTTTGTTCCGATCGCAATAATTCTCTCTCCAATCTGGGCGAAGCTGCGGATTTTTTTGTTAAGCAGACATTAAAGTGAAAAGCATTTTTTTAATTAGTAGGTTAGCTGTTCACAACACCAAAAACACCAATCTTAAGAGGAGAAGACCGTTGGTAAGTTAGAAAACACGTAGAAAGAAAATACGGGTGGCGACGCTGCATTGAAGTCCCAGCACTAATACGCGTGGCATCACAGATCTTAGACGGCGTCTGCTGAGGCCTGCATAGCTAATTATCGGCAAGAAAGACATACATTGTGTTCCAAGGCAGCGAGAGGCTTCAGTCAGAGAGTTTCAGAACGTTTGATCGACCGAATTTGGCGAGAATGAGAAAAAAAAAAACGCCACTAGCCTTCTAACGCCACGAGGCCGATGTTCCGCCGCATATTTCAAAACTAAAGTTGGACATTCATTTCCTATTATAATGTTGGACAAAAAGGGGCGAAATTAACGGCAATCGAGTTCCCGGAGTATAAGTTATCATTCCACACCACTTCAGCTTTTAACTTTAGTGTCCCTTTAGCACTCCCGTCTTAGACATGATGGGTACTAATAGTACCTTTAAATAGAGTAAATAATCAGTATGCTTATTTAAGAGGTCTCTTAGTTCCAGCGAAGGTGTAGCCAAAAGTCGGCTTGCCAGGCTATTAACGCCGCTAGTTAGTGTCACGTTCACTGCTTTAAACACTTTCTATGACTTCAGTGGCATCACAACTAGTGCTGCGCTCGGCCTAACCAGATTTCTTCAGCAAACGCACATAGCATTCGCAGAACACATGGATCATGCGTATTTTACGTACACGCGTGCACGCGGTAATTCAAACTCGGCTATTTTCGGACGGTGAATTGCGCAGCAATGCCTAACAATGAAGCTTATTACGGCCGTGTTAAAAAAAAAAAGATCGTTTCAGTATGGCGAGTTTGCACGGCCGCATGCCACACTATTCAGCAACTACTTCGTGTTCAAACAGGTTTCCATCATCGCGGACAGCCCACCGGAGTCTTCACACAGTCACATGCGCAAGTCATCGTCACAGCGTTCAGTGCAGAGTCAAAGGAGTTGCAGCTCCCTGACGGACCATCTGGTGTGCCGGTATTGCTTCAGGGACGACCACCCCGAAGATATGGTGGCGCCATGCCGCTGCATAAAGAGGAGTGCGTATTTCTCGACGAGACATGCTAGCGTTTTACAGCAAAGCAGGTTACGATTCAGTGATGAAATTGTAGCTTTAGGCTGTCATTAGGATAGATCCTTGGAGGTAGCCGTGTGTCGCCGAAGTGATGGCTTTTCTTTGTGAATATCCCACATTCTAGAGGGGCCATGCAACCCTTTATGAACATAGTCAAAAAACGGTGCTGATTAGTCGTAGGGGCCCTTGTGAAGATGTGAGCCAAATATCAGGTGCCTTTAGTCTTGTACCAGGACAATCACGTGTTGTAAAAAAACAATAAAATAAAAATAAATAATAGATTATTGCACTGCGCAGGTCAGGAGGGAATTCGCCATTCGGTCTCAAAGGCAGCTGGTAGACGCCCTTTCTTCTTTCAATAAGTGACTTCACTGGTGGTGCCCACTGATTGGCTTGGGGTTAAAATAGCAGTGGCGGATTTCATGACGGAGGAAAGGAAAATTCTGCAATGCTTTATTTGTTTGTCTTTGCACGAATGAAGAAGAGGTTGGAGGACGCTTACGGCTTCGCCTTATACGCTATAGCTTTCCACTCTTTGGAACGCTAGTGGAACGCTACAGTGCCATCGGGCCCCCTTCGCTTCGGCTCCGCATAAAACGTTCATAAAACTAACACTGTCCGTATAAAATGATGGAATTATTTGAGTTTCCTCGTAACATAGTTACATTTCTTCGTAAATTCAAATTACGGTCTGAGCTACAATGTTTTAGTTACGTCGTATTTTACACTTTTCTTCGTAACAGAATTACATTCGAAAGTCCATCAGGACTCGAATTCAACACACACACACGCACACACACACGCAAACACGCACGCACTCACACATACACACACGCACACGCAACACACACGCACACAAGTCCTGTCGCACTAGAGTTCTCGATCATACGAAAATCCGGGTAATATCTTACAACTTTGGAAATTTAAGGTAACCAGTCGATCGCGAAGACCACACACGTACTTGACACCTTTAGTACCTCGCCTTACAGAACTTACGTCTCGGAATATTTCATTTAATTCCATTTTTGTTTCCGATCCTATGCAGAAAAGCCCTCAACTGTGTTGCCTGTAAGACTCCATAGTCGCCGCAGAGAAAAAAATTCGGAATTCATGTTTCGCGGCGTTTTCGGTGTTACCATCCGGTGATTAGACACACTGACCGGATAAGTTTCAGGTGCACTAATAAAAGCAGGTACCATAAAAATTGGTGGTCGGTCCCTTTAAGGTGTTACGTTATATAGGAAAGCGACCGTCATTGGACGCGCATGTCTACTAATCAGAAGAGGTATATTTTAGTTTTTATTCTTAAGTTGTCACCGACTATAGGCAAGAATAACTTTGGAAATTTAAGGTAACCAGGCGATCGCAAAGACCACTCACGTACTTGACACCTTTAGTACCTCGCCTTACAGAACTTACGTCTCGGAATATTTCATTTAATTCCATGTTCGTTTCGGATCCTATGCAGAAAAGCCCTCATGGACACCTACTCGTGTTTATTTTTTCGTGTTTCTTTTTCAGACGCTGGAACAGCCCGTTAGCCCCGCCACGGTGGTCTAGTGGTTATGGCACTCGGCTGCAGATCCGAAGGTCGCGGGATCGAATCCCGGCCGCGGCGGCTGCATTTCGATGGAGGCGAAATGTTGAGGCCCGTGTGCTGTGCGATGTCAGTGCACGTTAAAGAACCCCAGGTGGTCAAAATTTTCGGAGACCTCCACTACGGCGTCTCTCATAATCAGAGCTGGTTTTGGGACGTTAAACCCCACAAATCAATCAAATCAACAGCCCGTTAGCACATAGGAAACAGCTAGCGATATTTTCACGTAAATCAGCAAAACTTAGTGAAAATAGCTAGATACGGCATACTGAGAAATACAGCCATGTTATGAGCACAGCGTTGCATGGCCAGCTTTTGCGGACCACCGACATCCATACTTGAGCGCTCTCTTGCACTTCTTTCTGTTGATAGTTATGCAGGAATCCTGTACAACCGTGCAAACTTATATGAATGTTTGAAGGGCATTTTTTTCCAGGCCCGTCAGATAACAGTGCTAGGGATCAACGATAATTTAATATCGAGTAAAACAGTATCAAGTGGAATGATTCGTGGCGTCTGCTGGCTACAGCAGAAATGCGCTACGTAAATTGATACATATGCACCACGACAGGATTGCATCCAGAGTTCACCTTAAAACTAAGTGAAAAAAAAAAACTGCAGTTAGCGGCATAAATGCGACTATTGCGGAATATATATCGTTGAACAGACTCACAACTTTCAGTGATTGCCAACATGCAGGGAATGGCGACAAAATTGTTAGTGCTGTTTAAATTCAAACAGCGAATTGATCGAAGTAGTGCGGAATTACACAGCCAGGCGACCATATAACTTACACTGTTCGTTGGCCTTGTTCGTTAGACTCATTCAGTGCTGGCGGGTGTAAACACCGCGGTTTTCACTAAATTTCTTTTCGCAACCTTATTGCGAATTTGTGTTCTTAGCTATGTATGAATTTCAATTTGTTGTGAAGACTATGTATATTTTCGTGCTCCATTCCAGCGGGCCCGAATTACACTGACTTTTCTAGGCGATTTCCGAGAGAAGCGATAAATACAGCTGTGATTTGCTTAAGGAATGAACGCTGTTTTCTGTTGCGTTTGTAGCCATCGCGACCCAGAATAGGGGAAAGAAAAAGAAGAACAGAAAGGCGAGGCAGGCCGTATTGGGAGCTCCAGAAGTGTTCACTGTTAACCCGGTGTTATTTAGCGTGCACTGGCACTGCAAAGCACATGGCCCTTATAATTTCGCCTCCATTAAAATGCGACCGGTTTGCACGGTTTCCACTCGCGCCTTTCGGTTCCGCATTGAAGTAGCACTAGACTACTGCAGCGGAAAAAGAAGGGACATTCGCCAGAAGATAACGAGTCAAAGAGACCGATAAAGGCGAACAGAAAAAAATGGTCGGAATAATTCACAGCGACGAGATGCTGCTGACAGATCGCGGCGCCTTAACTACTTGAAGCACTCAGTTCTGAACCGATACCCGGTACTATCTTTTCTTCGGTTACGGTTCGGGTTCAAGCACGTTCTGAGAATATCGGTCGGGTTAAATAAATAATTCGTAAGAGCGGATGTCACGCGTTATGCTCTTGATGTAGATTGGTAGGGAATAAAGAATATAATGCGCAAGCCTGCGATGTACTTACCATGATGAATTCAGACACTGCAGCATGTTTATGCTCATTTGAGGAATGAGAAAAAGCAGATCTGTGCATCAAAATTTCATATTGTATTCGACTTATTCAAGGAAAGTTGTGCGACGTGCCACGCAAAGCGCAGCCTTCGTGAATATTCTGTACTTGGCAATTTTGCATCTACTCAAAACAATTTATTTATATATAGCTAATCTTAGTTTCACTGTACTCTGAGTCTGCCTGTATTTTCTGCTGAAATCCCTGTAGTTCTTCACTGTCAGCACGACGGCCTACGCCCCGGCCTACGCCGTCAAAAACTGCGACCACGGCCTGCGGAAGGAAGACCACAGTCTGCAGCAAGTTTCCGGTGGCGCGAGATGTCAGCCGCGTTTTGATAGCATTCAGCATAACATGTAACTTCGAATTCAAAAGGGTATGCTAATTTCGGTAGCATACATTTATTTTGAATTTGTTAAGTTGAATAACTCTCGCTTGTGCCTGTTCATCTTCAAAATTATTTTTGCGTTTCGCTCAGGACGATACAAGGAAATCATTGAAATGCAAATAACTCGGCGGGGTGAACTTTCGATTTAGGGCGTCTTTATGTTGCTACTGCCCTTGTTAACATGTCTTCTTTCTTTGTTCGCGGCCTTCATCTAAGGCCACGCCACCGTGGTCTAGTGGCTATGGTACTCGGCTGCTGATCCGAGGGTCGCGGGATGGAATCCCGGCTGCGTGCGGCTGCATTTTGATGGAGGCGAAATGTTGAGGCCCGTGTGCTGTGCGATGTCAGTGCACATTAAAGAACCCTAGGTGGTCAAAGCTTCCTGAGACCTCCACTACGGTGTTTCTCATAATCGTAGCTGGTTTTAAGACGTTAACCCCCCCCCCCCCTTTTTTTTTTTTAATTTAAGGTAGCCACGATTCGGAGGCGTTGAAGGCTGACGCAACATACACCAGCTGGCGCCGTGGTCCTCTGCGGAGAAGTGGTGCGCACAATGGCTGAGTCGGTCTTGAATATGTCCCAGTGATGCAATTCCCATCTTACGAGTTATCAATAGCCTCAAAAGCAGGCCACTCCCAACAACACCAACAACAGGTGGCTGCCCAAACCACATAATCTTTCGCGATTTCCGCGCTGCGCTCATTGGGGAAAACGCAACTTTGACAGGACTACCTTTGATCGAGACCGGAAGTGCAAAAGTTAATACTCTGTTCGCTGTTTTTGAAGAGAGATGTATACTACTTCTTCATTTGTTGAACTTCAAACAAATTGAAGCATTACTGAGGATTTTTCTGCCATCATGACATCATCCAATGCTATAGTACTGCCTCAAACGACGTAATCGGTGCTCCTATAGTGACGTACCTCGTAGAGAGACGAGCAGGCAATTTCCGGCTATACTTGAAACGAAACTGCTAATTCCTTGGTGCGCGTAGTGCAATATTTTCCTTCAAAGAAGCCTCCACAACCGATCGGCACCATCTTCTCTATGCAATAGACGTTGTGGGGCTCTTTAAGGAACTCGAATTCACGGTGCGCCACATTTTCTCTACGCAGTGGCTTCGTTGCTGCATAAGTTCATTGCAACAGTGCGTAGTCGCGGAGCATAGATGATCCACAATATAAGCGAGTGGAATTATTTCTGTGCAGATAACGTGAGCTACGGACTACCTCACAGCTGTGGCGCTGTCGCAGTTAAACTCACTCAAAATGTAGAACATATGGCTATTGAATAGACATGTGCTTCCCTGTCAAGAAGTCATGCTGGGCTCGGATCGACCGTACATTTTAAGAGAATTGGGAGGACAAAATGACGGTGCGCTCTCAACTACTGTGCGACGTGTAGCTGACTTGCTCATTTAAGAGGCCGACCTTTGCGAAAGTGAGCCAAATCTAAGGGAGTCAGTACTGCCTCTTGGTCTCTAAACGCATTTTCAACACAGGCTCAATTAGCAGAGATGATTGCAGCGCCATATGCTCCGTAAACACGTGGACAACGCCGCTGCACAGCGCTATGCGTCGGGAAATAATATCAGGGATCCTTACATGCAGTCGTTGAGGCATAACTATTTTATAGCGCGGCTCTTTCATACATGAATTGCGTCGTGCTGGCCGAAATAAACGTGTAATTTTCTCTTGTGCGAGGTTGCCATCCCCACATCTTTGACTGCTTCTGTGCGGTTTGATGATAAGCTAAGCGGGACCCTTTTTTATTGTTATTACCAGCAACGTGAATGCCCTTATGACCACCGTGGCCTCGTAGGCATTCTTATGAAACGGCGTAGTGGGCCGAGTTAACTTTTGTAAATGACGAGATGACTACAATGAACTGCGACGCTAGAATTATCTGTAGCTCCATTCAATGGCGTTATTTCGCCGCAATGAACTAAGTCTTGCCCGTGCTCGAAAATAGACCACTCGTGTATGACTGTGAATACCGAGTTCAAATAAGCGTGACTTGCCGATTTCGGTGGACATCGCTGCGTGTTGGAGTATTTCTCTGACGATGGCACTGAAATGCCGCCTGTCTGTATTGGGAGCGAGGACATACCGTGGCGCCGCCACGCGGGAGAACCGGTGTGACGCGCAAAGTTGGATTGCTCCGACAGCACTGCCTTGCTCAGCCCGGAGCTGCTTTGCGCGTCGCCTTTTTATTGTTGTTGCCGTTTAGTTCAGCTAGACGATATCTGTAAAATACTGTTGTGGCTACGTTATTGATTCTTCAACAAGGTAATTAACTCTTCCGGAAAAAGAATAGGTTCATTACAAAGCTTTAGACACCGCGTCGACTGCTGTTGTCGTCTGCTATGGTCACCGGCGAGGATACCGCGCGTGCGGAGTCCGCTGGTTTTTTTAGGTGAGATAGCATTTTGATGAATGAAAATGAATTAAAGGTAAGCATCAGATGGTTTTAGCGCGTGGTTGCGGTAAATACACATAGCTTTTGGCCGCAAGAAAGGCGTGCGACGTGTTTCTCGTGCAATTCATTCATTGTATGTTTGCATCAACAAAGGAACCGCCGTTGACAAGAAGAAATCGAATTAGCAAATTTGTATTCATGCTGAACACGCATACCCCTATGCAGCGCGATGCGAGTGGTTCCTTCATTTTTGCGGAAAGCAGCAGGCATAGAGCTGCCTTCAATTGCGACGTCGACCTTTCTCACATGACTTAAGGTGTACACACGACATACGCACATGCGCGCCTCATTAAACCTTGTTATTTTTGAACAGGGGGTTCACCTTAGGACGCTGTGGCTTGATCACAATTTAAATTCTCGCCAGTATGACCCCAAGGACACTAGCCTGGAGCACAGTTGTCCGTTGCTTCTCTTTCTGTTGCTTATTTTTCCCGCGTATTCAAGACGGTCGTCACACGGCGATTTTCGATCGCGGTCGAGCCAGTTCATGGCTGCATTTTTCGACGAATGACTCCCGTCCGTATTTTGCACGAAGGGGCCAATAGCGATCGAGAATACAGCGTAAGACCGGACGTGTTAGTTTACTCATTTGAATGCACTAGCAGAGACTCCGGAACGAGCCCCCCCCTCCCCTACCATTTTTCTAGAGGGGGCTCGGCCCCCCCCTCCCACTTTCCAACCGTTTCCGTGGAAATAAAAATTTTTGACAAGAATTTTCAATCTGGTGGTAGTTAAAAAACCCCCAGGTGGTCGAAATTTCCGGATTCCCCCAGCACGGCGTCTCTCATAATCAAAGCTGGTTTTGGGACGTACGTTAAAAGCCATAAATCAGTCAATCAATTAAGGTGGTGGATCTGTGGTGCAGTGCTTTCCAAAACACTGGACCACACAACCACGTGGGTTGCGCGGTGTGCCGCAGGTTTTCAGTACTTCCGAAAGTCCCAAACATTTTGAAATGTATACCAATGTGAAATAAGCGATGATGCAAATATGTAAAATACTAAACGGCTAAAATGAATTAAAACAATAATTGATTTCATTAATATTATAGTAAATAATAATACATAATATGCATTTTAAATAAATTAGAATCGACAAATACTGAGAACAAAAAATAATCAACACAACATGCAAAGACGACAATAAATGCCCCCCCCCCCCCCCGCGCACACACACACTCCGAAAAACGTTCTGGAGTCCCTTTGCACTAGTACGCTGCAAGGTGTAACTTATTGTGGTCTAAATGATTCAGTGAAACTATCAGTGTCCAGCATCTACACCTTCATCGATAAGCCGTATGACACCCCGCAGCTGCTGATAGAAGGAGAATTATGTTTGAAGCTGGCCACGTTGTCGTCTGCAGTGTAAAAGGGGAGAGAGAGAGAGAGAGAATATTTTATTGATGAATCCGGAGATGTTAGCCTGGTTAATGACCTGGGTGTAAAAGGGGAAGAAGTGATACTGGCTGGGTTCATTTTGCAGACGACGTTTTTTAGAAAATACCAAGTTTCCAATAACTCCGAGCGCACTTTTCAGCTTTTGTGGTCGCTAGGTGTCCGCGAACGTGAAATAAACGCGAATCGACGATGTTTGTAGATAAAAACGCTGGCGAATGGCTGTTGAAGCGCGCGTGAAATGCGTGAACCGTCCATGGAGTACCCATTTCGCTGACGATGGCACTGAAATGCTGCCTGTCTGTATAGCATTGCCTCTTGAACATTTAGCACTGAACAAGTAGAGACACAGCTGTGTGCAGCAGGCGATCGCGGTGAAAACCCGGTGTGAGCACGAACGTGCTCGCTTAAGAGGAAGATAGGCGCGACAAACGCCTTTCGATTGAGGGAGCGACGTGTAAAGCTTGAAACAGATGGGACTCACTGCCCTCTGTTGGTCCATTCTCGCTCTCTTTATGTTCCTTTTTTTTTACAACGAAAGCTGCACACCAGAAGGGTTCAAGGAAATTTTTGTGTCGTCGTTGTAAGCAAAACACGCCAGTTAAAGATGGCAACACAGAGTATAGCCAGCATAGCGCAGTGGATGAGGAGAGGCGCGCGGCGCATGTGCACGGTGGTGTTACGTGATCCATAGCCTGTATTGGCCTCGAGATCGACATGTAGGTGGCAGCATCGTCTCCGCGTGAGTGTGGATAGGCGTAAGCCGGCACGCATTTATATGTATACCGCGGTGCTCTGTTGTGAGCGGTCTGAGGCAGGTGTTAGCTAAATTAAAACAATCATTGCAGCTAAACGGTAACACATGCATCTTTTAATCTCACGTAAGTGCAAAGAGCACGCAAAACGTTTTTATTGCACATGAAGGAAGGGTGATATGCCATTCAACGTGCACTGGCACCATTCAGCCTCACAGTTTGACTTATTCGACGGTTCTCTCCGTCGTATTTTCTTTCACCATACTAAAGCCATTTTCTGTCTACAATGTTGGCATTGCTGTTACGCGACCGAAAGAGTTCAATATTGCGTTCTCGCTCATTTTTCACTATTGGCTACAGCAGCAAAAAAGGACTGTTACTGCGCATGAGTTGAAGTAGCAGATTGTGTACTCCGCTGTATCACTTACACGCATGATTGCGTTTAAATGTCTTGAATGTCATGTTGCATGAAACGCAAGGCAGTTAACTGGCTCAGTTAGTCAAGCTACGTCACTGTATACGGCGCTTGAGTGCTATCACGATATTTGACAGACGGCTATATCAAGAAAACTTTTTAATACTCAAACGTATAGCTCTCTTCTCATGATTACTTGCGTGAAAAGGTTTATTCTTTATGCACATAAAAAATGTGTTCTCCAAGCCAAAAACGCCTGCTGTTTTCCGTCACGCTCCCAATCGCATATCGTGAGACGGTATCGCTGCAGCACTGCATACACACGTTGATGTTTCCCGCTTAACTTATTCACAAGGACGCTCAGTGCACTTTGCCGTATACTTGGAATGCACAGCAGCACCTAAACTGAAACAGCTGTTCCGAACCGAAGGTGCGACGATGACATTGAATGCTCACTACACAGGTGCTCAGTGGTTTCAGGAAAGAGCAAAGACTGCAATGCAAAGCCAAGTAATACTGTAACTAACACTTCTATGCTTTGATAGCAATGCATGAAAGCATTGAACACTGCACCGACTCAGGGAACAAACATATTGGAGGATATGTGTGACGTACGCGCTCATTTAAAAGCGCAGTGGCTAGCAGACGACGGAAGGAGCTATCCACACTTGCGATCTTCGTCCACTCGCCGCTAGGCGCCGACTGTGTTCGATCTCAAGGCCAGTACGGGCGCAGCATAGCGGAAGCGAGGTGGAGGGGAGCAGTGAAGTAGGCAGTGGAACGCGTAGAACTGCTGCCGAGGCCGACCGCGTTCGCGCCGACCGCCCCAAATGCGCCGGTGTCCGTGACTTTGGCGGCGGCTCGGCAAATTGCTAGGCCAGAGACCGATCTAGGAACTCATTCAGCTCATTACAGGCTACCATGGGTAAACCATGGAAAGTAAACACACTTCAAGAACAGCGGGAATATATCGCTCGACGAAAAGAACAAAACAGTCTTGCTCAACAACGTCGTAGGCAAACATCAGCAGCTCTCGCCGAAGACGCCGAATGAATTTGCAGCCTCTCTGCCCAACCACCTTCACAGCGTTGACTGCAGCATGATTTCTTTTTTTAAATTTAGAGTGTCAGATCAGCTACGCCGATCATTCATTCTACTGCAGGGGGCTTTCCGAATTAGAGAATCAGAGTTCATGAAGTGGGGCTCAGTACGAGGGAGAATACTTGTCGACAAAGAAAAGAAATAATCCAATTGAAGACTCATTTCGATCATTGCCAGTGAACAAACAGGCACTACAACATGCGTAATTCTCAGCGCGAAATTTTCAGTGCCGTGCGGCAGAAGAGTCGAGCAGTGCATCATGAAGCTCCAGGGTATATATTAAAGGAAAGAAAAAAAACTAAGTTGCACAGGTTGTCGACAGCAGAAATGAAAAAGTGAATGGGAAAAAAAGAACATTGCGATACCTGGTGTTTTGAAAACAAATGCATGAGCCTTGCGTAACTGCACAAGTGAATGATGAATTTGAAACAATGTTTTCTGATGAAGACATAGCTCGGCTTCTGTGGGAAGTAGAAAGTACTGATTACTTTTTTAGTGAAATGCTGGATTTTTCGCGACACTGCCAGTAAAACATCGGAGACAAAACAGGACAGACGTTGAAGGTGAAATGAAACTTGCTGGAATTTCTCGCACAGTATTTGAACCATCTGGTACACAATATTGTGCAGATTTTATTCCATGGCTCCCTAATACTTCCGTGCAAGTAGTAGAAAAATATTGGAGTATGCCTATATCTGTCCATATTAATATGGACAGATATAGGCATACTCCAATATTTTTCTACTACTCAATGCACTAACACTCATGTATATAAGTGTTGCAGAGCTAGCTTATTTATTATTGGCAGATATCTCTTCTCTCTATCTAGATTATCAGATGCACACTCGCACAGCTTGCTTTCTTTTCTCATTTTTCATCATTTGCGCATACATCTCCGTACATGCACTTCGTTTACACTTTTTTTTTTTTGCAGGTCAGTCTGCAGAAATCCGACCGGTGTATTTTTTTCTTCTTTTCAGTGAAAAGTTAATTTAACGGATTCAAAGCGTCTATAAGTACTCACGAAGCTTTCATTTCCTTTTTTTTACGGCACTGCCACCTAGCGACATTTTCTTTACCAATGGGCGTCCCGCATTCGGCACCAGCCAACCGGAAGTTGAGGTTGAGAAAACATTTAGCGAGAATGTTTACGTATTCATAACATGACAAACATTTATGCATGTTATGAAACAACACGAAATATGCCGGTACAAGCCACAAGTAGAAAGGAAAGAAGTGGCGCTCGCACCCGCCTTGGATATGCTGCTGATTACGGGCGGGTTAGGTGAATGATATTCATACGTGATTCAGTTAATGTGATGTGTACCTAAATCAAAGAAAATTAACCAAACTCTACAGATTAGCGCCAATAAAGACACTAACATCCACGTTAAGCTTACCTAAACCTCTTCTTTTTAATCCCCCTTCTATAGCAAGCAAGAGTCCATTTAGGCTTTCTTATTCCTTGTCTAATTAACCCTGCCCTTGTCCCACCTTCTCTGTCGCCTTTTTCTTTATATTTTAACTATCCGACTCCCGTAACCATGCTATACATAGCAGCCTATTTTGTTCCTCGTACCCTATCGATAATGACCAAGAGTGAGGTACATAAACGCTGCCAAAAAAAAAAGAAAGCGGCTACTGCCTTGATGAAGACAACTATCCTTGCCGAAGTTTGGCTCCTGAAAAATTTCATACTAGAGCACTGTTAATACCTTAAAGCCTCGCACTTTCTGTGAAGTTCTATTTTTCTATTACGTTCCCGTATTTTCTGTTAATTGTGTTCTGTTCATGTTCCGTTGTTTTTATTTGTACATAGGTCAAGTGTTATGATATGTTGTGAAGGGGCTGGAATCATAAAAAAAGACTTTTGTCTGGTTGTGCCATCAGTTCGTGATCCAGTAGAGCCAGTGTGATACAATTAGAGATTCTAAAGAGAGTTTCTGAATATCGCTTTCAAAGGCTTTCCGAAACACACCGAATTCAAAAGGGGGGCCCACAAGACTTTTTCAACATAGTAAAAAAAACAAAAAAAAAACAAATGGAGCCTATCAGTGGTGGAGAGCCCTATAAACACGTGAGTGACATATTATTTCACTGCACACACGAGGAATTCGCAGCTTGGTTTAAAATACAGCGGGGAACTCGCCTGACCTTCTTCCAACAAATATCGTCACAAGGAGCACGGACTACGGCTCTTGAGGAAGAACAGCACTGGCAGATGTCATGATTGAGGAAACATGCTTAGTATATATTTTATTTATTCGTTTTGAGATAAATAAATGAAGTGCATCTGTAAAACGACCGCGAAAAGTAAGGGGACGGTTGTGGGTGCTCATAATGACGTAATTCCTGAAAAGAAGAGCCAGGCGATTTAAACCTGCATTTGAAACGAAACTTTAATTGCCCTGGGACTTGCAGCCCAATAATATTTGGCTCACACTTTCGCAGGGACCTCCAGGTCTGATCAGCACCACTTTGTGAATAAGTTAAAAAACTGTTGCAGTGCCCCTTGAAAGTGGTAGGAGTTACATGTATGTAGCAACTGCTTAGGTAAATCTGAATGGTCAGAGGCGTTTCGGTTTCAAAAGAATTCAGTGCGCAAGCTACATCAATGTGCAATGTCTCCGTAACGTTAAGGGTGTATAACAGTATTCTACTTACAGTAACTGAATGCGAAAATGGTACCACTTGAACTGTTAGGGGTTAGAGGGCTTCCTTTTTTTTTAATAAACTGAGGTCTGCTTCCTAAATTGTATAAGGCTACCGACGCAGTGGGCAATTTAGATTTATCTTCATGGAGAATACTATGCCGCACTACGCTAGTGACCCATTCTTGAAGCGCTCCATTGGTGGAGGAGAGATTGCACTTGGAAAGAGTGGCTTAGGTGAACAATGAAAGTTTATTCTTCCCAGTGTATCAAAGAAATTGAACGAAATTACAGCCATCACTTCTCAAAAATAGATTTTATGAACATAGTAGTTTCCATGTATAGACATATATCAGCGTCCAAAAAAAAAAATAAAGATTCGAACCATTTAGTGCTTTTCACTTCACTTTCCGGGATGACTGTTTTCATATTTCTCGCGAGCGCAGTCTGGGATGCGAGTGAAAATATGAAGTGCAGGCAGTCGACTGTCGCGCCGTAAATAAACAGTAAAGAATACCAATGCCGGAACACTTTGCACCTCTTATGTTCGGGATTTTTCCACTGCAATTTTTTTCTTTTGGTTTCTGCATGTATCACTCTGGTTGGCGCCCCTTTCACGTGCCCTGAAGAAGAAAGACGGAAGAAAGGCTTACAAGAATTTCTTAATTTTCTGCTAAGTGACACACAATGCAACCGCACAGTACCAGATCAATTTAAATGTTTTTACAACGCTAGAGATCTCTGGGAAGCAAGTTTTTACTCAAAGCAAGCATTTTGCGTTTCTCTATGAAATAATGTCGTTTATTTGAGGTTGCATCTTCAACAATTGGGAAAACACTTGCTCACAAATCATTTAGTTACTTATGCTGCCCCTATTAAGTACCTTTACTTTCTTATAATATCTGCATCATTTCTTTGTAAGATGCTCATCGCTGTTCTTGTTAAGATTTCTTGTTACTTAAATGCACGAAGGAGCGATGCATTGATGCTGCGTATCAAAGTTTCTATGAAGCACGTACATGTGAAAATTGTTGAAAAAAAGAAAACTATCCGCAGTTTTGTGACAAGGCGGAAGCAGTATCCGTCGTAGCAGTGTCTCGGATAGCGCTTGGTCTCTTTAAAAGGCTTCTAAGGGGAACGCAACATGGCATTACGCCGCGCGGGAAAGGGCATCCTGGGAGGTGTGAAATGAACAGCATCCTTGGAGGTATGAAAAGTCATACATCATTAGGGTTATTATGAGCTCTGCCAGCAGTGATAGAGATCTCCACCTAGATCGTGTGTGAGATGTGACGGGCGGAAAGCAGTGAACATTGTGGAAACGCCAATGTATACGAATACGTTTGCTTGAATGCAAAAAATTGTTGACATGGTTCTAATCGGCCTTCCTGCTCTAGCGCCTGCTTAGCGTTATGGTTACACTATGAAAACTTCGGTACTCATATATCTACGGTGAATAAGTACACTAATTTCCCCTATGCTTTCCTTGGCTTTGTTCTTTCTTGGCTTCATTAGGTTGTCTCTAACAAAGAACCAAACCTTTGACCCATTCCCAACTTTTGTTATTTTATAGCTTGGGTCTGGTTTCGCCAAACTTGGTGCCTTGAGGTATCATGGCAGTGTTTGTTGCTCAGCAGCCTTCTCATCCTAAGATCACATGCTACATGAAGTCTTCTGGCAATAAGGCGTTCCACACCCGCCGCCATGTCTTCGAGTGGCGTTTTGTAACACTTCCAGGGCTGTACACGCATTAATACCTAATAAAGTGGACAGGAGAAAAGACCGCCTTCGTAGGTCAGTTCGTAGTGCGTTGGACGCGTTATCCGAAGGTCGTAGGTTAGGTCCCTGTTGGATTCATGAGGTTGTCTCTAGGAAATAAATGTAGCCTTGACCCATTCCCTGCTTGCATTAATTCGGATGTAGGGAAGTTGTGCTTAGCTATTAAAGTACGTAATAACGTGTGTACCCAGAACGCAAGGATAATCCCGACGATCATAGCGAAAAGTAGCATCCAGTGTCCCTTTAACTGCTATCGTAACAAAAAGATGTTCCGCATTGTATGGCATAATTATGTTGCCAGGCCAGCCATTATGGCACACTTTGTTCTAAACGTTGCAAGCGAAAAAGGAAGTCGCAAACACATTTGTTTCGAACGCTGTTTCTCATCGAGCGCATGGAAAACGTACGCGCTGTTGAAGATTTCGTAATTCGTGCAATTTTCTTGTCCTTCGGTTGCAGGTACGGTGCGTTGGGCGCATATACGCTGTCTCGATAAGTACATGAACCGCTTTCACAGCAACAGGTGCAACATCTGCAAAAAGCGTATGGCTGCCATCATTCGACAGAAGGTGAGCGATTGTGACCACAGTACTCAAATGTTTCATTCGGCAATGCACTCGCAAATGGTCTAGGCATTGTTTTACGCAACAGTAGTAATAGATCTCAACGGGTGCACCCCGAATGCATTCTCACCAATCTAATCCAAGTACATTATGGTAGCAAAACGCATCGCCAGACTTCAACATCTAGCCTGTATCTTACGTCATTCAGTAGCATTTGCTTGCATAGGGCCGTATATATTACAATGAGCATCCGAAAAGAACCTTAGTCAATGCGGCATTAAGCATCGTGTGACATTTCCTTCCGCACATTCAGTTACCGAAAAAGTGAAGGGCGCTCAATTTTTGTGAGTGACAGGACATTTTTTTCTTTTTATGACATCGGCCATAAATGGCGTCCAAGAACTTCGAAAAGGAACAAGAAAAGTCAATCGTGGTAGCATGTTGAACTTATAATTTGTAGAAAGCTGCATTATTGTGCGATCATGCAATCAGTCCACCCTCCTGAGCTCAGGTCTATGTAAAATATTGCGCGTCCATTTCATGTCCGCCGCCTCATCTTCACTTGACACACTCAACACTTCCGAGAAGGCAGAAAACATATGTGCATTGCGTAAGCCCTACTTGCGGCACAACGCGCTACGCTGACCGCACAAAACCACTGTGGTGGCGCGCATTTTGAACATGCGGCTTATCGAGGCATCGAGGAACTTTTGCGACTGGCGACCATCTATCGCTTTGCGAGTGGCTGCAAGGCGCAGGGACAGGCCCTCCTGTCCAACACACTTCCCTCTGTAACCCGCCGCCCAAAACCGTTGACGGCGCCAGCACCAGGCCAATTTTTCACCGTTGACGCAATGCACTCCGATGACCTACATAAGAGAGCGTTTTACGGTCATTTCGCAGAATTTATGGTAACGGGTGCTCAAAAATTCGAAATGCTAATACGTAATACGGCGACGTCGGCGTTCTATTTCGAAGAGCCCGTGGCGGTGGCGCTGTGGTGGCGACTGCAGTCGGTCGACTCCACGCTGCCCTCTTCAAGCTGCTCGTGTAAGAATGAAAAATAAAATAAAGCACGTTTTGTGGCAATCCTTTGGTGGGCGGCCTCCGGTTGCAGCGGGAATTCTAAGCAAGTGGCATCAGCGCTGGCAACAGCCGCTATACAGCCCCTTTCGCCCTCCACATCAGACACTTGTGTGCGGATATATGTTGTTCTGCGGAAAGCCGCGAGCGGCACTCTTATACATCGCGACGCGTGCGTCCGCCGAGATAAGCAGAAAGTGTTGACATTTTCTTCGTTCCGGAAAAGGAAAGAGTGGGCTTATGCGTGAAAAATGCAAATTTTCTACACAATATTACCAAACATAGTTTCGGAGACTATTACACGGCGACGACGAAAAGGATTTCCGCGCAAGGAGAGATGCAGCGCAGAGATGTACCGCTGCAGGATGGTGTCACTCACTTCCGGAGAAGCAGCATGTTGAACGGAAGTTTAGCTACACATATTTGCGTTTTGTGGTTGCTTGTAGAATGTTCACGTCGTTATCTTGAAAGGTAAGAAAAAAAAAGGAATTAGCAGCGCGCTTTTGGATTTAAGCTTAGTTATATTAACATGGCTTCGGATGCTTCGCAAATTGTTTAGAGAAACAGTAAATGTCTCTTGAAAAGTAACGATGAAAAATGAACATCCCATTGACCTTTTATCAACAAACTTTCCTTAATGTCATATTATGCAGTTAGGATATGAAGATATGGGACAACTCGAGACTTGGCTCACATCTGAGCGTGTTGCTTAAACGAGCCTATCACGCAAGCATCAGACGTATACATGAGCGAGGTAGCTCTATGAGACTGTTAGAAATGCAAAATAACTTGATATAATGTTCTTGCGAATATTCAAAGATCAATGCTAACTAACCAGAGAATATAATACTAATATTTTGACAAGGACTTGGCAAAAACATCTCCCAATTATTTGTTTACGTTTCTAATAGTAAGCTAAGAAAAACTTGAGATGGGTATTTTTTCTCGCTGAACAACCGTTATACCAAAATGGCAAGTTGGGTGTATTGGTGCTCATTCGTTTCCTGAAGGAAACCAGTGCATAGAGAAACAAACAGGGAAGAGAAGGAAGACAACGAGCACTGCACAAACAACTGGTTACCCTCTCTTCTGCCTTCCTTTTTCTGTGCGCTCTTTATCTTCGACAGCTGGGAAAAATAACATTAGATAATTACGATTACTTGGTAAGCGAACAAACGCTTGCAAGGTTATCTTAAAGCAACGAACATATTGAAGCAAAGAAAAAAAATAGCATGACAGTAGCCGTCGTGTTCACTGCGACTTGTACGAGGGAACAAGTTCGCTTGTGATCGTGGCAGTAGCGGGACGCAGTCCCACTTCACCGAAATGCGAAATCGCACGTGAACTTGCGTTACATAAGGAGCCCCAAGTGAGCATGTCTTCGCTACAGCGCGTCGAACGAGCCTTGTGCATATTTTGTAGATTGTTAGCCACGTGTCGCGTTTCATGCATGAGACCGTGAATGCGAAAACAAGCTTGCCATAGAAGTACTGACCCTTAAATCCACGTTGGAGTGTTTGCATGTCATATTCAGGTTTCAAGAAGCCTTACGTAAGCCCACGTGATTGCGCCCCCGGCTTATTTATTTTTTGCCATGGTGTACAGAAATGAAAGCAGGATGGCTCTAACGTTGGTAGCGGCGTTCACGCAGCAGTCGACTTTGTAATAGAAACATTATTGTCGCAAATAGCGTACACTGCAATGCCGGCAAATACGCTGAAACGCGTAGAAAAACTCGTGCACGGGAAAAAGAACAAAAACACATTGAGAAGTTAGACGCGACCTTTCGTAGCCTCTATTTTCGCCAGTTTTGGCGTTTCGTTCCAGCGGCAGTTAGTGCCATACAGGTTACGGCGAGCAGCTGTCCTCTCAACAAAAAAGTGAAGGCAGCTGGGCGACACAAAGGCCGTTCCGTGTGTTCCTTCACTTGTGCCCCGTGTTTGTAAGCGCAAGCTTTTCCCATGCTGAATCTTTATCAATTAGCTCAACTATCAGTTATTGCCACATCAACCGACCCTTTGTGCGTTTTCTATCCGTGCCTTAAAGCCACCACCAATACGCCTTTCGCTGTACGTTACTTGCCTTGCTAATTCAAGCGAATGAAATACACTACATTCGCACTGGGTAACACATATCTTAAACACCCCAGTGTAAGTATGGTATGCTACGTACTTTAGGGGGTGTTCTGGCATTTAGCACATAGTTTGGCAAAGAAGTGTTTAATGCTATAATGCGAATATATTTTCCGCGTTATTTGTACTCTCCGCATTTCACAATACTTCAACCATAGTTGAATTCTACACAGTAAAGAGTGCATTTTTGACGCGCACAGGGCGAACCAATGAATGCGATAGAAATGAATACATGATGTTGTCACGACCATAGGCTACAGCAACGCAGCGGAGGAAGAGGAATGAAACAGCACGATCGCGGACTTTTGGCTCGCAGAGGACGATGAAGTTGGCGCGTCTGCTCCTGTGTTCTTCATGAATACAGTTCTGATCTTTTTTGTCGCATCTTGGCCGCGTACCCTTTTTATTCTGTTCTGTTCCGACAATACACGTAGTAAGACTAGTGGCTTTAGAGGAATCTGAATTGTAGTGAACGTGGGCCTATTAAGTAAGCATGCAGGTGTGCTCAGGAGTGGTCAGACTTACACGAAGGGAATGAATGACGACGGCATGGCACTCGCAGGAGAGTGGTACTGGTGAGAAACGGCGGTCGTGGGCAGGCTGTTAAAGGTCACTTACGTTCCATGTTACTGTACGATCAGCACTGCGTGTGTAGCACGCTATGGAAAATAAGCAGAGGAGAAAGGGTTCACTTTACGGCACGGGGAAGACAGCGTACGTAAAGGCAGAACACGAACATCGGCTTCGGCTCGCTGTCAACATCACAGCCGCGAAGCGGGCCACACGCTGCACGCAACTGTGCATCACAGGCCGAGGCACATTTGCATGCAGTTGCTCCGGGTGTGGGCTTGAATGTGCCTTGAATGACAGCGTTGCAATGATTGCGTGAGAAGTAGAGTGCGCCTTGTTTCAGCGCGAGTATCATTCTGCAAGAGCTATTCGTCAAGCGTTCTGATGCGACGCGGAGCCATGATTGCGCAATGTATCATGTGACGGTCGAGCGGCAGAGACAATGGCCCAGCAGAGCGGCGATTTCAAACAGGTTTTGACTGCTGGACGCGCTTCACACCGCGCAACCGCGCTAATCAGCATGAACTCTGCGCACTTTGCGCCGTCGATAAACTTGGCCCAGCACAGCGGCGTCAAGCGAGCGCGTTCCTTTCGGCACTCGCAGTGGCATTCGCGTGAGCGCTATGTGTCGACGTCATTGCCGGTGTTGAGGCGACATTCGAGGCACCTAGGATGAACACGGGATGAAGGAGCTGCTACGCAGTAGAAACATATGGTAGAAACACCGTCGCCGACCCACGTGATGTAGTTGGCTAGCCGGCGAGAGCACTGCGCCCTTTCCTGCGGAGGTACTGTACGTGTAAGCACGGGCCTCTTTGGCCGAAGGGAGCGCCAAGACCCCGTCTGTAAGAAGATCCATGTCTGCCGCGGCGGCATGCGAACGACGCATTACTTGCAAACACGGTCCGCCTTGACGGAAGCCAACTTGAGATTCTGGCATATTGCCAGCTTCAAGGGCAGCGTATAAGTACTTCTCCGCTCATGTTGAAAACTTTGCCTCATCTTGTCAACGAAGACGAAGTGAGCCTCTATGGCAGGTCCAAATGGTATAAGTAGAATGCGCGCCGCTAGTGCGGTTGGCAAGGCGGCTCCGTGGCTAAGTTTCGGAGGCACTCTCCAAGGCGGGCGCTCGCTTGGTAGCAGGGTGGTCGTGAGTTCGAATCCCCGCTCGGGCGCGGTGCAAAGAATTGCCTTAAGGTTGTTTTTTCTTAGAGATTCCGATTTACATATGGATACTTATATATGTCCGCGACATGACGGTGACGAGGACGGTATCCATATCATTCAAGTGTCCATATCATTGCTATCGCAATAAAATGAGGGTAGGTCATTGCTGAAAGCAAGTTTCTTTTGATAAGAAACAAAATTTCAGTAACTGGAATGTCTATTTTACAAAACGGAGTGCTTTAGTGGTGCAGAATTTTGCGGCATCCGTGCGCGGAGTGAGATGAGCCAGGAGCGGCGACTCCGTTCGCCTGGGAGGGACACATTCTGCGACGGCGCTTCCTGCTTCGCATTTTGTTCGAGAGATGTCCATATCATTCGACATAAACTGCTGAGGCATGACGTCCGTTCTGCGTCAAATCGAAGGAGCAGAGGCGCGGGCAGCCCAGCCAAGGGTGTGTGCGTCGTTTCCGTAGCAACGGCGCGCCGTCTTACCTGGCCGCGTAACCCGTTGCTGCTAGCCTGTTTTGTCGGCTACTGCGCGCTAGATGCAGCATACATAGCTCTCGCAGCTCACGAAGAGACGCTAGTAGAAGAAACAAGGTTACAAAACATATTTTTCAATCAATTTCATGCACGCGAATTCCAGAGCATTTTTGTAGTGATCTCCATGAGATTATACAAGGTAGAAATAAACTAGGTATGGTACACTGAAAAAAAAAAAGAACGCTATATGTTGTTCGTCTTGTCATTTGTGCATTTGGATGTGTACATTCCTGTACCAAAATGCACGGGACCAGCAAACTGAAGGAACCTTATCACTTCGGTGCGCTCTCCTCAGGATCGTAACGCCCTTCTGGTAGGTCTGGCAAAAAAGACAGCCAACATGAACGGTACAACTCTAACATTCGCAATGGCCCGCCAAGAAGTAATGGCCTGCTTTAATGGGGAAAGTAGGCTACTTGATTGCTGAGCGCTAAATATTTTACATATCGTAAGTATAACGTGCGCGAAGTTTCTCGCTCCTTTTTATGTCCCGCGAAAGACAGCCGTAACGACGATTAGGCTTAGCCTTGTGCTTCTTCCGCGATGGTCAGTACAAGGAACGAAGATAAGAAATTACAAGAACCTATTAACCGTTTGAGCGTATTTGCCTTCATGACGCAATCTAATACGGTCATATCCTATCACCAAACTACACACATCAAAAGTTTGATCCATCAAGAGGGAGTGTTGTCAACAAACTTAGCTTCACAGCGGCCAAGTGTTGTCGGGAGCACTTCCGCAACGGCATTAAAAGGCAGGCGTGTCATTTGCCGACTGGTCACCGTGACATATATTATGACAGCGACCGCAGTTTGTAAGTGTCTGCAAGGTAGGATTGTTCGCAGAAAGGGATGTTGACGGCGGTTTGTGCCGAACTCGCAATGCTGATGAGGTTTTTCGCAAGGGAGTATAGGGTGCGGTATTTCAGAACCGGCGAGAATTTGATCGACTTACAGCACTGTACGATTTGTTGCGTTCGCTACAATTTCACAGCCACTAAACTTGTGGCTGGAACTTTAAGAGGTCTGGGCGAACAGACATGGAATTCACCGGTCTGATACGTTCGAGCGATATGTCTTGATTGGATGAACTGTTTGAGTTTTTTTTTTTTTCTGGGCCAGAACGAACTGCAGTTGCGACATTTCTCTATGCAGTAGCACCCTTCGTGTTTGTTAGTCTGACAGCAAATTTTTACTCCAGAGAAACGTATAGTAGTCCCGTGATAATTCGCCTGTATCGAATTCGAATTATTGACGACACTAAGTGTGCAGCGGAGTTGATAGTTCGGCGCGCTTGCCCAGCGTACAGTGCGCCGCACTGCACGCTGACAGCATGAAGTGTTTTGAGCTGGACGCTGTCGTGCAGCAGGCAGCGCCATTCCCAGTGCGCCCAACCACGTTTTAGCGCTACCAAGTGCGCACAAGCGACTCTACAGTGAAAAAACTGCTTCTCCAGCGTCAGCCAATGCCAAAGTTACACTGGGAGAGGCTTGTTTTTTTTTTCTTTTTTCGATAGGGCTGTGTAAATGACTTTCATTCGTCAATTTGGTTTGAGCATCCAGCCGTTCTGCTTTAAAAGTTAATTAGTGCAACTTTGTTAATTGATGTTTAAAATGTCAATTTTACCAATTTTGCAGTGCGTGCCACCATTAATAAAGCAATTCCGCAAGAAATGTACAAATATCTTCTTTTCTGTATTTATAAGATTTATGGACACATTTCCTGAAACACCCGGCATATGTGTAAGAAGCTTCCGAAGCACAGCTTCTTTATGGTCAAACTGAAGGATATGGCACACTTATGGAATCGGTGCCGTCAGATTCTGTGGAATCGTTGGGTACTAGAGGAAAGCAAAATACTGTTCCTGAAGAACTTCGCGACTTTACCTCAGTATATTTGGAATGTTGTTTCTTTCATTTAGTAGCGAAGCACCGATGCCGGTGCACACACTAAACGGGATCTAAAGTGCCAAGTAAGGGCAGCTTGTTCTAGTCGATTTTTCGGACGCACAGTTGTAGTGCAAAGCCGTACTACAACCGCGGCAACATCTGGGTGCGTCCACTTTCTTCTATCACCATTTCTAGGAAACATTGTCCCCCAGAAAACTTGTCGTTGAGCAAGCAGGTAATGATTAATGTTCAGAAACGAAGGTACAGAAATGTGTGCTCAACAAAAGCAAAAAAAATGCAATACCACATCTTTATCGTTCCTTCTCAATCTGTCTTTGCGTACCCAATGCCTTTCAGTGCCAAACAATTTGTCTGAAATTAGGCGTCAAATGGAATCGGCTCGCGCAGGACAGCAAGAATGGAGAGGATTGGGAGAGGCCTTCGTCCTGCAGTGGACATAAGATAGGCTGATGATGATGATGATGATGATGATGATGGTGGCCATTGATCTTACAGCGCGAAATCGTAATGAATAATTTCTCGCTTTTGGGTGCGAAACCGCTGTATCAAATGAGACATGCCGCAGAGGAGGGCTTCGGCTATCGGATGGAAAGGGCTCCACGTGGTGTTATGTAACATGTACTGATATCGCCCAGTGCACGGACCTCTAGCAATTTTGCGTCTAATAAAAACGTGATTGCCGCGGTGGGGAACGAGCCCACGTCTTTCGTTTCTCCAGTTAAGCGCCATAAGCCCTGCGCTTCCGCGGTGGACGCACAGTGCATAATCGAGCACCAATGAACTGCTGGGATAAGACACCGAAAATTCGTGTAGCATAGGTTCTGCTGTCCACTTAGATCGACAAAGACGGAAATGTGGCTGAGAGAGGGAGACAGCACACGAAACGAACATGCCACAGAAACTGGCTTGGAATACATGTGCAATTCCCTCACGCAAAAAATAAATGCGTTTCCGAACGCGCTTCTCCCAGCTCTTCAATACATGCTTAATCAGGTTTTGCGCGAGGCGCTAGACATAGCCAGGAAAACATAGAATAAATGATCTAGTTTGCTGGCTATGGCTACAAATTTACGCATTACCTAATTATGCGTGTATAGGCTATCGTTATATATATACTGCCATTATCAACCTGCCTCAGTGGATTTTATGGGCAGTATGAGCGGTTGCTGTGTGCCTGAAGTAATGTATAAGCGGTTATTACAAAGGAGGGTAGTTCTAGGTTTTATTTGTAGTTATAATGATTTGTAACAAGCCACTGTTTTCGTACTGAGCCTACACACGAGGAACGGCAGCGAGACTGCACAAAAATGAAAAGAACCGAGAGCTTGTAATTATCAGGGCCAAAACAGCAGTTTTCAACGAAATTATGCTGCTATAGCATTGCCCTTAGCCACTATAATGCGACGCTGCTCATATGCCCAAAATGTGCGCTCTGTGCAATATTCCTTTCTTGAATTGCAACTGTGTTTTGTAAAGTCGCACGATTTACGTTCTGTATTTATTTGATGGTAACTAGCACCATGTTCTCTCTTCAGTCTTGTACCGTTAATTTTCACTGTGACACAAGTAATGGTGCACACTTCGCGAATCTGAAGCACAGGTATTTGAAGTTTAAATTTTGTTTGAAGGGACTTGGAATGATCACCTTGCACGTCCACATGGAAACGAATGCCGCCGCCGCGTAAATCGATATTTCGTGGCGGAAAGTTGCTTCTTTCCGGTTCTTGTCGCGGCATATCAAATTGCTTTTCGTAATGAAAACAGGTAAAAACGAGAGACGCCTTGAGATAAAAGTTAAATAACAAATTTGCTGTAATGAGAATTTTGTACAGCAGCCGTGCCGGCACAGGAAGAGGGCCGCGGTGTCTTTGTGGGGCAGCAAAGTTGAATGACAGTGACTTCGATTACTTCAAGGCCGCCGGTGGGCCACCTTGAAGGCGAAGTCGTCGATGTTGTGGTAGAAAAGGGCTGGAGCGGCAACGTCAGCAAACATAAATCGGCGAAAACACCGTCCGGTCTCAGGTGTGGCCACGATTTTAGCTCCTTGTTCGTATCGTTAATAGTTTATGATAGTGTTAAGCTACTTCGAACGTTTTACGATTATGGACCGTGAAAAACCTCCTGAAAGGCCAACTCCGATGATGTTTTTGAGCATGTCAATGTAATGGTGATACTATATGCTCCTGAGGCGCTCCTGTAACACTCCTGATAGTAGAAACATAATTTTAAGTGAACAGAAAAGCGCAAAACTGACTCTGAAACTGAAAAGCAGCCCAGCAGTGACGTCAGATAATTTAATCCGCCTTTTGTATGGTGCGACAGTGCATGGGCCCTTCCCCTACCTGCCGCGTGCAGATCTCGCAGGCCATGGCCATGCTATGGTACCGGTGCGCTTCTGTTGCACCGGTACCAGTGATTGTGGCCAATAATTCTAGGAATCCTGATGGGTGGTTTGAGAGTCAGTAAAAAAATTATTTTTTAAGCGATCTTCGCATCCCTGTAGCCTATAATCTTGCACAAATGATGGAAGGCTGCCAAGGAATTTACCCAGCGAATTTTATTCAGGTTCATTGACCTTCAAAAATTACCGCAGTTCGCTTATAACCAAACCGATGCACGTTTTGCAGTCCGTCTGGGCTTGGTTCCGGCACCCAAGCACCCGGCGCAATCAGCTGGAGCTTTTGCTAGCCGTTGTTCTATCGACCACCATGCTACCCGTGCTCTTCATGGCATGGGCGTATGCTTTCTTCCACGTGGCTCCAGACGTGAACTGGTCTATCTCCTTGGTCCTAACCCCTTACCTCATCTTCCAGACCTCTACGTGGTTGGGATTCGCAGCCTACAGCTTCTGGTACGTTGTTCAGGTGTTTTCCGTGGCCCAAAGAGTGCTCTTTGTTACACACCAGTACTGACTGTAGGATA
This sequence comes from Hyalomma asiaticum, assembly GCA_013339685.2. Lineage (NCBI taxonomy): Eukaryota > Metazoa > Arthropoda > Arachnida > Ixodida > Ixodidae > Hyalomma > Hyalomma asiaticum. The sequence continues at coordinate 198,991,257 of CM023481.1, read as the reverse complement.
CTAACGGTGTCATGAGCTCGCGTAATAGCATCTGGTCAGGTGAACGCATGGTTAATAAACAGGTCACTGACCAAATTCGCAGTGAAATAGCGTTTCGGCAAAGAGCAAAAGGTAGTACATGTTGGCATTTTGTGCTAACTCTTGCAGAGTACAAAGCGCGCAAGGACTGAACAAGTCCGCGTCGCTCCATTCAGGTCTTCTTCTAAAGAATATACTAAGAATTTTTTGCACTGTAAAAGCTGACATCACGTTTCGGGATCTGTTCAGATCCCCTGTTCACAATGGTATATAGGCTCAGCAGAAGGTTCTTAAGTAGCGTTGAGCACATGACGCAAAATTCGATTCGTCCTTTAATGTGCGAAGTGATATGTTGATTGTATGTTGATTGATTCAAGACTGAGTCTCGTTGTCAAGTTCTTCTCTAAGGCCACCGACAGGCGTTGTGCAAGCTTCCATCATGACCTTTATGTCAGCATGCTATGATAAGGCACTTATCCCTGCGTGGCCCTTGGCGACATGTTTCCTGTGCACTTTTAGAAAGTCTGCAGCCTCTTTTCTGATGACTCCATAAGAAAAAAATGCATTTCTTCGAACTGCTCTGTGTCCAGCCATCTATGTCTTCCCGCAAATCCACAAAAGCAAAAAGATTTTGAAACCTATGGTCACTTTGAAAAGGTTGCGCCCATTCCACCTGTCAGGGTATCATGGCATTCTGGCTCCCCTGTCAGGCAAGAGTGAAACTCGCCTCTGGTACACAAGAGCATTACTGTGAACAAACATGGAGGTGCTCGTACCATTTATCATATGCTTCCCATTTACCAGCTTTGCGGTTGTTGTTGCCGGGAAAAATTTTACGCAATTACGTCACAATGAATTGACATTGGTGTTTCGCATACTGTTTGATGTCGCTGTACTCTGCGCCTTATTTTACAGTTTTGCTTTCTTAAAAAGTATTCCTCGTACAATGGTGCATTCAACAGGCAAGTTTCCTGGACCACAATGGGGGCATCTATTTCTGTCACGACTGCAGGCCCGACAATAGAAGCAATTGAAGCAAAAACGTTGGAGTCATTTCAGGCAAGACACAAGTTCTTTTTAAAACAGCTGCTTCTGCGTCATGAAAAAGAAAGGCGCGCAACTTACTGTCTAAATAGAATCGAGCCTTCCATTTAGTTTACTGTGGACGACGAAGAAAAAGAAAAGCGTTGCCCCATTTTCTTTGACGCATTGGTGAAGCATGCCCCCGTAGGCCTTGCCTTCAATGTGTACAGAAATTCCACCAAATAGAATGGACACCCCCAAAATGAATCGCCTCATCCGATGTCGCACAAGAGCTCAGTGGTTCTCTCTTTCGTTGAACGAGGCATTTACACCTGTTCCGATGCAATCAGCCATGAAGAGGAGCTCTGAATTATGAACCTATTAGCAAGACGACCAAGTTCATCATGGGCGACCTGGAGACAGGCGGTCAAGCCATGGATACTTCATCAACTCTGAAGCATGCTGCTGTCCCATACGCTGGAGGTGCGATCGAAGTCCTAACTTATGTTTTTAGAAAACGTAGTATGCAGATAGCGCATGCGCTAGCATGCAAGCTCAAAAGCTCAAAGGAGATTGTTGACAATAAAGGCTTACGTTTTCGTTGTGCGGCTTACAGCATTCATAGTGCCCATTGCGAATTATAAATCGAAGAAAGCAGACATTTGTGCAGGCGTCTGAAACTGCGCAAAGATGATGCCGGCAAGGGTCACGCAGTCACAACTGCCCTTCAAGAGCATGCCGAGAAGGCGAGTCATGTTATAACCTGGGACAACGCACCGATTAATCAACACGGAGGACCTGACAACAAGGTTCCATCATGAATGCGAATAATTCAAACACCGAGTAACATGATCAGTACATCATTTGGCAGATTAAGCTATGTGTACTCTTGAGCTTTCGTGCCATGCGCTCAATGCTAGTTAAGAACGTTCGGATCAGCCTACATTCCAATGGAACAGGGGATCCTTACGGATTACGAACCGTCATTGCTCTCCGACCGAGGGGGTTTTCCTATTCTTTTTTTCTAGTTAAGTCTCAAGGCGGATGTTTTTGCATACCCCTCTATCTTGCTGTTAAAAGATTGTGAAAACAACAGAGAGTGCCTCATCAAAAAGAAGTAAAAATGCGCGCTGAGTTATATGAAACTTAATAGAGTATCCTTGAATGTTCTGATTGGTAAGGCATGCCTTGTAAGGCATGCCTTGACGCTCTGAAGCACTAAAGTTGTTTGAAGTAAACTGCTTTTCAATAGACTAATCAACTCTTGCCGAACTGTTTTACTGCTGACAGAGAGCGCTGCAGGGCATGACACTTGGGGCTGCTATTTGAAAGAGAAGTTGAAATGAAAACCCTCTAATATAGGACATCCACAAAAAGAAAAATCAGAGCGATAAAGCACTGATGTAATTTCAGTTTTGTCTCGACTCTAGTTCAAGTTTATTAAAAGAATCGCAAAACACAATACATATATAAAGGTGCAACATTTTCAGAAGGAGGCCCAGAAGTAAAAACTGTGGGAGGGCCTCCTATCAGAAATGGACAAAGGAAAATTAAATAGTAAGCACAGGGAATAATTGAATACACGTTCACAATTATAATGGAAAAAATGAACCTCAATATTTGCAACACAAAAGCCAATTGATAGATGACTTATTGGGATGAAAGCAGATATGTTCAAAAACAACATAGCACGCGGCAACACATCAATAAATGCAATGCAAGAACGGAGTGATGTACTAATAAAGTGATGAGAGCAGGTATGTTTTCAAAGATCGTCGAAACTGGTTGAATGATATTGTCTTTAATTCAGGGTTGAGAGCGTTCCTAATGGAAATTGCGCGGAAAGAGGCAGTTTGTTTGCCGTAATTCGTAGAGACTTTAGGCAGCAGAAAATTATTCGACAGGGCAAACCTGGTCCTATTCTTATTAATAAATTGATCATTTGGAAAGGCATCAACAGAAACTAGGTGCTTGATGACTTTATGCAGCAAGACCATCAGGCTAGCTTTGTATGTGCAAACAACAGGCAGTACACTCAATTCTAGAAATAGGGGCTTGGGTGATGAACGAGGGGATGTGAAGGTGATAATTTTTAGCGCGCGCTTCTGAATACTAATTAAACGAGATATGTGAGTGTAATAAGTATTTCCCCAAGTGGTAATACAATATTTGATCTGTGTATGGATGAAGGCGTGATAAAGTGAGAGAAGTGTATTAATGTTGAAGCTAGAACGCGTTCTAATCAATGCCCTTATGCCGAAGCCAATTTTTCTAACTACCGAATCGACGTGGGTATCAAATTCTATATAGGAGTCTACAATGACCCCTGGGAACTTCGCAGAATTTATTTGTTTAATTTCAACATTACTTATCCGTATGTGTAATGCAGATGTCATTAGTTTATGGGGAGAGTGAAAAACTACGAACTGAGACTTTACAGGGTTTATACTTATATAATTCTTTAGACACCATTCTTCAAGCTTCTGAACAGTGTAGTTTAATTTATCTAAACTAGATGAGATTTATCGAAACTAGACAACGTTAAAGGGACTGCCACTTTATTCGGCTGTCGGGAAAGTAAGATCGTTTCATATATTGGCGGAAACGAGCTTGTACCTCATAAAAAAGGCATATTTTCTCCTTGGTCATGAAAGTCTCCAAAACCCGACCGGTGGTACCATCCTTGTTGATGTGTGTCAAAAAAAAGTGTGACAAAAACAAAGAAATAGCCATGTAGTTTAACTGATCTTGCTTAAAAGCAGAAATTTTTTACTTCCAATTGTATTTTGCATACATGTGATAGCGTTCCATCGTAACGGAGAGTAATGTTGAAGTTTAAATTAATATTCCAGGAACCCACTAACTAGTGGTACCGGCGTCCATACATACACATTCAGGAGGAGTCACCGCCGAGATTGGAAATACCTATTTTAAGAATTTCAAATCACTTTCCAGCGAAACCACTGCCCAGTTGCGCGATTTGTATGACATAAAAAGCAGGAAATCTATGAAGGGCGCTAGACAGTCCCTCTAAGAGCAGCGCAGCTAATCGTACACGCTGCTTGCATTTTCCTTGTTTGGGCATAGTAATCAACTAACTTTGATTTCACATTACTTCGAGCTCAGCTCCAAAACACTATGGTAGTGCGCTATGGTTGGCTCCAAAGGCTTCGTCTACTGGGCTTAGATGCGCGGTATTTTAATCAGAATCGCGCGAATTGGTGCGTCAGCGCTCTCACTGAGAAGTTGACTGAGCTTTTAACAGTCCATGAACGTCAACCTAAGAAAAAATAAACCGTCTTAGTTTTATGCCTACTTAAATATATCATACATTGAAATGGAGCTGTGTTAGATACTTGTCACACCCTTCCAGTGTGAGACAGTGCTTCATTTGGAAGCACGAGAATGGGGAAGGGATAGGGGGCGGGAGTAGGCCACCTTTTTCTAACGTTGTTTGCTGAAGGTTGCCACGCTGGGATGAGTTTCTTTACGAATATGGCTGACAAGGTACCCGACGCCTACTCGTGGACGCGAAATCAACGCTAATTAAATACTGAGAGGCTCTGACAGGCCTCAGGTCACATTGCAGCAGATACGTTGGAATTCTTGCGTAGTAAGGCCAATATATGCCGAAAAACGTAGGCATCCCATCCACGGAGGGTTTGTTGGTAAACGGCTTTCCTAGCTGACCTGCAATTTTGAACACAACGTGGGAACCTAAAATCTAGAATTACAGGTTGACGTAAGCGCACAGTTAATTATCGTTTATTGCAGCGATGTGGTTACACGGAGAGTAAGATTCTTGACAGCACTGCTTTAAAGTAATATTGAGGCTTGCGTAGAGGCTGAAATGTTGTCTTTAGTTTTTCAATACGAAGGATACATCCGCACGCCTCCTTCGAATGGGAAATGACAGTGAAAGTCTCCAAAACGCGCCCGCTGTAAAGGATAGTCTAGTGCCGGAATAGTTTCTTTGTGGCGTTCCTTCCAATTAGGGTAAAACTATGAGTTCTGTTTTTCCTACGAAGAGAAAATTAAGGTTTAAAACAATTTGAAAGTCTTGGCGTTGGGCTGTCTGGCGAACATGTCGAGGAAAGGAGAAGAAACACAAAGCATTAAAGAAAAAGGAAAAAAAAATCTCAGAGGTGCTCTTCTTCATGCCAAATTTATAAATACAAACAAGTATGGACCAAACATAAGTGCCGGAAGCAATCTTAAGCGAAGTAACAGTGAACCTGTTTTTTAAGAGCGATAAAAGCGATACAACAATGCCACATGCCTTCAGTTATGTGGAAAGTCAGCTCAGCGTCGTCGTGAGAAGCAAGGGGATGCACGTTGTTCGTCGAAAGAAGGATGGTCATAAGAGGTGCTTAGATTGAGCTATGGCCTACCTGACTATGGTTAAAGAATTACAGCCCCATATGACGGAATGATACACGCGCATTGCGGAGAAATAGCCATGATTTGGCCCGTGCACCAAGCACACAAATAGGTTTGAATGAGTAATCAAAATACAACGAACCTAAGAAAACTACATTAGCGATCCCAAATTAGTAACCGCATTTTCTTTTATGGATGCCTCAAAGAGGGACATTATAACTCTTGCTTTTCTGCTGCTTACTTAAAACACACATGAGATGTAACAAGCATTGGGGCCACTTTGCCTGTTACTCTCCTTCCTAATCCGTTTTTAAGCCGGGGCATATTACTCAACTACACGCAGCCGTCAAGCAATGGTGAGTGCGAAATAAAGAAAATAGCCACAAGGTAAAAGACGACTTGGATATCGAGCATTATTCATGCTCCTTGCCATTCACTACCAACATTTCGCCGCTAAGAAGGCCAACAAACAATGCAGGAAACTCTTTAGAATGGGAGTTTCTTTTTGGAACAGGGAGAAAATTTTCTTCGCCCGATGTGGGCGGCTCTGCTACTCCATAAATCCGTTGGCCAAAGGCGTGGCCCGTACCCGGTCCATCAGACTTCGCTGGTATTCCTAGCTCTGTGCTGCTAACATTCCCTCCCACATCAATCCGCCAGCTTGTATCGGCTCTGAAGTTGCAAATTTATGGTTTTTCTCGCGATGTGGGTACACGAGCCCAATATATTCTTGACCGATAGATTGCAAGAATGGCATAGGTGGAAAATACTATGTGGCGAAAATGCGACACATAATAATCTCATTGACGTACACAAATATTTGTTTTGAGCCTGTGCGACGATATGGCTTCTTTAATTTTGAATGTGGTAGTGCATAATATGTTGTTTCTATTCGGTGGGATTGCAACTATGCGGCACGCTTTATCGGAATGTCCTCCACCTCTGTTGCTTTCCGGAGCCCTACGGCAGGCAATACAGGCTGGTGTGTTCTCCGGTGAAGTGTGTTGCTTCGTTTCCTGCCAAGTGTTTGTGGTCTGGACTGCACACAACATAAATGCAGGGAAGCTGCTGTGGAATTCCTGTTTGTTTTGGGATATTTAACAATACAGCAGAGATTCCGCCTTTATTAGAAGCTTCTGCACGTGCTTTGTGAGTCCCTCAGTAGGGCTGCTGTGTTTTTTTGCGTGTGGCAATGCCGAGGATGATGGCAACTTTATCCACTGTTTCTTAATTCCTCACCGGTACGATGAAAGGGACTAGCTCATTCCCTCGATTTTGGGCCGCACTTACTGCGTATGCTCTTCTGGCACGGTACTGCCGCACATGTATGTGTCGTGTGTGGTCGCTCGAGTGTTTCTCGTTCGGTGACGTAATTGTTGCTTGTCTTCTGTTTTTGTGGCATGTTGCATGCATTTTTTTTCAAATATTGGAACGAATGAGGGAATGTCTTAAAGAAGTGGTCATCGAAATCCCTAAATCTAAGTTGGTCAGAGAAGATAAGGAATAGGCGAATGTGTATACTGATTTCTTACTCAGGTAACGTTCTCCACTTTATCATCATCATCATCATCATCATCATCATCATCATCCCATCTTATGTCCACTGCAGGACGAAGGCCTCTCCCAATCCTCGCCATTCTTGCCTGTCGTGCGCGAGCTGATTTCATTTGACGCCTGGGAATTTCTTGATTTCGTTCCCCCATCTTACTCTCATATATACAGGTGATTTTCAAGGTTACTGCTTCCTAAAGAAAAAGAAAAAAAAAAGAAAACAAAACCACTCGGGGTTGAACAAAAGTAAGCTCTTTTGCAGGCATACTTCTGATAACTAAAATTACAGGATGTTTCTCAGTGTACAGCCAGTCGGCCAAGTGCAAGTAGGCGAATTATGAGCGTTGGTGTCCTATTGATATACTGTCACCATTGTAATTGGAAGTAGTTGAAGTTGAAACACCCAACACGTCCAGAAGCACGTTCTCCGAATAGCTTTCTGACGGGATGTTACGAATGTGCAGAATTTTCTAGAAACGTAGGTTGCCAGGTTTAATTCTGTATGATAGTCCCTGTTAATTCTTAAAATGTGTTATTTCAGTGGTGAGTCATATGTAGGGTGATTTGTACGACCACGTCGTTGTGGTTGCTCGAAAGCCATTTATTGATTGTCTGACTATTCTTCAAGTATGTCATTCCATTCACATATTTGACCCTTTTCGTAAAACAGTTAAAAATTTCTCCACGGTTTCTGTTTCGGTGTGATGTCAGCTGTGCACGAACGTTTAGAGGAGGCTACTCTGCGAGCTTGTAACTGATATTTCGAAGTTCGTGCATAATTTTGATGCAAGTTACGTTGCCGATACAAGTCATCACGCGCCACATTCGCAGACTGGCATATTCGATACTTTTGTTCTCTGCTCTCTTTTCTCTGGCTGCTCTGGTCATTGCTGGTGTTTGTCAAAATCACAACGTGATTGCCAGGCATGCGTTGTGCGTGGTTTCAGCAAAGTAGCAATTTGGGCGAGGTGGTAAAACTTCGTAGTGGAAACAGCGCGCACACACGAAGACGAAAAAATCAAGCGAACGACACGAACGCTGGCTAACAACTGATATGTTAGTTGATATATTAAATATAATTTGGATATATTAAATAGAATTGTTAGCGCTCGTGTCGTTCTTTTTCCTTCCTTGTCTTCGTGTCTACGCGCTGTTTCAAATATGATGGTTTCAGCAACAATTATGACTACCTGTGTATTTTAACGTGCATCTAAATCAAGCTTACGGATGAGCTTTACATTTCGCTCCCGTCGAATTAGGGCCGCTGTTGCCGGAAAACGAACCCGCGTCCTCGATCCCAGCAATCCAACGGTTTCGCCCCTAAAGCTACCTCAGCGGGTGGCGCAATTGCAATCAGCTGGGAGTATGGGAATGAACTCCCACGCTTAGCAGGCATGCCGTCTGACGCGAGACGAGAAAACCCGGCATTGTTCAATTTCACAGACGCTGTTAATAGCCTTACGCGGCGGCTTCGTGACTTTCCCTGTGCCAAGGGCGACGTATGCATAGATTGGCCTCCCGCGAACACTCAGGGCGCTGGCCAGCCTCAAATCACGGCCGAGATTTGCGGTTCCAACGTGGTCCTGCGCTAATTCCTCGCCGTGGTTTTATAAGGAACGACACGGGTGGGATCATCGACCGGTGGCCCCGCTCCAAGCGGAACGCGTAGGATGCCCCACTAATCAACCTTGATCAATGCGCACTGCGTGATGCCATCTCAGATACGAGCCTTGGCAATGAACTGCCTCTCGTCGTCTCAGTCTTCGCTTTCTTTTTGCTCTTTTTTTTTATCGGGCGTGCCTCCGGCTGCGAGTATTGGAAAGCGCGACTCCCTCTCAGGCACTGCTCCCTAGATCGTCTTGCACGCGCGTTCACGCTCTTGTTTTATTCGGGGCGCCAAGGGAAGCGTCTGTCGGTTCAAGCCACCCTGATTGGATTTCGATTGAAATTTCTTCATCGGTAACAGATAAAACAAACTGTGCTCGTTACGTCCTGTATTTTTTCCCTGTTTCCCTATAAGCGTATGGATCCATCATTGGTGCATCGGTCTATGAGGGAAAACAAAACTTCGTTCTTTTTTCTCAGCAGGTGTTGTGGCGCAGTGGGAGAAGCGCTCGCGCACATATACGAATTTTATTTTTGCAACAGGCCCAACAAACTGTGTTCCGTCTCTGAATAAGAGACGCATTTAGTTTTCACTGTCTCCAATATACTGCGCATCCGGATCCCTTGTTTCATACGTGCTCTCAATCTCTTTGGCGTGATTTTCTCTCATAGTAAAAACATTAAATAATCGATATTCTTGCATAAAAACCGCCATTCGCTTCGTTTCAATGCCCCAAGCTGTGTTAATTTACGTCGAGAAAACTGAACACGTCGATGACCGAAAGTAAGCGTTTCGCGGAAAAGTTTTCATTAAGGAAGAGGCTGTCAAAATTTCTTTTCTTCAATGTACTAACGTCTTGCACCGAAGTTCTCGAGAGCTGTTCTCTCTTGCATGCTTTTTTTTTCCTTTTCTGAGTGAAAAAAATTGCCGCCGTTCAATATGAATAATAAATTTCTTGTTTAATCGGCGATGTTCATCCAATCTCGACGCTGCGTGCATAGCTGCACCAAAGGACGTGCCATGATAGACACTTGTGAATAACTTCATGCAGGGTTTATTTAACGAACGTTTGCTTCTTTCATGCATCCGCTGATGCCAGCAGAACATAAGAGGCGATACTGTGTGTGTTCAGTGTTGTCTCAGGACCACGAGCTCAGACCGTTTCTTATGGGCTGGTCTAACGCCGTTATATTGTTGCTGACGATGACGCGGCGGAAGAGTGAAAGAAGCACGCAAAGCAAGAAAGCAAGCGGGAGTGATAAGAAAGAATATATTAATTCAAACACTTGTAGGAAGAAATCATATCTGGACTTTATTTTATTATTTTTTTAAAGCGCGAAATGCAGAAACCGAGACTGATCAAAATGTTAAGGTAATGACACGTACGATTGCCTTAGTTTGTGTAAGTAGAAAGGTGTTATCACTTTCCTGTGACACGCGCGCTTGTTGTTTGCGGCGAATGCCGTTATCCCTTTCTGTTACGCACAGCGCAGGCCGCGTTTATCTTGCATGTCGCTTCGGGAACCCTGTTGACCGTTCTTGAAACTGCATGCCTGACGCGGACATTTGAGTGTCTTCTAGAATTTCAGAGATAATGCGAGAGCGCGTCATGACGTCTGAATAAAAGTCGGCGTATTTCGCGGTTTATCATTCTTTCCGTCGACCGACGACTGTTCACGCCGCTGTTGCTGTGCGTTGTCATTGGCTTTGTTTTGCTGGGCATAAGATCGCCCAATAGACAGTTCGCCTGATATCGCTTGAGTTCTGCGTGCTTCGACTTGAGTGCTGCGTACGTCACGACCACGCGACAGTATTGTGAAGAATCCCTAGTTTTACTTCATGTTAAATACCCTTGATTGCATTCAAAATTGTCCTATTATACATATTGAAACGCTCAAGCGATAAATGAGATTCAAATCTGCCAGAAGTGAGTCATTTCAGACATGCCTGGATCTAAAATGTACCAAAATAGCGCTTTTGACCAGCAGGAGTGCTCCGCAAAGCGACCTGTCAAAAACGTGAAAAATCGCCTACACCTTCTAGGCGCGGTTTACTGGCAATATTTCTCATCCTACAAAAAGGAAATGTACCGTGGGCAGAACATTGTATGCCAAACAAAGCATTAAGAAGTTATTCATGCGCTGGTAATTGCACTTCTTGTGGAGTTGCAACACAAGTAAAGCACAACATTCGAATAAAAATTAGCCAAATGCAACATCTGCTCCTGACTGCCGGGTATTTACCCACATTTCATTTACAATGCACGTTTGAGATGCTTCGTCTTTGTTATCATCAACTGACGTACAGAAGAACTGGTGGAGCAGGCACGTCCATATTGGCACTAAGCCTCTGTGGTGTTTTCCCTCGATGCTCTTTAAAGCGTACCTCGCTCTTCTAGAAAAAAAAAACAAACTTAAAATGTCTTGAGGCAACGCCAGTTCTTTACTTAGGGATATAGCAGTGTCACTTGCAGCCTGGCATTGGTACGACACACGCAGAGAATGCTGGTCGTTTAATGTGGCTTACAGCTCCCCATACAAAGCAAGTATGATCCATACGTAATTCTAACGTTCATTAATTATTATTTTAATGATGGCCTGGATGACTATGCGCCTATTTAGTATAAACGGCGCACGCTGTGATAGCACATTTACCATAAGCCACCCTCAACGTGTCGCCTAACGTAAATTTTATTTTGCTATGCTTTCCTTAAATTTTATATGAGGTTTTTAAGGTTTTTCATGATTAACTTTCTTGAGTTATCTTGGTAGTTTAATGCATATTTTGTAGAGAAGAGAAATTTGTGTTTCACGTGCCAAAACCGCGATAGGATTATGAGGCACGCCGTAGTGGAGTGCAACGCAAATTTTGACGACCTTGCTTTGTTCAACGTGCACGGACAAAGCACAGAAGGCAGACCTCTGCCATTTTCGTCGGCGAAGTTCGACGAAGTTACACATCACCATGCTCTATGGTGGTTATCGATATTAAACTATATGTGTGGCCGCCTTTCTCGGTGGACTCTACGAGTACAGGACTTCGACATACGCGTCATTTATTGGTCTGGCGGTAAACACACCGACGTGGATTCCCTGTCCGGGTCGCCTGCACCAACTCATACGAGTTGCATCTCAGCAATCAAACCGGTGTTTTCGTTACCATTGTGCACGTCAATATGACTTCGGGACAGAGCAAGAATCCGCGGATTGCGGCATTCATGTATTGTCTTTCCGACACTCCAACAAATCGCCCCTCACATGCAATTCGCCGCCGATCTTCTCACTTCGAACTGCGGGACAGAGATCTCTATCGCCGCAATTACGGTCCCGACAGCCGCACATGGTTCTTAGTCGTTCTTGGCCACTTGCGCACAGATGCTGTGCTTTTCATTCGGACGCGCAATGTGCCTATGCTGCTGCGGTATGCATGACGTTGTGAGAAAGTGCATTCGCTCGTGTACAGCGTGCTAACGCCGCAATCTTCCTGCTCCTCGTGGTTCTCGTCCACAAGAGCACATTCCTTACCTCTCTCGACCATCCGACCACGTCGGCATAGTTCCCTAGGGCCCTGTTCACTGCACGTCTGCTCGCATTCATTAGATGATTGTCGCTGTCGAACATCTCGCACGTTATGCAGAAATCGTGGCACTGCCAACAGTGACAGACTTTGCTTCCTTCCTTGTGCACCGCATCTTACTCTGTCCTTGCGGGCCGCGGGATCTTCTGGGACACAAACACCGTGCATTTCTATCGGAATTTTTTAACGTCCTACTGAGCACATGCTGTATGCCGTCCACCGCACCACTACAGCTTACCATCGTCAAAGCAAAGACATAACAGAAAGCGTCAATCGCACTTTGGGCGACATTTGGGACTTAGTTTTGCCTTAACTCACCTACGCTTACAACAACGCCTCAGAGTTTCGACATTATTCCTTGTGTATGGCCATTAGCCTAACATATGTACGCTCGACACCATTCTCCCTTACCGGCCTGACCCTTCAGAGGACACGCCACTGTCCGAAGCCTCCAGGTACGCCGAGGAGTGCTGGCCCATTCGTTCGCGGCGGAAGACACACATGACGGCATCCAGAAGTTCTGCCTCAATGATGACTGTCCTCCATTCGCCTATCAGCCAGGCTCACTATAGTGTGGCTGTGGATACCTTCAACCACCTCTGGTCCTCTTCTAAACTCCTCACCGTATTGCGTGGTACAACTGACCACAATTATCAACTACGTCGTCGAGACGCTCACGATGAATTGACTGAGTTGGGGTGTCGCGGGCGCGAAATCGTGCACACACAGGCGCTTCAACCATATTACGACGCCATCGCCCTCTCCTCCCCTTCGGTCGCCAGTATCGCTCTTTCTTTCACCTGCACCAAGATGGGGCAGTTGTAGCAGAGAAGGCTGGCGAGTCCTACGGACGCAGTTAGCGTGATCAGCTCACCGACGAAGAGGAGCTCGCGCTGTCGGTGTCTGATTTTCGATTAAGACGGTCACATTTCGGAATGGGCAGTAAATTCTCATACTATATATATATATATATATATATATATATATATATATATATATATATATATATATATATATATATATATATATATAATGACATTAGTATTGCATTCTGGCCAGAACATGCAAATAGACACGAAGGTATAATGTAGAGAACTGTTACACGAACTGAGAACTGACATTCGAAGCTGTTTTTTTTCCTCGTACACTACTCAGGTTATAGTAGCGTTGGACGTGACATCTATGACGTAATAAAGTAGTTTCCAAGGGACGTGCGCAAGAATGCATACGAATGTCACGAACAACTGCGCATATGAAAGAGATCCCTTAAGGTTGATTATTGCTAAACGGAAGGGACGAAAAATATCATTCGAACTAATTGTACTACGTCATGCTGTGAGAGTAAAGGCCCCAACCGTAGGATAGCATCACTGTTAATCGTGTGTGTTTAGAAAGTTTGCGTATTACTGAAATCATGGCGCTCATTTCTCCTCCCACGATTTCTTCTTTACTGAGGCGACAGCCGCATAGATTTCTTGCATATTAAATCATGTATACAAAACATGCAAAGTGCAGAAATTATTAGTTTATAAGTTAACCTAGTAATGCAACTTTTTCATTTCGCATGTGTATACCATGAAAAACACATGGCCCGTCACGTTTTCGTGTGTTTTATAATATTTACTGTTTTTTGCAGGTGTACATTGCTTCAAGTAATAAAATTTTATTAATTTACTTAGTGGTTCTATATCATTCATTGTTCGGTTTTAACAAGAACGCAAGCCGCGTCCTGCTACACGACCTTTCGCTTCGCTTGGATTTTCTGCATAGTTCAGCAGAACTAAAAATATGTGGGCTGCGTGCACTAGTGGCGTAAGGCTAGGTCACAGCGCAGCCGGTAGACTTCCCCTTCTTCTTTCCACATCCATCTACCTCACTCCCGTTTATCAGCTGCTTGCTATACAATACTATACACGGCTATGCTACGCTTTAGCCTGTCCCCTCTTCATTTCCCTTTTCTTCACCCTCAACTCTATTTCCCACCCTCATACTATACTGCGGCGCTGATGGGCTTACCCATCCTTTCCCTCCTGCTCACCGTCACTTCCCTTCCGCACCTCCTTGCTATGACGCAGTACAGATGGGTATGCCCATGGTTTGCCCTCTCCTCTTCTCATTTACCTCTTCCCGACCATCACCTCACTCCTCTCCACTCTCAATTTCCTGTCCCACACCCTTGCTAAGGCACACTATACAAGGAAGAGCACTGCTCCGACCTGATTTTGGGGCCCGCGCCCGGCCCGAGCCCAATTTTTGAAGCCCGCCCGGGCCCATAATAACAAGCCATGGCCCAGCCAAGGCCCGTTGTTTCAAGCCCAAGCCCAGCCTGGGCCCGCGGTTCCAAGCCCGAGCAGGCCGGGCCCGCTCTTTCAATGGTAACTTTGTCTAGAGCCAGCGTGCGTATGTGGAGGCACGGCTGGGGCCATGCTGGAAGCGATTTGTTGCTGGCGATAACTACCATTCTTGCCTCAATTGCCCTTTGTGACAGGCAATGTGATAAAATTTGGTGTTTAATGCATTAAATGTCCCTTTCCTTTACCGAACTCATGCAGTTCAGGGGTTAAGCTGCTGCCCTCATAATTTAAGACGCGCGTTCGATTTGTAGCAACGACGGCCACATTTACATGGAGGTTAATCAAGAAACCCCGTGTGCTTAGATTTCGATGCATATTAAATAACTCTAGATGGTTGAAATTTATATGGATACTGATGCTCTGTATACCACGTAATCATATCGTGGATTTAGAATTTGATGCCCGAGGACGTAAATGAAATGTAACTTATGAGGTACGTGAACATCTTTAGTAAGGGTGTATTGGTACTGTAACATGGGAATAATTTTTGTGAAGAAGATGCTTTGGTGCTTGCATAAATATTAAATGGACCATCTACCAGCTTTCCACAATTTCCTGTTTTTCATCGCAACAGAAAACGCACCATTCAAAGTGTTCAAGCTCGCAGTGGTTTCGTTGAGAAATCAGCAGTTGTTCTTAAAGTGGACTTTTTCCTTCTTCGTGACCACTCCTTCTGTATTTCCAGGGACAGCGGCATCAGTGGTTACTTGACTTTAGCAATATTTTTTAGAAATTAAGGTTACTATTTCTTATGAAAGAACATTAACAGAAGTGTGTCATACACAACTGTAAGTAATAAACGTTTGCTTTGAAACAGATTAATTGAACCGGCGTGCGTATGTCTTGATTTTTCGTCACTTGGAGACTGATACTCATCGTAGAGGCTGGCGCCGTCGGTCATTTTTTAGTGAATGTCTGAACAAAGTTAAGAATATTATTCCTTCCTTATGCGGTACAAGCATATTTGTTTCCGTCAATGTAAGGAACCATCTTATCACTTTTGCCACAGCGGAAAAAACATCTTCCGAGCAATAGACAGTCCCTGCACCAGGGTGGCCACGTTTTAGTTAGCCTCGGGAGAACTTCCGCGGGCCACCCTCATATTTTAGGGCATAATGTTTCCTATAAAAGTTTTGTTTGAAGCTATGTAGTGATGGTTGGATGGTTGCGGTGGATGTCACCATTTCGTCATTTTGTCTTGGCACAGACTGCCTAACACCTCGTCGTGCACGATATGCGCTTGTGCTTGAAGGCCTAACTTATGCCCTTCAGTGTAAGATCTCCAGTCCGGCCAGACCCATGGCTTGATGCCAGAGCCCAGCCCGTGCCCGCAGGATGAAGCCCAAGCCGGACCCAGCCTCGCAACTTCAGGCCCGAGCCGAGTCTGGGCCCGCCGAAAAGCTTTTCGGGCAGCCCGGCCCGCGCGCCAGGCCTGGGCCAGGGCCGGGCTTTAGGGACGGCCCGGGCCCATGCAGTGCTCTAATACAAGGCTATGCTTTCCTTTACTCTCTGGTCTGCTTCTTTCCCTCCTCCTCAGCCTCAGTTCCCTTTACCACCCCCTCGCTGTGCCATAACGTACATGGATATTTCCGTAGCAGCCCCAGCCGCTGGCCTGTATCTTTGTTAGAACACCTGCTTAACAGGCAGACGGTCAGCGTTCGATTCCCGCTCGTAGCCACCTAGAGTTCTTACAATCTTAGCATAAATGACTCAAAGGAATCGTAAGGCATGTTGCAGCTAAAGCGTTAATTTGGTTTGCGCGAAATTTTAACTACGTGCGAAGAAGACTTCTTTCGCTTTAGTCAGAGTGTACACTGCGGCTTTGTTTCCGTACCCCCCTGACGCTTATACGAGTTTTCTGAAAACGACGGACATTTTACCTTGAGCTAGAAGAGCTCCACTATTAAAATCGTGCATTCAATGTCATATTTTACCGTTTGTATGTCACGTATGAAATCAATGAAATCAATTTATATCCTAATGCACCACGAATCAAGACGCATCCTTTCTTGTGGTAGGATTAACCATTTGCAATATGGACCGTCCTTTTGCAGGATTTACTACGACGGAATGAGATCCTGGATGGAAGCGCACGCCGTCTACAAGTTTAATCAAGACAGTCCTGTTCCTCGAGGTGGAGAAGGCTCCAGCTCCCATTAGAAGAAAACGACCGTGGTTCCTGCTGTTGCTTTTATTATTTGTGCATAAAAATTGAAAAAAAAAAAACTTGCAAGAACATCATTCATCTAGTCCATAAACAACATTTGCATCCGACAGGGCTTTAAAACCCCTGCCTACTGATTCTCTGCTTCTAATATGATTTCATTAACTTATGTCCCAATGCCCTTAATGCACGCGCCAGCTTCCTTGCACATTATTACGTCTTAGGTACGCAAGCGAACTGAAAGAAGCAGTGACAGTTCTTGAAATCATCGGGTGATTTGATAAATTTATGTGACAGCCACCCGGTATAGCTTCTCAGTTACGCTGCAGCGGTACTCATTTATCGTTCTTGTGAATGCCAATTCAGGGTTATGCACTGTTTGGCAAATGTGAAAAATAGAATAAAATACCCGCGGTCAAAACTAATCGTTGGCACTTATACGAAAAAGTGTTGTAGTAACACAGTATATATATATATCGAGACCGGATTTTTTCAAGCGTAGAATGCAAATGCAAGCTCGTGTACGCGTCAAAGAGGTACGGAAACAAAGCAACAAAGCCACAGTGTCCTCTCTGGTTAAAGGAAGAATTCTTCGCACCTAGTTAACATTTCGCGCAAACCAAATAAAAGATTATATATATATATATATATATATATATATATATATATATATATATATATATATATTGCATGTCTCTTCCATTTAAAGCTTCAGAATGGCCGGTATCGCTGCCGGAACGGCTTATTACAAGTGTGATCCTGTTCTGACACAACGTGCTGCCAGGGATTTCCTCAGCAAAAAAAAAAAAAAAAATTGCTCTCCACGTGTGGGCGCTTCCAACTTATCGCTGAAACACGAAACGGTGTGGCGTAAACAAACTGATAGAAATATTCCTTTGAGCCACTTCTACGACAAATTTTTTTTTGCTCGTTCCTAAGGTGTCGTTCTTTCATTGCTGCTATGTCTGTCCATGTGTCTTTTTTTCAATTTGCATTATTTTTGGCCATGACGAAACACTGCAAATGGGGCATTTTTCGCAAGTTTTAGTAAAAATGTCGGCTCTATTTTGAGAAACATGATGGCAGTACCGACTTTCCCGCATCTTATACAAAGTGATAAAAATACTGCGGGAGCATGCAAAGCCGAAGCGTTGTGGCTCGATGGCGACAAAATGGGCAAAAATAGCATTTTCACTCATATTGAACCATTTTCACAGTGTACATTTGCACAATGTGGCGGTTAAAGTAACAATATGGCCAATAACTCGCATTGTAGCACTCTTTGTCAGTAGTTGACACAAAGAGTATTAGAAGAGTATTTTTGTTTCTGCACGAAGCTTCTCTCTGTTTCGCATTCAGTGCGTAGCATATCAGCGCGGGATAGATATAAGCGCCCTTTCGCCGTCACCCAAAGTACCTTGCTGTGGTTACTCCAAGTCATAGACTGTTCGTCAAGGTATAAAAACAAGTCGTAGACGGTTAGTGACTGGAAGATTCAGACAGGCGTCAACCCTAGTCTTCAGCTGTTAAGTGTCATGCTCCCATCCGCTTTGGAGCGGACTGTCCATGGTGTGGCGGAATACCAACGCTGAACAGATGACGTAGGTCTGTGAATCACGCACCATTAACAAAAGGGACGAGAGAGAATAAACTTTTATTAAGAAAATAGGGCTCCATTGCCTTGCGCTACCCTGCGATCCCGCTGGACCAGCTGTAGCTCTTGCTCTCGGCCTAAACTGAGCAGTGCTGAATGCCAAGAGTAAAGGGTGGGGTTGGGTATGGGAGGGACTCTTGTAGCCTTCCCACGTGGAATGACAGACTCTTGGTTTGGATCTACAAGAGGGACATTACGAAGGATAGGTGAAAGAGATGAAGCATGTAAAGGCAAAAAAAAATAATTAATCTACAGTTTCCAACAAGCGTTGGTATCTGCCCTGTTAAGTGAAGAATTAGGAGGAGGATACGTGCGATATGTCTCTCTCAGTAGTGCTCCAGCGTGGCGTTGTAACTTAATGGCTCTATTGGCGAGTCCTCAGGATAGGAGAGTGCTTGCGATTGTTCCCCGACTGTGAGACCTCGGGAAACCGCAGGAACGCTTTCATTCCCACAGAGAGAAGCTTGTCCAGCAGTCCACACGATGCGCACCATACACAAATCGGACGGCGAGAGAGAAGATTCTGAGTATGGGCAGCCACAAGTCGCTGTACGAAGGCATGGCGCGTGGCCTGCTAATCTGTTGCTATGGTAACTGGGCCGTTGTGTAGCCTTAACTTTAAGACATGGAGAATGGCCGAGGCAGCTTTTGCCTCGGCCATTCCAAAAGCTGCTCGCCCATTCAAAAGGAGCTTTTGAAGGCACTGCTAGCCAGCTCAGACGTGCGTCGTGGACTAAACAGGGTTTCAACCAATCAGCATGCCAAAAATCTTCTTATATATATATATATATATATATATATATATATATATATATATATATATATATATATATATAAAGATATATATATATATATATATAAAAGAAGATTTTGACGAAGGCCGTGCCACGGCCGAAACGTTAAATAATAAACGTGCGGTTTTCGCAAGTGCGCAATTTGTTTCTAAACTAATATATATATATATACATTGTGACAAGGAAGCCCAACACGGTTGTGGACGACGAGGTCGGCGCCGAAGACTGGAAGACACGATGGCGTAGGCTTAACCAGCTAGAGCAGCAACCACGTTCAGCTTGCGCCCTACTAGCGTAGAATTGGCGATCCGGCTGCGCAACTCCCGAGCGTGCGCTTCTTCACTACATCTTTCCCCCTCCTTGGATACCGAGCCGCTCCAGTAGGCTAAGGCGTCGTCAGAACAAGGGGTTCATGATATGGCTTCATACGATCTATGTGTATAGTCTCGCGGCTGCCGCGGCGCAAGTCCCAAGCGGGTGTGAGTGGTTCGACGAGGTAGTTGACGGGAGAAGTTTGACACAAGACCCGATAAGAGCCATGATACTTCGAAGCAAGCTTCAGGGTGATGCCTGGCGTAGAGGTGGAGGGCATCCACAGCCAAACGAGAGAGCCGGGCGGGAACTTGTCGTTTGGCAGGCCATCGTCACGGCGAAATTTCTTCAGGGCTTGTTGCTGGGTGGTAAGGGAGCGAGCTAGTTGGGGACATTCTTTTGCATATCGAGTGGCTTCGGAAACCGGTGTGCCCTCGGATAAGTCTGGACGGTAAGGCAGGATAGTGTCGATCGGTGATTATGGTTCTCGGCCATAAAGAAAAAGAAAGGGGAAAAGCCGGTATTCGCCTAAGGCGCCGTATCCTAGTCTTACGTTACATATGGAAGAATGACGTCCCAGTCGGTGTGATTGGAGGTGACAAATATTGAAGCCATGTCGCCGAGAGTTCGGTTAAAGCGCTCGGTCAAACCGTTTCTTTGCGGGTGATAGGCAGTGGTGCAGCGATGAATGATACGGCATTCCGCAGGGAGCTTTTCAAGAACGAACGCGAGAAACACACGGCCTCGGTCGCTCAGGAGCTCGCGCGTAGCCCCGTGATGGAGAATGAAGTGGCGGAGAAGAAGGAAGCAACGTCACGAGCTGTCACGGATGGGAGGACAGCAGCTTCCGCGTACCTCTTGAGGTGGTCTATAGCCACAATAACCCAGCGATTTCCGGCAGCAGTGTATGGCAAGGGTCATTATAGGTCTATCCCAATCCGCTCGAATGGGCGCGATGGGCACGCAAAGGCTGCATTGGAGCAGAAGAGCAGCAAGGACCACGATTGTCGCGCTGGCACTCTGTGTAAGATCGAATGTACTTTTGCACAAAGGTGTACATGCCGCGCCGATAAAATATAAGGGGCAGTCTGGCGCAGGTTTCGAACAGACAAGCGTGTGCGCACTGAAGATCAGAGTGGAAATCGGCGCATATAGTGGCGCTTGGCTGTCTCGGTATGACCAGGAGCCATTTGCGGCCTTCTGATTGGTAATTGCGGCGATAAAGGATTCCATCCCTAGTGGTGAATGGGAAGCTTGGTGACGTGGAGCTCGGGATGGCGGGCTTGCTAATGGATCAGACAGGTAACGGATCAAAGATTCAGTCCAAGGATCCTTGCGCTGCTCCAAAGACATCTCGATGGAAGCTGATGGCGAAAATGAGCCATCAATGGCGGAGACACTGGCAATGCCGGTGTCGACTAGGGAACGAGAAAGAGCGTTGGCTGCTCTGATCGTTAGACAACACGGATGTCGTATTCCCGGAGGCGCAGAGCCTATCGGGTGAGAGGACGAGACGGATCTTTGAGGGTCGACAACCAGCAAAGGGTGTGGTGGTCAGTAACGACATCGAAAGGCCGGACGTGCAGGTATGGCCGAAATTTTGTAATTGCCCAAATGATAGCCAGACATTCCTTCTCGCCGACTCAGTAATTCGTTTCAGCCTTTGTGAGAGTGCGGCTTGCGTAGGCAACAACAGATTCTTCGTATTCGGGCTTTCGCAGCGCGAGGACACCACCGAGACCGACACTGCTGGCATCCGTGTGTTGTTCTGTGGCAGCAGTAGGGTCAAAATGACGCAGTATTAAAGGCGTTGTGAGGAGCTGCCGTAGCGTCACAAAGGCATGATCGCAAGCCGGGGAGCTCTGGCACCGTTTTTCGCTTGTAACAAGCATATGCGAAGCAGCAAGTTTCCTTCTTCTAGAGCTGCCATTTCACGCGCTAAGGTCAGCTCCACCTAACGGGCACGTGCCTCGCACCGCGCTTCGCTTTCCTCAGCGAGCTCTTCCCTTAGGGGTGCATTGTGTTTTTCAATGCATGCCCGAAGTGCATCTCCTGCCAAACTAAGTTTTTTGCGAAGGCTCACTACCTCTGTTAAAACCATATCAAAGTCGTTGGGCTCTTTTGGTCAACGCAGAAATCAGCCCCACTCCACGTTGGGAGCCATTGTGATGTGATTCTCAAGAGACGGAAAAGGGCACGTATGTTGCGTCAGTCGACGACAACTTGTTAAGAATATGGCGAGGCTGCTTTCTGTGAATTGGACGCCACGAAAGCTAATTGGACGCCACGAGAGTAGGCATGCTTTCGTGGCGCGAAGCTATGCACAAACCCATAGCTTTGCCAGACTCTTTGCGCTGGGCCAATGGACTGAAACTTCTTTTTTTTTTCTTGTTCTTCTGCTTGTACGTGCAACACGTGCGCCCGCCAGCTGAAGTTTTGCAAGTGTAGTGTGGGCTGAGGGCATCAGCGCTAGAGAACAAAGAAGCTCGCGTACGAACGCCGCACATTGCGCATTACATACAAGTGCACGCGTACTTTTGGGGCCATATGTAATAAAGATGATAGTTTTTGTGGTCGGACGTCTTCATGCTGTACTTCACAGCTTCACTATCAATTATCATCCGCGATTGTATTCAGCAAAATAAAGTGGGCTGCGTGTGCGTAACATCACGCAGTCGTTCTTCGTTCCGCCAGCCGATAATGAAAGGGGTGCATCTATAACTTTAACCTATGCCTGCACCTTGTTGTCAGCCTGAACACCAACTGAACAGGCACGTCACATTAGGAAGATGTTTATTTTAAAGGTTATTTTTGGAAATTTCTTATCAATGTTTATTTAAAGCAAGATGTACGCAATCATGCGAATGGCAGTTGAACTTCGCACTTCAATATCTCGGAGCACGAGTAAGCTAGAAGAATCCTACCGAGTGGAATTGTGCCGAAACATGGCTACCTCTAACTTTTCAACACAAATATGCCGGTTCATGCAGTAACTAAACTGGCCTATCCAAACTGGCAGAGTTAGCCGACAAAATCACGTCCGAGTCACCAATGCTGTGCGGGACGTGAGCGCGGCTGGAAATCAGCAGACAGAAGCGTGTTATGCGTCCCTGGAGAACAAGCAAAAGAAACTCAAGTTTATTTTCGTGATCGTACAGCCTCAACGGGGGCTCGGTTGCGCACCCTCGTACCACTTCGCTTTCCCGTACACAACGCGATAGGATTTTACCGACAGGCAAAACGGAAAAGGGTGCCTAGCTGCTGTTGTGCGACCGTGAGGCCGCCACAAGCTAATTATTCAATTTGCGTAAATTTTACGCCTGACAGCGACAACTGTCACCTCGCTTTGCGTGCCCCTCGCCATACAAACCTATTGCACAGTTGGTCTTCACGTTAGTGATGCAGAACTATCAACTGTTATATGGATACTATAGATAGTCGAGTCACTATCGGAGTATCGTTGGTAATAAAAACGATTGATAGTGCTATAGCTACTATATTTTAATATCATATCGGGTGTACTATCAATTGTACGATTCCACAGCTGCGTGGCTATCGACGAATTGCATCAATAGCGTGGAAGTGGGGTTTCACCGCTAAATCTCAAATTGAAGACACCGACATAGCGGTATAGGATCCTTCAAATGTTAAAGAGGTACTTCTCAAAGTGCTAACCTTAGCATTATCAAATTTACCCCTCCTGCTAAACCAGTCAGCAGCAGACCACATAACACTCATTCAGGATTCAGGATTCTGTGAGAGAACTGGAACACGTGGAGTAGGACACGAACCTAGTTTCCGAAGATGAGCGCATTACATTTTACTTCGTAGTTGCTGTAATCTGCCGTCTCGCACGCAGATAGGAAGGGCGCATCGAGTCTGCGCTAAAAACCGAAGTTAGTGAAGGAGTTCAAGAGTGCATCTCACCCTTGATTAAAAGAATGGGCACTTGTGCAGTGAAACAGTTAATATCTCCTCCACATTGCTCGACCTACGGGTAATTTGCGAGCGTTTATTTTCGGAAAGTCCAGTTGGTGGTGCAGTTGGGCCATCTAGATAGCAGGTGGTTTTAAACGAAGCTGTGTTTAGAACCACGGCCTTGAACGCAGAGCTAATGGCTTGCTATAGTGCCTGTAGTTACATGTACAGGAAAGGACGAGTTACCGTTTAGAATCCTGGAAGTCTTGGCAATGCTCCGTGATGCCGCTTTCTGAAGTGGATAGAAAGTATTCGTGATTTCCAGCAACATCGGCACCCGCAGAAGGTTTCTTCGCAGTTGCTGAGCAAATAATTTCCAGTATGGGAAGAATTAAGGACAAGGAAGCTGACATGCTTGTGTTCTTCAACCGAATCCTTCATGATGAAAAGAGCACTAATTTACAAGGGACAGCTTGAAAACGAAAAAAAAAAGGCAAGCGCTTTCATCAATTCATACCAACTTGCCCAACTATCTATGGTGACCAAAATGCTTGACTAAGACAGGGAAATTGAACTGAACTATTAAAGTGTCTCGGAAAGGAAGCCGTTATATGCGCCGGAACCACGGGGAAGGAAAGCCGCGTGAGCGGAACCTCGAGCTTCAAATTTACATGGCTTTGGGGTTTCAAAAATTTGTGGGCAGCTTTCACTCGGGGCGCGAGGCTCGGTGACAATGCAGGCGGTGGCATTTATTTGTTATTTGTTTTCATTTATTTCTTTATTTATTTTTACTTCATTATACCCTCAAGATACATTATGGAGGGAATAGGCAACAACAATAGAATTAAGAATACCATCACTAAGAAAAATATGGAGCAGAAAAATAACAAATGTTTAAACATACAAACGTCGAAGCACTAACCTTAGCAAAAAGCGAAAACAATATATATGTGATATGACTGACACCAGGCAAGAGGAGACGCAGGAAATAGATTAGTTAGCCTAAACGTCACATAGGCTCTCGAGATACTTAATGTAAAAACATCAAGGTAGAAATTTTAACAAAAAGACAAAGGAGTAAAATATAGCACTGATGCAAAAACCAAGCAATATGAAATGCATAAACTGTACACCGCAAGCTCACGCTAGCTAAGGCACTTTTAAAAAGAGTCGCTTCGCTTATGCTCATGGCTGATGAACCGAGTAAGTCCTTCCAGTCAACAATTTTTTAGGAGGAAATAACTTTGATCACGAGAGAGTGTCATAGGAGCTTACAGTGATTATGACAATGATCCGAGCGAGCAGATGGGAAGGGTGGTGGATGAATGAAGAGCAAGCGGAGAGTGACATTATGAGAATATATTTTATGAAAAAGTGGCATGCGAGCTCGCTTCCTGCGAAGCGCTAGTAATGGAATGTTGAGGATTTCTTTGATTTCGGTTGCACTCGCTGTACGATGATAGTTTCCTACTATAAAACAGGCAGCGCGATTTTACAGCGCTTCAGTAGCATCGATTAATGTAGATTGCTACGGATCCCTAAATGACAAAGCATACTTTAACTGCGGACCTACATATGTGGTGTGCAAAAGTAATTAAGGCGAAGAAAGTCGGAAAAAAATAATTTTCTAAAGTATCATAGAGTATGGTTTCCTTTAGGCATGATGAGTTCGAAGTGGCGCTTAAGGACAGGTTGCTAGCGATATGAACGCCAAGACAACGATATGATTGCACTGAATGGAGAGCGGAATCACAGAGTAAATATGTCGGGCACTGTGAGATGGAACGTGCAACTCACATGTGTTTACATTTGTTAGTATTTTTATCCATCGCAAATGTGCTGCAACAGTTGTGGACGTCGTCCAAGTCTGTCTGTACACAAGTGGTGTCACAAGTATTGTTTTGCGATATATGACAGAATTATAAGCAAATAAAGAAATTTTTGAGGAAATATTAATGGACGAGTTATTGTGCATATAAAGAACAACAAAGGACCCAAAATAAAGCCCTCAGGAACAGGGTACTCAACAGTGGCCATGTTAGACACAGTGTCGTTAGCGGTGACAAACTGAAGCCGAGACAGAAGAAACGTACGAATGCAGTTCACTACCACCGGCTTTATATTTAACATGCTCAGACTATGCAAGAAAAGCAGATGATAAACTTGGTCGAAGACATTAGAGAAGTACACAAATATGCAATCAGTGCGAAAACCAGATGAAAAGTAAACGTGCAGATTGCGAGTAAATGAGAACAGGTGAGTCTCAGACGAGTAGTTTTTATGAAATCCATGTTGAAAGTTACAAAATCAGTTATCTTTAATGAGAGGAGTGAAAATAACATGCAGTGTTATTTTCATGTCCCTGAAGTTAATGATACGCATCGATAATCAAGCAGGTAACGCCGGATTTGAAGATTTGCACAATTTTCCTGATAATCCAATCTTCAGATAATGGAGCAGATTGAAGCGACTGGGTGAAGGTTTGTTCTAGAATGAGTGAGCAATATTCACTGGTGTTTTTCAAAAATTTTAAGGTGAGACCTTCCGCTTCACAGGAAGAGCTAACCTTTAAACTTCTGCAATTATTTTCGTTATGCCAACAGAATAGGAAACATCAGAACTGCTTAAAGGAAATTTCGTAGAAACCAGATATGGTAATTTATAACCAGGTTATGCAGATGAAATGGCCGAATGAATGCATTGTTTAGTATGGCTGCGCATTCATGATTGGGTACAACAGGGTCACCATTTGGTGAGCTTAGGGATATTTTTGCGCGTAACTGCATCGAAGTATCTTCGTGAAGGTCTTCGGAATATTTTTTAGCATGTTGGTGAGTGTTGTATTAAAGAAAGAGAAGTTAGTGGCTTTCAAAAGTGCCAAGTAACCAGAGTTGGCCTGTTTGTAGGTATTCCATTGGTTGTGGTTTCGAGAACGCCTTATCTAGCGAAAAAGGCGTTCTTTATCTTGTTTGAGACGATTGAGAGATCGTTTGTACCATGCCGCCTTATTATTTGAAAAAAAAAGAAAAAAAAACGCGTAGAGTAGGAACGAACCTATTATATAATTCCTTTATTTTCGCCTTGAATATACTCCAATTTGTTTATAATGGACGGATGACAAAGATGCACAAAACGTGATCAATAAATGACTCAAGCTCGCTGTTGAAAGGACCAAAGTTTCCTCTCCTAAATCTCTAATCATTTTAAAACGGTTACGTGATAGCAATTGATATCAGGCGACTGTAAAATGTAGAGCACCATGATCGCTTAAACCTGGTGAATGCACGACGGAAGAGACAAGATCTGTAGATGACGTTAGAACCAAGTCCAAAATTAATGACGCAGTTTTCTCACACGTGTTGGAATTGACGGTCTGACGCAGGCTGAAATCGGCGCATATTTCAATGAAGCGGTTTGATTCGGGTGAAGCAGGATAAGGAAATGGACCTGACCGGAATATGTCGGGGAAATTGAAATCTCCCGTGACAATGACCTGCGCTGTAGGAAATTAAACTTTCACCTCGGTGAGGCAGTCGTAGAGGCTGTCGCAAAATCATCGTACACTTGATTTTGTGCGGTAACAAAGCCCGGTAACAATGATTTCATAATTAACTGTAAGACAATACCATACGGAATGAATACCACAATTCGTTGTCATAGAAAAAGAATCATAACGCCTGCCAATAGTTAGTAGAGCAAAGCCACCTACTGTGTCAACACGACCAGGTCGGCAAATGTTGCAAGAACTGTTACAGTGAAATGGCTCGGAGTTCGACACTTCTGAGGTGACTCACGCTTCGGTCAGCGCAATAATGTCAGCATTACTATCATTTATAAAGCTCCATAGCCCATCAGTCTTAGGTAAACAACTACGAATATTGGTTATAGCAACACAAATAGATTTATTTGTTTGACAGAGCACTAGCGTTTCGCGTTTCGCGACCGGGGCAACGTAGAAACAACACGATCAGACCTCAAGTATCGAGCCGATGCTCCATTTGAGGTGTTGGGATCATCGGCCTGCGATCTCATTTCGTACAAAATGTACGAAATGAGATCAGTAGGAAACAGGAAACCAGTAAATATAAGCAAAAAGCTCAAATATGAAAGTGAAAATTTGCCTAGGATATCAGGTGATGTAATGAGCAAGCTTTGAAAGACAACCAAAAGCATCAATGAAATGAAAATGAATATTGATCAATATTACCTTCAAAGAGAGCAGCGCTTTAAGTATTGACAAACGTGGATTAATGAGCAACATCACAATGCAGTGATCAATCTGTCACAGCGAGCAACATTACATCGAAATAATCTTACTTGCATAATGAAGCCACATAATAACGTTCTTCAAGTTCAAATATATTGGAGGCAGAGTTGGGACACTGTCTCCAGCAATATTCTCACTTGAAAATATAAATATGGCTCTCTACGAAGCACTGTAATACGCACATCTATGCAAATCCGAAATGAACGGGTATTAAGTGGCAAGCATCAATGGAAACCAAAGAAGATTTTGGCACAGTGCCTTGCACCAGTTATAAATTTACTCCTAAAAAGGAGTTCAAACAACCGGCGTGCCTACGTGTGCAAGCTCACGGTGAGAGTCAGTGAATTTTACCCTGTTTCACATTTCAAAAACTGTAGCAATATACCTAGTCGTTAAACAAAGCACTTCAAAAGACGGACTCCTTTGAGCATGCAACCTCTTTCAAACGCGCAACTAGTTCACGTTCACATCATCACTGTTGTGTCCAGGCTTAGTTCAGTTAAGGAATAAAATCCTACTGGCATTATACGACATGATGAAACCGCCATCGCCGAAATGCTTTCAATGTTTTGCTCTTAAGTAATGCTCTTTTCTGCCATTATAATACGGTCCCCCTACAGCGTTTACACTATGGGACCTTTTTCTGTATCCACATTGTCTATTTCTGTATATGCACTCATAAACATTGAATAAACTTCAAGCTTCAATGAAGAACCGCAGTCGGCATGTAGTAACGCAGCTGCTGCACTGGATCAGCATATTCATGCAGTCAATTAAACCGCGTGTATTCCTGCAAAGGAAAAAAAGAATGTGGCTGTTAGTTCTTATCAAGCTGTTCTGGAACACTGTTTTGAGGAACGAGATTGCGCATGCATGTTTTTCATAGACATTGCACCCGTTACTAGAAGAGCTGAGCGAAGTAGTATCCTGCAAGGTTGCCTCTGGACTGCTGGCTCCATCATATATATATATATATATATATATATATATATATATATATATATATATATATATATATAGGTGTGTGTGTGTGTGTGTGTGATCCGTGATCGTCAGTTCAGCCAAGGCTATATCTGCGTCGAACAAAGTGTCGTCGGTGGTCTGGTGACATTTCTTGGAAAGAAGAGCAGGTGAATTCCAGCTGTGTTTGAAACCAAATAACAAATTCTTTGTTGCACGTAGGGCAATATTTTGCTCACACGTTCACAGTAACCTCCACGACTGTTCGACATCGTTTGATGTCGAGATTCCGAATGTTGCAGGGCTCCCTTAATAACTGTGACCTCGCGCGGTCGACGGGCGCGCTATACAACAACTGCGCACCACAACTGCGCATAGCGTCAACAAATTTTCGCTGTGGTTTTGGTTTCGCATGCAGGAAGTGTATTCCATGGCCAGCTAATAGTAAAGTTAGTACAATGCAACGAAATATGACTCAGTGGAATGGCGATTATGTAGAGGCGTAGCAGAAAAGTGTAAAACATTCCGCAGAAAAACGCTGAATAGCACCGTGTTTAGTTTCACGAGAAATTGGCGCTTGAAAAAAGAAAGAACAGCAGTCGTACACACACACGTACACTACCTGCGATTTTGTGCGGCTTATTTTGGAACATTTGGCTGAACCTCCTACACAAGCAGTCGTCTGCATTCGCGAGCAATAACAATAGCATCTATATATCTTTTAAGATGTTCTACACATCAAGCTTGTTTTACTTTTTTTTTTCAAATTGTTGCTAATCTCAAAGCACAATACCTTTTCAAGCTCTGAAATAAATACACACCTGTCCAGTCTGCCACAAAACAATTCTCATCGCGCTCAAGGGCGTTTGCTTTCCCTAAAAGAGCGCGATCGTTACATATTCATTAAAAACACAGTGCCACGATGATTGCCCGCAGTCTATTTTGTAACCTGGAAATAGCCGACGCACCTCCTCCTCTATAAGGCTGCTTTGCACGTAGCATCGCTGACGCGTGACGCATCCGCCCGAGGCCGCTTAATTACTACACCCCTACCTGACCGGCTACTCGAGCATCCACTCGTGGCACCCAAACATGGACTGATGGCGCTAACTCCTTATACCAACAATAAAAAGTATAATTGCCGTTTCAATTCAGCGAATGAATGCTCTGGAACGGCAATGCTTTTTTTTTGTTTTTTGTTTTTTTGCTGAGACCGAGCAGTAACAAGGTAAGCTATCGGCGATGAGGCGAAAGACGTCAACACGCAATTAAGGCACAGGAAAATGGAGTAACGAGAAGTGTGGTTATTCAACTACAACCAAAGAAACCATTACGGAAGGAGAGCATGGAGACAGAGGTGAACAATAACTTCGGGTCCTGTTATGCCTCTGTAAATTTTTCTTATGTATAAGGAACATTATTCGACTAGATGACTGCGCTTGTGCAGCAGAATTAGGCGCAAAGCTTGTACGGTAGAGCATTTAGAGAGGGCAACGAAGCAGCGCTTACACCACCCCATGATTGCCCTATCTTTAACTGTAATAGTAGGGCTATGGCATAACAAAATTATTCTTCTGAGCAATCATTCGACCCTATTAGCCATCACAACATCCAGCAGCACAAAAAGAGGTTCATCTAAAACATTAATTTAGCCGTGAAATATTCGGCATAGCATGAGTACCGGTGACGCAAAATATACGAATTAAAAAAAAAAAGAACTGGTAGGATTGCTCTTCTCCGATATTGTGTCCGGCGTTCTGAGCACAGAATGATCTCTTGGGAATAAAACAAGTTCGACAGGCGACAAAAGTAGAAACACGGAAAAAAAGACAGAATTATTAAATATGGCGCTCCTAGCCGCCTCAAATTCCTCTTGAGCAATATACCTTTGCCAACATTCTTTTGTCATTTCATTACTAATGAGCGAGGCTTCAACGTCAGTGGTTGTATTTACTGCGAAGTACAGCGGCGTTACTACACCAACGCATTCGCTCAAAAGCATACCTCGATGGGAAATATTTTTAACAATCTAATCAGCACAAACCAAAGATCACGGAGGCAAGAGAGCGATAGTTTCAAGGGGATATCTCGTAATCTTAAAGCTAAAGAAAAGAGTGCACTTAATTTTTTGTTAGCGACCCAACTCACCTGCTACAATACAGTGAGTGGCGCAAGCATTCTACGCTGATTCTTCGGCACAAGACATAATGTACGTGGGGATCCTGTACTCATACGACAACCGCGCCGTCATTACGGTTTGCCTTGTAGCGCTAAGTCACGAATCTAGAACCAACGTCGAAGGAGAGATGATTCATCGCTGGAATCTCTCCGGAGGCGTGAGCGTAGTGAAAGAAGGGTACGTAGCACTTTGGACGACGACTCGAGGCGCCTGAGTGGCGAGTGCAGGTCTAGGAATGAGCCGCTAGATACCAGCACGGGACAGGCTGGATGCGCCCATACTATATTACAAAAGTGAATAAAACACAGCCCAATGTGACTGTACAGGTCCTCGTAGCACACCGTTCTCCCATAGCCAGATGTATAATTTAGTTTGTTGTTGGTCACCTCATCATCTCTGCCATGCACAACAGGCCAAGCAACCTGGCTCAAGCCTTCACTCCCCAGTCCGTACCACTGAAAATTTACCACTGGATAGCTTATAGCCTACCATAAATCCGCTGCGCTAATAGCGTGCCTGTAACAATAATAGAGAACCAGATCAACAGGTCGTGTATTTTTCTACTATTCGGCTCAGCAAAATTTACGAATCCTAACGTCCCTTAACGCAGAAAACCGCAATAGCATGGTCAATGAGTTCAGTGAGTAATGATAACAATGAACATTCTGAAAAGAGTCACATTCCTCTGACGAAGTTTAAATGTGACCGAGAACGCGGACAACGACACTCAAGCTCATCTGAACGCTGAGCTTCGCGGATTCATTACACCACCACATGACGTCATAGATCGCCGGCGGCAGTTGTGCTGACACGCCACAACAAAGAGCGCGCGAATGCTCAAGCATGGATGCAAATTCAAGAGCCTTCAACTGAAATTTCATGACTGCGATGCCACAGTGAGGTTGCCTTACAACAAACGATATAACATACATGTATTCATCTGTGTAGGCCACGAGTAAATTACTGCTATCCCACACAGTTATGCAGACGCTGTAGTCCCTACCAATAAAGGCTGGTGGGAAGGAAGCCAATGCACTCTTGACTCACTAATCGGCCTAAACACGCACAGAGGTCTGATAAAGTTTTGGAATGCATTCATACACCTGAATAATAAAACACAGTTGCGTTGCTTGGTGCTTAAGTTGATGCGTCAACTATATTACAGCATTCATGCTGTAACATAGTAGAGCATGAATGCTCTTATAAAGCATACATGCTCATTGTATCTGTTACAGACCAATTTACCATATCCGCGGAATACATGAGTGATCTCACAGGCATGTTTCGAAGCCATTCGAATGTGATACATTTATTTTCGGAGAGACGTAGACGTTGATGTTACCGGACCTACTCACAGAAACACGAGAAGTGAACCATGGTTAACGCAAGGAGGAAAGTAGAAAGGATAAAAATGCCACCCCACATAGACACACAGTTGTTGGAGCATGGTAACCGCATTTTCTCCAGAAACAAAGGAAAAGCCAGCCGCCAAGAACTTCACTACGCTGACTCCACCGCCAACCGCATAGCACCGCTCCACTGGCTTTGCTTGGCGTCTGCGCGCCTTCTGCGCCTGCCGCCACGGAAAGCTCGACATGCCACTAATTGCTACATAGGGCGGAAAAAATCAACCGCGGCGCATTCCAGCTTCAAGAGCGGGGAGTGGGCGTACTGACATCTCTGTTGTCTCGTACAATAGAGGCCGCCATTCGCCCTATTGCACTGCTATGTAAAGTGGCCTGAATTGGTGCCTAATTTTGATTCAGAATATTCTTGAAGAGGGCGAAGACTTCCCCTTTGCACAATATTATGCTTATGTACAATAAACTGCTGCTTATAGCGAGCGTGCCTTTGAGACACTGCGTCATCTCTCCTTAACTAAATGTTTTTGTTTCAGTTGACTCCTGCTTGTCAGCGGTCTTATGACATCGATATTAAGTCATGCTCGTTTTCTTCTGAATTCAAAATACGCGGAGGCAAGAGTCACTTAAAAATTTGCGGCGCTTAAGGGGAGCGAAGCAACCTTGCGCTATTTCGTTTTGCTGTAAATAATTCGTGGAACTTGAGGATTAATCTGGTAATCGGTGATCCCGGCTTGCTGTTTTTGTTGGCTCAAAGTGCGTTTAAATGCTTCCGCAAAGGGCTTTTCTCTGCGTCTCGTCCTTAAAAGCAACTAAGTTCGTTTGAGGCCCCATCGTGCTTGGACCGGTGAGTATAAACCCATTGCTTTAGTTTATTACGGTTGGTTTTGTTTTTGTAACAGCCAAGCGACTCACAGCCACTGGAAATTTTTCAACGTCTCATATCCCTCCACCGACAGAATCTGCATTCTCTTAAAAGACGTGGCTTGACGTAGAGGAGGGAGTTGCTGAGTCAATAGAAATGGATTTTGAAGTTATAACACAGTGTGGACATGGCCAAATACACTTCGATCGCCCCTGCACGCACTTCCGTAACTCACCATACATCAATCAGTACATAGTGTGCTGTAAATTTTGCTACAGTCACATTAAAAAATTAAGAAAACGTGTGTAACAAAAAAAAAAACTCAAGCTAGTTTCACGCTTGTGATATCTCAGTAAACAGCAAAGCTGGGGGTCTGCTGACGAAGTGACAGCTTGTGACATCTTGTGACAGCTTGTGATCTTGTAACGGCAGTTTCGCTTATAGGCTTACACTCTTAGCACGGTAACTTTTAGTAAGTAGCATATCAACAATCAACCTTGTTGCGCTTATCCACTGTTTATGTCATGCCCATTATGTTCGCGTGCTGTTTCCTCCTTTATATATGTGCTTTCTTTTCAATAAAATTTCAGTTATTAGTCAGCGCTCGCGTCGTCTACTACTTCTCTTCGGTCCTTGTTTGTGCACGCTGTTCCACCATGACAGTATATGTTCACACATGCATAACTTGCCGCACTTTACTCACTCACTTTGTTTACTGCTACAAACTTTTGTCGCCATACATGATGTTTACGAATATATGATGATTTCATTACTTCTGTTCTTTTTTTTTCTTTCAGAACTGCCGTGCAACATCAGGTTAACTGTCCTCGAAAATACAGCCTGCGAGCACGATGGATCAACTGAACATCTATTACAGCAGCTCACCTGAAACTTCATTTTTGCGACGCTGCAATTTGTCGTTGGTAGGCATGTCATGGAATGTTGCCAATAGTTGTCCATATGTGCCAGGTGTGCACTGTGTTATATAACTTGCAGTACCATAATGATGAAATTTATAGGTACATCACGTCAGACGGCTAATTCTGACGATAAGACACGCATTTGATTCGAGGCCATGATGGTCGCATTCCTGTGGGGGCTAAATGCAAAGTCACCCGTGTACTTATGTTTGCGTACGTCTCAAACGGCCCCAGATAATTGCACTATTAAGGATGATAGTTGGGCTAGATGATACGTACTGACTTGAGGCACGGCTAATTAGCACAAAATACCACAGACAGCAAAAGGGAGCACACTAGTGGTTTCTGTACTATTTAGTTGTGCCCCATTATCGACAATAATCCAAAATCCCGGCTGTTATGTGTATTAAATATGTATCGATCTGAGCACGTACAATTACAGGTATTATTAGTCATATTACAGCCAAACTTGAGGGCAGTGAACGGAGATTGTTCCACAATTTATTCATACATCGCGAGATGGTTTACAAAGTTTGTCGGAAACTCTTTTGTTTCCTTCTCTCTTCACTGCATAAAATTGTAACCGTTTCCAAAAAAAAAAAAAAAGTTCCGCAGCCTCGACAAGCTATCTTGGTTCCATTAGGCCTTGAATATATATCGAACATATTTTATTAAATTGTAAACAGCAAAAAAACC
This sequence comes from Hyalomma asiaticum, assembly GCA_013339685.2. Classification (NCBI taxonomy): domain Eukaryota; kingdom Metazoa; phylum Arthropoda; class Arachnida; order Ixodida; family Ixodidae; genus Hyalomma; species Hyalomma asiaticum. The sequence goes on along the minus strand of CM023481.1, from coordinate 198,956,659 downwards.
ACAGATATTGAGTTTTTCAAGCACTAGTTGCAGCGGAGGACGTGCAAAGGATATTAATGTTACAGGCCGAGTCGTGTTCAAGGGATTTGCTCATTTTCTCTATATAGACTCTTAGCACGGTAACCTTTGGTTTATTTTATAGGTACACAAAAATATGAAAATATGCTCCTTTACGACAGGTTTACCCTTTAGTAAAGGAACATAGTTTCACATTTCTATGTACGTATAAAATAAAGGTTACCGTGCTAAGAGTGTAGTAGAGATATTTCCATAATTTATAGATTAACATGACTGCTTAGGTGGCTGTAATCTCATTAACATCTCAACTTTATTTTTGTGCTTTGTACTATACAGGCCCTATTGAAAATATTGCCAGTATGTGGAATGGTGGAATCCACCATCCATCATCATGGTGGATTATGGTGATGGCACGGTGATGGCATGGTGATTATGGTGGCATGGTGGAAGCCAGGACATGGTGGATAGTGTACCATGATGTAAGCTGGGACATGATGGATAGTGTACCATGATGGATGCTGGAACATGATGGAACATAGTGGATGGGCATGATGGTAGGAATGCGGCACGAGACAGCATATGAATATATTTAAGATGTGTATCGATGGCAAAATAGAGAACAATGCTGTAGATATTTTGAATACATATGTGTAGTACACAAGAGTAGTTCTGGAGCTGCTGAGCACAGTTCAGGGGTTTGATGGTAGCCTTTAAAGCATGCACTTTTCCTAATGAGGGTTGAAGATGCTAGTATACAGTGTGCAAGGGCATTATATCAACCTTAGGATCAAAATTATCTACCAACTTCTCACTAGTATGTTGAAATGCAGTCAAGTTTTATTCGTTGCATATTGTGTTGGCAGCTGTCGGCTTTTTTCGCTTGCCTTGGCGGCCAGCCTCCGTGAAATAGCTGCGCAGGTGCTTCCGGACCGCAGCAAGCCTGCTTTCTGCCGGTGGTGCTGGTGGAGGTTGTGGATGGCTGCTGGTATACTTCTCCAGGCAGTCTATGAAACAGTGCAAAAATGCCATTGTTTACGGTTTGAAATACAGTACAGGAAGGGGAGAGAGTGCGGCTACAAAGGCGTATATCTGTACAAGGAATGGCTATGAAGTCTTCCTGGATAGAACATGTGATCGGCTGGGGCGAGTAACGAAGCGACAGTGTAGCTCTTAATTAACAGCAAAGCGGCACACTTACAACGCCGAGCGATTCTACTACCTTTAAGGCAGTATAATCCTTCGAACTTCCTCAGTTTCGTCCTTTTTAATAGCAGCTAACACATTTTTATACCTGCATAATGACTTTGGATCGCAGTTGTTTGCAGCCCTAAAATGGCAGTTAATGCACGAACGCTTGCGTACATCAGCGATAACCACAGCAATAGGCACGTTTCGCGAGTCATGTAGTTACACGTATAAAAAGCAAGACGATCATGTTCGTGGCGACAATTTTATGCACCCTTTCATGGAATGTTCACGCACGATAGTGCGGGCGGACCAGCACTTCGCAATTGTTGCGACTAAGCTCTGCACACACATCGTGCACACGCCAATTTAACGCTACCGGCACCGCACTCTGCACCACGCTACTCGATTTCCTTTGCTGTAAAAATTGCACACAACAATGATACGGCACAAAGCGCAGCATTCACAGCCACCTACCTTAGTTAAGAAACATGCTGATTCCAGTTTGCGTCGTCTGACGGCCTTGAGGCGCTGTGCCGAGCCGCGTCGTTCGTCCGTAGATCGAGAAGCGATGTACCGACCCTCGATGTGTGCGAACGAGAATGCATTTCCTAGGAACACACATCACGGAACGTAGAAAGCATTCCGGCACTGCTTCTCACTGACCTGCGTACACACTGACAGACGGTGTCGCGACGACTCACGTCCCTCGGCGAATGGATGTCAACAAAGGATCTCCGAGGTGTCGACGCTGCCGGCTGCTGCTTTCTCAGTCTATCGCACACCGCACCTAAAATTGGCTCAAGAAGGTCCACTGGAGCTAATGAGCACAACGCTAAACATACACCGAGATGCAGCGCAACCAGAAATCGTCCGTACGAAAACAAATATCGCCACCACGTTGTACACGACAGCCGCAGCGCGCCGCCATGTTTGGAAGAAAAAAAGAACGGCAATAGCGCGATGGTGGCGACACCACGGGTTGCGGTTTCGGTTTCAAAATCTCAGACCAATTCTCATGTTTTCAGTGTAAGGAAATACAGAAACAAATGCTCTAAGGCTAAAAACTGCTTCCGCAATGTAGTGTTTATTTTACATACTATTCTAAAATTGAAATTTGCCGTAAATTATGCAAATGACGTAACTTATGCGAGCTTGCATTTCGCGACGTTTTCCTCGGCCTCGGTCCAACGTGTTCCGCACCACTTCATGTTGCATGTGTAACGCCAGATTGCATGCGCAACAGTACACATTTGCCCTGTAGCGCATATTCTGTGCATTATCAGCTGCAGCCAAAATGATGTTATTCAGTAATTAATACTGTTGAGCCGTATGTGTGGTGGTCGTACAAATATTGATTGCAACAAGCAAAAAACAAAAAGTAAGAAGAAGAGGAGGACAGCGTAGTAGGCATGGTACACAGTGCAGGAAAAAAACAACAAAAACGAGGGCAGATACAACGAAACACAGCAAGGTCTCTCTCCTCGTTTTCCGTTTTCTTTTTTTCCTGTGCGTGCACCATGCCGATTACCTGTATCACCAACTCGGAGACACAGGGCGGTGAGAGAATGACACACAAGGCGCTCAACAACCAGTGGTTTTATTATTGCTGGATATATAAACAAATGCTTTGCATATAAGACCAACCAATGCATGCACACAGGCTATGTTTTGTAGTTTTTCTGCATTGCATCTTCCATGCGCACAGGCTATGTTTTGTAGTTTTTCTGCACAGATGTTGCATTTTCCTGCGGCAGTAAACCATTGGTTATAATTGTTAGTTCAGCACCTTAATCGCACATCTTGTTCACTCACCGTCCCTTGTCTAGCGCTGTTTGTTAGAACATGATAAGTACCATCCTGCACGTAACTAAGAGTAGCCGTCGTGCAGTACATCCCTGCAGCATTTCCCAGCATACTTCCAGTGACCAGTGATATGTGTATAAACGGGGCGCGCACTTCCAGGACAGCTGCTGCCGTCCTCCTATGCAGCACGAGTGCTGGCGCATGTTCTCAACAGAGAATGTTGCACATATGCGCTTACCATTACCCTTAGTAAGGGCACACTTTGGCGAAGAGGGAAAGCTCAGCTCGATCGGAATAATGCTGTTTCAGGTGCAATAGGCGTAGAATCTACAACGGCAGTGACGAACAGGCCGGTGCACGCAATTCAAAGAACCGAGCCCCGCATTTCTCGGGCACTCTAATGTATTCGTTAATCGCGCACCAACTATAGACCCTAAACATTTTACTGCCAATGATTACTACCATCCCAGGTATGCTAACGCAGCCACCTTCTCCCACAACCACCACGCTCGCCATCACTGCAACACCATGCTTCCACCACGCCACCATTTTGCTGTACACAGCCACCAAGTGTGCCACCATGGCACCTTCATTCCTCCACCATGCGACCATCTCGCTGTCCACAACCACTAAGCTTGCCATCATGGCACCTCCGTGACTCCACCACGCCACCGTCTTCCAGCAAGCAGTACAGCATGACACGTTCGCCATCACCACCGTCAGCCACCATTTCCACCAAATGCATCCACTATTCACCACCATGAGCCATCTTTGCCATCACGCTTTCGAGCATATCCGTCATTATTTCCACCATATCCACTAATATTTCCATCTTAACCACCACGAATTCCAGCAACCACCAAGAGAGAATTTTCAATAGGGGGGTGTTTTTTTTTATTTGCAAGAAATTTTTTAAATTAGAAAAAACATAAATCGCGGAATGTCTTGCGTACCATTCGAGTGTACGGGCTGGCGGCCTCTAGATACGAAACAATTTCCGCACTTGTGCGCATAATTAGCTTAATTACTCTAATTAAATGTTTAATTATCAGTAATTGGTGGCTACAGCAAATGAGTACTTTGGAGCCCGTCCTCCACAGTATACCTATCCCAATGATCAAATTTTGAATAGCGGAGTGCATGTCGGAGCTACGCGTACAATTATTTCCCCGTGGCAAGCTCCTTGATACCGAAACTGGTCGGAAAAAGAGCGTCTGTGTCGTCGATGTCGCCGCCTCCCCGGATTTCGTCACTCGCCAGCGGCGCCCAACGCCGCAGTTAACAAAGAGATAACGAAAGCTACTTGCGCGGCCAGAGCGGCGGTGACCACGGGCGAGGGGCGGCGACATTGACATTACAGACGCTCTTTTCCCGGCCAGTTTCGGTTTCAAGGAGCCTGCCACGGGGAAATAATTGTACGCGTAGCTCCGACATGCACTCCGCTATTCAAAATTTGATCGTTCGGATAGGTAGTGTCGAGGACGGGCTCCAAATACTCACTTGCTGTAGCCACCAATTAGTGGTAATTAAAAACGTCAATTAGCGCAATTTCGCTAATTATGCATACAAGTGCCAAAATTACAAGTGCGGTTTGATGTGGTACGTTCAGGGAGCGACATCAAATATGATTTTTGTTGACTCATAATGAACTCCGCTAATAACAAACTGCACTCGCGTTTAGGGTCTGGCTTCTTATTCATTTTGTGACAAAATAAAGGCTGACTGGCCTTAGAATGAACTTATATTGAATTATGCTCTAATTACATTTATTTACTGTGCAACAAACATTTCAATTTTTTTCTTTTCAGTTTGCGAGTTTTCCTTTTTCTTGCCATTAAACGTGCAGTGCTACGGAAATTGTGTGTGAGTATTTGGTGCATTCAGAAACACTATGTCAATTGGCGCTTGTAACGACAGTGAAATATTCTTTTCACCATTACCTACACACCTACGGTATGGGCTCATAGCTGAAATTCGTGCCTATCCTATTTGGCACAGCACGACGCTTCATGTTTGTAACGCATTCATTTATCTCTATAGAGTGGCAGAGACGCAGCATCCGCGATCGTTTATGTAACGTTAACTAAGCGAAGCTAAATCGGCGATACTGTGACATCTTCCAACGTTGCGCACGTTTCGGATCCTGCATCGCGGATTTACGGGCACTTGCTGTTTTAAAATCGACGCTAACAGGATGGGACGGCGCAACGCAATGAGAGAGCAACATTTGTTCCAGTGCTTTGGTATCCCGTCTATCCATGCACATTTGACAGCGTTTAGGGTGGTTATGCACAAGTTGATGATTTGTGATGATTTGTGGGTTTTAACGTCCCAAAACCAGTTCTTAAAACCAGTTCCAAAACTGTCCCAAAACCTAAAACGTCCCAAAACCAGTTCTGGAATCTGCCACTGCATCAAGATGACTTCCTGCGCTGCATTGACCCAGAAATGAGGTCTAGGTTTCCACGAACGCTTCTTGGTCACTCAGAGATGTACCATCGTCTTCGAGTGAACGTGGCGTACACGGACAATTATCTATACCGCGTAGAGTGCACTACTGACTCCTATTGTAACGTGGCAGCATAGAGACAGTGCAGCACGTATTACTCGAATGTCCCGCGTACCCCGACGAGAGACAATTTTTTGACATCAATCAACGCTATGAAATATATTAGGTCCCTTGCCCGGAGCTTCAAACCAGCGAAGGGTCCCGGATTTATTGTTTAACTACATCTCAGAAATTCGGTTCTATGGAAAACTTATAAGACTGGACATTTCATATAGAGAAGCCCATACTGAGTCGCCTGTAAACATTTGCGTCAGGCTTATCTGTCTTATTAATACTTTTATTTCCTTTTCTTTACCTTTTCTTTCCGCTCTCCTCTGGATTCTTTTAATCCTCTTCCCCGTCCTTAAACAGAGTAGCATGTCAGCGGTTATATACACGCCGGCAAAAATTTCTATTTTTTTTTTCAATAAAGAACCACTTTCTTTTTTTCTCTCTCTCTTTTTTTTTTCTAAGTAACATTGTATACGTTTGGTCTTTGCCCATATTTTTATTTATGGTGTTCCAACGTACTTTATATATACAAAATCGTATTAACAGAGGGTTCCCCAGCAGTCAGTTTGCTTTATAATATCTGCAACGAATCTATGTACCATGAACTTGTGTCAATAATAAGCTTCAACTTGAACTTAAGCAAATAGGCAGCTGGCAGCGTCATTGTGATGGACAATGCACCTTAATGCTGATACACTAGTACACTTTCGCCAAGCTACGTCTGTTGACGTGAGCAGACGGTCTGCTGAGAGGATTAGTGTATGTAGGAAGTGCGTGTGTGAGAGGAAAAACATTTTTTGCCACTGTCGCTGGTCCATGCTGTATGTTCTTTAGTAAAGGTTGGAGGGACGCGTGGTGGAAGTACTCGCTTGGTTCTTGAGAGAACACCAAAAATGACGCTCGAAAAGGCCGCCTGAACAGCTACCTCTCCGCAGCTTTCTTTTTATTTGAGGAAGGGCAGTATACGTAGAGAGGAAAATCCGGGACTTAGGCGGAATAACAAGACCTCTGCGTTGCCTTACATGCAGGTGCGCCGTATATCAGCTTTCGAAGCGCTTTTAAATTTGATTGATCTTACGAGCAGCCGACCAGCTACCAAGGATCAAGTTGACAGATGCATGACGATGCTCCGACATCGAATGTCTGCTTCAGCTGGCAATGAGCGCGTCGATGGGCGACGAAGCTGCCTGGCCGTAAATATTTAGAGCTACCGATCACATATACCCACATTAAAGCAACGAAGAAAAGCAAAGCGGCGAGAACCGCCGCACACAATTTTTGAGTTAATCAAACATTCCGCACCATTAACGAGTGCAGCACGTACGTGATGCTTTCGATGGCATATGCAGAACCTATCTTTCATTAACGTTGATTGATTGTGCAGCGTCAAGAAACTTGCGTCACATGTTCATTGTGCTAATAACGTGATATTCTTAGAAATGCATGTCTCACAACTTTATGGAGAGGCACAGGATCTGCACACTGCTTTGAAACAAGCAATGTTTACGCTCAAAATACGTCATCGACAAATACGTCATCAACATTTGTGAAAGGAATACCACAAGCAAAAAGCGTACCATTATAATCTCGATTGTGCTTCCGTGAAGTACCAGTCCACTAAAGATGTGTTAATAATACTCGTGTTAAACCCGTGAGTGTTTTTGTCGCTTCGAAAGCAACTGATATTCACGGGAAAATAGAAACGAGGCTAAACGGCAATTTTACACTTTTCTACCACAGTTCCGCGCACACGCACCTGAGCGCCGGTGACAGTATGTATTCCTTTTTTTTTTTCGTCTTTCGAATAATCAAGGCATTTGCATAAAAACAGAGTTACGTTGTTCCCGGCGTGTCGTGAGTGCACGTTGCATGCACAGGAATGGGTAGCAGTGGGAAAATGTCGCGGAGCTAGCGCAGAAAAACAGCAGGTATAGTAGTAGATACAGAATGAGATAACGCAAGTTATGGTATCCGGCGCCCTGAAGAACATGGCCAATGGCGCTTATGGGGATGTGGACAGATGGCACTCTACATTTTGAATATCCCCTCTGACCTTACGGGGGGGGGGGGGGGGGGTCGCAAAATGACCATTTCGGCAGGCAGCGTCGATCTCAAGAGGCCCTATGGTGACATGGCAGTTAGGGAGCACCGAATCAATTAGCACTCTGAGCAGCCTGCGCTCCAAAGCACACTCATGTGGTCGCATTCCGTAATTATATATATACTTTGCGCAAGTTGTGCCCAAAATGCTCACTTGGGCAGGGCAGTCAAAGTCGAGTTTGACGGGCTCTGGGGCAAAGCAGCAGCAACAGAGACGAAACGTAAAGTATTGCTTGCCCCTTGAGGTCACTTAAGCACTCACCAAGCACACGCGTGAACCTGTCATCACCTGACTTTACATAAAAGGCACTGCTAATTACAGTGAGCCACATTAAACAATCATCATGTCGTCATGATGATGATGATGACATTAAACACACAACAGAAAAAACAACCTGCTGACGTGCTTATGTAGCATGCTTCAACGTTTTTGTGACTGCCAAACTATTTGCTACAACCCGGGGATATCAATAGCATCAGTTCAGGCTTTACAATGAACAATCATGAACTTCAAGGTTGCCGAATTAGACATGTTGAAGCAATTGTAAAGCTGTGCGTGCCCCAAAAATATCACTAAATAAAACAAACACTCACAAGTGACTGCCATCAACTGAGTTTGCTTCGCATGAACAGCATTGCTAATTTAAACTGATTTCACTTCAATGCATCACTTCAAACAAACTACAGTAAAGCAAGCATATTTTACATGGGTGTTCCTGAAAAGTTGCACCATGCAGTGACGCGTCTACGTATTAACCTTGGTACAATTGCTAGTGTCTATGCAACCCATGTGATGCTTTTTATACAACGTATCTGTAGATTTTTGCATGGTGAATTATAGTATTTTCTTTCAACAAGTTTGTTAATTGCATTCTGACACCAACACAAGAAGAAATACAGATTAGGAGGGGAAAACACCGCGAGAAGGCTCACTGCAAGGACGAGGTAGACGAGAGTGGAAGCGTTTAATCAAATTGAAGAGTCATGCTCTGGTACGCCCAGGAATTGCCGTCTTGATGAAATCAGATGGCTTAATGAAATTATGAACGAACAAGTCATAGCTGACAGACAACTTACAAAAACAGAAAAATACGAAACAAAAAGGCTGTAGTAAGAAAATGCACTGATGTGCCAGCACGTGCACGTTCCCACACATGCACACAAACGCAAAAGGCGAAAACTAAGAAAACCTGAAAGCTAAATAGAGGGGGAACAGAAATACAGAAAAACACGCGAGGCTCCTTCGTAAATGCATCAGTTATACCGTTAAATTTTGTACGGGGCTGACTAAATGTCTGTCAGTGGTTTACTGATTAATTGCTAGCGTTAGTAGACAACAAGTGAACGCAACCTCTGATCGTCGTTACTCGACGCTGTTTTATCATAAACAATTCAGCCAACGATTGCTCGCGGGTTGAACCGGCAGCTGCGAATCTTAGAATTTGAGGTAATTTCCGCGAATCTTTTTTACTGAGACACGTTCTTTCATTCACGAAGGCTTTTCTCCTCATTTCAAATGTGACTGGTTTTGTTCCACTTCGCGAAGTCCGATGAAAAGCACACCGACAGTAGACAAACGCAGCCGCTGCTCGCGTGGGCATCAGACTTTTTCAAACATTCCTTGTTGTAAGTTCACTTTGGGACAAAATCGAAGCACCATGGAACTAGCGAGCATGCATGTGCGCACCTCCATATTTTAGGGTGAGCAGTTTGTCCATGGCTGTCTACAACCGCCTTAGGTGGCCGCCAAACTTGACGGGCCGCCATCTTGGGTGCCAGCGTCCGCTCGTTTACACAGAAGGTAGCGCAGGGGCTTCAACAAGAATGATGAGGTAGTTTGTTTATATAGCAAGTCTGGAAAGCTGAAAGGTTGTTCTATGAAGTTAGCCGCCGTTTTCTAATCAGGAAGCACGTGTTCGTTGAAAAGAATGACCACATTTTCGAGCGAAAGCAGTGTCCGCATTTTCTTTCTTTTTTTTTTTTTTTGTGGTGGTGGTGGTGGTGGTGTGTCTGTTTCAGATGTTCGCTAATGGCAGCAGGCTCCTGATGGCGCGATGTAAAGCTGCATGTGTTGCTGGCCAAGTGTCATTCTTGTTGATTAATCAGTAATAATTACAATTTAGGAAACGTGACGCAAGCGATGCCTGCGTGCGCACGAAACCCTCAGCCAAAGCGAGCGATACGTCCGGGTGAAACGCCAGTCAAAGAAAAACAATAATGATTAATCATTAATAGTTACTCTAGTCAGCGAGCAGAACGGTTTTGCCGGTTGGGTAATAGTCAAGACAGACTGCTCCCACCGCGAGTTGTGATGCGGGCATGACATAGGCTGCGTGGGGGTCCTGTGCTGAGTGTGCCCAATTTATCCCCGAAAACTTCTTGATCTCATCTGCCCACCTTAATTCTGCGGCTCCCTACCACACTTGCCTTCTCTAAGAATCCACTCTGCTACTGTTAACGACCAACGGTTGTCCTTTCTTCTCATTACATGGCCCGTCAAGTTCATTTCTTCTTCTTAGTTTCTATTAATATGTCCTTAACACGCGTTTGTTCCCTAACCCACTCCGCTCTCTTCTTGCCCCGTAATGTTACACCTACCATTTCCTGTTTTATTGCTCGTTGCGCCGTCCTCAATTTAGGCTGTACCGGGATAATTGGAGATATGTGGGAGAGGCCTTTTCACTGCAGTGGGCGTAGACAGGCTGATGATTATGATGATATCATCGGCGCGACGACTGCTACAACTGCGCAGGATAGGCTAAGACAGCTCAGCCACAAAACAACCGTCATCACGCAATGCCCCCATCCATAGGCGTCATCAGTTAAGACAACGTCTTATTCCAGTGGCCTTAAAGTTCTTTGAAAAAGAACTTATTACAGGCGTTTCTTTTGGCGACGATCTGCTCGCACCGGCTGGCGCCAGTACTTATGCCGATGGCGTTATAATCTAAGCCCTTGTTCTTTTCCCTTCGAAGTGGCCGAATTTGGTGTTTAAAGAAGCAACAGATGAAGAACAGAAACACTTACTTCGGTTACCACTGAAAGTTCTGCTGTTAATTTAGCACAATAAAGTGAGATATTTCGCGTAAGCACTGCTCAATTCGCACTGTAGCTGGTGGCGGCCATCGGCTGACGCAAGCTTGTACCCTGCATGTCAAGGACGGACTTACAGAAGCCGTTCGCGACGCTATCTCGAGGCAGATTTTCCATGAACTGGAAACTCCAGCTGAGTAAGAAGGAGCTGGCACTTGATCTGCATTCAAGGAAAGAGTAAGTGTCGCAGATAATTCTGCACGGCTCTCGCGCAAATTCAGGGAAATCTCCCGAGTGCAATACAGTTTTTCGGCTCCTTCAGCACTTCCCCTACGTCTAAGATCGATGAAAAGAAACGTGGTAATGCTACCGTGTCTGTATCCGTGTGGCTGACTGAAGTCACCAAAGAAATACGAGAGGCGTGCGCATTCCGTAGAATATGTTTACGTTCATATCTATGATGCGACGGCTCATGTCACACCTGATTAATGGTGCCTAAATATAGGGTCGCCACGAGATGCAAAGGTCATTGTCAAGCAGGTCTGATGTCTGATTAATGTGCCGTACTTGTCACTCCGCGGCAATTCAAATGTTCTTTTTTTTTTCCTCTGTCGCATACATTCACGAGAGCTCACGCAGGGCTCCATTACCTCAAATGGGTCACTGCACCTGCAACATGCATCGCTAAGCATTACGAGAATGTTCTGTTGAAAAAATTCGCTGAATACAGTCTCTGTTATGCCCACGGTACACGTAGAGGCATAAAACCTGCGTACGGAGCTCTTCTACAGCTGGCAATAGTAACGAAAAGAATAATCTACGTTTGCATCCAGGCACTGACGTGATCGATTGTCGCATAACGCCAGTCTCCTTGTGCCTAGAAAGTGCTATTGTATAACAACGAATCACAAATTTGAACTTCGCTGTTAGGCCAACGTTTTCTTGCCTAAATTTAAGTTTAGGTATCGTTACTGAATGGAAAGAGCGACAAAATAAGCCTTTGTTTCGTGAGTTTCATAGGGCTGCCAAGACCAACTGTGAAAACAATAAAAGTGTGCACAGAAACAAAGCCAACTATGCATTTAACTTACTAGCATATAGGTTTTATCATTTTATTGTTGCTCTTTTTTTTAAATAGGACACGTGGAAGCGTTCGTAAAATGTTGAGCTGTGCCATGCCCGAAGCTCTCCCTTCCCTTCAACACAGTTGCTTTGTCTTGTCTCTTTCGTGAGCGTTATGCCTCGTCCGTTTCAGAGATGGTCGACAGGTAATAACAGATTTCAAAAATTACCAGGCTTTCGCGCAGTAGCGTTCGCCATAAGGTGCAGTAAACTCCTGCCGCTAAGTGAACCGACATTCGTTCAAAAGTTGCATCATCATCATCATCATCAGCCTATTTAGGTCCACTGCAGGACGAAGGCCTCTCCCATCGATTTCCACTCCACCCTCTCCTGAGCGAGTTGGTTCCACTTTACACCCGCAAACTTTTTAATTTCATCGCTCCATCTAACCCTTTGCCTGCCTCTTTTGCTTTTTCCCTCTCTTGGTATCCATTCCGTCGCTCTTACTGTCCACCTGTTATCTGTTCTCCTCATGACATGTCCTGCCCAGGTCCACTTCTTTCTTTTAATTGATATAATAATATCGGCTACTCCTGTCTGTTCTCTGATTGATTGATTTGTAGGGTTTAACGTCCCAAAACCAGTTCTGGGGCCGGATTCACAAAACTCACTTACGAGAAAATTTTCGCGTAAGAGAAATTTTTCTGCGTAAGTGGATTCACGAAGCGAAGAAGACGTCGTAAGAGGACGTGGTTCTCACATCGGCCGCTGCTATAGCGAGCGCTGGGGTTGCCGATTAATATATCAGCGATAGTGATGCATTTGCGACGTAGGCGAAAAAGGCTCGTAAGGGGATTCACGAAGCGAAAATGGTCGCAAAAACAGCGTAGCTAAGCGGAAATCCTAAGAGTGGTCAGGAGCACTCTTACGAGCAACATCGTGGCGTTGGAACGGGCAATTGCGGTGGGTATTTGGGTGCCGTAGGTGATACTAAGAAAAGAAATTATGGCCATGTAAGCTGGCTGATGATTGCCGCGTATGTACAAGGCTCACAGCCTTGAGGTTGCTGTTGCAATTCTCTCTTACCCATTGGACAATCTTGCCACTAGCACTTGTCCAGTAAGCTTGTTGTTGGAGTTATTAGAGGTGCCTATTGGGTATTTGCAGCAAAATAACTTATGCATGCAAATGCTTGCGATTGGATGAAGAGTTGCGTGAATGGTGCTTGATGCCAAAATCGGTGCGGTGTATGGTCAATATTTTTTAGCTTGTTTTTGTTGCGTCTCCCAATAAGGCGTACAAGCTGTGTTGCCGTTGCAGCATTGGTCGCACATGTACCACCGTAAGGGAACGGACAAAATTCTGTCGCACACTATTGCAATGGAAGTTGAACAGTAGGCTCCAGTCAGCCATTCACGAACTCCTTATGTCGTTTACAGCTTCTCTAGCTGCAGTGGTCTTTATTATTTCCCAATAGGAACGCTCACCCAAATGAGCTTCCGCTGTACATTATAGGCTGATTTACTGAAAACATATTGCTTCAACATATCCGCACATACAAGATATGTGTGATTTTGCGCATAAACTGAGAAATAAATTGAGTTTAATAGACATTCACTGTCCGTAAAAGAAAATGAAAAGGTTTCGCTATGGCAAATACTTAGGAAGGAATGCAAGCGCCTAAAATGCACGCGAAAGCCTGTGCTAATGCAGTGCAATGTCACCTCGACTGCACTCGCGCATTTGACAATTAGGTTCTTTTTAATTGGACGTCAAAGTCTCAGCAAAAGGCCGCTTCGTCCCTTGAGGTGCGTATTGTGGCTGGAATGTTAACCTAACCGAAGTTATCGCGTAGTGATATGCCGTGCATCACACCAAAGCCTACGCCAGGCATCATAAATATCGTAGCAGACGACGACAGCAGACGACGGTTTGAGCGAGAGGCCAAGCATGCGATTGGTTAGAACGAGGCAACTCTCTACAGCAGGCCATTTTATGACGTCACTAAAATGATGTCACTCACTTCTTTCACCGCGCACTTCTGTGGTGGTCGTCACATTATCCCCCTCGCACATAAGAGCATTTTTCATATCACCGCTAAGAACACGGAAGTATTTTTTAAGAGCTCTCTTAAGGCGAAAAGAGCATCATGGTGACGTAAACACAGTATGTGGGTGTTGTTTCGTGGTAACGTTTCTTGCTTGAGCTCTTCTACGATTCCATGGGATGTGTTGTTAATGCCGTCGCTTTTCCGGTGCGTGAAAGTTTTGTGAAAACCATCGCCAGTGTCTCTATTTGAGCGGTGAACACTGTTGAAGCCTCTGCCTTTGTGCTCGTGAACAGGGAACCGCGGTCAGTGTGCCGCCGTGGACTCACATTTAGGAAGCCTGCATTGTGTGTTTGAAGACCGGTCAGTTCGTTTGCCTTGCTTTGTGGTCGTTTGTTTTTGTGGCGTTCGCCGTTTCGCATCGACCGTGTTTGGGCGCGTTACTTCAAGGATAACTCCGTGTTTAGAAAGAAACGACCTAGACGTGTGCGTAGGTGCTGTGTTGACACTTCGAGGTCTTTTGAAGAGGCAGAGACCATGTGGAAGCAGTGCAACAGGTAACATAATTGTCGACTGCGCTACGCTTTGCCTTTGTGCCCTTCCACACCGTCACTTTGCTTGCGTTAGCGGCTAATGTGCGGAACCTGAAATAACACACTGATACGTTCTGCTGTGCATTTTTTATTTTATTTATTTTATTTATTGACACTCTATGGCGTACAGGCCAAAACAGGAGTTTCAATATTAGGCATAAATGCAGTTGTTAATAAAAAATGCAAAGAGATTGTAGTTTCTTTCACGGAACTTAAAAAACCATAAAAATTCAGAAAGAAACGTAATGAAATAAGTGCACGAGGTGCTATTTAACGACACACATATCAACTTGTTCAGCAGAACACTCAACAAGACAATGCTTTCGAATATATAAATTGCTATTCCGACACTATTAAACGACATTAAGTACAATCGGTAAAATCGCTCAGCAAAGCCCTTTCAAGGATTTTAACCTCATTGAACGTTGCAACATCGTGCGGTAACCTGCTGCACGCATCGATAGCCTACACAATAAAGAAGTTTTTAAAAGAATGTGTGTTGTGTCTCAAAGGCTGTACGTAATGTCTGGGGCCACTGCGTGAAAGTGATGTGTCAATAATTAATGTTTTGGCTATTTCGGTTTCATATTTCCCATACAATATCTGGAAAGGAAACATTCAGGCTGTTGAAGCGCATTCTTTCCTGCACATTAGGAATCGATGCTAGCGCAGCTCTTTCAACGCCGTTACCGACTGCGTTCGTTTGAGTGAGTCAAAAACAAATTGTAAAGCCCTATTTTGAACGCGTTCACATTTAGCAATGTTTCTGCGTGTGTGTTGTTTCCATATCGGACATGCGTATTCCAGCAATGCCGAAATTGTAGTCTTATATGCTACAAGGTTTACCTCAGTTGTCGC
The DNA here is from genome assembly GCA_013339685.2 of Hyalomma asiaticum. Lineage (NCBI taxonomy): Eukaryota > Metazoa > Arthropoda > Arachnida > Ixodida > Ixodidae > Hyalomma > Hyalomma asiaticum. Next base: position 198,941,397 of record CM023481.1, on the reverse strand, counting down.
ATCACTTAGGTACGACGAAGCATCCGCGGTTTATTTTGTGACACTGTCAAAAGCGCAACGATTTCGGTGGCGGAAAAATTCGGCTTCAGCGCTTTCGGCATGGCGATGGCTAAACAGCAATCGGGTATGTCAGAGGCGTCTGAAGTTCGCGCGCACACGGAAAATTTCGTTTCGGCTATTGAGGAGCTTACAACAGCAGTCGGCCAATGCAGCTCTCACGTCGCTGGCGCTAAACGCTGCCTCCCTCTTAAGGCGCTTAGCACTCAATGTCCGGCATAACGTAATAAAAAAGAAGTAAATTAACTTGTGCAACGAAAGGAAGCTATGGAAGGCTGTATCTGCGCGTGCGCACAAGAAAAAAAAAAGGGGGGGGGGGGGGGGGCAAGGTGACGCCTCGCTTTTCATGATTTCTGGGGCTTAACCTCCGAAAACCACTCAAGGATTATGATAGACGCCGTAGTGGAGGTCTCCGGAAATTTTGACCACCTGGGGTTCTTTAACGTGCTCTGACATCGCACCGCACACGGGCCTCAACATTTCGCCTCCATCGAAATGCAGCAGCCGCGGACGGGATTCGATCCCGCGACCCTCGGATCAGCAGCCGAATACCATATCCACTAGACCACCGTGGCGGGGCCTTCGACTCCTTTTTGTTACTTCTTAACTGCATACGCCGTCATTTACAAAAGCAGCACTTACTAACGTATTAAAGATACAAACACTACCTAAATTACCGAATTTTCTCAGTGAGTTATGAAATAGCTGTAGTATTCAAAAATCTGATAACTAATTTATTCAAAGTGGGCCTATTTATAAGCATATGTATCTTTCGGTATGTCGGATTTATTGAAATCCATCCATGGCTTCAATTTCCCACATCACGTGGAGGATGCATTTTTGGAACTTGTTTGTCAAGCCGAACAGCTTTTATATGGCCTCAAAAGCTGCATCGATGTTTGTTCTAAGATTTTTTAGCGAAACAACAATTTACGTCGAGCTACAAGACATTATCATGTAAATAAGAGTACTGCGTACGAACGACCCGAATCAATTGCGAGGCAGTGCATATTCATCAAAATGCATCTGAAATGGCAGTGAAAGGAGCAAACCTTGAGTGACATCTGCCCACCTTTAATATTTTACCTTAATTGCGGCTTCATGATTACGGTCGTGTTGTTCGGCGGCACCTGCCGGTGTCACCAAGGGCGTCATTCTTTTTTTTTCTTCTTCGAGCTATCGTCGTTGATAAAGCGCTAGCGCACGGGTTCACGCTGATCACGCGGGCGTCTGCTGCAGCGCGATGTGCATAGGCACTGTAGCAGACGCCCGGAACAGGAAGATGAGGTGCAGCGAGGATCGATTCGCGATTATAACATAAACTCGACACCAGACGCTTTGAGTGCTGCGAGGCTATCATGTGACCACACATCTTTCTTTTGTTGTCGTTCCTTCTGCTTTCACGTTTCCTCCTTGCCCTCAATAGTGTCGAATATGTTAAATGCGCACCCTTCCTATCGCATGCCTTGTCGCTAAGAGATTTCGTAGCTAAGAATATCGCCCCTAAGAGAAAGCTTTGTGAATCCGGCCCCTGATTATGAGAGACGCCGTGGTGGAGGGCTCCGGAAATTTCGACCACCTGTGGTTCTTTAACGTGCACTGACATCGCACAGCACACGGGCCTCAACATTTCGCCTCCATCGAAATGCAGCCGCCGCGGCCGGGATTCGATCCCGCGACCTTCGGATCAGCAGCCGAGTGCCATAACCACTAGACCACCGTGGCGGGGCATCTGTCTGTTCTCTGATCCATTCCGCTCATTTTTTATCTCTTAGCGTTACCCCTATCATTTTTCTTTCCATTGCACGTTGCGCGCTCCTTAGTTTCATCTCTAGTCTTTTAGTTATCCTCCACGTTTCTGCACCGTACGTTAGTACTGGGAGGATACAGTGATTGAATACTTTGCGCTTTAGTGAGAGCGGTAAGTTTCCAGTCATGATTTCGTAATTCCTTCCGAATGCGCTCCAGCCCATCCTTATTCTACGGAGAATTTCTTTTTCGTGGTTGGGAGTTCCTGTTATTAACTGTCCCAGGTATACATATTCGTTTACACATTGTAAGGGTTCATTGTCGATTGTAAATTCCTGTTCCTTAGCTAGGCTATTGAGCATAACTTTGGTCTTTTGCCTATTCATTTTTAACCCAATTTTAATACTTTCCCTGTTTAGGTCATTAATCATGTTTTGTAGTTCGTCTCCATCATTGCTAAAGAGTACAATGTCGTCTGCAAATCTTAAATTGCTGAGATATTCTCCATCTATTCGAATGCCCTTTTCTTCCCAGTCTAGATGTTTAAAGATTTCCTCTAAACATGCAGTGAATAGCATCGGGGATATCGTATCTCCCTGTCTCACACCTCTCTCGATCGGGATTTCTCTGCTTTTTTTTTTCTCTGATTTCTCTGCTGTAGGAGTAGTGTGGCTGTGCAATCTTTGTATATGTTGTTTATGATTTTCACGTATACGCCAGGTACCCCTTGTCGTCGTAGAGCTTCTATAACTGCTTGTATTTCTATACAAGTCGTCTGCGCAGTCAAAAGTTGCGCAAAGCACCAATCAAGATTAGATCGTGCGAACTCTAAAGCGTCGCGGCAACCATATTTTACGAAACAATCAGACATCACAAAAGATTCACATGGAAAGCCGACCTTCAGCGTGCTCCTCACGTAATGGGGTAACCCGAACCTACCGTGCCGTTCTCAAGTTGCGAAGTTCACAACAGCACTTTGACATGTCGCTACAAGTCCTAATGCACGCATGCATCGCAGTATTGGCACTTACATCAGTAAGTCAGTGCTTTGATTGTGCGAGTATGCCTGCTTGTGTGCGCGCGCACGGTCAGAGCGGTTCTTTAAGGTCAGTGGGTAATGAAGCTTTCTCCAGTCTCTAGTTAATGAAGCAACACAACATCTTGGTGAAATTCTCGTTAAGAGTGCTCGTACGCTAGTGACTTGCCAGTTTAAAAGGTCGCGGTTTCACGTATCAAAGTCACGCAGTGCTATATTGAGGCACTTTGTCGCTACTGCCTCCAGCTTCAATATTTAATGCGCGCCCAATGGCTGCACACAACCACTGCATTTTGCATTAGATGCTCATTTGCACCAAGCGTGAGGAGAGGAGTCATTAATACCGCTCCACGCCCTCCACGGTACCATCTTATGAAAAGTGCTCCGCACGAAGTAGCAAACGCATACTTTTTGTAAAGCCTCAAGGCGTTATTTGTCCTATAGCTTCACTGCCTATGTTTGCATATAGCTCGTATTCCAGAAACATGTCAGAATATTGTGCAGATTTAGAAATGGTGCAAAGAGAGAAGTTTCCTCTTAATGAATTCCTGAGGCATCAATTATGCAATTTGTGATCATAACCTTGTCAAACAGTTTGATACGTTTCATGCAACTTGCGAAAAGTTCAAATGGCGCCAGTATATTGAGAAGCTCATAAAAAGTTTCAGATACGAGTCTCTGTTAAAGGTTTCCATATGAGATGTCACGGGACTCAAATTGATTAAACACCGAAGATTTGTTTGTTGCTTAAAATGCTGGATGTAAGAAAAAGAAAAACAATGGGAAAGTAAAGCTCACTCTAGTCTCAACAATTACATTCGGACTGACCTTGATATCTTACAGCTCTTACAATGAACTGCAGAATGTGCATTTCATCGCCCCCCCCCCCCTCCTCCACACCTCCACACACACACACACACACACACACACACACACACGCACACAGAGTAATCTGTAGGCCAATAGGGGATATTCATAATGCATTGTGATCTGGCAACACCGGGCGTGCTTGCGGTGTTCTTCGGGGCGCAGTGGCGAAATCGTCTCCTATCGCTGGCATAGGGAGAGGCTGGGCGGCTGTCATTGATGGCGCTTTCGGGCCAAGGAAACGCACAAGTTTCCTGCGACATCCAGCTACGACACGTCAGAGGAGCTCACTGTGCTATCAAAATTCGACGAAAACACAATATTACGTCCCCATCCAGAAGGCTAGGTGCTTCAGAACAGAAATAGTGGACAGCAATTTCTCCTTTTGCGAAGCGATGAGGGGTGAGCGTGCTAGGAAATTGTTGGTTGTTCAGAAAGTCCGATTGTAGAATGTCTAAAAGGAGCTCGTATGGAAATACAATGCCACACGTTATTTACAAATGCGATTAGAAGCACGCGACAGATATCGAAACCGCGTTGTTTCTGAGTGTCGCTGTGCTGCTTCCCACCTCCCTTATCTCCATCCGCAGACATCGCTATCTTTCGCAGTTGCGTGTTTGATGTTTTCTCGAAAGAAGCAATGCGTCGCCAAGAACGTCTTGGAAAAACTAGACTATCGCGTTTTGGAGTTTGCATGAGCGGCGGGTGTCATCTCACTGCTTATACGACAGGCAGTTTAACCACGCTACGGCCGTTGATGTGAAGAGACGGTCTACTGAGGATTAGTATATATATGCCACAACGTGGAAAAAACAAGACCGGACCCCGATGGGACAAAAAGAACAAGGAACTGTATTCTCAGTTCTCAGAAAACCACAGTAAGCGCAGACGGCAAACTTCGTCTTCTTCCGAAAGAGCGGTGGTCCTTGCTCGTGCTCCTACTTCGTTTTTCTCGACTACCAAAGTACATTCTCCAAAGTACAGTCGCGCGAATATATATATATATATATATATATATATATATATATATATATATATATATATATATATATATATATATATATATATATATATATATATATATATATATATATATTTCGTTATAGTAAAGCGCGGAAGGATGCGCGGTGAAAGTACTCGCTTGGTGCTTGATAGAAATACCAAATACGAGGTCGACAAAGTTCCCTCAACAGCTACCTCTCCGCCGCTGTCTTTTCCGAGGAAGGGTTGTACATAGAGAGAGGAAAACACGGGGCTAAGGAGGAACAAAACAACCAATGCGTTGCCTTACGTGCATATATAGCGGCGCCGTATATCCGCTTTCCAAGCGCTTTTACATTTGTCTGCTTCAGTCTTAAGACCGCCAAGCAGCTGGTGAGCGGCGCCTAGGATCAGGTAGACGGATGCAATGCGATGCTCCGAATGCACCGAATACCTGCTTTATCATGCAGTTAGCGCGCCGATGGAGGGCCGAAGCGGGTTGGCCGTGAATATTTAGAGCTACCGACGACATATATCCACATTAAGAACAAAACTAAAAACAGCGTCAAGAAACGAAGCGTAGAATTTTGGAGTTGTTCAATAATTCCGCATCATTTATGCGTGCAGTAAGTACGTGATGCTTTTTATGGCATATACAGAATCTAGCTTTCATGAACGTTGATTCATGGTGCCGCGTTAAGAAACTTCCGTCGCATGTTTATTGTGCTAATAACGTGATGTTCTTAGAATAGCATATCGCAAAACTTTGCGGAGATGCAATGCACACGCACACTACTTTCAAACAAAAAAATTGTGTACGCTCAAACCCCACCATCCACTTATTCACGTTTATTCCCGAAAGCCCTCGCTTTCGTCGGTGAAAACAATGCGACAAGAAAAAAGCGCATCATCATGCTCTCGATGGTACGTGCGTGATGTACCAGTCCGCTAAAATCTGTTTCAAATGCGCGTGTCTTAAATCTGTCAGTACTTGTGTAGCTGGAAAATCAAATAATATTCCCGGAAATGTAGAAACGAGGCTAAATGGCGCTTTTACGCGCGTAAACCACAGTTCCGCACGCAAGCAAGGATCCTTGATGATCGAGATTGCGCAGCGGTGACCGTATGTATTTTGTTTCGTCGTTCAAATAATCAAGGTGTTGACGCAAAAGCACTATTGCGTTGTTCCCGGCGTGAAACACACACGTGTGTGCACCACGACAGGTAGCAGTGGGAAAACATCGTGGAGCGCCCGCAAAAAAAGCAGCAGGTAGCATCCGATACACGCTTACATACCGCAGGTTTCGGTTCCCGGCGGCCTGAATAAGATGACGGATGACGCTTTCGGGGATGTCGACAGATGGCGCTCGACGGGGCTATAACGGGGACGCTCCTAATATCCATCCATCCATCCATCCATCTTGACATCTTGACTATCTCTACATCTTGAATATCTCTTGACATCTTGAATATCCGAATATCTGAAAAAACGAAATAAAGAGGGAGGCATTTTATGATAATTCAAGAGGAAGCGCTTTACTGTTTGAAGCGAGATGGGGCTGCCTTAGAACGCGTATTCATAAAGCGAAATTCAGTAAAGAAGAAAAAAAATGCACAGGCTGTGAGGAAGATAGGGAAACGATGTTCTGATTGAATGCGGAAACATCCACCCAGGTGTACGTTTGGGCACCACCTTACAGGAAGCCTTGGGTTTTAGGGCGAACAACGGGAAGCTGAACATAGCCGCGATTGAAATAAGTAAGAGACGGTTAGAATACTGGTGGCAGAAAACTAGAGAGAACGTACAAAAATAATTATAGGGAAAAATATGGACTTTCTGCCATAAGGGGCAGGGAAATGGGCTATGAATTTCCGTTTCTGCTATAGTATGATCGATTTGATTGAAGTAAATTTAAAAGGCATGAGGAAAAATTTAAAGAGAGAAAAAAAAAGTTCTACAAGCCTGGTGGCGCACATGTCACCGCCCCGTTACAAAGGGGACGCTCATAGCATCCATCCATCCATCCAGCATCCATCCATCCGTTATTAAAAACGCGCGCGGATTAATGATTTTGCAATACTGCCTCAATACGACGGATTGTGGCTAGTAATGTATAGTGGCGTGCATTCGCGTTGGCGTTGTCGTGTGGGTGTATTGCTTACTTCCCCCCAGGTCGGCATCTGTCACGGGCGCACCACGTAAGACAAAGGAAGAATAAATGAAATGACCATACCAAGGTCAGGCAAACTACATGTTGTTCCTTCTGGCTATTATAGAAACACTGAAAGTAAATGGCAATGGGTCTTGTCTGACAGCGTGCGACCATTGCCATGCGGCATCGGATTACATTGGCTGATCCCGTCTACCGAACGTATTTGCAGTTGTGCAAACCTGAGGTGGGCGTTTTCTGTCCGCGCTAATAGGAAACGCTAAAGTTAGGCAGAATACCGGAAGCGAGATGGTGATCACTCACCCAGCACAGGAGGACGTGGGCAAAGGGTTCACGTGTGTGACCCTGTTTGTTTACTAATCGAATAAGAGCCTATGTCGCTCTCTGCCTGCGTGTCGTATCGTCAGACTTAGCCGTCTGACATGATGTACCTATAAATTTCATCATTATTTTACTGTAGATTATATAACACGATGCACACCTGACACCTATGGACAACTATTGGCAACATTCCATGACATGCCTACCAACCACAAATTACAGCATCACAAAAATGATGTTTCAGGTGTCCTGCTGCAATAGATGTTCAGTTGTTCCACCGTGCTCGCAGGCTGTAAACCTGATGTTGCACAGCACTTACAAAAGAAAAAAAAAACAGAAGTAATGAAATCATCATATATTCATAAACATCATGTATGGCGACAAAAGTTTGTAGCAGTAAACAATGTGAGTGAGTAAACTGCGGCAAGTTATGCATTTGTGAACATATACCTTGTAAGGCTTGTGATCTAATATAGGTTGAAATGCCCATTTCTTTGCGGCAATAAATGAAAGTAAGCCTATAAGTGTAACACCGGGAGGCATTTGTGCTGATCTGAAATTCGGCCTATCGGAGACATATCGCCAATGGTAAATGAAGTCATGCCCTCTTGGTAACTGAACAAATTCTATCACACGTGTAAAATTCTTATTCGCACCGAGATCATAACTCCTAGGGCAGGTAATGTACTATTCCTTCGTGTCCTTTATACTAATACCGCAAGAACGCTAGCCTGGACCCGCTACGGTGGTCTAGTGGCTGTAGTACTCGGCTGCTGATCCGACGGTCACGGGATCGAATCTCGGCTGCGGCGGCGGCATTTCGATGGAGGCGAAATGTTGAGGCCCGTGTGCTGTGTGATGTCAGTTCACGTTAAAAGCCCCAGGTGGTCGAAATTTCCGGAGCCCTCCACTACGGCGTCTCTCATAATCAGAGCTGGTTTTGGGACGTTAAACCCCACAAAACAACAAGAATACTAGCCGGGTTCGACATGGAATCGAACACAGGCCGTCTGCGTGGCATGCAGGGGTTCTAAAAAAGACCCACGTCAGCAGCTGACGCTCCTTCGGAAAGTATCGCCTATATGTGGTAAACAGCAAAGCATATCTATGTATACTGTGGTACATCAAGAAGGTGGGAAAGGGAACTGAAGCTAAGGAGGAGGGAAAGCCTCCTCCTCAGCTTCACTGGGAAGAGGGGAGGACAGAGATTAAAGCACAGTATAGCCTTGTATAGTGCAGTATAGCAAGGGGGTACGAAAGAAAATTTAGGGTGTGGAGGATTGATATGAGGTTGAGGAAGAGGGAAATGATGAGAGGAGAGAGTATACCATAGCATACTCATGTACAGTGTGGTAAAGCAAGAAGGTACGAAAGGGAAGTCAGGATTGAGCAGGTGGGAAAGGAAAGGGGGAGGCGAACAGCACCGCAGTATAGTGGAAAAAATGGGCGGGAAACAGGTAGTGGTGAAGAGGAGTGGCGTAAGAGTGAGGAAAGGGGAAATGATGAAGGGAGAAGCTAAGGCGTACGTACCATGCCCCTGTAGAGCAAGGAGGTGGAAAACGGGAGTAAAGGTGAGGATGGGCAAAGGAAGAGGGAACAACCGCGCATGCGCGTCAATGCCTCTGGTGCTTGACCTTTGCTGCACAACTACAACAACGTCAACGAAGGTGGCGGCTGAGTTAAGGTCTGGCACACAGATCGTGATATCTTTAGTGAGCATGGAGGCGCGGCCAAAATTAAAGCTTTACACACCTTTTTGTTCACCCCGCAGATCCTTGGTAGCGTGATCTGCGGCTTGGCGCATGACGCTGGTCCCCGGGACGGCGACGAGGGTTACAGCAGTACAGCTTTCCACATCACCAACCGGTTAGTCCGTATAGACCTATTCCATGTTGATAAACAGCGGTAGGCACCGGCGATATAACCAGGGCTTGTAGCGACGCCGCAGCGCGGAGGCTCCGCGCCCAGCTCGCTGCGGCCCTGCATCGTCGCGCCACTGCTGCCGGCAAAGCCTGTGCGAAACACAGCCTGCCTTCGAGCGCCGGGCATCGGAGAGCGGACGGCGTGTTTAAACAGTTTGCAAGGGACAGCCGCATGAGATGAAGTTTCAGCGGCTCTGTAAGAAGTATACAATGAATGTAGAAAAGAATACATCGAAGACCAGTTATGACAAGATGTGAAAAATTTATTGAAACAACATGCATCTTGCGCACCAATGACGTGAATGATCGCGAGCTATCATGTCGGCGTCACTTCATGCGTATGTTTCAATTCGGTGACTAGCGCAAGGATGAACCACCTAAAACTGTGAGACGCGCTTAAATACGACCTCAAAATGCCTCAGCTAAATATACTGGTTCGAACTAAAGCCCTTAATCCCTACTCGAAATCCTTACGCACAAAGAAATGTATCGGATTAGTTAATCATAGGAAAAGAGAGATATTGGTGACGATATCATCTATGTAAATACGGCTGTGATAACGCAAACAAAAGAAGATTACGTGCCAAGGACAAGGTTCTCGATTAATTGCCAGCAAGGCGCACGTAACCGAGGCTCACGGCTCTGCCAATACGCTCAGTTGCGATCTTGAAGGGGTGAAGTCCTAAAACTACGTGGCAGATTTCAAACCTGCAGTTCGTTCGTTCAGTCTGACAATCGAAAAAATGTAAAGCGCACCGCAACCGCTACATGAATGCCCAAGACAATTCTCTTATGTATACGCTATTGCAGCCGCAACCGATATGCAAAAGAATCGCTGTGTAAGAATAGTGGACTATTCGTCCCGTGTACTTGTGTATGGTGACCGAAAGGAGCGACAAATGACACCTTTTTCTTCGTCCCGCTGGTTAGTTGCTTTTCCAAGTCTGCTTGCCCCCGCTTTAAATCTGATGACCGATTTTTAGTTGTGCTTCCACGCCCTGGTGCAATTGTGCGAGCATTTTGTTTGCTGGTGTTGGTGTTGTGTACCGACATTGAACGTAATACCGGTCCTCAGAAAAATCGGCCATATGGAGTAATAACCGAAGTATTGTAGACAGTCCGGGATTTAAATCAACTGTTCTTTAGGATAGAGCAAAACCGAAGATCTATGTTGGACACTGTCTCGCAACTCAAATCACAGCAACATTCAATGCCTATCACAATGTCTGAGATTAGGGTTAGGCTAGAGGGCGTGAAAACCAAAACAGCTAACTTAGACTGATGGCAGAACGGACTTAGTTGTGTTCGTGAGGCGATCAACCAGATAGTCTGACATTTTGCGTCGCAGTATAGTCGGACAATACGCGCGCACTTGGATGGTGCCTAAGACTGCTTACGTCGTAATAACCTTTTCTTCTGCAACATTCTAGATCCCAGCAAGCGCAAAAGACCAAAATGACGTCTTATTGGGGAACTGACGTCTTATTTCACGAGGTTCACGTCTCAAAGACGTTGCGAGCGGGAACGATAATAAACTGGCGATGCAGACGTCTTCAAAACGCCTTCGCGAGACCGAACGTAAACATTCTGTGTGCACGAAAGGGCCGCAGTAGCGGCGTCGTCGTTTTCAGCGCGAATTTTCCGTCGGAACAATTCTGTATAGCTGATACAGACGCCAGCGAGTGCGACCTGCCGTTGCCATTTGAAAGTGTATATAACTGTGTGCATCAGACCGCGCCTCTGCACATTAATTTTTTATAAACATGTTGTGAAATTCCAGGATAACTAACGGCTCCATATTGCAGGCAGCATTTCAACCGCGGCTACTACTTGCGAGCGTTATAACGAGAACCTATAATCTACCAGGCGGTATCATCCTCTCTGTGTCACGTTTACCTGTGCGAACGTCGCTAACGAATGCGGGAAATCGTTATAAAGAGAAGCGATTACATCGGCGAGCGGATCTAAAAATGCTTTGCGGGGCGCCGTGTCCAAGGGTGACAGAATGTATTTGAATGAATATTAGCGATTCTAATTTATTTGGTCGCTTTAGGTACAGCAACGCACAATTAAAATTTTATATTTTGCACAAATCTCTCGCAGATATTCATATTCAAATGCAGTCGGTGTCACTTAAAAACTGTAAGTAAAGGTTTAGAAAAATCAGACGCACTTATTGCACGAGTGTGCAGTGAGCCCTACTTTTCATTTCTCGCGCTTGACTTGCTGACACATAGACCCCTTGCCACAAGGAAAAACATCGACTCTAAATTCACAGATGATTTTCTACGGCGTCGCCAATAATCATATTTGGTTTCGGGAGGTAAGACCTCACGAATTAATCAATTTGTGCTGATTTTCATCCACCACGGTTAAGATAAATTACCGTGCTGCATTTACATCCGTATCAAAGTACGAAAATGCCATAGACTTACCCTTTACACAGGATTATTGAGTTCTTTGTGGTATAAATATTGAAGTGCTACTTCACTCAACGAGAAAGCTCCCGTAAATCCGGAGCAGTGATTTGTTGAGGTTTTGGTCGTGTTCATTTTATGTTTATCTGCTCTTTTCTTAACGATATTTCGGAATGAGCGCTGCTGTAAAGGCAAAGGGAAGATGAGTCAGCTATCGATTATAACACGCTAGCATGAGACACATTTCATTTACGTTACGGGTTTGAGCGTTGCCCGGAGGCATAGCCACATCCCGACTTTACAACCTACATGCACGGCAAACCTACATCAACGCTATGCCCGCTATGTCGCCAACCAAGGCAGTAAACTCAGTTAGTCAAGCTACGTGATTATATATACGCCGCTCGAGCACTATCACAATAACTGACGCACGCCTAGTAAACCTTTTGAGTAAACGTTTTAACACGCATCGCTTTCTTCGCATGGTTACTTGGGTGATCGCGGCCAGAAAAGGTTTTTGTATGTGTGTGTGTGTGTGTGTGTGTGTGTGTGTGTGTGTGCACATAAAAAAAAGATGTGTTCTTCAAGCGAAAAACGTCTGCTATTTCGCGTCGTGCTCGGAATCACATATCGCGAGACGATATCGCTGCAGCACTGCGTTTACACGTTGATGTTTCCCGCCTAACTCATTCAGAAGTACGCGAAATGGACTTTGCCGTATACTTGAAATGCACAGCAGCAGCTAAACTGAAATAACTGTGCCGAGCCGGAGGTGTACGGGACGATGACATATATAGCAAGCTCACGACAGAGCAGCTCAGCGATTTTAAGAAAGAGCAAGGACTGCAGAGCAAGGTTAAATAATACTATAACTAATACTTTTATGCTTGTATAAGAATACATGAAAGCATTCAACACTGCACCAACTAAGGGAACAAACATACTGAGGATAGCGTGACGTACGCGCGCATGTAAAAGCGCAGTGGCTAGCAAACGACGGAAGGAGCTGTCCATACTTGGGAGCTACGTCCACTAGCCGCTAGGCGCCGACTGTATTCAATCTCGAGGCCAATATAACCGCGTTAGAGAACGGGAACTGTACCATCCACTGTAAAACAAAAATAAGAGTTGCGGCGTCGTAGTGAAGTGCATTAAGCGGAAGGGAGACGGCGCAACAAGTACTATCATTATCATCGGGAAGAGCCGCGTTTTTCCTGGTTCGCGTAGGCAATACCCACCCTCCCTTCTTCCCTCCCATTTTTAGCCCACCTGTTGTATTTTGCTTATTCCTCTCGCTAAACCGCGGCTCGCGTGTGTACTTGTCGTACACAGGAACTGTAGCTTATCGCCGGCTGACGAAACAGGCCTCAACTGGCAAAAACAACGTCATTCAAGTAAGGTTAGCATCGATTATTGCGGTACCACAGCTGGTACAAACTTACACTACAGTGCACATGGGCCAACAATTTGCAGTAGCGTCCAAACAAAACACATATTTGGCGGGTGCGCCGCAACTTGTGCATAACCACCCTAAACGCTGACAAATGTGCATGGATAGATAGGATACCAAAGTAATCGAACAAATGTTGCTCTCTCATTGCGTTGCGCCGTCCTGTTCTGTTATCGTCTATTTTAAATCAGCAAGTGCGCGTAAATCCACGATGCAGGATCCGAAACGTGCACAACATTGGAAGATGCCACAGTAGCACCGATTTAGCTTCGCTTAATTAAAGTTACATAAACGATCGCGGATGCTGCGTCTCTGCCACTCTATAGAGATAAATGAATGTGTTACAAACATGAAGCGTCGTGCTGTGCCAAATAGGATAGGCACGAATTTCAGCTGTGAGCCCATACCGTAGGTGTGTAGGTAATGGTGAAAAGAATATTTCACTTTTGTTTCAAGCGCCAATTGTGATAGTGTCTCTGAATGCACCAAATACTCACACATAATTTCCGTAGCACTGCACGTTTAATGGCAAGAAAAAAAAAACCCCGGAAACTGAAAAGAGAAAATTGAAATATTTGTTGCACAGTAAATAAATGTAATTACAGCATAATTCAATATAAGCTCATTCTAAGGCCAGTCAGACTTTATTTTGTCATAAAATGAATAAGAAGCCAGACCCTAAACCCGAGTGCAGTTTGTTATTGGCCGAGTTCATTATGAGCCAACGAAAATCACATTTGATGTTGCTCCCTGAACGTACCACATCAAACCACTCCTCAAATATGATAATGCCTTTGCAAAATTAACTGTCGGCAGGAATACGCATCACACTGTAGCAAAGTGACGACCCACTCAATACATCAACTAATCCAAAGCTCAGTGTTCCTTGCACTTTCTTAGCCGCTTCTCCATTGAACTGCCAAAAAACAAGTTGCCGAAAACAAGTACACATTTGTGTACGCTGCCGCTGAAGGGGTTAGTGTAGTACAGTTACGCAGCTCGTATAGAGTGAAAAATGCCTGCACCAATGACTACACCAAGAAGATGAAGTGTGCTGCGAAGGTAGTATAATTGACAGCAGATATTTTACAATGTATGAACTAAATATGAATACGATGGAAAGACGGAGATGCTAGGATAATGCAAGCCTATTAGAGAGACACAACTCTGGGCAGATTAGCTTCAGGAATACATTGCACATCGTGGTTGGTGTGCGCGCAAAGAATCGCTCAGCCATGAGGGAGTCTGTGATGTATGAACATGTTAACAGAAATTATGCACTCTCGTGCAAACACACACATGCACACAAACTCAACTGAAGGAGTATGGCGTGAACGCGTAACAGTGTCGTAAAAAATAAAGGCCATGCTTATTGTACATGTGCTTCTTGTTGCATTATTCACTTTATCAACAGGTGCTTCGGAAACCAGCCGGATTCTTGTTAATTGTAGAACCTCGACATCAAAGTACGGATAATCTCGCAGTGCAGCTACACATGCGTCGCATGTATCTCTTTAACATCTTCGATTTCCTAGGCTTTTTCGCGACAGCATTGTGAAGACTTTTCATAGGCCGTGCAGTACGATAATACAAAGCACACAAAAAAATGTTGAGATGTCAATCGGATTACAGCTACCTGAAGTAGGCATGCTCCGCTATAAATCATGGATAGTTCTGTGCTACACTGTTAGCACGGTAACCTTTATTTTATACGTACATAGAAATGTGAAAATATGCTTCATTACTAAAAGTTAAAGCCCTTTAACCTTTAGTAAAGGAGCATATTTTCATATATTTGTGTACCTATAAAATAAACCAAAGGTTACCGCGCTAAGAGTGTATATAAAAAGAAAATGAGCAAATCCCTTGAACACAATTTGTCCTATAACCTAAAGATCCTTCGCACTCCCTATGCTGCGACTAGTGCTTGAAAAACTTAATATCTGTTGTTTTTAGCTGTTTATACAATTTAATAAAATATGTTCGACATATATTGAAAGGCTAATTGAACCAACTAGCTCGTCTAAGACGGCATTTTTTCTTTGTTTTTTGTAAACCGTTACGATATCATGCAGTTTAGACAAAAAAAAAAAAACATTTCCGACGAACTTTGTAAACCATCTCACAAAGTACGACTAAATGCCGGAACAATCTCCTTTCGGGGATGTCGACAGATGGCGCTCGACGGGGCTATAACGGGGACGCTCCTAATATCCATCCATCCATCCATCCATCTTGACATCTTGACTATCTCTACATCTTGAATATCTCTTGACATCTTGAATATCCGAATATCTGAAAAAACGAAATAAAGAGGGAGGCATTTTATGATAATTCAAGAGGAAGCGCTTTACTGTTTGAAGCGAGATGGGGCTGCCTTAGAACGCGTATTCATAAAGCGAAATTCAGTAAAGAAGAAAAAAAATGCACAGGCTGTGAGGAAGATAGGGAAACGATGTTCTGATTGAATGCGGAAACATCCACCCAGGTGTACGTTTGGGCACCACCTTACAGGAAGCCTTGGGTTTTAGGGCGAACAACGGGAAGCTGAACATAGCCGCGATTGAAATAAGTAAGAGACGGTTAGAATACTGGTGGCAGAAAACTAGAGAGAACGTACAAAAATAATTATAGGGAAAAATATGGACTTTCTGCCATAAGGGGCAGGGAAATGGGCTATGAATTTCCGTTTCTGCTATAGTATGATCGATTTGATTGAAGTAAATTTAAAAGGCATGAGGAAAAATTTAAAGAGAGAAAAAAAAAGTTCTACAAGCCTGGTGGCGCACATGTCACCGCCCCGTTACAAAGGGGACGCTCATAGCATCCATCCATCCATCCAGCATCCATCCATCCGTTATTAAAAACGCGCGCGGATTAATGATTTTGCAATACTGCCTCAATACGACGGATTGTGGCTAGTAATGTATAGTGGCGTGCATTCGCGTTGGCGTTGTCGTGTGGGTGTATTGCTTACTTCCCCCCAGGTCGGCATCTGTCACGGGCGCACCACGTAAGACAAAGGAAGAATAAATGAAATGACCATACCAAGGTCAGGCAAACTACATGTTGTTCCTTCTGGCTATTATAGAAACACTGAAAGTAAATGGCAATGGGTCTTGTCTGACAGCGTGCGACCATTGCCATGCGGCATCGGATTACATTGGCTGATCCCGTCTACCGAACGTATTTGCAGTTGTGCAAACCTGAGGTGAGCGTTTTCTCTCCGCGCTAATAGGAAACGCTAAAGTTAGGCAGAATACCGGAAGCGAGATGGTGATCACTCACCCAGCACAGGAGGACGTGGGCAAAGGGTTCACGTGTGTGACCCTGTTTGTTTACTAATCGAATAAGAGCCTATGTCGCTCTCTGCCTGCGTGTCGTATCGTCAGACTTAGCCGTCTGACATGATGTACCTATAAATTTCATCATTATTTTACTGTAGATTATATAACACGATGCACACCTGACACCTATGGACAACTATTGGCAACATTCCATGACATGCCTACCAACCACAAATTACAGCATCACAAAAATGAAGTTTCAGGTGTCCTGCTGCTATAGAAGTTCAGTTGTTCCACCGTGCTCGCAGGCTGTAGACCTGATGTTGCACAGCACTTACAAAAGAAAAAAAAAACAGAAGTAATGAAATGATCATATATTCATAAACACCATGTATGGCGACAAATGTTTGTAGCAGTAAACAATGTGAGTGAGTAAACTGCGGCAAGTTATGCATTTGTGAACATATACCTTGTAAGGCTTGTGATCTAATATAGGTTGAAATGCCCATTTCTTTGCGGCAATAAATGAAAGTAAGCCTATAAGTGTAACTGCTGTGACAAGATAAACACTAAGTAAACAAAGAGACCCCCTGCTTTGCTGTTTAGTCAAGTATCGCAACCGTGGAACTAGCTTTATTTTTTTTTTCTCTCACACACATTTCTTGATTTTTAATGAGACTGTAGCAAACTTAATAATACACATGGTGTGTTATGGATTGCATTTCTGTTGTGGTGTGTTATGGAAATGCATTTCTGTTGACTCAGCAACTCCCTCCTCTACGTCAAGCCACGTTGCTCAAGAGAATGCAGATTCTGTCGGTGGAGGGATATGAGACGTTGAAAAATTTCCAGGTGCTGTGTGTCGCTTGGCTGTTACAAAAACAAAACCAACCGTAATAAACTAAAGCAATGGGTTTATACTCACCGGTCCAAGCACTATGGGGCCTCAAACAAACTTAGTTGCTTTTAAGGACGAGACGCAGAGAAAAGCCCTTTGCGGAAGCATTTAAACGCACTTTGAGCCAACAAAAACAGGAAGCCGCGATCACCGATTACCAGATTAACCCTCATGTTTCACGAATTATTTACAGCAAAACGAAATAGCGCAAGGTTGCATCGCTCCCCTTAAGCGCCGCAAATTTTTACGTGACTCTTGCCGCCGCGTATTCTGAATTCAGAAGAAAACGAGCATGACCTAATATCGATGTCATAAGACCGCTGACAAGCAGGAGTCAACTGAAACAAAAACATTTAGTTAAGGAGAGATGACGCATTGTCTCAAAGGCACGCTCGCTATAAGCAGCAGTTTATTGTACATAAGCATAATATTGTGCAAAAGGGAAAGTCTTCGCCCTCTTCAAGAATATTCTGCATCAAAATTAGGCACCAATCCAGGCCACTCTACATAAAAATGCAGTAGGGCGAACGGCGGTCTCTATACGGCGAGACAATCGAGAGGTCAGTACGCCCACTCCCCGCTCTTGAAGCTGGAACGCGCCGCGGTTGATTTTTTCTCCCTCTGTAGGGATTGGCGGCATGTCGACCTTTCCGTGGCCAGGTCATCGCATCACAGTGACCGAATGGCGAGACAGACGAGGGGACAAGGGGCAAGCGGAGAGTACGCGCCGACAGTAACCGCGACATGCGAAGGAGCAAGATGCGCCTCCGACGCGAAGAAGCTACCAGGTGAATCGAGGGCTTTCCTTCAGCTCTGCGCGTGCTCAGATCAAGTGCCGCGCATCGAAACATCTAGAATGTCCGCCGAAGCCAATTTAAAGAATCGTCCATGGGCTGCCGTCAGCAGCCTGTCTTCACTGAGATGTGACTCAATGAAAGAGGAAAGACGACGTTAAGCAACGCTATACTCCGCCGACGAATCGCCAAGCGTCATGTTGAGGAGACACTTTGAGTGGCCCTGGCGAACAGGGCTCTTAGAAGAACAGAAATTTGGGCGCGTTTGTGCACGTTCATACTGGCAAAGCAGCGCAAAACACAAGGAGAACAGAAGAAAGAACTGGAAAAGGGAGTTTGAAGTCAGCGCTCGCCTTGTCCAGTTCTTTCCACTGCCTTCGTTGTGCTTCGAGCTCCTTGTCCAGTATGAATAGGACTCTTTTTATGTTTATTTTTCTCTGTTATGCATGAGCTTGCACATTTGGTGCTGGTTTCGTGGTGTTGTAGCCCATCTATGTATTTTGATGTGCTGTGTTCGCGCACGTTTTTGGAACTGCGTGTTCAATGAGAATATATTCGTTTTGTTTTGATCACCCTTGGCTCTGACTCAGTCATTGAACCACTGCTGGCGTTTTGCTCGTGCACAAAGGGGACCTAGAACTCAATTGTCCAAGCATTCCGGGGGTCATTTTCGGGGAACTGTTACGGCGGTTCTTGGAATCTTTCCCGTCGAATGCCTCCGGTCTCTCATACATTGGAATCGGTGACAGTAGCTATTTCACCACTAATGACAGAGGAGGCAAAGAATGCTTTGAAAGAAATGAAAGTAGGTAATGCTGAGGATCAGGTAACCGCAGATTTCTTGAAGTATGGCAGACATATTATTCTAGAAAAATTGGTAAACCTGTATACGCTATGCCTAATGATCGGGATCGTACCGGACGCTTGGAAGAACGCGCACATCATCATAACGCACAAGAAAGGTGACGTGAAGGACACCATACATTACAGGCCGATCACGTTACTACCAGCCGTCTACAATGCATTTAGCAAGGTAATTGCTAACAGAGTTTGTGTCAACTTAGATATCAGATATCCTAACGAACAAGCAGGGTTCACTAAGCCATATTCACACTATAAACAGGCGATAGGGAAACGCGTGGGACGTAACCAGCTCATATATAGAGCCTTCATAGATTACGACAAAGAGTTTGACTCGGGCGAAACCGCAACAGTCACACAGGAACTGCGGAATCGGGGCATAGACGAGTATTAAGTAACAATACTAGAAGATATCTGCAATGGCTCCACAGCCACCCTATTCGCAGTAAGAAGAGCAGTAAATTGCCTTTAAGGGAGGACGTGAGACGAGAAAACACAATCTGGGAAGTGAATTTTATTTTCGTTTCGTTCAGAAGGAGGAAGGTGGGGCTAAGGGCTGGAATGCCTGACGAAGGCCTCGGCTCCCTTGTATAGTCTGACATAAGTAAACACTTGGATATAATTGAAAATAATATTATTATTTTCCAGTGTTATTCTCCAAGGTTCTTCGCAGCATGCTTACAATAGATGTTTAGAAGATTGGATTGGGAAAAGGTGGGTGTAAGTTTTAATGGAGAAGGCCTCAGTAACCTCAGATTTGCTTTTCACATTGCCTTGCTAAGTAACTCGGGGGCGAATTGTAAAGCATGATTACTGAACTAGAGGGGCAAAATAGAATTGTGGGTCTGGAAATTAATATGCAGGAAACTAAAGTAATCTGCAATAACATCGGGAAACCACGGCTGTCTGAGATAGGTGGCGAGACACTGTACAGTGGTAAGCTAATATACCTACTTAGAGCAGGTAGTGAACCCTGATCCGAACCATGAGGCGGCGATAATTATAAGGATAAAAATGAGGTAGACTGCATTCGGCAGCAATTCTCACATAATCAATGGTAGCTTACCGTTGCCCTTCAAGAGGAAAGTGTATAACAGCGGCACCTTACCGGTACTTACCAACAGGGCGGAAACTTGGAGGCTCACCAAATGGGTTGAGGATGACTCAAATTGAGGATGACGCAGCGAGCAGTGTAATGTTAAGAGACAACAGAGCGGAGTGGGTCACTGAACAATCGCGTGTTAAGGACATTTTTGTAGAATTTAAGAAGATCAGATGGGCGTGAACAGGTCATTTAATGTGAAGGCAAGAAAACCGCTGGTCAATAAGTGTAACAGTGTAGATCTATAGAGGAGGCTAGCGTGAGACCGGGCGGTAGAAAACTCAGTGGGCAGATGAGATGAAAAATTTTGCGGGGGGTAAGGTGGTCGCATCTAGCACAGCGCCGGGATAATCGGAGATTTTTGGGAGAGGCCATTGCCAGGCTGATGATGACAATTATGATGAATGGACCATTAGAGATGGTATAAAAAGCCTCGCTTTCACACTTGTTAAACTCATAAATGCTGTATATAATTCATTGTAACCGTTTTTGTGTTGCGCTGCATATGTGACTGCTATCTTCTTACTGAACTGTACATTTTGCGTGAATTATTTTTCTATCTTTACCATTGTTTACCATAACGTTGTTTTCTGATGAATTATTTCGTAGCAGGTATCACCCACGGCTTCGCGACTTTGAGAGCAGTGTCTATATCTGTATGTTCCATATGCACTGTGTCACGTGTACGTCGAATAAATCTTGAATATTGAAGAAAATAACGCGTAATGTTCAGTGCAGAAGTTGGAGAAGTTATTCAGTGGCCGAACAAGGTATTCTTATGATTATAGGTAGTTCTAGGTTTATAATTATAAATTGTTCCGGGTTACTCAGATAGTATGCGACATTTCAAAAAGTACCACGTGACTAGGCGCTGGCATGCCATGACACTAGCGCTCATAAAACACAGTTTTCTAGAAAGTGCTAGAGAGAAATGTGGCGCTTATGTCCAGGGAGTTTCAAACAAGGCGGTTGAGCAAGCATGGGAATGATGAGTATTATGATGACTGGTGCAGATTTGCCTAGTCTTCTTTGTCCTGGCTTCTATGGCTTCGCGACTATAAAATATGGGTCACTTACAACAAAATATAGCGTTATAAACGGAAGAGTTTGCAATCAACAGGTACTTTTTGCTTCTTCGAGGTTTGAAAAGTACGCATGCTCACAAATTTAGCAATATGATGCCACAATAGCAATGCCCCGCCACGTTGGTCTATAGTAGGTATGGCACACGGCTGCTGTGCCGAGGGTGGCGGGGTCGAATCCCTGCCGGGGCGGCTGCATTTCGATGGAGGCGGAATGTTGAGACCCGTGTGCTGTGCGATGTCAGTGCACATTAAAGAACCACTGGTGTTCAAAATTTCCTGAGCCCTCCACGACGGCGTCTCTCATAATCATGGCTGGTTTTGGGACGTAAAACCCCGGAAAAGAACTACAGTGACAATGTTGCCTTCTCTACCTGTGCCCAGATTTAGAACCGTCCACAAATGCTTAAGTACCAGATATAATCACTTTCGAAAATAAATATTTTGATCTTGCAAGCTCCGTGCTAATGTTTTTGTGTATGTAAAATGTAGGTGTGTCTTCTAAACATAATGGGCTATCTCTCCCCACCGTATATTTACACGCCATAGGGGTGAAGCCCCTGTGGGACTACGCGAGGCCGTAGCAGACGAGCAGTATCGCCACGAGTTTGGTTGGTTTTGAGTAAGAACGCTGTGGTAAATCGAACAGCCATGCCGTAAAACGGCGTCGTAAACTGCGTCTGAGCCGTGACCTGAGATGACTTTTTGAGCATCGACTGCGCTGATTTAGGACATCGTCCAATTGGCGTCGGTTAGGCAAGATAACTGCACACCTGCTTGTTGCGTTTGGGCGGCGTTGAATTGATTAGTGTGATTGCAATTCTGTAGTGCATGGTATGCGAACATCCTCGTCTTTAGAAATGTATGCAAGGTTCATTCACATGTATGTTTGCTGTGAAAGCGGTTCCACGCTTACAGTTTCCGTCGAATATGGTGCAAAAGAAAGGAAAAGAAAATAACAAACAGCAACAGCCTAACCGCATCGATAAGGTTCGCGAGAAGAGACGAAAATTATCAGAAGAAAGATAGATAAAACACGACTACAAATAAGATGTGTGGTCATCAACAAACACACGAAGCAAATAGATTCCGTGGTACCTTATCACTGCAAACGACGTTAGTAAATGCGACGGTCTGACGCACGCTCTCTAGCAGTAAAGCTCGCACTACAGCCCCTACCTTCTTCGCGTAACGAAGAAGCGTCGTACTGTCACTCGCGTCACTGAAGGTACAGTGGTCAACTGTCATGTCTCATGGCACAGCTTGCGTCGGGCGCTGACAACAGTGCATTTCGTTTCATTTTTTTTTTTTTCACTGACCCGTTGACAGCACTGCCGACGGCCAAAGCGGTTGCCGCATCCTCGGTGATAACCAAGGGTTGAGAATGCAAGGCAGGGGCGTCAATGGAGCTGCGCATCCTCAGGTGTGGCCCGTTTCAAACTGTAGAAGCCGATCGCGCAGTTCCGAGCACGATGGTTCGTCGTTCTAGACATGAGAGCTGACCACTGTACAAAAGAGCAGTACAGAAATCCGCCAGAACCGTTGAAGCCGCGAGTATAAGGACTAGACAAATCCATGTATTTCCTGTCATTCCCATGGCAACTGAACGATCACATCGCCAGAGTTCCCTGAAGTATTTCTGTAGGAAACTTTATGCAAAACATCCTACGACAGAAAGCTCGATGATACACGCAGACGGCAGGCAAAAAGGACCGAGAGTGCGAACGGTTATTATCAGTTCCTGTTGTGGTGCATCCAACACTGTGTGCTGGCGCTTATCGTACATCGTTGGCTCGTATCATGTTCCAAGGAGCTAATATAGCTGCTCGCAAGTGCCGAGTCGCACGATCCTTCTTCAGATCTCATGAAATGTATCGTGCACTTTTTTAGAAGCTTGCAAGAATTAAAAGCACTGCTCCTACTGTTATAAAAATACAATATCGGACCAATCATTCACGTATTGATTTGTGGGGTTTAACGTCCCAAAACCAGCTTTGATTATGAGAGACGCCGTAGTGGAGGTCTCCGGAAACTTCGACCACCTGGGGTTCTTTAACGTGCACTGACATCACACAGCACACGGGCCTCAACATTTCGCCAAATACTGAAGAAATTTCCATTGCTGCGACGCTGAAGGAAGAATATGCCGATCTGTTTTCGCCAGGGCTATAGGATTGATCAAGGGTTATCCGGTCCATTTACAGTTGCGCGGGGGAACCGTACCGCGATTCTGTAAGGCCCGTTCTGTACCATATATATACGCACTACGAGAGTCTGTAAATGAAGAAATCGCAAGGTTGGTTGACGCAGGCATTTCCACACAGGTCACCAGCGCTGAGTGGGCGGCGCCTCTCGTTCCCGTCGTCAAGAAAGACGGAGCCATCCGCTTGTGTGGCGATTCCCGAACGACCGTGAACACGACGGCCGACAGGCCAACAGCATGAGTAAATAATAATAATAATAATAATAATAATAATAATAATAATAATAATAATAATAATAATAATAATATGCCACACAGAGCAATATCCACTGCCAAAGATAAGGGATGTATTTGCGAAGCTAAAAGGAGGGGAAGTATTTAGTACAAGAGACTTGAAGGATGCGAACAGCCAGCTACCAATAGACGACGCATCAAAGAAGCTGTTGGTGGTAAGCCCTCCAAAAGGGCTGCATTGCTTTAACCGCCTACCGTTTGGTGTCGCGTCAGCCCCGGTGATTTTTCAGAAGCGAATAGAAGCCATACTGCAAGGTCTATCAGGTTTACAAGTGTACTTGGATGATTTGACGGTCATAGAAAAAAAAATTGGTCGATCCCACGTGCAGTGTGGGAATCAAGGAAGTGCGAAGCACACATCAGGAATGTAAAATGGATTTGCATTGTTGTCTCACTATACCGAGTTTGGTACATATGAAATTAACGAAACGGCCGCAAAAGCACCATGACTGGCATGTAAACCATGGCGCCCAACACGCATGCCATTATTGTAACATTATTACCTGTCATTTACGTTCGTCATGCAGTCATGTCGTGCTATACCGATTTTGTTGTTGTTTTGTGGGGTTTTACGTCCCAAAACCAGTTCTGATTATGAGAGACGCCGTAGTGGAGGGCTCCGGAAATTTCGACCTCCTGGGGTTCTTTAACGTGCACTGACATCGCACAGCACACGGGCCTCAACATTTCGCCTCCATCGAAATGCAGCCGCCGCGGCCGGGATTCGATCCCGCGACCCTCGGATCAGCAGCCGCGTACCTTAGCCACTGGACCACCGTGGCGGGGCAATGTATATATACCGATTTTAGTATATATCTCATTGACGAAACGGCCGCAAGAGCACCAAGACTTTGGCATGTAAATCATGCCGCTCATGGCATGCATGTCATGATTTTTACGTTATGACGTGTCATTTATGTTCGTCACGCGGTGATGTTGTGGCATACCACTTTTCGTATACATCCCGTTAATGAAACGCGTGGCATGTAAATCATGTCGCTCATGACATGCATATCATGATTTTCATGTTGTGGCCTGTCATTTATGTTCGTCATGTAGTCATGTTGTGGCATACCAATTTTCGTATACATCCCATTAACGAAACAGCCAGGAGAGCACCAAACCGTCGCATGTAAATCATGTCGCTCATGACATGCATGTCATGATTTTCATGTTATGACCTGTCATTTATGTTCGCCATGCAGTCATATTGTGGCATACCAATTTTTGCATACATCCCATAACGAAACGGCCAGGAGAGCACCAAGATCGTGACATGTAAATCATGCCGCTCAAGACATGCATGTCATGCTTTTCATGTTATGATCTGTCAGTTATGTTGGTCATGCAGTTATGTTGTGGCATACCAATTTTTGTATACATCCCATTAACGAAACGGCCAGGAGAGCACTAAGACCGTGGCATCTAAATCATGCCGCTCGTGACATGCGTATCATGATTTTCATGTTGTGACCTGCCATTCATGTTTGTTGATTGATTTGTGGGGTTTAACGTCCCAAAACCAGGTCTGATTATGAGAGACGCCGTAGTGGAGGTACGCTTCTCGCCTAGCAGGATATTTTGACAGGTGGATGGAGCTAGCAAGCGTTGAGAAGACGTATGACGCCCTCTATGACATCATTTCAGAGCAATTTATGAAAAGATTCTCCCCATCATTGCAAGTATTTTTGAAAGAAACTGGCAGAAGCCGAACATGCTGGCATAGAAGGCTGATTGTTTTTTGGAGGCTCAGGATGTATCCAATTTGGGCAAGGATAAGTTCTATAAGGACAGCTCAGCTGGGAGTAGTCGGAAGAGAGAGCCCGCAATACCCGATGCTTCTTGTGCAATAAGGCAGGACACCGGGCATCCTAGTGTTGCTCTCGGGTGAGAAATAACCACTCAGCGAATGGCCGGTGCAGTGGAAAGATCCCTTTTAAGATGAAACAGGGAGGACTAAGCAAAAACGACAAGCGTTGTGCATGCTGTCGACCGCTAAAACTACTGAGGCGGCTGGACTGGAAAAGGAATGCGCCGTACTTAGAGACGGGGAAACTATCACATGCGTTAATACAACGTCGACAGGCACACCGGCCGTGTCTGAGATAGGAACCTTGCCGGTAGCAAACGGATTTCTCGAGGGCAAGCCTGTAACTGTTCTCGGGGATACCGGTTGCAACGCTGTTGTTGTAAGCGAGGCACTTGTTCCGAAGGAAAACTTTACAGGAACAAAACGTCCAGTGTTTCTGCTAGAACTAACTGTGCACTACTTGCCAAAAGTAATCGTCTCCATAGACACACCGTTCTTCGTGGGCGTCGTGCGGGCTAAGTGCATACGCAACCTCCCGTATGATGCTCTTGGGAATATAGAAGGTGCGCTGCCTGCAGACCAGGGAGTCTCACGCAAGCCGGAACAACACCATGATGGCCGCGCAGATAAGAGGGTGAAAGGTGCGGACGACCCAGCCTGCGCCAGGACGCACTGTTCTTGAGGATGGGCCGTGTTTTCCTGAAACAGGTGCCAGGAATGTACAAGCACTTAAAGGCCGAAGTTTACCGCCTTGTCAAACCGAAGACCGTGTGGAACTTCTGGGTGAACACGCTGCAGCTGCCCAAGAAAGTCGGAGACGCTCCACTTCCAGCCTTCCAGTGCTACAAACCACAGCCGGAGCCATTGTTCGAGCGACTCTCGAGAAGCTCCAACGGAATGACGCATCTTTACGGCGATGTTACGGAAGTGTGGGGAAAGCAGTGCTGGTAAACAATCGTGAGACATGCTACTTCCTGTCTTACAGCATTTTTTACAGAAGAAAAAAAAAAAACGTTTTCGGCGAAGAAACTGGAGCGGCTTGTTGTGCCTGTACAGCTGAGAGAGACTGTATTCAAGCTTGCGAACGAGGGGTCTCGCCGGTCATCAAGGGATCTCCCGAATAGCTGACTGCATTCTCGTCGATTTATACTGGCCTTGTGTACAGTCTGAAGCGAAGTGGTAAGTGAAGTCGTGCGATGTTTGCCATTTGAGAAACACAAGCAAATGCTGTCCCAATAGCCCATACTCAAAGTGCCAGATCTTGAAAGACATTTCACGTTGCGCACTAACGTATCATCGCGGAGTTTGGACACCGTGTTACTGCAAGGACGCAAAGGCCACTTGCACACAGTATTTTACGCCATCAGAAAAATGCTACCACGTGAAGCGGCGTATTCGACTATCGAGAAGGATTGCATCGGCATCGTGTCGGGTGTGCAGAAATTCTATGCGTACTTGTGCGATCGACCTTTCATTTTGCAATCTGATCGCCCGCCGCTCAAATATATCAACTCTTCACGTGAACACGCGAATGCTATGCTGGAGCCTACACTTGAGACTACGAATTTCCTGTAGAATACATTCGCGGCTCGGATGATGTTTCTACTGATATTAGCCGTATATTTCGTAACGGTGAGTATAGCGTGACTGACTGCTCGCGTTAGTATTGCGGTGTGACATCGCATATACACTCAGACTGCCTGAAACGTTGCCGTCTTACGTACCGTTTGGAATAATCGGCCTTGCTGTTTCACCATCTCGATGTTCTTGAACTGGGGGGAAGAACGTAGTAGGAGGATTTACTTACTGCACGAGCGTCGTCATAGAAGCCTATTTTTGTTCGGTGTGTGGTACCGACAAAGAAGTGCGCGGGAAACAATGCTTGTGCTCGGTGTGCGGGGCCGAATTAGCGCGGGTGTGCGCGTGCTTTGAGCGCGCGGCTTGTGCTCTGGTCGCTAGAACAAGCGCTCAGGCGACAGGTGCATCTCGGCAAGCTGTAGACATCGGATGATCGAACATCAGGCCACGTCCCGACATCACGATCCTGCCCTTCTATTCCGGGCCTTGCCCCGGCTTCCACGCTCACGTGGTCCTCCTAGGTTGGGCATCGCCCCACCTGTCCCTCGCGATTGTCTGTGGCATCGTCTTCGTGGCTGGCCTGCCGTTGTTCCTGGCGCTGGCCTGTCGCTGTACTTCGCGTTCGAGGCGCTCTCCTTCGTTCTGCTTGGGACGTCCTTAGTGGAGCTGCCTGGTGTTGTCCGAGGCGCCGTGTTGCCGAACCTGGATTCTTCCTGGCATTTCTCCACTAGACCGGGCCAAGCCCCGGCAATGACCTGAAGCAGCTCAACGTGCCCGGATAAATGAAACAATTAATTCTTTCAGTTTTCTAGTTGGCGAGCCTCTTGAAGTTCACAAACATCGAATAAGCTAGTTATTGGACATTCTTGTATTTGCAGCAAGAACGCAGCTACTCTCTATAAAATAGGAAGTAAGTTCGACAAAGATGTATAACCTTTAATGTAAACGTTTACAAGATCGTAAACTGCTGCAAATTACCCCACCTTAATTTCCACATTTTCTTTTTTTTCTATTTTATTTAACGTTTGTTCTTTCCTCTTTTTTTAAAGCGCACCTGCGTACTAATAGGCGACCACAAACGCTTTAGAAGTGCAATATGGGAGAATAAGCTCAGTTTTGGTGCAGTTTCACCTCTAAATCTGGAAAGTCCATGGAGGCTATGAGACACAACCATTCGTTGTGCTTTGTGTCTGTCACGCTTGGAAATCAGACGCCTTTCGGACAGAAGGCACCCAGTCCTTCAATATGTCTCGGCATTCACTTGTAGCTCGAAATCACCTTACAAAAAGCGCCAACGCTTTTGCCGCATGGTCAGACAGGAAAAAGTGAGCATAACTAAGAAAAAAGAAATGATGTTATCGCTGCTTTAGGCGGCTAGAGAGACCGCGCGACAACATATTTGTTGACACTCTGACTTAACGGGAAGAAGAAAAATATACATTGAACACCGAGGAGGCCAATCGTCGTTACTCTGGCTAGCTAAGCCTGGACGGTAGAGAGAATTCGTGGGCAAACTCTCGGACGTTGCTCCAATGAAAGCACTTATCTCCACTAGACAGGACGTGCAAACATTTCTTGAATGACATCAACAACTTGACACTTAAGTAGTACAGAAAAAAATTATAGAGAATGATGCCATTGACCTTCACTGCCACTAAAGGAATGAACTTATTGCACCGAGCTATTTTACACCAAATCCACTGCCATGACCGTTTTTTCGCGCTATGCGAAACACGAGCCAAGCACCTACTGAGATTCTTATGTGTACAGACAAGAATTTGGATCCTTCGCTTGTCTGGTTGGCAACGCAGGTACAGTACTCAGCGTTTGAAACGTGATACTCGGAAAACATGGCTGCCAGTGCATTTCGCGTCATTGCTTTGCGCTGGAGACACCCAGCTCATTCGTTGTGATACTCAACGAAAGCGATGTCATTTTTTTGGAGCTTTCTGGTTCAGTTTCGTCTCACTGTGATCACCCAAAGCACTCCAGTAGCACAACACGCGCCTGCCATCACGCGGTCCGAGTATCGTGTTTGAATCACTGAGCACTGTAGGTGTTTTCCACTGCGCGTAACTTGTTTTTCATCCACTGCAGAACATTCTCTAAATGCATGCGTCCTTTAGTGCCGATTGCACATGGGCAGTTCTCGGTGAAATCTGTTGCTCTTTTGAGTGTCTTTTGCACGCTTGGTTTCCATACATTCGTGATTGATTGATTCGCGGGGATTAACGTCCCAAAACCAGCTCTGATTATGAGAGACGCCGTAGTGGAGGCCTCCGGAAATTTCGACTACCTGGGGTTCTTCAACGTGCACTGACATCGCACAGCACACGGGCCTCAACATTTCGCCTCCATCGAAATGCAGCCGTCGCGGCCTGGATTCAATCCCGCGATCTTCGGATTAGCAGCCGAGTGCCATAACCACTAGACCACCGTGGCGGTGCCCAGACGTTTGTGATAAAGTTGAGAGAGCGATAGTAGGCTGGAAGCCGTTTGAAGAGAAGACTTCACAAAATGTTGTGGTGGTGGCTGCCGCCCCGGTCCCCTTTTTTCAAAATGTAGGCAACCACGGCGTGCTATGCCCCCACCTCCCCTCCTCCCCCAAACACACACAGGTCTTAAATTGTACTTCGGCTACCGGTGGCAACACCCTGCCTACTCTGGTAAGGGAGATGAAAGGACTGGTGTACGACTTCCGCGTCAGCACTCCGTTGGGTTTCGTACCAAACTTCAAAGCGAGAACTTGCTTTCCCGCCTGCTCCCTTTGCGGCGATGTCCAACAAACAAGTGGTGACCACTGACCGGACGACACGAGTGGTTGCCCGGACTAGCAGGACAAGAACAATGTGCTAGAATGCATTGTGACATTCTTCGGCTGGATATGAAATGAGCTTGTGCTGGTTCTGAGAATTTGGGGAAGAAGCCAGCATTTTACGTTTAAATAATAAATATGCGCTGATTCAACAGCTGCAGCACGAGTGACTACAGCTTCCACAAATTTTCCAAGCCTGCATGTTCTGGCTCATTTGTATCGTTGTATGATATGAATGAGATTGCCTCATGACCAATAATCACTGCACGCTCTGCATATTTCTCTTCTAGACAGTCCTTGTGGAGTCGCCACAGAAAATTTTTGTTCATCAACACCACCTACAGACATTTCTTGATCCCTGTCCACAGCAACTTTCCCCTCTCCAGAGCGATATCTTTAATCCTGTCCACCCGCCTACACGCAGCACTGCGCGCCCGAATAAACACAGTGCAGCCGCAGCATCTCATGAGGTGGGCGTCACCGACGGTGACTACAGAAGCAGGCTGCCCAGATTGGAAACCTTTCTTTTTGCCTTTCGCTACCCAGATGAGCGCACCTCGGTATGCTCGTCTGCTGCGAACGCTAACTCAATAAGCAGAGCAGTTTTTATGTGGGATTCGTTCTTCGGCAGACTCGACATCCACCAGTCCCTTAAAGGGACCGTCTACCGTCCTTCATCGCTCTCCCGTTTTCTGGCTAAATAGAAAGCGTACCTTTCGAAGTGTCCCAGCATGCAGTGGTTTCTCCAGAAAATGAATAGAAATTATTATAACACATTTTTTTATCTACGAAGTCGCTCCTTTCCTAGTGTAGGCATGCCAGCAACAATGGTTACCGCGCATGATGCGTCGTCGTCTCCATGGAAACCCTTTCGGGCGCGGGAGGCTTCTCAACAGGAACTTGTTTCAAGGTCGACATTCCAGAGGTGACAAGGAGGAGAGGCGAGGGAATGTCAGCGCGCGGGGGTGCGCCTCGGACATGCAGCGCCGCATGCATGACAAGCGCAGTACTACGCGCCTCTGCAGGCAGATGAATTCGAAGGCAGCGCCACCTGCGCCACCCCGAAAGCAGCGAAAAGAAGAACAAATTGCTCTTGCACGCTATAATAAGGTGCCTGATAGTGTGAAGTACGCTTGTAACACATACATAATAGTTTTTCAGCAGAATATGTATGCCTGCGTGGGCTGGTTCTCGTACACTTGGAAAAAGACGAACACGCTGTTGGGTGTCGCTAGCGGCGTTTCTTGCACCACTTTCAGAGCAAAATTAAAAACCTAATTCCCTTTTGTGGGGTGAAAGCGTGCTCGTTCTCGTAAATGTGACGCACGATCTGCCCAATTTTACCACAATCTCAAAAAATTTTCCGAGCGGTAGACAGTCCCTTTAACATCGCTGGAACATGCGGAGACCTTCAGTTCCTGGCCCTCATCTCTTTTAGAAGCCAATCAAAACTGTTCAGCATATGAAGTATTACAAATTTCTACTCATTTGACAGACAGAACTCCTTATGCTTCGTTTCCGTCGTTGTTATTGGTGTCATGCGCTTTATACAGCGTAAATGGCCTGCTTCTATGTTTCCATGCTGTGTTTTAATGCAGGGCCTTTCTCGCTGTGATTCTTCGTATAAGCCGTGTGCGTGTTAGCTGACTGAAGCACTTCATATGATTTGTCGACATTTGTGGCGCATTCTTTCGTGCAGCGGTCTTGTGCCGCGCTATTTTGCGCGCCTCCGTAGACTGATTGATTGCTGGCGCTTTATGTCCCTAAACCACGACATGATTATGAGAGACATCATAGTGGAAGGCTACGGAAATTGCGACCACCCCCGGTTAATTTACGTGCATTGACGTCGCACAGTAGACGGGCGTCAACATATCGTTCCCATCAAAATGCTACCGCAGCAATCGGGTTTCGATCCCGCGACCTTTGGATCAGCAGCCGAGTGCCATAGCCACTAGATAACCGTGATGGGGCATCTCCGTAGCACGTACGAGATGCAATCGGGCGAGAAATTGCGAATGGTGATGAGGAGGTTATTACGAATTCCTTCGAATAGTGTTAGGCATCTGCGAGGGTTCGATCGAAGGGCTAGCGGTTCCACTGCGTGCTGATTTTGTAAGGCGAATCTTACACAATTATTCCATTGTGGTTTAATGAAGAGAAACTATGTATACCCACTGATCATTCTTAGGATACATTAACAAAATTGACAATGACATAATGAAGTGGCGGGAACGCTCTCGAAAGCGCCGCACCTGCGCGCAGTACATTGCTATCAGGATCCGGACACTCATTGGTTCCTAACTGTGAAGAGCATTTTTTCGTATACAGCAGTTTCTTTGTTGAGTTTTTCCCACTGAAGTTATTCATAAGAGCATAAAGCACGTACGTGATGCATGCGTGCACCAAACAGGGTAGCCACGCACTCGGAAAAATATTAAGGCCCACTAGGGAATGGGATTATCCATAGGAGATAACAAAAATTTCTTGGGGGAATATAGCGCGCTTGCTAGCAACAAAATACTGCGGAAGGCGAAGAAAAGAATGATTTGACAGGATTAACACTACATCATGGGTCATTAAGAAAATATAAGGGAACCCTTGCAAACTAATTAGGGTCATCTCGAGTTCCGTGCACTTTCGAATTCCAGCTCATCTGGGGCCTTAGGTTATTTTCGCGCTTTTTAAGGGTGCCTCGAAAATGGAAAGAAGCCGGCACCGTACATTGGGTATAGAAGATAGTGAATAAGCAAGTGCTTGAACTTACTGCCACCATGGTAGCATGCCGTCAACACTACCGCCAAGAATAGTTAAGGCTCGTTTTCGGGAAGCAATATTAAGCAGCTCCTAATAAGTGGTTGAAGAGAGCATAGTGCGGTTTGGAAACGCCTTAGCACTTTTTTCAAGATAATACGGCAGTAAAAGGTTATTTCGTCTACTAAATTGACCCATGCTTCGCATTTTCTTTCTCTCCCCTTATGTGCATCACTATCTGGGGTAGATGTTATGATGATGGCTGAGATTTTGTGCCGCTGCCGTGGTTATGGTGTTCGGCTGCTCTCCTGAAATACACGGGGTCGATTCGCGTTGCCGCGGTCGCGTTTCAATAGGCATGAAATGCCAGAGGCTCATGTCCTTTGCGATCTGAGTCCACGTTAAAGCTGTCATTCGTCCTTTTGTTTGGACAAGGGTAGATAACGCCTCGCGTGGATTTTAATCGTTAGCACTGATGGCGTGCTCTCTTGAGAGGGAGACGACTGTTTGGTGCAGCACGAATAAACTTTCGGGTATATTAAGATGTTCAGCAATTTTTTTGGAGAGCCTCATTCTTACAAGAGCCACGTGGTCTACTTCCTGAGGAAGCGAGGCCTAGTGAACATGGATAACGGGCATGTTGGTAGGTAATCTCAAATGAGAAAACGAAGGACACAAGCAGAGAAGGACACAGGGCGCCGCTTACCCGCAAAAAAAAAACTTGCACGGCAACCTACATCCCGTGCACATAGAGGTGGTATTGGCAAATCCAGAAAACTCTGCGTCACCTGGCAAAAATGCTCAAATAAGTATGGTTACGATATCGAGGGTGACGACACACTGTAAAAAAAATTTTACTCCCAGGTGGGAGTAAATGACATGTCCTCTAGTGACCCCCCCATTGAGAGTTAATTTTCCTCCGTAGGGTCGGAGTAAACTTTTACTCCGCATCGGTCGGAGTTCCTGCGTGGTGCCTTGGGAGTATATATTTTTATTTTTTACTCCGTGTCTGACGGAGTTTTTCGGCGGAACATTGGGAGTATGTTCTATATCGTAATACTCCCTTGTGGTCGGAGTTCCTGCGTGGTTCTTCGGGAGTATTTTCTTTTTGCATACTCCGTGTTTGGCGGAGTTTTCAAGAGTCACATTGGGAGTATATAAATTTTTGTGCTCCGTGCCGGACAGAGTTTTTGCTTGGTTCGCCGGGACTATATTTGGTGTGTTTTCTCTGCTGTAGCCACTCTTTACTGCGTCCTGATCGTATATTGTGTTAGGCATCAGTACTATCTTTACATAATGGAATATTCATGAGAGCACTTCCCTTCTGTGTTCCAGTGGTTTCTTCAAAGAGCGCAAGAAGGTATTCAAAGGGGTAGTTGAGCTGTTATTTGGTTTATTCACAACAAACACCAGTCTGCAGTTGCAGATCAAGCAGATGTTCAAAAAATACAGGGAGTAAACAAGGACACAGAAAGCGACCGATAAACAGAACCGACCGTGTCCCTTCCGATATATAATTTCTTCAGTGCTCCCATGCGGAAGCCCTCTTTTTTGCATGTTGTCCATGAATGCTTTTCTCTCGGTGCAAAAGCGCTTGCAGGACCAGATTCAACCGCACACAAAGTGACATGCTGACAATGTACGTTGCTTCGGAATTTCGTTCCTCATTTGATTGTGACCAACCATCCCTAGGACGTACATCGAACGTCACTCACAGCAACCGCAAGAAGGTGTCAGCTCTGCTTGTAGTGTTTCTTCAAGACACAGGATTGAGTGACACGTGGTGAACAATGCGACATAGACAGAGACGCTCGGGCGGAGCAATTTCCGGCCAGGTCTGCCAGGCTAACACCGCCTGTAGCCACAACACCACTACTACTACTACTACTACCGATAAACAGAACACAAGGAGACAGATCGCGGGAAACATGAAAACAAGTGCATTCAAGTTTTAGGTGCAGTGGGCAAAAGAAAGCAGAACACACGGCAGAGATGAGGTGCAAGAGCCGCAGTAATAGTCAAACACAGGACAACACACGTTCTGCAAAATGCTAAATGCGAACGAAGGCTTCCAGAACAACATCAATTCGTGTGAATAATTTCATTACTAATCCAACTTAAAAGTAAACTAGAATAGGTGCATCCTAACAAGAAATCCAACATTTGACGTACTGCAAAGCCAGGGAGCGCTGTTCACTGAGCCGAAGTGATAGAAGAAGGAAATATCGAAAATGTGTATTTTTCCATTATAACATCGCCGTTGCAAATAACTACAGGAAAAAATTTGAAAGCATTTGAAGGTTTTCAAACACTCAGAAAAATTTGCACGCTCATCAGTCTAAAAAGATCACCGCTCCAGAGCAGAAGTGAAACTTGTACAAAATAAGCAGAGAAAGGTGCTTGTACATCATGAATAGGGGTGTGCGAATATTGGAGTGCTTAGAATATCCATTGCATTTTATGCTGCTAGCTTAATAATGCACTTTCTCAAAGTAAATTTTTGTACGAAGTTCTTATTACGGATTAGGCATTTTTCTTTTGATATCCGATATTTATTCCATATATAAAATTTTATATTTTTACTCGATTCGAATTTGGAAAATTTAGTCTTCGCACACCCCTAATAAAATATCTTCCAACATTTCACACACAATGCGGACGTTTCATGTCCCATCTGCATAAACCAGAAAGCAAAGCAATAATTAAAATTTGGGATGAATAGTGGTCTGCGTGTAGCTATAAAGGGCATTTCAGAAAATGTGTCCAAAAATGTTTTGAACACAGATAACCATCAGCAAAATCTTTACGGTCTTCCTTCATGGCAGCACACACCGTGTAATGGGCGTTAAGATGTTAACGGTATTTAACAATATTAGAATGATTAAAGCTCAGACAATAACAGCAAGACACTCAAACCTAATGGAAACATTCACGTTGCTTATACGGGAATTCGATACCCGTTGTAGTATTTGTAAAAGGGGCTTTTTTAGAATTGCTGCAGCGCGATGAAATCCGGCTTATTTCTCTCACGAAACCGAAATTGAATGGTCCAAAAGCGCTGTTTTCGGTACTTTCCGTGGTCCTCTGTGCGACATAGTTGCTGCCCTTACTATGCCGCGCAACAGTGAACAAGTGTTGTTGTAAAGCGGCTATTTTAGCAAGCGTGATCAGTCGTAGCAAAGAAACAATAAAAATTGCCGCTTGATAACACTTGCCTATCCTTGCTCGCCGGCAATGGGAGGAAAACTAGTGTACGTCACACTGGGCACTTCCAATTGTAGCTGCAACTGCGCTCTTACACCATTCAGCTTGTGTTACCTGAGTGAAATTAGTCAGATTTTTATCGATATGTAGAATTTAGCAGCATCGCGCTTTAGCAATTATGTTGGGCGTTAGCTCCCAGTATAAGTAAACTCCATTTTCAGTTAGGCTTGAACGCGTGCCTTTTCAGGCTATAAAGTTAGTCAATCTTGTCATACTATACACTTTCACTACCACCATATTACTTGTGCGCGCTGCCGTGAAAGAAGCAATTCCGCAAGAACCACGCAAATATCCGGTGTTCTGTGTATATAAGATCTTAGCACATATTTTCTCAAGATGTCTCATATAATCACATAGATACGATGAACACAGGGCAAAGGTAACTCGACTCACAGCTCATAGCACAATGTAAGTTGCCGTTGGGTTGTATGACTGCTTATTCGTATGTAGTGAAACCACAAGATAAAATTATGCTGACATTTATATATGTTTACTGGCAACTTCACTTAGCATTCGTGTGTAATTGTATTTGCATAAAACGACGACCTTTTTGTTGACTCTCTAATCGTCTTTGTATATGTCAATTGAACGGTAAATTTTCTGCGCACACAGTGGAAATAGTTCCAGGGCACATTCATTACGACTGGATTAGAAAACTTTGTAAAAAAAAAAAGATAGGCATATATGGTAAAAAGCAAGCAATCATACACGGACTGCTTCGATGATACTTGACTAGCACATGCAAGATGGAACACCAGCACCGTCCGCGCCGCTCAAGTATTGGCGCTTAATTCCTTCATCGAGCCGAAGAAAATGATTCTCAGAAAAATCACCTCACTGATCGCATTAATCACCCCACAACGCAGGTACAATGGATATACAGGGTGTTTCAGTGAAAACTTTCAAAATTTCTTTAAAAGAGGCTGTTCGAGAAAAAGAAAATGGAAAACCGCCTCATAAAGAAACTGTTTGCTGAGGCAAACGTCATGAAGTCTCAAAAAAGCACTTATTAGTTGGTTAACAAAGTAATATTTACTAATTACAACATTAATTCAACTGGTTGTAATTAGTACAAAGCACGAGTTTTAGCCAAGCTGATGACGCCATATGAGCCTTTAAAACAAAGATAAACGAATTGTACAAAGCTCTGCAGAGCTAGAAAACCTGGGCTTTTTGCGGCACGAAAGCGTGCATAAAGAACGCCAGAAGTCACGTGCGAATGCAACCGCTGCTGCTGACGTGTAGCAACTATTGGGCCGGCCAATTCGAAATGTACGATGTCCTCGATGCTCTGCATATGCAGAAGCCTCCGTTATCTCTTGCTTATCCGCTCACTGCATGACGCTATCAGAGCAGACTACGTAGCCACGACTTTGGAAAGTCCATGCCTATCGAATTGGCTGGCGCATGCACTGGAACACGTCACCAGCGGATGTTGTGTTCACACGCGGCTCCCGGAGCTCCTTTTGCAGCGAGTTCCATGACGCAAAAAACGCTAGGTCGCTGGGTCTCGGCGAATAATTTTTTTTTATTTGTTTTAGACTACAAGCAGATAAGCATCGTCGTCTTTCGGCTGCGAATTCCTCAATGGCAGGAACCTGAAGCGTACAGACACGAGCGTACAACAGTGAACAACGTTTATTGGGAGAGAGGCTTTTTATAGCCTCTCGAGGTATGCGCATACAACGTGCGCAGTGGCAATGGCATGTGCCAATGACGATGCATCAGCCTTCTTTCCCCTTAAGGTTGGTAGCGATCCGGCGGGCGTCGGTTTCTGGTGGACCGGCGTAACACCGTTTCGCCAGGATCGGACTCTTTGTTGCTATCAGATTGTGCGCCGCTGACGTCATTTGCAACTTGGTTGTCATCCATATTCGGTCGACTGTCCGCGTCTGGCGCACCTGCGCTCTGGGGTCCTTCTCTTGAGGTCTCAGGTTCCCCGGTTTCGCCAGCTTTCGTCTGTGGTGCCTCAACCCCGGCCTCTTGCTTGACATCTGCTTCACTGGTGGCGAATCCCGTGCTGTCGGTTCTCCTTGCTCTTAGCTGGTCGCAATGCCGGCGATGATCGCCGTCTGCGGCCTTGATTGTTACCATGCGGTGGCCTTCGGGGGCCTGTACAACGCCAGCCTTCCACCTGTCTCCTGTCCCGTAGTTCCTGTACCAAACAGAGTCTCCCACTTGCCGAGTGGTTCCAGAGTGCTCAGTATCTGCGTGAGGAAATGGGCGACATGACACAATGTTATCCAACTTGCATCGAGGCTCGAAACCAAGCAGCATGAACGCTGGCGTTTTCCCGCTGGGCAGGGGGGTGCGGCGATAGTGCAAGAGAATTCGGTCTAATCGGCCTTGCAGTGTGCCACTTGCGTTCTTGCGCAATCCCAGTTTAATCGTTCGCACCGCCCTCTCTGCTAAACCGTTGGACTGCGGATGGTAAGGCGCTGTGCGAACATGACGAATTCCGTTTTCATTGATGAACGACTGAAACTGCGCACTAGTGAACTGTGGTCCATTATCGGAAACCACGGTTCGGGGCAGGCCAAACCTGCTAAACATTGATTGTAAGGCTTCGATAGTCCGTCCCGCGCTGGGTATTTTCACTGGGCTCACCTCTATCCACTTCGTGTGCGAGTCAACCGCAATGAGCAACATATGTCCGTCCACCGGGCCGGCATAGTCTACGTGCACCCTTGACCACTTTTCCTTGGTTTCCGGCCATGGCACAGGCTCCTTGGCAGGTGGCATGCTGCTACACTGCGTACATACAGGGCAAGTGTTCACAACACGTTCAATATCCCGATCCAGCCCAGGATACCAAAATATTGAGCGCGCCAACTTCTTCATCGACGTTATCCCTTGATGAGTCTCATGCAGCATGCGCAGTACGGCATTCCGGGCGGCGACCGGAATGATCGCTCGGTGGCCCCAGTAGACAATGTTATTACTGCACACAAGTTCGTGTTTTTTGAAAAAGAATGGGCGTAAGTCGGGATTCGACCTCGGCAGTTTCCTAGGCCAGCCGTCGCGAACGTAGACAGCGACTTGCTTGAGGGTGCTATCTGCTTTTGTCGCCCGGGCCAAATCACTAGACGACATCAGGGTGGTGTCGAGTTGATCAGCGAAAAGTACGTACTCACGGGCGTCGTTATCGATGGACTCCATGGTACTGGCATCGTGCTGGTAGCTTGCCGGAAGGCGGCTCAGGGCATCAGCTACCGGTAGGGTTTTTCCTGCCTTGTACTCGATCTTGTACGTGTAGCCGCTCAGTAATAAATACCAGCGTTGGATCCGTGCCGCCGCCAGAGCAGGTACCGGCTTGTCTGGACTGAGCAGTCGCAGCAGTGGCTTGTGATCTGTAATTAGCGTGAAAGTGTTACCCAGTAGGTACTCACGAAATTTGGTCACCCCAAAGACAACTGCCAGCGCTTCACGCTCAATTTGTGCGTAATTCCGCTCTGCGGCAGTCAGAGTGCGGGACCGAAATCCAACTGGCTGCGCCTCTCCGTTGACCCGGTCGTACAAAACAGCGCCGATGCCGTAAGACGACGCGTCTGTTTCTAACACGAGGGCCTTTTTCGGATCGTAGTGCGTGAGGAACTTGGCGCCTTTGACGAGGCGTTTCGTCGCTTCAAAAGCGGCTTCTTGTCTTGTTCCCCACTGCCAATGGGCATTTTTCTTTAACAGTTCATACAACGGCGAGAGAACTGCGGACAAGTTGCCAAGGAATGCATGATAATACGTCACAAAGCCGATGAATGCCCGCAACTCCGACACACATGTCGGCCTCGGCATTCCTGCTACTGCTTCGATGTTCTCAGTTTTTGGCAAAAGTCCGTCTGCGCATATGCGGTGCCCAAGATACTCAACTTCTTTCTTTCGTATTTTGCATTTGCCTGGATGAAGCTTCACACCGTAGTCCCGAAACCTCTGGAAGACTTCGCGCAACTTTTCGCAGTTGTCTTGCTTCTCCGCCACTACGACGTCGTCCAAGTAAACTTGAACGCCCGGTATTCCTTGAAGGATGGCTTCCATGCGTCTTTGAAATATTGCTGGGGCGGATGCCACACCGAAAGGGAGCCGGTTGAAGCAGAATAGTCCCTTTTGCGTGTTAACGACTAGAAGCTTCTTTGCGTTGTCATCTAAAGGTAGCTGACTGTAAGCGTCCTTCAGATCAATTGTAAAGAAAACTTCACCGCCACTTAAGTTAGCAAAAATATCTTGAATTTTTGGCAACGGATATTTTTCCGTGTGGCAACCAGCGTTGACTGTTACCTTGAAGTCACCGCAAAGTCGTATGGAGCCATTTTTCTTCACTACCGGAACAAGAGGCGTTGCCCAGTCAGCGCAAGCAACTGGTGTCAAGATTCCTGTATGAACCAGGCGATCTATCTCTTGGCTAACGGCTTCTCTCATCGCGTACGGCACGTGCCTTAAAGAAACGAGGTACGACACCTTCGCGCAAGCGCAACTCAACGGGCGGCCCTTTGATTAACCCTAGCCCTTCCGAGAACAAATCCCGAAACTCGTCTAATAACTGCTGAACTTCTGACTCGACCTCCGTAGAGGGTCGCTTACCGGGGGCAGCCTTGGTTTCAACGGCGAGAACCTGCCTTCCGTGCTGTTCGAAGGCTTTGATGACGTCCCGCCCACACAGATCCGGTCCAGAGCATCCCAGCACCACCAAGGCAGCTTCCAATGTGGTCCCACCGTATGTTACCGAGACGTTGAGCTGACCCTTGACGGGAAGTTGACCGAGAAAACAAGTCAGTTGCAAGGTAGTCTTCTGGAGCCGCGGCCAACGGTGACGGTAGTTGGTGTAGGTGGGCCATGTGATGATTGTTACGGGGGAGCCTGTGTCTACTTGCATTCGGAGAGCCACGCCACCCCATTCCATGGTGCGATAAATTGGCTGGACCATGTTCACCGATGCCATTTGCAAGTTGAGCAGAAAGTGTTCGTAGTCGTCATTATCAGACCACTGGCCTTCACAATGGAATAGTTTGTTTTGCCGATACTGGTGCTGCTGGCACACACGGGCTATGTGCCCCTGCTTCTTACATGTGAAGCATTTAACAGAACGGAACTTGCATTTTTCCGCTGTATGCCCACTTTTGCCGCAGCATGGGCACGCCCCTTCGTGCCGCCAGTCTTCCCTGCTCGCCGACTCTCGTAGTGCCGGAAGCCTGGATGGTTGGCCCTTGCGCTTCATCGTCATAGCGTGCACATTGTCCGTGTTTTGCATGCTGTCCATGTGGTCCACATTTGCCGCTGCCATCTCTGCAGCACGTGCTGCCTCTTCCGCTTCCTTCAGCGTGAGTGCTGTGTTTGACAACAGATGCCGCCGAACACTCGCGTCACGCAGGCCGCAAACAATGCGGTCCCTTAGCATCCTGTCGAGGGCGTTACCGAAATTACACCTGCTTGCAATCTTTCGTATTTCCACTATAAATTCATTTGCTGACTCTCCTGCAAGCTGATTTCTTGTGAAGAACTTGTACGATTCTGCGATTTCGTTGCATGCCGGAGCAAATCGCTCACCCAGGAACTTCACGGCGTCATCGTATTTCAGGTCCTGTATCTTCGCCGGCGCGCAGCGTGCAGCCAATAAATCCACTGTCTTTGTGCTCAATGCCGTGACCAAAATTGCCCTGCGTTTCTTCTCGTCCGCGACGTCGTGAACCTCGAAGTATGCTTCCAAGCGCAGCTGGTAAGCCTCCCAGTTGTCCGCCTCCTCATCAAAAACTGGTGGGCCCGCGTGCGCAGCCATGGTCGCAGCTCGACCAATGGTTCGACCGCCTCGTCGCCACTGACGCGTACAGACACGAGCGTACAACAGTGAACAACGTTTATTGGGAGAGAGGCTTTTTATAGCCTCTCGAGGTATGCGCATACAACGTGCGCAGTGGCAATGGCATGTGCCAATGACGATGCATCAGGTTGCTGATTAGAAATGGATTGTACGATCTCAGTTATTTACCGTGCAAACTGCAAGTATCTTACGACTACTCACGTGCGCCCAACCTTAGAGGTCGTTCCGTAAGAAAATAAGCTTTTTTTTTTCTTTTTTCTCAGAAAGCCTATCTTTGGAAACTTGAAATCGTTCTCTAAAACACCCGGTATATAGGACACAAAGACTTCATATCGTGCGTTACCGTATGGACGGAAAATTCTATACTTTGTCAGACAACGATAAGGTTTCGCTGATAGAAACAACACTGACACAAGTAATCTGCTCCCTCTCAATCATAACGCGAGGTCACTTCGCGTTTGTTTTTCTAAAGATAACTGCTTTACAGAATACATACATATTT
The DNA here is from genome assembly GCA_013339685.2 of Hyalomma asiaticum. Lineage (NCBI taxonomy): Eukaryota > Metazoa > Arthropoda > Arachnida > Ixodida > Ixodidae > Hyalomma > Hyalomma asiaticum. The sequence continues at coordinate 198,899,376 of CM023481.1, read as the reverse complement.
GCAATCGTGGCTGTGCATCGCGAGAAAGCCATGTTATGGCATTTTAACGGATATGTTGCAACGCTTTCGAATAGCCGCTCATTTGTGCACCGTCCTGTTTTCCCGATGTGACGTGCGCAGGCCAACGGGATCCGAGTTATGACACCGGAATTGCAGTCAGATTTTTTCCCTTCTGCTTCTTTTGACAACCACGCTTTGCCTTCTTTGTGGAATCAGTGCTTCTTCCTTTTTTTTTTCACAGATCGCCCTGTTTGCTATGGTGCTGCTAATACAATCTGCACCTTTTCTCACGCGGCTAATTTCCTCGCATTAAGGGAAACGTGGTTGTTGTAGGGAATAACACCACTACAATACTTCTTTTAGAAGTATACATAGGATTAGCGTCAGAGTTGGATACACCATACACCGGCTTTTAAAAACCATGAAGCTTGCTCACCGAAACAAGCTTGCAATAATTGTGACCGGACTTAAGGGCGCTCTATTAATAAACACCTGTCTTAGCAAGATCACGTTTTACCAGTATGGAAGGGCTGAAACGAAAGTCGATAAGTGCGTCATTAGCCCTGGCTGAACAACACCAACACGTCAGGTGATCAGTCATTGCACACTGAATGTTCAGGAGCTTAATAATTTCATATGTAGGCATTTCGACAATCTGAACGAAAGGGGAGATTCGCCTATGATCAGTGCAAATTCATCACACACATACGGAAACCCTGACTACCACAACTGTTCCTGGCGCATCCAAAGCTACTCTTGTACTTCAGCCTGTGAGATGCATAATAAAAATGAAGCTGTCATGCTATACATTCACTAGGTTTCTCACGATCTAAATATAACATCCCCTTGAGACAATGTACTATTTATATCAGAACAGTATTAATAATAATAATAATAATAATAATAATAATAAAGTGATCCCATGAAGATCCCCTGAAAGCAGCGCAAGAAAAATCCTTATTATGGCAAATCTATGTCGGCTGTCGAACCCCGTTCTCCTGCGACATATGTTACATCAGGCAAGCAGGTCAGTGCATAAATGAATAGGTGCAGGAGTATTGCAATTGATTGATTTGTGGGGTTTAACGTCCCAAAACCAGCTCTGATTATGAGAGACGCCGTAGTGGAGGTCTCCGGAAATTTCGACCACCTGGGGTTCTTTAACGTGCACTGACATCGCACAGCACACGGGCCTCAACATTTCGCCTCCATCGAAATGCAGCCGCCGCGGCCGGGATTCGATCCCGCGACCTTCGGATCTGCAGCCGAGTGCCATAACCACTAGACCACCGAGGCGGGGCCAGGAGTATTGCAACCAGGCTAGTAAAATGCGAGTAGATGTTTTGAGCCCCCCGCCCGTTATCGCAGGCGGCGGGGTTCATATCGCGAAGTCACTAGCCTTGCAAAGGAAAGTGAGAATTTCGTTAAAATTAGTGATGATTGCACAAGTGAAAATAAGTTTTGACAAATCTTCCCCTTTCGGTATTAAGGAATCGTTATCATCTGAAGTGCCTTGAGTGTTCGATATCGTCCACTCATTTGCCTCCTCCCAGCTGAAACATTCTTCCAGTTTTTTTTTTCTTATTTCAAAACGAAAACGTGGGAAGGAGGAAACATTACAGCCAGCTGTCCTAACATCATGATAGTGATACTGAAAAAAGCAACAACGCAAAAACAAAAGCGATAATAAAACAAGGAGAAAGGGACAACTGAAATAATCAAGACCGTTATGTACATATATCATCTCTCGCTTACAAAGGATAGTACCTCTAAGGGCTGGGTTCCACAGATTTCCAAGGATGCATTCCGTAAAAATAGTCCTCTGCCGCCGCGTTCACCTGACAGTGGTAGGGGTCTCACAAGAGCGAGCATATGCACCCCCACGAAGGGGGGACACTATCTCCTAACAATTAAGCGTCTTTCGAAAGGCAACGAAAGAGATACATGCGGCGCACTCGCTCGTCCCCGCGGCATCTGCGGAAAAGCCGCCGTCCACTATGCATCCCTGGAGCGTTGAAAATTGGAGAGGACACTGCAGAAGCTGCCGAAGCTGGCGGCAAGGCCTGCAGACCGGAGCAGCGCAGAAACGGTCTCGACACAAAAGGCGGCTGCTTCCTCGCTTGTAAAATGTCCCCCTTTTTTCTTCGCAGAACCCGTCCGGTGGTGTCTTGCTTGCCCGCTGTGCAGAAGCATAGAAAAAAAAGAAAAAAAAATAAGAAAAAAAGACGACGGTTTCGCGAACGAAAAGGAAGCGGGAACGACCCAGAAATTCTTTCATAAAATTCCTAAGTCGATTCCTCTGATTTCGTGATACTATTAAAGCATTTCTTTTTTCACCAAGATGAGTGCATCGATGTGTTCTTAAAGTCGATACCAAACAGGAATCCTTAGCGCCATTGGCTAATTTTATAAAAACTATATTGCTGATTTCAGTTTTTATGATTTTCTTTGGTCAGTTTACAAGATAGCTGAAAACAAATTGCAGCTTGTGACAGATATTTACCTAGCTCTTGTTAGCGCACGAAAATTTAACTTACGTATACAGTAAATATAACAAAATAGCATCTTAACATTAAACTCGTTATAACTCCGTAAGTGAAATAGATATAATTATGTTTTTCACTGATGATATAGATATTTTAGGCAGTCGCTAAGTATGCCAATTAGTAGAGGTTTATCTCCAAAATTACGCAAGTTAATCGCATTTATTTCGCTCTCCGAACATGTGCTCCAAACAATGGATTTTCCGGAATTTGGCAGACCTTTTCAGCTATATATTCTGTACCATAGCTACTCCTTTCGAGACTAGTTTATACCAGGAATCAGGAACAGTTGCCTATAGAATAGTACCGAACTTCACTCCTTTTATATAAAAATGAGACAAATAGTTGAAATAGCATACAGAGCTCGCTCACCAACGCGGCCGCTGCGCCCATTATCCGTGGTTGTATTCGGTCACTGCACAACACCGGCAAACAATTTGAGTTCCCTCGACGCTTGACACTGTGGATCATAACCTTCGTTGACGCTCGTCAGCGCTTGTAATATTCACAAGACAGACGAAACGATTTCCCTTTTCGTAACGTTGAAAAAGCCTTTGCCAGCTTCGCAAAGGTCTTCCGTCCGTTTGACGTGCTGGTCTGTCCGGCCGCCATGTAGTTTCTGGCTCCCGAGGCCCCCCCCCCCCGTCGGTCGGCCTGCGACGTCCCTCCTCCGCCAGCCAAAACCCGTTTCGCGATGCACGGGAGGTTTAGCGGCATGAGATGGGGGTTTTTCATCAACATCCATGGGGGTATCGTCAGGGAAGTGCGCCGTTATATTCCCTACGGAGGTTGATGACGGCATTTGCCCCATGCGCCCTCATCGACCGCGATGGCTGGGGGTAAATGTTGGGGTCATGGGAGTTTGTGGGGAGAGTATACTTGCAGGACCTCCCAGCTGGGTATGTTTTCATTTACAGTGCAGTGCTTTCGCTTAGCGCCTTGCTAAGTGTCTGGAATGCGGCATTAAATTGCGGTGTTTTGTCGAATGCCAAAGGGTGCATGCTGCCGATCACGTGATATGTAATTTGTCTGAAGGATTACATTAACTAACGACGTAAATATAGTTGCACTTCACGTGCGAACGTCCAACCTGTTCGGTGAGCTGCTTCAGAAATATTTTGAAAATCACGAGCCTTTCAAGCGAGCGGGTGGTTGAGGTAAGCTACTATTTGTGTGTGGCAGGCCACTGAATTAATTCAGTTGTGCGCACATCCTCAGAAAGCAAACTAGCGCTTCGGTGCCTAGGCTGAATGCCCCTTACCCTAAAGCAACCGCTATTTGCGGTTGCTGCTATATTTCTTGCGAATGAACTACCCACGCATCACGTCGAGTGAAAACACAACATTGTCCGCATACATTTGTGTACGAAACCACGCAGAATGTACGTGCCCTGTGCGCTTCATACCTCTCTATACGCTGCATGAGTTGAAAAGTTCGCTAGCGAGAATATTTGTGTCGCTTAGTTTGAGGATTTAACGCAATGACTTGCGCAGAAAATGAGCTTAGCTAAATTTCATGTGCATCTACTATACATAAAGCGCTTGTCTAAACGAAAGCACACACCTGCAATTTGAAACGCCCGTATGATTAATAACAAACTCACGCAAATAACCCTGTACGCCAAGGGCAGAAAGAAGTCGTCGTGAGTGAAATGTTTGCAATAAACCTGCATAGTTTCTGTCAATTTCCTGCCGATGCGCGAGTTTCTATCCCGTTGCCCATCCGTAGCGTGTCGTCTGTTTCTCTCGAGAAACGATGCGTCGTGGCCCCTCCGCAGCGATAACAAACATTTGGGCGCAGAACACTAATCTATTTTCTTGACCTTTATAGTTTTCGAGATGGCGCACCACCGCATCGCGTCTTTTAATTAACGATATACAGCTGTTTTGAGCGCGTGGTACTACCATAACGCGTTGCCCTTAGAAGTCGACCCTGTATCTCTGTTTCCATGAACACCCACTATAGGTGGGGAGAATTTGGTTGGAATCGCGAAGCTCATGGTACCTAAATGTTGTATTATTTGAGCACAAGCGCTCACTAAGAGTGCTCACATCTTGCAAGGTACAGGATAGTACATTTTTAAAAGAATAGATCTGGACACCAGCCAAAAATGAGTCAAAAGAACGAATGTATTAACCTTTCGGCTCCTCCATGGGAACCTTGTTGTGAACAAGGCTTTTCTCCACGGGAATCTGTTGTGAACAAAGCCTTTCGCCACGGGAACCTCGTTCACAACAAGGTTCCAGCGGGGGGTGGGGGGGCGGAGCCGAAACGTTAATACATTTGTTCTTTTAGATAATTTTTGGTGGTTGTCGAGATCTTTCCTCTTGAAAATTTTCTATCCTGGCTAGACGGGCTTCCGTCATACTCTCAAGTTCATGGTAGTACGTGGGTGCAAGCCACATATTTCTGCGATCATGCTTCTTTAGAAACACACAAATTAGACAACTGGGGATATAATCGACGCCTACTACACACATAGGAAAGGAATACGTTGTGTTAGTACGCCCTCATAAGTCCTGCATGACCAGTGAAGTAGATTTTTTGGATCGCTACTGATCTTCACAAAGTACGAAGTGGCGTTAATTTTTAGTTGGCTTAGTTTCTGGTTTTTCGGTCCCTTCCCTGTACATGCGCACTCTCTACATGGTTGCACGAGCACGTGGTGTATCTCGTGGTGTAAAAGTTCACGCTTATTTTTTCATATTTTAAACTTAATTGGGAGCAAGCGCTGACCTGTGTCTTTTTCTGTTTGTGTCCGTTGTTTTCCCATTTGCGCTCGCATACCGAGATGTTTAGTCATTACCAACTGGCCTCGATATAAATCATTCTGATAACAGACAAACCCACAGTTAGTGAGTACGGAAACCACATTGGTCCGCTGGTGTCAGGGTATCTGGTATTACGGCTTGTCACATGTTCCGACATTGTCCAGGACAGTGGGTACCGATTGCTCACCTGCTCCCATGGCATATAATGACTTAGCCGGAGCTCTAATGACCATCGAAAGTCAAGCACTGTCTGCAAAGCGCAGCATGTTCTCTGACACTCAACTCACTTCAATACTACTAGGTTAGTACAACTAAAAATATTTAGTGATTTTGGCTGCATATTCACAGTTCATGGTGCGCTCGTACTCAGATGCAAGCGGCAAAAGCGACGGCAAATGCGATTACTCTCGAATTAATTTATTCAATACAGCCACACTCAACACTTTGCAGCGGCATAACTATGTGAGGCGAAGAGCGTGCCATGTGATGTACGCACAACTAAGCCCATGTTCTGCAAAACTTCGGGACGCGTGAATCAAAGCGTGACACAGCCTCTTTCGTTTCGAAGGCAGTGCGAACCCCTCAACAATCCTACAGGATTAAAAAAAATATTGCTCTTGTCTACATAAAAGGTAAGGGCCACCAATTATCAGTGCTATGGTATTTTTCAAAAGCCTTTCTCCCAGTCTCCCTGTATTGTCCCTAAAGAAGGGGCCAACAGAATACCAACTACCTCATCCATTCATTCAACCTGGCCACCTCGCACAGGTGCCCAGCGGGCGTTCGTGCGCGAAGCAGCTAAGCCGGAAATTCTGTGAGCTCTGCAGCACTGGTGAAAGCGCGAGGCGTGATCGCTTAGCTGGCATCGCCGGCGCCGGAGTGGAGGGCAGTCAGGCGATCTGAAGCGTCTCTCAAATTGAACAGCCTCCATGAGCGGAAACTCGATACGCTTCCATTTTTTCGATCCGCTCGTTCTTTCGTCTGGCCGATATAAACTTGCCCTTAATCTGTTTCGTCCCCGGGTATTAAAATTCCTTTTTAAACAGGGTCTATACTTCATCCCTACAAAAACCTTAAGCCATTGCATAAAAGGCATGGTTTAAGAATTGCAATATCTGTACTATATTTAGGTGATTAAAATTCTCAAGATCTTTTGCTGGTGAAGAAGTAGGTAATGAAAGCTCAGAAGATATATCAGTCAACAGTCTTTTTCCTGAAAAGATAACATTTACCGAAAGCCTCATGTGTTTCATTCGATGATGTCCTTGAGTAGTGTGTGGACGGCAAATGTAGAAAATATCCAAAACTGGCGTCTCGTTCGCCCGGTGTGTACCGAAATTGGCATGGAAAGGCACGAATGCATGACTAGCATGACTGATATAGGTCACGGCGTCACTAATTTGACATGCTTGCCGAATACGTCTCCAGCAAGAAAAAATTCTGCAGATCACACCCACTGTGGGAATCGATGTCACGCGCGGCAGTCAGCGAGGAAATTACCTGCGCCGAATCGTTTGACATTCAACCAAGTGCTACGACAATCATCACTGTCTTTGTGCAAATCTAGCATTAGTGTGCGTAACGCGCACTTAGCATACTCTTCAGCACCACTGTAATATAACTTCTTGGGTTTTACCTCCCAAAACAGCAATATGATTATGAAAGGCACCGCTGTTAGGGCTCCGAAAATATCCGTCATCTGGGGTTCTTTAACGTACCATGGTGTCGCACAGCACACGGGCCTTTGACACTTCACCTCCGTCGAAATGCAGCCGCCACAGTTGGGATATGATCCCACGACCTTTGGATCAGCAGTCATGTACCATAACCACTGGACCACCGTGATTGGGCATGAACTTGTTGCCTAGCATAGAAGAAAATTTTGGACACGCGATGTGTCTGTACGGTTTGGCGTGGCCCTGCAAACCCCGCAAATTCAGTACTACATATGCACTCGTCAATGGCATTTCAGCACGTGACAATCCGGAAGTTACCATAGAAATGTGGTTGAGTTACTCTGACAGCAACGACATGGTCCACATGACATCCTTATGGTGGTCGAGGTGCCAAGGTTGGCGGCCACAAAGAATACGGCGGCATTGCTCCTCACGGCGGCGTGATCCATGTCGGAGGGAGCTTCGACAGCGTGCCTGCGCGGCGCGTCTGCTGGGGTAGTGCTGGGTTAGGGGTTATTCCCATGGTAAGCGTGAACGGTACCCCGTGGAAACAGGAGCCCCTGCGTTGTCGTGGGTTGATGCAGTGCTGCGGCACCGGTATAACCCTAACCTTGGGACGATGAGGAGGCCTACAACTGTGCCATTGTAAAGGAAGAGAGAAAGAAAGACGGCGTAGCGCCTTATATATATATATATATATATATATATATATATATATATATATATATATATATATATATATATATATTGACGCGAGCGGATGTGCCCCCTACGATTACTTCTTGCCGGCAGCGAGCTACCCACTACGGGCACCCTTCTAAAGTCCGAAAACGAAGAAGAGCGCAGTTGTGCGAGCGTTCTGTTCGAGGTGTACGCCATTATTAAAGCACGACGTGCTACTTTTGCTGGGCTTTATTCCTTGGTAACCTCTCGAGCTACCACCATCTCTCGTCTGACGTCTGTTCTCATCACTCCGCTTATTCTAGGCCACTTCACGCATCGATTCGCACACAGCTAGGTGCACGCTGACGCTGGTGACCACGGCATCGGTGCTCCCTTGGCACTAGTTAAACATGGCCATGACCGTGTCGTTGCTTACGTCAACCATCTGTGGTCACTCTATTACGGGAGAAGAACGTCTGGCTATTTTGTGAATGGTTGAGAAATTCCGTCTCTGCTTATATGGCAGGTGGGTGTGTTCAAATAAGGACAGACCAAGAGGGGTCCCGGCTATATTTTGTTTCCAGCGAATTTTTTTATGCGAGGTGGGCTAATGTCTACTCAGAAAAGAATAAACCTTCGTTTTGCGAACTTCATCCCGAATTTCTCGAAAAAAATCGCATTTCACCGCAGCTGCAAAGGAGCACGTTTTACAAATATCGCCAAACTGATTTTGGAGTAACTGCCTCTGGCTAACCTCAATTTTAGAGGTCCTTTTTTGCCGGTTTAGCTAGGGCAGTGAAGCTGAATATATTCAGGTCGAGTCTCCCAGAGGTGTTCTGCAAGTTAAAATAAAAAGTGTATAATTAAACAAAATATTAATTTCGTTAAAAAATCCCAACAACGCCAAGGCTGCAGAAACAGCGAACATTGAAAAATTCTAAGAGCTGTTTAAAAAAAATAATCATCGCCAATTTGTATGAAATATTTCTACAATGCGAGAACATGCCTCATAAAATTTCTACAGCAAAAATATGTTGTAATATTTTGGTCTAAACGAGAAAATCGAGACAGTTTTCGGACCTACACTCTTAGTCAAGTCCCGTATAACGTCCTGGACATAAACGGCACATTTCCACTCAGTCGCAATGTGCCGCATATAGGAGGGCTTTCTAACTCCGCTAAGCGTGACAAATCATGAGGCGGCAGGCTGGGGCCCCATGTATGTGGCTCCGAGCGCACGCAACGTTTGTATGCGGCTGCCATTCGTTTTGGCGCGAAAAAAGGTGCCGGTGCCTCTGCGAAGTCGGCGAAGTCTCTCCACGCGAGGAGGAGGCCTTCATCATTGAGCGCATTCCCTCCCTCAACAGACCTTCCCTCTAGTCGCCTCTCCCTCACCCGCGAAACGAACGACTGGAACGACAGCCGGCGGTTTCTGCCGCCTCCGCACTTCGTCCGGTGTTTTGTTCCAACGTTGGGTGGTGTTGCGCCATTTTCTGAAAGTTCGCGGTTTTTGTTGGTTTGTTGACATGCTTCACCGCCTCATGCATTGATGCCGTGCCGCTGAAGTGGCGTGAAATCCTTGTGCGACTTAGTCAACTTAGTGTTTTGCGTCAAGATGTACTACGCAGTACAGACATGAAAGGCGCTGCGACGGGAGCCTGCAACCAAGAGAACCAGTGACATCGCGGCGGATACGTGATACCAGTGATACCGCCTTATCGGCTACAGACGGCCGTGAGCCGGGCGTGCATGCTGAGAAACGCCTGGCTTGAGGTGTCGTTGTGCGCAACTTTAAGCAACATGCTTCGGCCGCAGCACCGTGAATCACGTCTCACTGGGTAAGTTTCGATTCTTCTAAAACAGGGTCGGTGAAAGTGTGCGTCTTTTTCTGCTCCGACTTGTTCATGAAATTAGCGCGTTCCTGGCCAACCTCGCGTCATATAAATGTGGCTCTTGAGTTCAGAAGCCCCGGGGAAAGCATTAACACGGTGGCTCTCGTTTAATGCATGCATTCAGAGACCGTTTTTTTTTTTTTTTTTTTGCGGCAGTCACTCCAGCCAAGTTAATGTAGTTTGTTAAGATTAATAGAAGACGTGAAGGTCAGTGACGCTTTGTAAAATGCGTCGTTTAGGCCGGCAATTATATTTGGACAAAAGTCAAATCTGTTGTTATTGTTTATGAGTTCGCGACTCGGCAACGTCACTAAACATTCCTTACATCTAATCATACAGTACTTCTAAATTCGAAAATATATTTATCCTTCTACAAAGCGGCTTTAATTACAGTTGATATTTAAACAGGGATGCACTTAAAGCTGCATGTTGAGCATTAGGAAGGCCCACTGGGACGCATTGTGAAGCTAAACTTTCAAGCACCTTCCATGTGTGGGAAGCGTGTTTTTAATTGGCGGCTTTTTGCACATTATGACACCTATTGAGTATAAGGAAGGTTCTGCCGAAGTACCTATACAGTGTGTTTGATATGTCGCGTCTCGTGATCCGAATCTAGCAGGCGGCTTACGATTGCACATTGTTAGGACCCACGATTTTTTCCTTGAAACCAACATCGCTGTGTGAGTTGTCTATTTCAGCGTTTAGTATACTTAATAAACTGCCGCTAGGCCGAAAGCATGTTCAACTGGATGTTTCGGTCACACCTGGTAATCGTCGTAGCCAAACTGAGAATCGTTTTCACCATCGACAACGCGCGGAATATGAGAACCTTCGACCGGCCGTTCTCCCCAACACGGGGCCTCCGCCGGATCGCTCATCTCCGTTGCCAGGATTTGTCGCTTAATCACCGGAGTGTGCAATTCTCTCTGTGCGAATAGTTTCTTTGTTTTTTTTAATTTTGTACCTTCCTCGCGCGCCTCGGTGGAAGCTGGCGCGCCGCTGTACATGCCTGTGCTGCGTGAACGTGAGATTCCTTGAGCGGAAACGTTCAAGTGAAACAGGGCATCGAATTCTGATAATACGAGACGCGCTCGCCGCATCGATGCGATGTTGATGAAGAACTCGGAAGACGTATGAACTTCGCAGCTAGACGAGAGGCGATATTGGAGCCGTCAGGTTTACCAGTTACCGAGTCTTACAATCCTTTCGAAAAACATTTGCAAAAGTAGTCATTTGGAGGCTGCAGTAGCTCATGAGCTCATGATCGGGCAGCTGCAGTATGATTCCAGTTCTCGGAAATGCGTTCGAAAACTGATCGTGGCCACTTTGCTTTGCGAAAGCCGTAAAGAACCCGTGATAACGGTTTGTATTTCGCTTGACAAAGCCTGGATTTACATACAGTCAAACCGTATGGTGTCATTCACACAGCTGACACAGTACCATTTATACAAACTGCATTGGCATTTGAGCAATTAATGCAGCACGCCAGATAGCTCTGACTGTCTATGATGATCAATAAGGACGCGTCTGGGCATCTCATATCCATATTCTGGCGAATGGTGATAGCATATGATCAAATATAGACAAGCTAGTTCACAATTATTTCGATGTGCATATATATAGCCACGCAAATGTTACAGAGGCAGGTAAGGTGTTGTGGCGTAATGGTTAGAGTGTCTGTTTCTCACGCGGCCGACCCTGGTTCGAATCCTCGCTGTTACATGTTTGTGTGCATATATGGTTGCTTGTGCAGTGTGTGTCGTTGATTTGGTTAAGTTCATGTGTGATGGTGGTTCAAGGTGTGAAAAAAAAAGTGTTTGCGTGAGAAAATCAGCCGCGTGACGAAAGATTTTTTTTATTTTAAAATATCCAGAAGTACCGCTTATACTTGGAGCCGCATAATTTTGGGCCGCATGGTAAGCCGGACAAATTTGACTTAAAATACCGCTTAACCAAATCTACGGTATGCGTTATTTTAAGCGGTACCTTTAAGCGGCCTTCTGACAACAAGATGGCCGCGCATATAGGAAGGCCGCATAGGCATGGGCCACAAAAGATTGGGCCGCATAGAAAAGAGCCGTTTAAATGAGCCGTTTAAGTGAGCCGTTTAGAGAGCCATTTATAAGCGTCGAAATTTTGACTTACTTTCCGCCTCATATGCGTTGCTTTAAGCGGGCATTTGCTAAGAGTGTATGTATGGCTACCTAACAGTGTGCTGCCTTCCAAAAATAAAATAAAAATCACTAATATATTTCCTTCTTAGCCAACTGTTTTGGATGTGGTATTGACAAGTGACTCAAGGTATGTCTTCCTAGTCATTATGAGTCACTAGACAATTGACCGTTAATTAACAGGGCTCCTGCACACGCGTCTGTTCGTTGACATAGAAGACACACAAGAGCGATTGTAGCACGTCCCTATTTATTTATTTATTTATTTATTTATTTATTTATTTATTTAATGAATTAGTCAATGAAACCTTGTTCTGATTATAATCTTCATTTACCCCTTCTCTGTGAATTGCTCCTCAACGCAGAAATTATTCGCGAGTCTAGAGCCTAGGGGGAAAATGGGCGGCGATACCGCGGCCAGTGGATGAATAGGATGGGTACGTCAGACGCGCGCTGTCACAAATCCGTCCCGAATATTTGTCATTTTCACTCAAATATTTCTACTCAAAGAAAACATGTCAATGTTTCGAACACGCCTGCCTCCCATAGACAGGAAATATTAATGTGGCAAGTTGAAAAATCTCGTTGCTGGATCGGAAAGCGGCGTAAAGTTTCAATACGCGTGGTATAGAGAACCAGGCTTCTTACGCGCTAACAATTCTGCTTCACCTCAATGCGAAACTTCCAGACGCGCACAAGGCAAATGCGATGTTATTTGTTATACAGTTTAGAATGAGTGACTGATCTTTTTATGAACTAAGACGGAAATTCAGGCTTCTTATACAATTTCCGATGGTAGGTTTCAGCGTAAGGTAAATGTGCAACTCTTAAAGTGTTACGCGCTTATGTGAAGCGCATCTTTCAAAACTACTTCTTTAGAGAGAAGTCATCGAATAATTAGGAGGAAAGGCTTGTGCTATTCCAGCAGCATAAGCATGAGATGACGCTGCTTAGTTCAAGCGCAACAAAGAACCAAAATTCGCTATCATTTGCACGTCTATGGCAACGTTTACTGCTGTACCTAAGGACATGCACTGTCATAATGCTGGGTTGACAGAAAAGGCCAGAAGAAGGGGCACGTCGACGCTGTAAAGATGTTTCGACAGAGAAGCTATAGTGTATCACTTTTGCCGGTAGATGAGCGTGTGTTTTCAACGATTTAGCAATGTACCGCAGGATGTGATCGACAGTAACAGAATTGAATGCATTCTAGCATCATCGTCATGCTGCTCTTCGAAAATCGAAACTGTGCATGGCCTTTCCATATCACCGCCACAGGAAGAAAGCAGGCGTATTAAAAATAGCGTCTCAGTTCCGTTGCGTAAATAATTTTACTAATGCAAATATTTGAGTGAAAATGAGAAATATTAGGGACGGATTTGTGACCGCGCGAATCTGACTTATCCATCCGGTCAGTCACTGGCCACGGCATCGTCGCATTTTCCTCCTATAGGCTCTAGACTCACAAATAATTTCTGCACAGAGGAGCAATTCACAGAGAAGGGGTCAATAAAGTTTATGCTCAGAATAAGGTTTCCTTGAGTAATTCATTACAAAAATAACTAACTACATAAATAAAGACGTGATGTAACCGCTCTCGCGTGTCTTCTATGTATGTCAGCCAATAGACGCGTGCGCGGAGCCCTGTTAATTAAAGGTCACTTATCTAATGACTCAGAATCTTAAGGAAGACATGCCTTGAGTCACTCGTCAATACCACATCAAAAACAGTGTGGCAAGAATGAAATATTTACACGTACGTTCCTTTTGGTTTGTTTCAGTTGAACGCCGTTATCATTTTCCTGTGACAGGCGCGCTTGTTTCGGTTGTTTGCGGCGAGTGCCGCTATCAGTTTCTGTTAAGCGCAGTGCAGGCCGTGTTTATCTTGCATGTCGCTTCGGGAACCGTGTTGACCGCTCTTGAAACTATGCATGCCTGACACGTACATTTGAGTGTCTTCTATAATTTCGGAGATAACGCGAAAACGCGTTATGACGTGCGTATAAAAGCCGGTGCATTTAGCCGTTTGTCTTTTCCATCGACCAACGACTGTTCACGGCGCTATTGCTGTGCATTGTCATTGGCTTTGTTTTGCTGGGCACAAGTTTGGCCCGTAAACAGTTCGCCTGACCTCGTCTTGAGTGCTGCGTGCTTCGTCTTGAGTGCTGCGTGCGTAACGACCACGTGACAACGTATTCGTAATTTTTATTTTATTTTTGGTAGGCAGCACATTATTTTTGCCGCAGAAATTGTATGAAGCATGCTCCCGTATTCTAGAAATTCTTCATAAAAATCGGCGATGATTATTTTTTACACAGCGCTTGAAATATTTCAATTGTAGCTGGTCCTGCAGTTTTGGCATGTTTGGGATTTCTTAAGGAAATTGTTATTTCGTTTAATCGTACGCTTTTTATTTTAGTTGGCAGAATACGTCTGGGAAACTTGACCGATTATATATTCAGCTTCAATGCCTTAGCTAAACTGGCAAAGAAAGACCTCCAAAATCGGGTTCGGCCAGAGCCATTTACTCCAAAACAAAAGTTTGGTGATTTCTCAAAAACGCACCTTAAACGAAATAAACTCATTTTTTGCGTAGCACGAAAATGGAACTGGTGAAGAATGGCTCGAAAAATTTTCGATAGGTACAGTGCGATAGTTTAAAAATTATAGTTCTTCAAACTTGTAACATCTCTAACATGCGAACGTGCTCTTTTGCACCTGTGGTGAAATGTGCATTTCTTTCGAGAAATTCGGGCTAAATTTTGGAAAACAGAGTTTTTCTGAGGACACATTTGCCCACTGCCTATAGAAATTCCTCTGAAAACAAAAGATAGTCGGGACCCCTCCTGGTCTGTCCTTATCTGAACAGACCTAGGTCACCTCTCTGCTCTTACCGACCACCAAGCCCTGCGTTGGCTTTAGTCCATAAAAGATTCCACAGGCAGACTTCGACAAAGGGCTTTGCGCCTACACGAGTATTCCTATTTTGTGTGTCAAATTCGGGCGTCTATATAGCGACGCCGACTGCTTTGATTTTACGCTGATGACAAGCCCGACAACGCTGACACTGACTTTTCCGCCTGTGTCGTCTGTGGCTTCCAAGTCATGGACATGACAGCAGCATCATAATGCCACCTTGTGGAACCTCACTGACAAACTAGAGCGCACTCCCACTGACCCGTTATTACGGCGATTCGGCCTGAGGGACGGACTATTTCACGACTGCAATTTTCATCTTCTCGGCTCTCCCTTTTTCTTTGTTATTTCTCGACAGCTTCGCTCCAGCGTTCTTAGTCAGCTTCACGATGCACGAACAGCGGGACATCTCGGCATGACTCATACGCCCCCTTCTTTTGGCCTGGCGTCGCACGCTTCGTACGACGATACGTTGCTGCATACAAGTCTCCGCAACTTCTGAAAAAGTCAGCGGCGCTCGCGGCCGGGTACATACCGCCCCTGGACATTCCAACCGAGACATTCTTTCGCGTAGCTTTGGACCTTCTCGGCCATTTTCACGTGTCCACCTCCGGCAGCAGGTGAATTACTGTGACTACGGATTACGCGATGCGCTGTTCAATATTACCCGAGCATATTCCCGAGAATACTATATTAGTGCATGCTGCCGGACGAGAGCTCCTTAGAGGTCAGGTCGCCGTTGTACCTTCCCTCCCAAAGTCATCGTCGATATATTATCGGCTCCTGCTCCACCAAGCACAAACTGACTGCCCCCTACCATCCACAGACTAACGGCCTTAATAAGGGACATAACTGAACTGTTCCCGATATGCTGTCAAAATACTTATCATCTGACCACCGCGACTATGCTGCCATTACGTCACACTCGCACGCAATTCGACACGACACTGCTGGATACTCTCCGTTTTACCTTTTATTTATTTATTTTTTATTTAAAAGGTCGTTACAGGCCTCGTCAGAGGCATTGGGTAAGGGGGGCATAACAAATGAAAAGGTCACACATAAATATTATACAATATTATACAGGGTGAAGTGGCTAAGAGCATATACATGACTTAAAGAACATATTTGAGTATAAAGCATTAATTAATTCTATATGCACAGCGAGCAACAGAAGAATTCAATGCAATAAGTAAAAATACAGGCAGAAAAAACATCAAGAAACACATTTTGAACATGTGTAGGCAGTTGAAATTAAAATGTACAAGAATACGAGCATGAGTAAAACGAAATAACGAAAAGATGGTAGCTAACAAAACACACATATCGACGAGAAAAAAAAAAAAAACACGATATGCATCTGCCGAGGTTACTCAGTGAAATGTCAAATGATGAGTTGATAAAATTTCTCAGGATTTCTTTCAGTTACTATACAATCGGGAAGGGCGTTCCACATGCGGATGGAACGCGGTAGCGCCGAAGAATTGAAAGCGTGAGTGCTTCCGTATACGCGTGTGAAACTGAGGTGATTATGTAATCTGCGTGACGTGCAAGGTGAAACTTCAAGACGCAAGGAAGATTTTCTATCAGCAATAATGTATTTGTGAAGCAGCGACAAGAGTGCGATGTCACGACGAGTACTAAGGAATGGAAGTGAAAGATCAAGTTTTATTCGCGTGATGCTTGATTTGAAAGTATAGTTCTGAGAGATGAACCTAGCAGCCCTATTTTGCACTGGTTGTAATAAACTAATGAGGTTATTATGATGAGGCGACCATATCGGGGAGGCATACTCGAGCTGCGGGCGAACAAATGTCTGAAAAGCTAGCTTGCGGATGCTGGGGGGAGAGCTTCGCAGGGTTTAAAGGAGTACGGACACGATTTTGCGGCGGCGCAAAATATACATTTTTCGTTTCCTAGTCATGTATTGTTAACGCCCTCCGCACACGGAAGCCAGGAAACACGTACAAAATATTTTAATTTGGTTTTAAAGTTCGCGTCGCCCAGCACAGCAAGCCAGCCCCATTGCAATGGACACTACGATGACGTATGAACACGGGCTCTTAAAAATCGCCGAAATCGCGGTCAGAGTCACTGGACGACCGTGAAATTGCCGTTGTTTGCGTGCCTCAGGTGTAATTGACCAAAGACGACAGAGTTGCAGCGACGCTATGAAGAATTTCTGTCCCTACGTGGCTCAGACGTCGTCCGACTATGTTGATACGTCACTAGGAAACCGCCCCCTCGAAATCGAAACCGAAAGTCAGCTTTTAAGGGAGCCGTATTAAAAATATATTCATTGTGTTGCGGGCCACCATGACACTGTTTTTGGGGTTTTCCACGCCAGTGCTTTCATTTACAGCAACAATACGAGAATGTCAAAAATTCGTGTCAGTACTCCTTTAACGTAAGTAACCTAATGACTTAGAGGCTTTGGCACAAATGGTAGTAAGATGAAGTTTCCAGGAAAGGTTTGAGGTGAGATTAATTCCCAAGTACTTGTACGAATTCGCTGATAAAATGGGGTTGTTATCTATGTGATAGCAGAAATTGTAGACTAAGTGTTTACGTGTAAAGGAGACTACTTTGTATTTAGATGAATTTAGGGACATTAACCAAGTCTTACACCAATCGAAAATAAGCTGAAGATCGTTCTGTAGTATTTGATGGGCATCGGGGCCGGATATAAGACGGTATATAATGCAGTCGTCTGCGAACAATCGCACATGGGAAGCCAGGTTTTTAGGAAGGTCGTTGATGTATATTAAATACAGTAGCGGCCCAAGGACGCTACCCTGTGGGACGCCGGAGGTAATATAGCACAGGGGAGATGAAAGATTGTTAACAATTGTGAACTGCAGGCGATTGGAAAGAAAGTTACGAATCCAAGATAGTGTCTGCGAATCTAAATGAAGAGCAGCTAACTTTGAAATCAGGTGGCAGTGTGCTACGCGGTCGGACGCCTTAGAAAAGTCGAGAAATATGCTGTCAATCTGTATGTTACGGTACATGTCGAAGTGCAAGTAAGTTGTGAATTCAAAAGCTGTGTGTCACATGACAAACCCCTCCTGAACCCGTGTCGATTGGTGAAAAAGAAGTTATTTGATTCAAGATGATTGTATATGTGTGATGCAATGATGTGCTCGAGCATATTACAACAGATACAAGTTAGTGAGATTGGTCAGTAGTTCTCAGGTGAATACCTATCGCCGTGAATACGGGAAGTACTTTCGCAGTCTTCCAATCAGATGGGAGTTGATTGATTTTTGGGGTTTTACGTCCCAAAACCAGCTCTGATTATGAGAGACGCCGTAGTGGAGGTCTCCGGAAACTTCGACCACCTGGGGTTCTTTGACGTGCACTGACAACGAACAGCACACGGGCCTCAATAAATCAGATGGGAGTTCTCCTGAAGTTAATGACTGTCTGAAGATGTGATAGAATATTTTGCTGGAAGTAACGGCGGTATTCTTAGTATTTTGGAATGAATCCCATCTACGCCGCAAGAATTAGATAACTTAAGATTATTTATAAGAACCACAATGCCGTCAATAGAAATCACGATGGGCGACATATACTGATAGTCAAAATCAGGAACTTCAGGTATGGTGGAGCATTCCTCTGTACAAAAAATAGATGAAAAATATGCGTTGAAGCTTGAAGCACACTCATTATCAGGAAGAGGCACGTGACTGCTGTCATGTAGTGAAATGTGATTAGTGTCGCGGTTCGGGGAAATAACTTGCCAAAACTTTTTAGGGTTTGAATTCAGCAGGGATGGAAGGTCACGGATAAAATACTGATCTTTAGCACTGCTCAAAGCCAAATTATAGTTTTTTAAACACTCACTGTATTTTGCCCAAGCCACTGGTGTGTCCAATTTTCTGGCACTTCTGTAAACGCGTTTCTTTTTGTTTCTAAGTGTCTTAGGGAATTCGTGAACCGGGGTTCGATTTATCATTAGTTATTTTGATTAATGGGATGCACTCGTTTACTATCGAGCATAATTTGTCTCGGAAGAGGACCCAGTTTTCTTCGACCGTTCGACCGTGTTGAAAAGGAAGAATTGCATTATTTAAAAAGCGCTCTAGTTCGGCATTCATGGCAACATAGTTACCTTTGCTATAGTCACGAATTGTTTTCTTTAACGCGCCCGCGTGTGGTGACGGACTATTTATGGTTAATTGAAGCAGATTGTGGTCGCTGAAACTATCTAGGTAAGTTATTTGTTCAACTGTTTCAGGATCGCTTGTAAGTACCAAATCCAATATATTAGATCCGTGAGTTGGTTGGTTCACAACTTGTGAGAAGTTGAAATCCAGGGTTAAGTTAATAAAATCTGACGACATTTTGCAGGAGGAGCTTAGCTTTGCCCAGTTGATGTGCGGAAAATTAAAATCCCCCAAGAGATAAACCGTATGTGCAGGGTACGCCCTAAGTTTTTTGGAAATACTGTCGCGAAGATCGATGACAAAGGATTCGTTTGAATCGGGAGGACGGTAGCAAGCACCAGTTAACATGTTCACGGATTGGGCTTTACAGACGGCCCAAACAATCTCGAGATTTGAGTGTGAGGTAATGCAATATGATGTAAAAGTCTTTTTAATCACAAGTACGACACCGCCGCCTCGTCTGTCAAAGCGGTCGCGTCGGTACATATTGTAAGTGCTCGCGTGAAAAAAACAGTTCATTATTAGAAATATCTGGATGCAGCCAGGTTTCGGTAAGAACAACATCATCTGAATCGGCATCTTAGAGAAAGGAAGAAAATTTATCATGCTTTGACACAAGACTTCGGTCGTGAACGTGTGCTACCATTGAGCGCCTCGTTTGCGTCTTTGCGTGATATTAGGAGCGAATATGCCCGCGATGCCATCGCTCGGACCACGAGCGAGAATATACTCTTGGCATGCCAGCGAGGACAATCAGAAGCGTGTTGACAGTCGACACCACCATGACGCACACTGCTAAACGCGAAGTATTTCAGGCTCTCATAATTTGTGCGCCTCCGTCGAAAAATTATCATGGTTATTTAGGCCCGCAAGAGTGCACTTGCACTTCCTCTATGCAATGCCCAATGTGCAGCACTCGCACGCGCGTTCTTTTTCTTTTCTTGTGCACATGACCTCAGCCCAGTAATAAACAGTGGCAAAGCTGCAACTGGCGGGCGCACATGCTCAAGCAGAAGAAAAAGAAAACAAAGGCAGTGCGCGTCGATTTATCAGGTGCACAGCGCCTCGCAACGCTATGCGTTTGTGCAGAGCTTCACGACGCGAGAGCATGAGTCTTCTCATGGCTTACTACTCTGCACAAACGCGCAGTGTAGTAAAGCAAAGAAAAAAAGGGGTGCGACGGCATCAAGCCGAGGCCACGCGTGCCGCGCCTGCTATACCGTCTGTGTAGAAATGTCGAAAAATCTCATATGCCACGTATACCTCGTATCCAATAATCTCGTATGAATCGTACGAGAACACGTATGATTCATATGTGTTCATACGAGGTTATTGGACATGCGCCGTGAGGTTTTTCGATAGAGTTCGAACTCTGGGTCAATTGATACATGACGTTATGGCGTTGAAACCAGCCAAAAGACGACGGATGGAGGAGAGAAGTGACAAACACAACGGCTGGACTAACTGTGCTTTATTAACAAAAACCATCTTCCAGAAAAACCAGGAGAACATGAGCAGACCAAACAACGAACACCGAAGCTAACGCCATTGTGATATGAAGCTAAGTTCCTTGTGCGTTAGAGAAAGAGAAGTGGTGCTGACGCAATTGTCACCTTACATGCTGATGTGATAAGCCTCAATAATTTCGCGCTCAACCATGCCTCTGCTTCTACCAAGCATCCTAACATTGGAAATATTTCACAACGATGTTAGCTTGGGTGTTCGTTGTTTGGTTTTTTGTGGTCTACGCATGCTCTCCTGGTTTTTCTGGAAGATGGTTTTTGTTAATAAACCACAGTAGTTATTCCAGCTGTGGTGTTTGTCACACCCCTCCTCCGTCTGTCGTTCTTCGGCTGGTTTCTACGTTTAACGCCGTCTATGGTTCGACGCGAACGTCTTTAAGCTGAACTCGGTGTGAAACAGTTAAGAAGCGTTCTCTGGGCCTAGCAGTGCTTTTGAGGGGCGTTTCCCGAAGCCTCGGGCCACAACAAAATGAGGTGTGCCGTAGACAAACCCGGACAAGCCAAGTGCCCATTAGCATCGCTGCTTCGTTAGCCTTGGGCCACAAGTGCAAGCTTCACTATTTTTTTACCGAGTTATCTCGTTCTACTTTAGTCCATTTGCCGCCGAGTGCTCGTTGGAAGAGCGCGTTGGAAGAGTGCTCGTTGACGCGCCAAAATGGGCTGCCTGTTCTGTCTACAGATGCAATGCATACCTTATTTCCGGAGTGCCTAAGGCGCATGCCTCGCACCCCAATAATGCCGAAAGCTATCTCGGAAGAGAGAATTTCCCATGAAAGCACCCAAACCACGTCGGCTGAAAGTCGACAACATTCACTCGACGGAACCGGTGGAATTTAAGCGGTGTTCACACGGGGGACTTCTCCGTGGGGGATAAAGGCGGAGCCAAGGGACGTCAGCCGGCGGGGAGAAGTCCCCGAACAAGTCTCTCGCTCACACCGGCAAGTCAACCGACGGGGGAGGCCATTGTTACCAGACTACTCCTTAGCCGTGTCCCCAACATAGGAGACAGAAAGAAGCGTCTAGTTTTTCCCCTTCTTTATTATTAATAAAAGTCACTATCATCACTACTCCTGCGCCGGTACTCACGGCACCACGAAAGCAACAGCACGCTTCGAGCGCGCGGAAATCAGTGCGTACTGTACGGTTAAACTAAATGGAAGTGGGCATAAACACTCGGATTTTGTCTATTGGGCCTAAGAGGAACGGCCAATCGTGTAAACAGGCTTTTAACACGTGCACTGCTGTCTTTCGCAGAATGTCTACATTTTCGCAACAAATGTAGACGCGGCTCTCGCCAGCAGAAGTTCCCGTGTTTTTCTAGGTTCACAGACGTCGTCGCGCAAAGAGACATTTTTGGCGAAGTTGTAGGCACCCGCTCTTTCTTTTGTTCTCTCTAATGACAAAATTGTACGCAGCTTTTCGAAAATTCAATTAAGTAGTCTTCCGTGTTGGTCGGATTTCGGTCAACTGCAAGTAGAGTGTTTTGTTTTTGTTTTTTGTTTCACGAGCCTCGGCCGAGGATGGAAGCAATCTGGCCGCTTGATATCGGACAGTGAAGTGCATGAGCTAGCCGTCCATTAAAATTTTGGAGTGCGAAGAATTTAATGCAGACCGCTGCTGTCTTCATCAGGCAGGATCAATCACCAGTTTAGCAATCCCCCGCCTCCCCAGCCCGCTCAAAAAAAAAAAAAAAATACTCCGTTCTCTCAGCCGCAAATAAAACTGAGGCATCAAAAAATTAATAAAGAAAAGGTTCTTGCAGTCCGTGTAAACACATTTATAAAATATAAAATATATACATAACGTCGGCGAGTCGGCACTAGTACTAAGTTTGTGTTCAATGCCGATCATTTTTTTCGCCTTTAGCAGCGAAATACTTCTTCACAACGCTGAAATTGCGTATCACGAGGGGATCTTTCTAAATGAGAGTCGTGCAGTTTGCGGGAGAAAACGGCACTCTAGCAGGCATCTGCCCAATTCTTTCGGAGAGATTTTTTTATTGCTTTTCGCCATCAATACGGCACAAAAAGCACGCGGTGCTTCCTTTAAATCTTCCAAACAAAACGGGCGAGGTCCAGATGCTTATCGAATTCATCATTTTGAAATAAATGAGTAAATAAATAAATAACGGGGGCAGTTAAACACCACTAGTCGTGGTATGGCTCTGTAATCTGCTTGTAAGTTATCTTCGGACGTGGTGTACCCTTCCACGAGTAAAAAAAAATGTCCATCATCGGTTATACTTTCGTCAACGCGGTGCCCGCAAGCGGAACACATTTTTGGAAAGTTCGCCGCGACCGTGTCCACGCTGCAGCTACGGCCACCGCATCCACGAGGCTATTGTTGCCAAGCGCCAGCTCAAAATTCCACCGTCTCCCCCGCCAAGCGGGGAGTGTTTGTTCCACTCGGTCAAAAGGTCCCCGTCTCCCCGGGGATGAGCGGGAAGGCCGCGCAAGCTCGCAAAACCGTGACGTTGTTGTCACGTGATACGCAATCCCCCCTTCCACAGCGGGGAGAAATCCCCCGTGTGAACACCGCTTTACTGTGAGTCTTACATATAAGTCAGCGTTTCGTACAGTGGAACTGCTGAGCGATCGCTCAGCAGTTCCACTGTACGATCAAGTCCAATCAAGCATTGGCAACGGGAAAAACGCCGTGGAACGTCCTTTATCAGAATTTTTTTGTGTATGGAGTCTTATTACCAGCACGTGTTCCAAACAGTGGCCAACACCCGTCGGCTGTGCTTGTTCTAGGTACTGCCGCGACAGAGCGCACTCGCGCAACGCGTGGGGGACTCATCGCGCATGCGCGGTATTTAAAAACACGTTTTCGGTTGCTGTGAAGGCAGCGCCGACTACTTTTACTGCCTAGAAAGCAAATAATGGGACGGCGATACGTTTTTATTTACCGACTGCAATTTTCAGCCCGAGTTATGGTCGTTTGAATAGCTGCAGGTGACGTACCGGAATCTGTAGACTCCATAACGCAGTACCAAGGCTTCACCACCCGGCTACACCACTTTTCGGTTGCCGCGATTTTCAAGCCCAATTTAAAAATACAAATACTATTAAAATCGCGAAAGGGTGCTGAATTCCATCGCTATAATTCAGGTTCTTTGGAAATCCACGAACACCTGTTTACACTTTCTAGCCAGTT
The DNA here is from genome assembly GCA_013339685.2 of Hyalomma asiaticum. Classification (NCBI taxonomy): domain Eukaryota; kingdom Metazoa; phylum Arthropoda; class Arachnida; order Ixodida; family Ixodidae; genus Hyalomma; species Hyalomma asiaticum. The sequence continues at coordinate 198,875,893 of CM023481.1, read as the reverse complement.
GTCGGTCTCTAACGTAAAACGTACGCTTATGAAGGTACGCTCTAATCCAGGATACTATTTTGTCGTTTAATCCAATGTTCCAAAGCTTCCTTATTAACTACTAGTGGATTACCCTGTCGAACGCTTCAGAAAAGCCTGTGAATATAGGATCTACATATAGTGTAGAATTAATTACTGCAGAAAATTCTTGACCGGTTTCGAAAAGCTGTGTTGTCGTTGAAAGACCCTTGCGGAAGCCATGTCGTTTAGTGTATAGCAAGTTGTTTTCATCAAGATATGTCATAATAGGTTTATTTATTTATTTACAAATACTGCTCTCTCAAAGACGAGACATAGAAGGAGTGGGTACATCGGTTAGTAGATGAAACAACATGCAATACATTTCACAAGTACCACAAAACGTGGTTAGACAATGCTTCCACAAAGTGATCACATTGTTTTTTCCCGCAAGGAACCATTTAGGCCGTTCGAAATGTCGACAGCGCAGGGAAAAAAAGAATACTTGGAACAGTTTAGAAATGGCTGAAACGGATAATGTTGATAATGTCTTCCATGTACTTAGAACAGGAGCTGGTTAGCGATACGGGTCTGTAATTGTTTACCTGCAGCTTGCTCCCGCCTTTATGGATGGGGAAGATCTTTGAACGTAGCCATTCCGCTGAAACGCTAGCAGTTTTAAAGGACGCTGTAAAAATTGTATGAATGGAAGGGGTCACTTCCTCTGCATAGCGTCTGAGAGACATATTTGAAATATTGTTGGGTCCGGGTGACTTTTTTACGTCCATATGCAAGAGAAGGTTAAGAATTTTCTGTTCTGAAAATTCTACTGGCTCCATTGTTGAATTATGGGCTCGAGTTTCGACGTGTTTCGGAGGTCCCGAACTACTAGTTAAAACAGACTTAAAGTGTTCGTTCAACGCTTCTGCGATAGTGGAGGCACCCTCCTCAATTACACTATTCATTTGTAACTGCGCGACACCATTTCCTGCCTTGGACATATAGCGCCAATATTTGTTCGGTTCGTGTGTCATGAAAGTGGAAAGTGTAGTAGCAAAAAAGGCGTTACGCACAGAGCTCATTTCCCATTTAGCTCAAGGAATAATCTATGAACTAGTTCAGAGTAGCTTTTCCTTTTGCGCATGTTCTTTATTTTTCTTTTCTTTCAATAATAGTGCTTGCGTGAATAATAGTGCGTCTGTAGCGACAAATTTTCCTTCGCAGTAAGCAGTCACTTCTTTAAAATTTTGCCACATATTTTCCACGTACCTTATTTTTTCAGACAAAAGTTGTCCAATAATGCTGCCAGGTAATCACTGACGCGAATATCATCAGCTCTATTATAAATTTTAAAGGGAAAACGTGATTGAGAACTCGAATTTCTGCAGCCAACGTTCAGTGTCAGTATCAAAAGCATGTCATCGGATATCCCATCTTCTGCTGTTAGTTCAGATGACAAAGTATGTGACACAAATGGAAGGTCCAATACTGAACTCGTTTGCGGTAGCATACGCGTTGGCTGCGTGACCAGCTGATCTAAAGGGAAACAATAGCCTATATTCAGCAAGAGCTTAAAGCTGGACTCTTCCTTTGCGGTTATCCATAATGTGTTCCAGTCAACTGAAGGAAGGTTAAAATCGTCAATAAGTATTTTGCTGCTATCTTCAATGCTCTTGATAAGGCATTCTTGAATTCGTGTGAGATATTCGTCAGGAGCACTCGGCTTTCGGTAAATTGCACCTATTAATATTGAGGTATCCCGGCCTTTATAGTACACCAAACTCTTTCGTGATTATGGATACCCGGCTCAGCATGCTATTATAGCACATGCTTTACAGCGATAGCCATACCGCCCCAGCGACCGTCATGATCCAAACAAACAAAAGTAGTAAGAGGGTGGAATAATTTCGGATCCATGCATGCCAAAGAGCAGAGTATAAGCAATTGTTCAAGTTTATCTATTTTATTTGCAATACTTCGTGCGTTGAAACAAATGAACAACAATGAAGGCGCACTTGCACTTTGTCAAGCACGTTTACTGTTAGACTTCCCGGCACCTTTACTACTAGGTTTGTCAAGCAATATTCTTGTATTTTCAGCTTCATTCCAAACGTGTAGCTTATCATTTACTTTTAATTTGTCAAAGACAAGGACGTTATTATCACCTCTTTCCCTTTTAGCTTTGGATCAACGCCACAGCTTACTACGTAAAGGCGTGAACACATGCTGAGAAGCCCTCAGAAATATATAAATGACTACCTTTCAAATTAAAAGGACTGTCTACCACTCGGAAAACTTAGACTGTGGTAAAAAAAAGCCAGGCCTGCGCGGAACCGCAGGGCAGTGGCAGCGGAAGCTGGAAGACCGATGTTCTTAGAGGGCATTTTAAACGCTTGGGGAAACTAGTGCAACTAGACGTGGTAGGTGTCCGCAGCGCCATCTCTCTCATCATTTCGCCAAGTAGGGAAGTATGCACTATGCCATAATTACTGCGGCATTGTAACGTGCAAATCTGTATAACTGCACATCTTAGAGAGTCTCTTGACGTCGTTTTCCCGAGAACGAAGCGAACTCTCGGCCCGCCGTCAAAGGCGAGCTTCGGTTTGGGTTTCTCTCTGCACATCTGTCTGTTGTGCCCGACGTTGCCTTGTTGCAGCCGCGCGCCTAGCTCGGCGATTCGCTGAATAGAGTGTTTTTTAAGAATATAATTGTGTAAGCGAAGAATATGCCTACGTTGTCGGTTCTTTTTCTTGTGCGCAATCGATGCGCCGTTTTGTTTACACTTTTATTACCTGTATATTTCATGCATCAAGGACTGTTCTCTTTTTAGTTTTTAGTTAACAGCCGTCTTGTTTTGCATTTGTTTCTTTTGTATTGTTTTTATGTTTGGTATGTTTATATACGTATACATTGGGTAATACCCCCCTTACCCAATGCCCGCAATGGGGCCTGTTAGGTACTTTGAAATAAATAAATAAATAAATAAATTACACTATTCATTTGTAACTGCGCGACACCATTTTCAGTCTTGGACATATAGCGCCAATATTTGCTCGGTTCGTGCGTCATGAAAGTGGAAAGTGTAGTAGCAAAAAAAGGCGTTACGCACAGAGCTCATTTCCAGTTTTAGCTCAAGGAATAATCTATGAACTTGTTCAGAGTAGCTTTTCCTTTTGCGCATGTGCTTTATTTTTCTTTTCTTTCAATAATAGTGCTTGTGTGAATAATAGTGCGTCTGTAGCGACAAATTTTCCTTCACAGTAAGCAGTCACTTCTTTAGAATTTTGCCACATTTTCCACTGTACCTTATTTTTTCAGACGAAAGTTGTCCAATAATGCTGCCAGGTAATCACTGACGCGAATATCATCAGCTCTATTATAAATTTTAAAGGGAACACGTGATTGAGAACTCGAATTTCTGCAGCCAACGTTCAGTGTCAGTATCAAAAGCATGTCATCGGATATCCCATCTTCTGCTGTTGGTTCAGATGACAAAGTATGTGACACAAATGCAAGGTCCAATACTGAACTCGTTTGCGGTAGCATACGCGTTGGCTGCGTGACCAGCTGATCTAAAGGGAAACAATAGCCTATATTCAGCAAGAGCTTAAAGCTGGACTCTTCCTTTGCGGTTATCCATAATGTGTTCCAGTCAACTGAAGGAAGGTTAAAATCGTCAATAAGTATTTTGCTGCTATCTTCAATGCTCTTGATAAGGCATTCTTGAATTCGTGTGAGATATTCGTCAGGAGCACTCGGCTTTCGGTAAATTGCACCTATTAATATTGAGGTATCCCGGCCTTTTATAGTACACCAAACTCTTTCGTGATTATGGATACCCGGCTCAGCATGCTATTATAGCACATGCTTTACAGCGATAGCCATACCGCCCCAGCGACCGTCATGATCCAAACAAACAAAAGTAGTAAGAGGGTGGAATAATTTCGGATCCATGCATGCCAAAGAGCAGAGTATAAGCAATTGTTCAAGTTTATCTATTTTATTTGCAATACTTCGTGCGTTGAAACAAATGAACAACAATGAAGGCGCACTTGCACTTTGTCAAGCACGTTTACTGTTAGACTTCCCGGCACCTTTACTACTAGGTTTGTCAAGCAATATTCTTGTATTTTCAGCTTCATTCCAAACGTGTAGCTTATCATTTACTTTTAATTTGTCAAAGACAAGGACGTTATTATCACCTCTTTCCCTTTTAGCTTTGGATCAACGCCACAGCTTACTACGTAAAGGCGTGAACACATGCTGAGAAGCCCTCAGAAATATATAAATGACTACCTTTCAAATTAAAAGGACTGTCTACCACTCGGAAAACTTAGACTGTGGTAAAAAAAAGCCAGGCCTGCGCGGAACCGCAGGGCAGTGGCAGCGGAAGCTGGAAGACCGATGTTCTTAGAGGGCATTTTAAACGCTTGGGGAAACTAGTGCAACTAGACGTGGTAGGTGTCCGCAGCGCCATCTCTCTCATCATTTCGCCAAGTAGGGAAGTATGCACTATGCCATAATTACTGCGGCATTGTAACGTGCAAATCTGTATAACTGCACATCTTAGAGAGTCTCTTGACGTCGTTTTCCCGAGAACGAAGCGAACTCTCGGCCCGCACTAAAGATGCTGGACCCAGTGCACCACCTTGGGCTCCGTCTGGCCACTGGTGCTTTCCGAACCAGCCCAACAGCTAGCCTCTATGTTGAGGCGGACCGATGGTCACTGGAACGACGACGTCAGTTCACAAGCATCACGTATGCCACCAAGGTGCTTTCCCATGTCGAACACCCATCTCGTGAGGTTTTGCAGGACATATCAAATGCCCAGTTGTTTTCGAGGCGACCATCAGCTATGCCACCGTATCCTATCAGAGTGGAGACACACCTTGAAAGTCTGCACATACCAGTCTCTAAACTGCAACTAATCTCTCAAAAGGACAGTGTGGCCCCGTGGGAAATGCGGGCAGTCAATTGTGACATGTCATTCCGAGAGGTAGGAAAGCATGGCCCCCCGGTCGCAATATATCAACACTTTATGTACATACAGGAAAAATACAACTGTGCTGAATATTACACTGATGCCGCCAAATCTTCTACAGTTGCTTGTGCAGCACACGGTCCCGAGTTTTCCGAATCCGCAACAATGAATGAACACACTAGCATATTCACTGCAGAATGCTATGGCATACTACTAGCAGTAAGGCACATTATAAAGAAGAAAGAACCAGTCTCCATAATTTACACAGATTCCCTCAGTGCAGTGACTGCGTTGGCCTCCGCTAAGATACACAAAAACCCTGTTACTAACACTCTTCTAAAATGCCTGATGTCAGCCAACAAATCCAAGCTTAAAATTACGCTCTGCTGGATTCCGGGACACTGCAACATAGCTGGAAATGAGGCAGCGGACCGACTTGCGAAGTTGGCCGCACTCCGCTCTTCAGTTGACGTAGATGTCCTGCCGTATGAGGACCTGAGACCACACATCAGAAAGAGAATCCGCAGGCAATGGCAAGAGGAATGGGACTCAGCAAGTGAAAACAAATTGCACACAATAAAGCCAACAATTGGCCGATATGCTACAGAAAAACGCAACAGACACCAAGAGGTTGCGCTGTGCAGACTCAGGATCGGTCACACACATGCAACTCACTCACTATGCTACAGAAAAACGCAACAGACACCAAGAGGTTGCGCTGTGCAGACTCAGGATCGGTCACACACATGCAACTCACTCACATCTATTAAGCAATTCTCCAGCACCACACTGCACAAAATGTGGTGACATGCTGTCCGTCCTGCATGTTTTAATCGTGTGTCCATGCCTCGAACCAGAAAGACTGCGTCACTTCCCAGAGCTGTACAAATCGCACATACCACCACACCCACTATTTTTCCTTGGTGACAAGCCCATGTTCTCCCCAAAAGTAGTTTTAAAGTTTTTAGCCAGTGTAGACTTCCTACATTCAATTTCATATTCTCACTAATCTCAGCCTCCCTCAATCATGAGGGAACCCCTGAGATTTCTTTTTTCAAGTGCCCTGCAGCACGCACTCCTTGTCCTGACAAGGACTGCTGCCGAGGCTGCGTGGCTTCGCAAAGCACGTAGGTTCGATGATTTTAACTCATCACACAGTCATTCCGCCTTACTTTAGGCCCTATACACAACGATCTTATTCCTGTCACCTTGAGTAGCTTTTAAAACAGAGCCGACCAACAACCCTGTGTTTGGCGCTCTTTGGCCTGAGTTGCCCTTGCGCCATTTAAATCTACCATCATCATCATCATCATCATCATCATCATCAAGCTACATACGAATAGTCTACCTGTAAAAACATAGCTTCAGGACAAAGGCATATTTGTACCTTGGACAACTAACTGCCTTTTATGTAATAAACCAGAGGATATACAACATGCTTTTGTAGACTCCTGGGATGCAGTATTTTTCTGGGATGTGCTTCAGCGCACTTCAAAGAAAGAATTACCACTAGATGCTTTTCGCATAAGGTTTTTACCTGTTGAAGAGCCATACAATATGATCATGGTCCTAGGTCTTCATGCTTTGTGGAAAACTAGAATGCAGGTGCGGCATGCAGATATTCATGTAAAGTCCTCACGGGAAGCCTTCATTGAGAGCGTTGGGCAAATTAGGGAGATTTCAAGAGCCCAACCTGAGCTACCACACTGGGTTCCTATCCTTGATGTTTTGAAAGATATGAAAAAGCTTTAGAGATGGTCACACCAGTGCGTAAATTATGTTTGTGTGTGCGCTTTTGATTCCTTCTGTACTTTGTTCAACAAGGCAATAAAGAAAAAAAAAGAAGGCGTCGCTCAGTGGTAGTATGCTCGACTGCCACGCGGAGGGTGTGGGCTCGAATCCACGCAGGGGACGAGTTGGAATACTCCTCGGTCCTGGTTATTTTTTCTAAAACTTGCGCGATAGTGGTTGCGGACACCGGCGGCGGCGGCAGCGGAAAACTACGGCGCAAAAACGACCCTTGTTGTGATCTCATGACAGCTTACGCTGTAAAATGCGACGATCTTGCGTCACATTTACGGGAACAAGCAGGCTTTTACCCCACAAAAAAAGGAATTATGCTTTTAATTTTGCTCTCGAAGTGGTGCAAATAACGCCGCTACCGTGACCCAACAGCATGTTTGTTAATTTCCTAGTGTAACCGAACCAGCCCACGCAGGCATGCATATTCTGCTGATAAACAAATATGTATGCCTTACAAGCGTACTACACCCAGTGAGACGCCTTATTAATGCATGCAAGAACAATTCGTTCTTCATTTCGCTGCTTTCGGGGTTGCGTATATAGTGCTCCCTTCGAATTCGTCTGCCTACATGTACTGGCGCGTCGCTTGTCATGCATGCGGCGCTGCATGTCCGAGGCGCGCCGCACCGTGCCGACTTTCCCTCTCCTCTCCTCCTCATCACCTCTGGAATGTCATCCTTGGAAACCCTCGAAAGGGTTGCCACGGGCGGTTCCAAAGGTTGCCATGTCCGAAAGGGTTGCCAGGGAGACGACGACGCATCGTGCTCAGTATGCATTTTTGGCGGCACCTTTACGTGCAGACAAGGAGCGACTTCGTAGATGAAAAAAAAAAAAATCTGTTTTAATAATTTCTCCTCAATTTCGGGGCAAACCACTTCACGGTGGGACACTTGAAAAGGTACGCTTTCTATTGAGCCAAAAAACGGGAGAGCGATGAATGACTGTATACAGACCCTTCGAAACAGTTTCGCAGAGTAGTCTCCTTTTACTGAATTTAAAGAAATCGCAAAATAACGGGACGAATACGGCTGTCAGTGTTGTTGCCGGTATGGCGAATACGCTCATCCAATTGAACTTCAGTTCCGAGCATGTCTTTCATTATATCTTTAACAGCGGCCTCTCTCAGGCTAACTACAGTTCATTATCTGTTTCCTGGAGCCCATCAGTAACAATACTGTTGGGCGGTTTCCGTTTCGTAAGTCATCTATAGTCTGTTAGTCAATTTTTCGACCTATTTACAGACAGTGCTCACTCTCTGCTCACACTGTTCTATATTTTCGCTGCATTTCTTGATTGATGCCAGGGAAACCTCAATCTCCGCAAGTCGGGTTTGTACTCCGCTTAGTCCTTCTTGGTTTCTTTATGAATTTTTAATTTCCATAACATTTTTCAATATTTTATTAAGCGTGCAAGGACCAGGAGTTTAGTCAATGTGGGCGCAGAGCAACAACGAAATTTGAGCAGCATCAAGGACAATTCACCGGTCTATTCGCCATTTCAGTATGGTGAGTGACGTCCCTTGTGGATAGGGTGTACAATAAATCACCAGATACACTCTCGTTCACACACTCTCAAATACACTTCTGAAAAACGAAAGCCATTTCTTTTTTTCTAAATCCTGCAGCAGTCATTCGGTCTCCATTGTGCAAAAGCCACGAGAACACACCCGATCTACTCTAAATCGAACAGAGATGGGAAAGCTATTTGCTGGGTTTTCACCAGTAAACTCTTCGTGGTGAAAATAAAACATCTGCCGTCGTCTCGCTTGATAAATTGCCGTTTCGAAGAGTGTTTACGCAGTGGTGTAAATAAATTCTAGCCTGTTCTCAACAGCATATGGAATGCTCGCGCCCTTTCCATTCCTCGTGGAAAATGCGGCCAAACTGAACTCATGCAACGATTCTTAAAACATTTTCTGAGTGCGAGCTGAAGGATAAATCAGCATGATATACATCGCCCGCTCCAACGACTATTTTCTTACGTTGAAGTGATAGCACTCCGGATAACGCTTCCAATATTCTTTTGTGTGTTGTTGTACGATTAGATCGAACGAAACGGCATGCGCGAAGGGTACTTCAGTGGGCTTTCAGTGAGACCCGATCAAACTGTGTTCACGCCATTAACAGCCAACGCAACACGCATTCATGTTAGCGAAGCATTAACCTCAGTATACTTTTCAATCAGCAATAAGGAAATGCCTTAACGCTTTTATATTCCCGCCCTTCAGTATGAACGAAAATTTAGCGGTCAGTATCAGTGTCGGCTCACATCTGGCGGGGCTAAGCTGGGTCCGCTGACGGCGGCGCAATTTGTCGGCTCGCAGAAGAACGCCTCGGTGGCGGCGAACATAATCTGGAAGCGCCGGTGCGCGCAGTGTCACCAGGGTGTGTTCACATAAGGAAAGAAGAAGAGAAGCCCCAGCTATTTTCGGTTTTCAGCGAACTTTTTATACGACGTCGGCAAACATCTGGTCAAAAAAGGACCAACCTTCGTTTTGCTAAACATGGCAGGAATTTGCGGGAAAAAACTGACATTTTACTACTGGTAGCTAAGGCCACTTTCGCATAGTATATATGTAACAAATTGCAACTCCGGCATTTTTTGAGTTTGCACTGATATTAATGAAATTCTCATTATGTATTCTCCGCGGTACTGTACTAATACGCGCCAAACTAGGCGGATGCAAGTCCTTTAGTTTTTCTGGAAATTAATTTCAAAATTTTTAGCGGTTTCTCCTGCGGGCCATCCGAGCCTGGACGCCTTCAAAAGCACAATGGCGGTGCGTAAGCGCTCAGATCGTCGCTGTCAAGTTAGGAAAGCTGGCATCACTCAATACATCGTCGGATGACTTCCCCGCTGTCGTTTTTCTGGCACCATCGCGATATTTCTGATGGCGGGGAGCCTGTGACGTCATCGTAAATGCTGCACGAAGCGTCTACTCGTTTCAGTTTTGGTTTAAACATGCCTTTCAGTCGGTTATTTAAAATTATTGCTATGCTTATGAACAAATTGAACCACCCTGGAAGCTACAGGACTATCAGTGCCATCGGAAAACACCGACATCAGAACATGGTGAATAAACCGCCGGAGTTGTCTTTAAGGGCGCGTAATTCTGAAACTCGCGCGTTATATCCGCCGATTTTCATATTCACTTATGTTATGCCAGTGGAACTTTGGCCGACGATAAGTTTAACTCAGCCCAAGGTGCGTTTTTGAAAAATCACCGAACTTTGATTTTGGCGTACCTTCCTCTGGCTGGCCACGATTTTTCAGGTGTATTTTGCCTGTTGAAGTGGAAGAGTCAAGCTCAAAATATTTCCGTCGAGTTTCCCTAAGGCGTTCTGCGAGCTAACATAAAAGGGCGTGATTAAACTGAGTGTTAATTTTGTTAACAAATACAAAAATGTCAAAACTGCAGAAATAGCGAAATGTGCTTCTCTGAAAACAAAAATCATCGTGAATTTTCATGAAGAGCGTTTAAATACAGAAACATGCATCGCAATATTTTAGGGGCGAATAAATTGCATTGCTTTGTTCTAAATGAGAAAATTTAGCCGGCTTTGTGGTTTTTCGTTACTTAACAATGTTCTGCATTCGAATAGTAAAATAACAATTAATGATATATTTAATTCTTACCTTACTGTTCTTGGTATGGTAATGATGAGAGGCTCAGTGCGTGCCTTTCTTATTACTATGAGTCATGAGATAATTGACCACTAATTGACAGAGCTGTTGCAAGCTCGTCTATTCGTTGACGTACGTAGCAGACGCGAAAGAGTTGTAGAACCTATTTATTTATTTATTTATTTATTTATTTATTCTAATAGGCTAGTTGGGGGAACCTTATTCCAGTTGTAATATTAAATCCACCCCCTCCCCCCCGCCTCTACCTGAATTGCTCATTTGCGCTCAAACGATGTGCGAGCTTAGAACCCAGGGGCAAAATGCGACGATGCCATGGCAGTGGTTGAACCGCATGGGTACGTCAGTTGCGGGTAGTCAAAAAATTGGTCACGAATATTTTTGATTTTCACTTAAACTAGTCCTAAAATTTTTC